>CM033985.1:12211957-13411957 GCA_019706035.1 Raphanus raphanistrum subsp. raphanistrum
ATTAGCTTTCGGACATATGCCATTATCTTCATGATTCTTATCAAACCAGGATGAACCAATATGTAAGAAGCTTGATTGGGAACCACTAATCAGTGGAGAATAACCAGGAAGTTGAATAAATCTCATAGGAGTTGTGAGTAAGAAGATATCCCACTTTCTATCGAGATGATTCCAGATTAGCATGTTCGGACATATGGCAATATCCTCATGATTCTTATCAAACCAGGATGAACCACGATCTAAGAAGCTTTATTTGGAACCACTAAATCAGTGAATAATAACTAGGAAGTTGAATAAATCTCATAGGAGTTGTGAGTAAGAAGATATCCCACTTTCTATCCAGATGATTCCAGATTAGCCTGTTCGGACATATGGCAATATCTTCATGATTCTTATCAAACCAGGATGAACCACGATCTAAGAAGCTATATTTGGAACCACTAATCAGTGGAGAATAACCAGGATGTTGAATAAATCTCATAGGAGTTGTGAGTAAGAAGATATCCCACTTTCTATCCAGATGATTCCAAATTAGCCTGTTCGGACATATGCCATTATCTTCATTATTCTTATCAAACCAGGATGAACCACGATCTAATAAGCTTTATTTTGAACCACAAATCAGTGTAGAATAACCAGGAAGTTGAATAAATCTCATAGGAGTTGTGAGTAAGAAGATATCCCACATTCTATCCAGATGATTCCAGATTAGCTTGTTCAGACATATGGCAATATCTTCATGATTCTTATCAAACCAGGATGAACCATGAACTAAGAAGCTTTATTTGGAACCACTAATCAATGGACAATAACCAGGAAGTTGAATAAATCTCATAAGTGTTGTGAGCAAGAAGATATCCCACCTTCTATCCAGATGATTCCAGATTAGCCTGTTCGGACATATGCCATTATCTTCATGATTCTTATCAAACCAGGATGAACCACGATCTAAGAAGCTTTATTTGGAACCGTTATTCAGTGGAGAATAACCAGGAAGTTGAATAAATCTCATAGGAGTTGTGAGTAAGAAGATATCCCACTTTCAATCCATATGATTCCAGATTAGCCTGTTCAGACATATGGCAATATCTTCATGATTCTTATCAAACCAGGATGAACCACGATCTAAGAAGCTTTATTTGGAACCACTAATCAGTGGAGAATAACCAGGAAGTTGAATAAATCTCATAAGTGTTGTGAGCAAGAAGATATCCCACCTTCTATCCAGATGATTCCAGATTAGCCTGTTCGGACATATGCCATTATCTTCATGATTCTTATCAAACCAGGATGAACCACGATCTAACAAGCTTTATTTGGAACCGCTATTCAGTGGAGAATAACTAAGAAGTTGAATAAATCTCATAGGAGTTGTGAGTAAGAAGATATCCCACTTTCTATCCAGATGATTCCAGATTAGCCTGTTCGGACATATGGCAATATCTTCATGATTCTTATCAAACCAGGATGAACCACGATCTAAGAAGCTTTATTTGGAACCACTAATCAGTGGAGAATAACCAGGAAGTTGAATAAATCTCATAACTGTTGTGAGCAAGAAGATATCCCACCTTCTATCCAGATGATTCCAGATTAGCCTGTTCGGACATATGGCATTATCTTCATGATTCTTATCAAACGAGGATGAACCACGATCTAAGAAGCTTTATTTGGAACCACTAATCAGTGGAGAATTACCAGGAAGTTAAATAAATCTCATAGGAGTTGTGAGTAAGAAGATATCCCACTTTCTATCCAGATGATTCCAGATTAGCCTGTTCGGACATATGGCAATATCTTCATGATTCTTATCAACCCAGGATGAACCACGATCTAAGAAGCTTTATTTTGAACCACTAATCAGTGGAGAATAACCAGGAAGTTGAATAAATCTCATAGGAGTTGTGAGTAAGAAGATATTCCACTTTCTATCCAGATGATTTCAGATTAGCCTTTTCAGACATATGGCAATATCTTCATGATTCTTATCAAACCAGGATGAACCACGATCTAAGAAGCTTTATTTGGAACCACTAATCAGTGGAGAATAACCAGGAAGTTGAATAAATCCCATAAGTGTTGTGAGTAAGAAGATATCCCACCTTCTATCCAGATGATTCCAGATTAGCCTGTTCGGACATATGCGTTTATCTTCATGATTCTTATCAAACCAGGATGAACCACGATATAAGAAGCTTTATTTGGAACCACTAATCAGTGAAGAATAACCAGGAAGTTGAATAAATCTCATAGGAGTTGTGAGTAAGAAGATATCCCACTTTCCATCCAAATGATTCCAGATTAGCCTGTTTGGATATATGGCAATATCTTCATGATTCTTATCAAACCAGGATGAACCACGATCTAAGAAGCTTTATTTGGAACCACTAATCAGTAGAGAATAACCAGGAAGTTGAATAAATCTCATACTGTTGTGAGCAAGAAGATATCCCACCTTCTATCCAGATGATTCCAGATTAGCATGTTCGGACATATGCCATTATCTTCATGATTCTTATCAAACCAGGATGAACCACGATCTAAGAAGCTTTATTTGGAACCACTAATCAGTGGAGAATAACCAGGAAGTTGAAATAAATCTCATAGGAGTTGTGATTAAGAAGATATCCCACTTTCTATCCAAATGATTGCAGATTAGCCTGTTCGGACATATGGCAATATCTTAATGATTCTTATCAAACCAGGATGAACCAATATGTAAGAAGCTTGATTGGGAACCACTAATCAGTGGATAATAACCAGGAAGTTGAATAAATCTCATAGGAGTTGTGAGTAAGAAGATATCCCACTTTCTATCCAGATGATTCCAGATAGGCCTGTTCAGACATATGGCAATATCTTCATGATTCTTATCAAACCAGGATGAACCACGATCTAAGAAGCTTTATTTGGAACCACTAATCAGTGGAGAATAACCAGGAAGTTGAATAAATCTCATAAGTGTTGTGAGCAAGAAAATATCCCACCTTCTATCCAGATGATTCCAGATTAGCCTGTTCGGACATATGCCATTATCTTCATGATTCTTATCAAACCAGGATGAACCACGATCTAAGAAGCTTTATTTGGAACCACTAATCAGTGAAGAATAACAAGGAAGTTGAATAAATCTCATAGGAGTTGTGAGTAAGAAGATATCCCACTTTATATCCAGATGATTCCAGATTAGCCTGTTCGGACATATGGCATTATCTTCATGATTCTTATCAAACGAGGATGAACCACGATCTATGAAGCTTTATTTGGAACCACTAATCAGTGGAGAATTACCAGGAAGTTGAATAAATCTCATAAGTGTTGTGAGGAAGAAGATATCCCACCTTCTATACAGATGATTCCAGATTAGCCTGTTCAGACGTATGGCAATATCTTCATGATTCTTATCAAACCAGGATGAACCACGATCTAAGAAGCTTTATTTGGAACCACTAATCAGTGGAGAATAACCAAGAAGTTGAATAAATCTCATAGGAGTTGTGAGTAAGAAGATATCCCACTTTCTATCCAGATGATTCCAGATTAGTCTGTTCGGACATATGGCATTATCTTCATGATTCTTATCAAACGAGGATGAACCACGATCTAAGAAGCTTTATTTCGAACCACTAATCAGTGGAGAATTACCAGGAAGTTAAATAAATCTCATAGGAGTTGTGAGTAAGAAGATATCCCACTTTCTATCCAGATAATTCCAGATTAGTCTGTTCGGACATATGTCATTATCTTCATGATTCTTATCAAACCAGGATGAACCACGATCTAAGAAGCTTTATTTTGAACCGCTAATCAGTGGAGAATAACCAGGAAGTTGAATAAATCTCATAGGAGTTGTGAGTAAGAAGATATCCCACATTCTATCCAGATGATTCCAGATTAGCTTGTTCAGACATATGGCAATATCTTCATGATTCTTATCAAACCAGGATGAACCATGAACAAAGAAGCTTTATTTGGAACCACTAATCAATGGAGAATAACCAGGAAGTTGAATAAATCTCATAAGTGTTGTGAGCAAGAAAATATCCCACCTTCTATCCAGATGATTCCAGATTAGCCTGTTCGGACATATGGCATTATCTTCATGATTCTTATCAAACCAGGATGAACCACGATCTAAGAAGCTTTATTTGGAACCACTAATCAGTGGAGAATAACCAGGAAGTTGAATAAATCTTATAAGTGTTGTGAGCAAGAAGATATCCCACCTTCTATCCAGATGATTCCAGATTAGCCTGTTCGGACATATGCCATTATCTTCATGATTCTTATCAAATCAGGATGAACCACGATCTAACAAGCTTTATTTGGAACCGCTATTCAGTGGAGAATAACCAAGAAGTTGAATAAATCTCATAGGAGTTGTGAGTAAGAAGATATCCCACTTTCTATCCAGATGATTCCAGATTAGCCTGTTCGGACATATGGCAATATCTTCATGATTCTTATCAAACCAGGATGAACCACGATCTAAGAAGTTTTATTTGGAACCACTAATCAGTGGAGAATAACCAAGAAGTTGAATAAATCTCATAGGAGTTGTGAGTAAGAAGATATCCCACCTTCTATCCAGATGATTCCAGATTAGCCTGTTCGGACATATGCCATTATCTTCATGATTCTTATCAAACCAGGATGAACCACGATATAAGAAGCTTTATTTGGAACCACTATTCAGTGGAGAATAACCAGGAAGTTGAATAAATCTCATAGGAGTTGTGAGTAAGAAGATATCCCACTTTCTATCCATATGATTCCAGATTAGCATGTTCAGACATATGGCAATATCTTCATGATTCTTTTCAAACCAGGATGAACCACGATCTAAGAAGCTTTATTTGGAACCACTAATCAGTGGAGAATAACCAGGAAGTTGAATAAATCTCATAAGTGTTGTGAGCAAGAAGATATCCCACCTTCTATCCAGATGATTCCAGATTAGCCTGTTCGGACATATGCCATTATCTTCATGATTCTTATCAAACCAGGATGAACCACGATCTAAGAAGCTTTATTTGGAACCGCTATTCAGTGGAGAATAACCAAGAAGTTGAATAAATCTCATAGGAGTTGTGAGTAAGAAGATATCCCACCTTCTATCCAGATGATTCCAGATTAGCCTGTTCGGACATATGCGATTATCTTCATGATTCTTATCAAACCAGGATGAACCACGATATAAGAAGCTTTATTTGGAACCACTAATCAGTGAAGAATAACCAGGAAGTTGAATAAATCTCATAGGAGTTGTGAGTAAGAAGATATCCCACTTTCTATCCAGATGATTCTAGATTAGCCTGTTTGGACATATGGCAATATCTTCATGATTCTTATCAAACCAGGATGAACCACGATCTAAGAAGCTTTATTTGGAACCACTAATCAGTAGAGAATAACCAGGAAGTTGAATAAATCTCATAACTGTTGTGAGCAAGAAGATATCCCACCTTCTATCCAGATGATTCCAGATTAGCATGTTCGGACATATGCCATTATCTTCATGATTCTTATCAAACCAGGATGAACCACGATCTAAGAAGCTTTATTTGGAACCACTAATCAGTGGAGAATAACCAGGAAGTTGAATAAATCACATAACTGTTGTGAGCAAGAAGATATCCCACCTTCTATCCAGATGATGTGGGAACCGAAATTCGCACTGTCGATTTTAGTTAAATAAATCGAAGGAAAACTAAGTAAACCTAGTTTTCCCTGAAGGCTCGGATTATTTGCGACAACCAAACGAAATTGATAGAATAAAGCAACGTAGTGGAAAAATTGCACTAAGGCGTTTTTTAAAATAGATGATAAGTTGAATACAATATTCTTCCGAAAAAGGGAAGTAGAGAAACGCTGAAGCGGAAAACGACGGAAATACAGGAGACAAAACGTTCTAAGTCTTGCTCCGCTAGTCTAAACTCCTAAGTCCTAAGCTAGCAGGAATTCTCTAAGTCCCTAGGTTTTGGATTTGCTCTCTCTCTTGGATTTTTTGCTCTGCCTTTTCTTCTCTCCCAAAGCTCCTTTATATACTCCTTCTTATGACGGTCTATTCTCCTTCTGGGCCGCAAGGCGGGCTTTTTTCCATTTTCGTCGGCCTCCATACTTATCGCGAAACTTGACATTTATCTTCGGGAAACTTGACATTTATTCTTCCGGAAATTTAGCATTTATCTTGTTACGTAAAGATAAATGTAAATCGTCGTGTCTAACTTAGATAATCGTAAACGGACTGTCCGATCACGTTTGGTCCCTTTCGGGCCGTCTCTAGGACTTCCGTTGTTTTCTACGATTTCTTCGGAAGTTCTTCATTCGTTCGTAGAGTTGAGATGAGTGGTGTCTTAAGATAACCATCGCTGTTTCGTACGAAGAATTTAAGATCTTCCTTCCCGTTGATATCTTACGAGTTTCCGAAGTGTTTCCAATGGTCTCAGTTTGGAGTAAGAACCGGAGTTTCGTACGCGGAATCTCAATGATTCGTCCCGCGAGGACTTTGGGAAAGACTCGAAGTACAGATTTCTGACGGCCGGGGCCTGGGACTTGTGTACCAGAGATTGTTGTCCGAAGACCCGAGCCAGCACGGGGCTAGCCGCCCGGCGGCCACGGCCAGCACGGGCGCTAGCCGCCGGCGGCTACGGCCAGCACGGGGCTAGCCGCCCGGCAGCCACGACCAGCACGGGCACTAGCCGCCGGCGGCCACGGCCAGCACGGGGCTAGCCGCCCGGCGGCCACGGCCAGCACGGGCGCTAGCCGCCGGCGTCCACGGCCAGCACGGGGCTAGCCGCCCGGCGGCCACGGCCGGCGGCCACGGCCAGCACGGGGGCTAGCCGCCCGGCGGCCACGGCCAGCACGGGCGCCAGCCGCCGCCGGCCACGGCCAGTTGATTTCGAGATAACCGTTTTTGACCCCAACAGTTAGCCCCCCAGCATGCAAGATGCGGGAGCGATTTTGTGTGCGGAAGATTTGAAAATCGAAATTTTTGGCTAGGAATATTTTATTCCGAGAAACTCTACCACCTTTGATTTCTTATAAGTAGCACCCCATCCCCCTCTCATTTTTCACTCACTCTCCTCTTCTCAAATTTCAGAAAATATGGCTTCCTCTCTAAATAAAAAGAAAGATTCCGATGTCGAAATGAGCGAAGCTAACCAAGCCTCGCCGGCGCAGGATGCTCCTGCCCTTACGCAGACATTCGTCGAGGGGTTCATTTCTTTTCAGGAAGAGATGGAGCGACACCGTGCTGAGATGGAGTCTAGCGTGGCAGGTCCTAGTGCTACTTCTGTTCCGACTTCTGTGGCTCCGACTCTTGGATCTGATGTCGCTTTAACTCCGGATCCCGCGGTTCTGGCTCTTGGACCCGACGTTACTCCAGTCCCGATCTCTACAATTCCAGCCTCTGGATCCGATGTCCCTTTGCCTGCTGGAGAAATTGTTGTTCCGGAGCAAACACCTGATGTCCAGGCTCGCCCTGAGGGCTCCCCTTTCGCGCCGATAGTGGTTTTGGAGGATGCGGTGGAAGTCATGCCTCCTCCTCCAGAAAAGAAGAGGGAGATCGTCTTGGGACTTCCCGCGTCCAACGCTGTTCCACCATCGAGGGGACGTTCAAGAGCTGGGGCTGCCGGATCAGCGAAGAGGAAAAGGTGTACTAAGAGTGAGGAAGGCGAGGTTTCGGCGAAACTGTCGCAACATCGCTCCAAGGTATTTCGTGAAACCCCCTTTCTTTTGTCGACTCCTTGATTCTCACCTTCTCTCGTGTGATCAGTTTGTGTCGTTGATCGACGGGATGCTTGGCGATTGCGGACTGGAGGTCACACGTTTGTCCAAGGAGCTGGATTCGTCGCGGGAAACTTTGAAGCGCACCGAGGCTGTGCTTCAATCGATTGAGAGCACTCATGCTGCCCAGACGTCGACGCTCGAAGCTAGGATCAGCGATCTCGAGCGTGATCTGGGAAAGACTGTGAGCTCGCTGCTCAAGGCGAAGGAGGAGAAGAAGAGCAAGTCCTCGGAAGTTCGACGTCTTAAGAGGCGGATTCAGCGCTTCGAGGAGATGGGAGCTTGCACTGCGACGGAGCTTGCCGGCCCGTCATCCTCGGGTACCCTAGTCCCGAGTTTGGAAATTCCAGAGGTCCAGGATGCTGGAATCGTTGCGGACAAGGGCGGTGAGGAGGTCGGCGAGGGCGATGGCGAGGCTGTTCCTGCTTCGGGTGAGTCGGAGAATGAAGGCGGTGTTCCGGAGGACGCCTAGGTTGATCAATCCCTGAGGGGATTTTTATTTTGATTGTATTTCGGCCGTTGGTTGGCCATTATGTACGATTTCGGGACTGGCCATTGGTGGCTTTGAATCCCTGCCCCTTTTAGTGCGTTGTATTGAACTCGCGGTATGCGTTTAAAATATTTTGCGTTTAGAACTTCTATTTGTCGAAGTTAGAGGGGAAGGGTATGAATTGTCGTCTCATTCCCGCCTCCCTGACGATCACCGTATCCGTAGTTTGTATAAAGCGAGATTTTCCTACGGTTTACGATTTACGCGAAAATTCGTGGAAACGTATAGACTTGAGTGAAGAGACAAGTTTTGGGATCTCGTGTCGTTGACCCTTTGCCTATGAGATGTTTAAGATACCAGCAAGGCTGGGTTTAGGGCAAGACCTAGGTTTACTCTCAGACTGAGGCTGTGCGATGACAAATCGGCTTTCGTTTTGCCTGTTTGTGATTTTAACCTGATTCGTACCGTTTTAAAATCCGCGAAGTGGTATCGGCTTATATGATTTGTATGGGCACGAATCGAGCTACTTCCTTTACGAAGTGCTGAACCAAATTTGGATTTTTTGTATAGCGCGCTATGGGATCCTTGTTGGATGTAAAAGAGCCTACCCTTAGGTGGCTTGTCTGTTTAGGACGTTAGAGTTCGTTTGTTGTGATCAGCAACAACGATATGATGCCGTTTAGAAGGCGTATGAAGGTTTTATTCGAAAAACGGATGTTCGGGCACGAAGCGACGTCTCGCAGTGCTTTGAAGTTTGTTTTTCTTATGCCATAAAGGA
This sequence comes from Raphanus raphanistrum subsp. raphanistrum, assembly GCA_019706035.1. Taxonomy (NCBI): domain Eukaryota; kingdom Viridiplantae; phylum Streptophyta; class Magnoliopsida; order Brassicales; family Brassicaceae; genus Raphanus; species Raphanus raphanistrum. The sequence continues at coordinate 12,221,014 of CM033985.1, forward strand.
CTATGGGCTTTTAGAAATCGCGGAATGTTTCCGGGCGATAGTTTTATGGTTTGTTTGGTGGATACTGGATCCATTGTTAAGGCCGTTAGGCGAATTGATTGCGGAAAGTTTTCGAAAATTGTGGGGGCGTGCGAGTGTACGCACCCCACTCCCCCCCTTTTAAATCGGGGGGATAGCTGAACCTACCGGTTGGCAAGTTGCCTACGTACCTCTTTCGAGGATCAAGCCATCTCGTAGTTCTGTTTTCCACGTTCTAGTGGTAGTATTTCTTGAGATGCATCGCATTCCAAGTTCTCGGGATTTTTACGTCTTGCATGTTTGCGATTTGATACGAACCTGGTCGGACGACTTTTATGATTTTGTATGGTCCTTCCCAGTTTGCCCCCAGTTTTCCTGCGTTTCGTTCGGCAGTGTTTTGGAAGACTTTTCGCAAGACCAGATCACCCTCTTTGAATCTTCGATGACGTACGTTCGCGTTGTAGTATTTTGCGGCGGCCTGCTGGTAATTTTGAATCCGGATGAGGGCTTGGTCGCGACGCTCGTTGATGAGGTCAAGATTATCCAGCAGCATGGCATTGTTCAGGTCTTCCCGTTCGGGAAGAAATCTCCCCCGTACGCCGGGGAATTCTACCTCCGCCGGAATCATGCATTCTGCTCCGTAAATGAGAGCGAACGGAGTTTCCCCCATTGCTCGTCTTGGAGTGGTTCGATGAGACCAAAGGACCCCTTCGAGTTCTTCTGCCCATCGTCCCTTTTTGGCTTCCAAGCGTTTTTTTCAATCCGTCTAGGACGGTTTTGTTTATGGTTTCAGCCTGTCCATTGCACTGCGGGTATCTGGGAGTAGACTTGTTAAGTCGTATTTTCCATTTTTCGCAGAATGCCTCGAATCGTGTGGAAATAAACTGAGACCCGTTGTCCGTTACGATTTCGTATGGGACACCGTGTCTGGTTATGATGTTTTTCCAGACGAAGTTCTCGACTTGCATGTCTTTGATACTTGCGTAGGATTCTGCTTCCACCCATTTCGAAAAGAAATATGTGAGGACCAGCAGGAAACGTTTTTGTTTTGATTTGTGTAGTGGTCTGACGATGTCCATTGACCATCGCATGAAAAGGTACGGAGATGAGATAGGAGAGAGGATTTCGGTGGGCTGATGAATTGTCGGAGCGTGCCGCTGACACTTCTCGCATTTCCGAGCGAACTTCTCGCAATCCTTTACCATAGTTGGCCAGTAGAATCCGTGGCGTTTTATTTTTGTTGCGAGAGACCTTCCGCCGGAGTGGTTTCCGCACGATCCGGAGTGAATTTCTTCCATGATTTTTCTCGCCTTTTCTCCTTCCGCGCAAGTCATGAGAGGTCCGGAGAATCGCCATTTGTAGATTTCGCCTTCCACGGTTACGTATCGCGCTGCCTGAATTTTTATTTTCCGGGCTGCCCATTTCTCCGCGGGTAGGGTACCATCTACGATGTAGGTTTTGATAGGTTCTAGCCAGGGAGTGTCCAGCCATAGTCTGTTTGGTCTGCGTCGCCTTCCGGTTGGTCTTCGTTTTCTTCCGCGCCTTTGATCTGTGTTCTGATCAGGTTGGCGATTACCGGCGGTCCGATGCTCGGATGCTCTATGAATTCGACGGGAATTATTCTTTTAAGCACTGGATCCGAGCTTGAGGCGAGAGCGGCTAAAGCGTCAGCTTGGACGTTTTCCGAGCGGGGAATCCTGGTTAGCGCAAATTGCTGAAAGTCGTGGGCCAAGTCTTGGACGACCTTCAAATATGCGTTCATCCTTTCATCCCTTGCTTCGTATTCTCCGCTGAATTGGTTTGCGACTAACTGAGAGTCGCAGTAAGCGTGAATATTTCGAATCTTCAGCCCATGGGCCAGTCGTAGGCCCGCAATTAGCGCCTCATATTCTGCCTCGTTGTTTGATGCATGAAAATCCAAGCGGAACGATTGCTCGAGGATTTCTCCTGTCGGCGAAGTGAGTCGGATCCCGATTCCGGATCCTTGCTTAGTCGAGGATCCATAGACATGGAGATCCCATGTTGAACCAGGATCCTCGTTAGTTAAGTCCGTCGCGGGTAATTCTACCAAGAAGTCCGCGAGTACCTGCGATTTCGTGCAGGTTTTTGGACGATATTCGATATCGTACTCGCTTAGTTCAATTGCCCACTTCGCGAGCCTACCAGACTGGCTTGGACTGTGTAGAATCGTCCGTAAGGGAAAAGTGGTAAGTACCACGATGGTATGGGATTGGAAATACGGTCTAAGTTTTCTTGCCGAAGTTATGACAGCGAGTGCCAATTTTTCCATTAGCGGATACCGAGTTTCGGCATCTAGTAATGTTTTACTAATGTAGAAGACCGGTTTCTGTTCTCCGAATTCTTCTTGAATCAGGACGCCACTGACTGCTGATGCGGATACTGCGATGCAGAGGAACAAGGGCTCTCCGACTACGGGTTTTGCGAGGATAGGAGGGGTGGCCAGATACTGTTTCAGCTGTTGGAAAGCTTTCTCGCAATCTTCTGACCACTCGAACTTTTTGTTCCCCTTCAAGGTTTCGTAGAATGGGAGACACTTATCCGTGGAGCGCGAGATGAATCGGTTTAAGGCCGCGACTCGTCAAGTCAGCCTTTGGACTTCCCGCTTGGTTCTCGGGGAGGCCATTTCTATCAGTGCATTGATTTGTTTCGGATTGGCATCTATTCCGCGGAATGTTACGAGGTACCCGAGAAATTCTCCCGACGCCACAGCGAATCTGCATTTTGCTGGATTGAGTTTCATGTTGTGCTGGTTCAATCTCTCAAAGCATTCCTCTAGGTGGACTACGTGGTCGCGTTCGTCAAGAGATTTTACCAACATATCGTCGATATACACCTCCATGGTTTTTCCGAGTTGCTCGGCAAACATTCGATTGACGAGCCGCTGATACATGGCGCCGGCGTTCTTAAGACCGAAAGGCATTACTTTGTAGCAATAGGTCCCTCGGTCGGTAATGAATGCTGTCTTCTCGCGGTCTTCGGGATTCATCATGATTTGATTGTAACCGGAGAACGCGTCCATGAACGATAGGAGTTTGTTTCCTGCGGTTGCCTCGACCAGACGGTCGATGTGCGGAAGCGGAAAACAATCCTTCGGGCATGCTTTGTTGAGATTAGTAAAGTCGACGCACACTCGCCATTTCCCGTTCTTCTTCTTGAAGACGACGGGATTGGCGAGCCAGTCGGGATATCTTACTTATGTTATTGATCCAACTTTGAGGAGTCTTTCGACTTCCTCATTAACAGCAGTTGCCCGTTCGGGGCCTAGCTTTCGCCTCTTTTGTTTTACGGGTTTATGAGTTGGATCGATGTTGAGTTCGTGACATGTTATGTTGATGTCAATTCCCGGCATATCTTCCGCAGCCCAAGCAAACGTGTTAAGGTTCTTCTTGAGACATTCGATGAGTTCTGCTTTCAACGGATCGCGGAGATTGGCTCCAATCTCCACGCACCGCTCTGGGTTAGTCTTGTCGAGGCAGACCGAAATTACTGGTTCGCAAGTGGGCTCACGTTTCCCTTCTAAGGCTTCAGCTCTTTGCGATTGCCAGAAGATTTCTGGAGGGTCCTGCGATGCTGGTTCGTGGGTCGCTTGCTTTTTTGGGTTAATATCGGGCTCAGAGTTTTTTCGTTTTAACCCAGCGGCCAAGCAGACTTGCGGCGCTTTACGATCTCCTTGTATTGTTTCTACTCCGAAGAGGGTCGGAAATTTGAGGCACAGATGGAAAGTCGAGGGGATTGCTCGCATGGAGTTTAACCACGGAGTCCCGACGATCGCTTTATATGCTGCTGGACCGTCGACTACCAAAAATTCCACCATCTTCGTGACGCTCCCGGCTCTGACCGAGAGATCGACCGAGCCGAGGGTCATTGTGATGTTTCCTGAGAGTCCGATAATCAGATTGGGATCGTCCGTGATCGCGCTTAGGTCGATTCCCATCCTCTCGAGAGTGTTTTTATATATAATATTTGTCGAGCATCCGGTGTCGACCAATATTCTCGCTACGTCGATGTCCTGGATCGTTAGTCCGATAACGAGGAGTTCGTCGTGAGGTTTGGCTTGTCCAGCCGTTGCTCTGTCCCCGAATGACACGATGTTGCGGACAGGTGATGCGGCCATGCTGTTGTTACCAATCGTAGGTTTTTGAGTAAGAGAATCCGACCCCCCCCCTCCCTCTAGCGCCAAACTGTGGGAACCGAAATTCGCACTGTCGATTTTAGTTAAATAAATCGAAGGAAAACTAAGTAAACCTAGTTTTCCCTGAAGGCTCGGATTCTCTGCGACAACCAAACGAAATTGATAGAATAAAGCAACGTAGCGGAAAAATTGCACTAAGGCGTTTTTTTAAATAGATGATAAGTTGAATACAATATTCTTCCGAAAAAGGGAAGTAGAGAAACGCTGAAGCGGAAAACGACGGAAATACAGGAGACAAAACGTTCTAAGTCTTGCTCCGCTAGTCTAAACTCCTAAGTCCTAAGCTAGCAGGAATTCTCTAAGTCCCTAGGTTTTGGATTTGCTCTCTCTCTTGGATTTTTTGCTCTGCCTTTTCTTCTCTCCCAAAGCTCCTTTATATACTCCTTCTTATGACGGTCTATTCTCCTTCTGGGCCGCAAGGCGGGCTTTTTTCCATTTTCGTCGGCCTCCATACTTATCGGGAAACTTGACATTTATCTTCGGGAAACTTGACATTTATTCTTCCGGAAATTTAGCATTTATCTTGTTACGTAAAGATAAATGTAAATCGTCGTGTCTATCTTAGATAATCGTAAACGGACTGTCCGATCACGTTTGGTCCCTTTCGGGCCGTCTCTAGGAGTTCCGTTGTTTTCTACGATTTCTTCGGAAGTTCTTCATTCGTTCGTAGAGTTCAGATGAGTGGTGTCTTAAGATAACCATCGCTGTTTCGTACGAAGAATTTAAGATCTTCCTTCCCGGTTATATCTTACGAGTTTCCGAAGTGTTTCCGACGGTCTCAGTTTGGAGTAAGAACCGGAGTTTCGTACGCGGAATCTCAATGATTCGTCCCGCGAGGACTTTGGGAAAGACTCGAAGTACAGATTTCTGACGGCCAGGGCCTGGGACTTGTGTACCGGAGATTGTTGTCCGAAGACCCGAGCCAGCACGGGGCTAGCCGCCCGGCGGCCACGGCCAGCACGAGCGCTAGCCGGCGGCGGCTACGGCCAGCATGGGACTAGCCGCCCGGCGGCCACGGCCAGCACGGGCACTAGCCGCCGGCGGCCACGGCCAGCACGGGGCTATCCGCCCGGCGGCCACGGCCAGCACGGGCGCTAGCTGCCGGCGGCCACGGCCAGCACGGGCGCTAGCCGCCGGCGGCCACGGCCAGCACGGGCGCTAGCCGCCGGCGGCCACGGCCAGCACGGGCGCTAGCCGCCGGCGGCCACGGCCAGCACGGGGCTAGCCGCCCGGCGGCTACGGCCAAGGCCGGGGTCGGCTGCTCGGTTCCTTCGGTTTACGAGTGTTCGTGTTCGTTTTTCGGAGGGTTTTTCGTATGACAAATTGTCTTAGCCGTTGATTTCGAGATAACCGTTTTTGACCCCAACAGATGATTCCAGATTAGCCTGTTCGGACATATGGCATTATCTTCATGATTCTTATCAAACGAGGATGAACCACGATCTAAGAAGCTTTATTTGGAACCACTAATCAGTGGAGAATTACGAGGAAGTTGAATAAATCTCATAGGAGTTGTGAGTAAGAAGATATCCCACTTTCTATCCATATGATTCCAGATTAGCCTGTTCAGACATATGGCAATATCTTCATGATTCTTATCAAACCAGGATGAACCACGATCTAAGAAGCTTTATTTGGAACCACTAATCAGTGAAGAATAACAAGGAAGTTGAATAAATCTCATAGGAGTTGTGAGTAAGAAGATATCCCACTTTATATCTAGATGATTCCAGATTAGCCTGTTCGGACATATGGCATTATCTTCATGATTCTTATAAAACGAGGATGAACCATGATCTAAGAAGCTTTATTTGGAACCACTAATCAGTGGAGAATTACCAGGAAGTTGAATAAATCTCATAAGTGTTGTGAGGAAGAAGATATCCCACCTTCTATCCAGATGATTCCAGATTAGCCTGTTCAGACATATGGCAATATCTTCATTATTCTTATCAAACCAGGATGAACCACGATCTAAGAAGTTTTATTTGGAACCACTAATCAGTGGAGAATAACCAAGAAGTTGAATAAATCTCATAGGAGTTGTGAGTAAGAAGATATCCCACCTTCTATCCAGATGATTCCAGATTAGCCTGTTCGGACATATGCCATTATCTTCATGATTCCTATCAAACCAGGATGAACCACGATCTAAGAAGCTTTATTTGGAACCACTAATAAGTGGAGAATCACCAAGAAGTTGAATAAATCTCATAGGAGTTGTGAGTAAGAAGATATCCCACCTTCTATCCAGATGATTCCAGATTAGCCTGTTCGGACATATGGCAATATCTTCATGATTCTTATCAAACCAGGATGAACCACGATCTAAGAAGCTTTATTTGGAACCACTAATCAGTGGAGAATAACCAGGAAGTTGAATAAATCTCATAAGTGTTGTGAGCAAGAAGATATCTCACATTCTATCCAGATGATTCCAGATTAGCCTGTTCGGACATATGGCAATATCTTCATGATTCTTATCAAACCAGGATGAACCACGATCTAAGAAGCTTTATTTGGAACCACTAATCAGTGGAGAATAACCAGGAAGTTGAATAAATCTCATAACTGTTGTGAGCAAGAAGATATCCCACCTTCTATCCAGATGATTCCAGATTAGCCTGTTCGGACATATGGCATTATCTTCATGATTCTTATCAAACGAGGATGAACCACGATCTAAGAAGCTTTATTTGGAACCAATAATCAGTGGAGAATTACCAGGAAGTTAAATAAATCTCATAGGAGTTGTGAGTAAGAAGATATCCCACTTTCTATCCAGATGATTCCAGATTAGCCTGTTCGGACATATGGCAATATCTTCATGCTTCTTATCAACCCATGATGAACCACGATCTAAGAAGCTTTATTTTGAACCACTAATCAGTGGAGAATAACCAAGAAGTTGAATAAATCTCATAGGAGTTGTGAGTAAGAAGATATTCCACTTTCTATCCAGATGATTTCAGATTAGCCTTTTCAGACATATGGCAATATCTTCATGATTCTTATCAAACCAGGATGAACCACGATCTAAGAAGCTTTATTTGGAACCAATAATCAGTGGAGAATAACCAGGAAGTTGAATAAATCCCATAAGTGTTGTAAGCAAGAAGATATCCCACCTTCTATCCAGATGATTCCAGATTAGCCTGTTCGGACATATGCGATTATCTTCATGATTCTTATCAAACCAGGATGAACCACGATCTAAGAAGCTTTATTTGGAACCACTAATCAGTGAAGAATAACCAGGAAGTTGAATAAATCTCATAGGAGTTGTGAGTAAAAAGATATCCCACTTTCTATCCAGATGATTCCAGATTAGCCTGTTTGGACATATGGCAATATCGTCATGATTCTTATCAAACCAGGATGAACCACGATCTAAGAAGCTTTATTTGGAACCACTAATCAGTAGAGAATAACCAGGAAGTTGAATAAATCTCATAACTGTTGTGAGCAAGAAGATATCCCACCTTCTATCCAGATGATTCCAGATTAGCATGTTCGGACATATGCCATTATCTTCATGATTCTTATCAAACCAGGATGAACCACGATCTAAGAAGCTTTATTTGGAACCACTAATCAGTGGAGAATAACCAGGAAGTTGAATAAATCTCATAACTGTTGTGAGCAAGAAGATATCCCACCTTCTATCCAGATGATTCCAGATTAGCCTGTTCGGACATATGGCATTATCTTCATGATTCTTATCAAACGAGGATGAACCACGATCTAAGAAGCTTTATTTGGAACCAATAATCAGTGGAGAATTACCAGGAAGTTAAATAAATCTCATAGGAGTTGTGAGTAAGAAGATATCCCACTTTCTATCCAGATGATTCCAGATTAGCCTGTTCGGACATATGGAAATATCTTCATGTATCTTATCAAACGAGGATGAACCACGATCTAAGAAGCTTTATTTGGAACCAATAATCAGTGGAGAATAACCAGGAAGTTGAATAAATCTCATAATTGTTGTGAGCAAGAAGATATCCCACCTTCTATCCAGATGATTCTAGATTAGCCTGTTCGGACATATGCCATTATCTTTATGATTCTTATCAAACCAGGATGAACCACGATCTAAGAAGCTTTATTTGGAACCACTAATCAGTGGAGAATAACCAGGAAGTTGAATAAATCTCATAAGTGTTGTGAGCAAGAAAATATCCCACCTTCTATCCAGATGATTCCAGATTAGCCTGTTCGGACATATGCCATTATCTTCATGATTCTTATCAAACCAGGATGAACCACGATCTAAGAAGCTTTATTTGGAACCACTAATCAGTGAAGAATAACAAGGAAGTTGAATAAATCTCATAGGAGTTGTAAGTAAGAAGATATCCCACTTTATATCCAGATGATTCCAGATTAGCCTGTTCGGACATATGGTATTATCTTCATGATTCTTATCAAACGAGGATGAACCACAATCTAAGAAGCTTTATTTGGAACCACTAATCAGTGGAGAATTACCAGGAAGTTGAATAAATCTCATAAGTGTTGTGAGGAAGAAGATATCCCACCTTCTATCCAGATGATTCCAGATTAGCATGTTCAGACATATGGCAATATATTCATGATTCTTATCAAACAAGGATGAACCACGATCTAAGAAGCTTTATTTGGAACCACTAATAAGTGGAGAATCACCAGGAAGTTGAATAAATCTCATAATTGTTGTGAGCAAGCAGATATCCCACCTTCTATCCAGATGATTCCAGATTAGCCTGTTCGGACATATGCCATTATCTTCATGATTCTTATCAAACCATGATGAACCACGATCTAAGAAGCTTTATTTGGAACCACTAATCAGTGGAGAATAACCAGGAAGTTGAATAAATCTCATAGGAGTTGTGAGTAAGAAGATATCCCACTTTCTATCCAGGTGATTCCAGATTAGCCTGTTCAGACATATGGCAATATCTTCTTGATTCTTATCAAACGAGGATGAACCACGATCTAAGAAGCTTTATTTGGAACCAATAATCAGTGGAGAATAACCAGGAAGTTGAATAAATCTCATAATTATTGTGAGCAAGAAGATATCCCACCTTCTATGCAGATGATTCCAGATTAGCCTGTTCGGACATATGCCATTATCTTCATGATTCTTATCAAACCAGGATGAACCACGATCTAAGAATCTTTATTTGGAACCACTAATCAGTGGAGAATAACCAGGAAGTTGAATAAATCTCATAAGTGTTGTGAGCAAGAAGATATTCCACCTTCTATCCAAATGATTCCAGATTAGCCTGTTCGGACATATGCCAATATCTTCATGATTCTTATCAAACCAGGATGAACCACGATCTAAGAAGATTTATTTGGAACCACTAATCAGTGGAGAATAACCAGGAAGTTGAATAAATCTCATAGGAGTTGTGAGTAAGAAGATATCCCACTTTCTATCCAGATGATTCTAGATTAGCCTGTTCAGACATATGGCAATATCTTCATGATTCTTATCAAACCAGGATGAACCACGATCTAAGAAGCTTTATTTGGAACCACTAATCAGTGGAGAATAACTAGGAAGTTGAATAAATCTCATAATTGTTGTGAGCAAGAAGATATCCCACCTTCTATCCAGATGATTCCAGATTAGCCTGTTCGGACATATGCCATTATCTTCATGATTCTCTTATCAAACCAGGATGAACCACGATCTAAGAAGCTTTATTTGGAACCGCTATTCAGTGGAGAATAACCAAGAAGTTGAATAAATCTCATAGGAGTTGTGAGTAAGAAGATATCCCACTTTCTATCCAGAAGATTCCAGATTAGCCTGTTCGGACATATGGCAATATCTTCATGATTCTTATCAAACCAGGATGAACCACGATCTAAGAAGCTTTATTTGGAACCAATAATCAGTGGAGAATAACCAGGAAGTTGAATAAATCTCATAACTGTTGTGAGCAAGAAGATATCCCACCTTCCATCCAGATGATTCCAGATTAGCTTGTTCGGACATATGGCATTATCTTCATGATTCTTATCAAACGAGGATGAACCACGATCTAAGAAGCTTTATTTGGAACCACTAATCAGTGGAGAATTACCAGGAAGTTAAATAAATCTCATAGGAGTTGTGAGTAAGAAGATATCCCACTTTCTATCCAGATGATTCCAGATTAGCCTGTTCGGACATATGGCAATATCTTCATGATTCTTATCAACCCAGGATGAACCACGATCTAAGAAGCTTTATTTTGAACCACTAATCAGTGGAGAATAACCAGGAAGTTGAATAAATCTCATAGGAGTTGTGAGTAAGAAGATATTCCACTTTCTATTCAGATGATTTCAGATTAGCCTTTTCAGACATATGGCAATATCTTCATGATTCTTATCAAACCAGGATGAACCACGATCTAAGAAGCTTTATTTGGAACCACTAATCAGTGGAGAATAACCAGGAAGTTGAATAAATCCCATAAGTATTGTGAGCAAGAAGATATCCCACCTTCTATCCAGATGATTCCAGATTAGCCTGTTCGGACATATGCCATTATCTTCATGATTCTCTTATCAAACCAGGATGAACCACGATCTAAGAAGCTTTATTTGGAACCGCTATTCAGTGGAGAATAACCAAGAAGTTGAACAAATCTCATAGGAGTTGTGAGTAAGAAGATATCCCACTTTCTATCCAGAAGATTCCAGATTAGCCTGTTCGGACATATGGCAATATCTTCATGATTCTTATCAAACCAGGATGAACCACGATCTAAGAAGCTTTATTTGGAACCACTAATCAGTGGAGAATAACCAGGAAGTTGAGTAAATCTCATAACTGTTGTGAGCAAGAAGATATCCCACCTTCCATCCAGATGATTCCAGATTAGCTTGTTCGGACATATGGCATTATCTTCATGATTCTTATCAAACGAGGATGAACCACGATCTAAGAAGCTTTATTTGGAACCACTAATCAGTGGAGAATTACCAGGAAGTTAAATAAATCTCATAGGAGTTGTGAGTAAGAAGATATCCCACTTTCTATCCAGATGATTCCAGATTAGCCTGTTCGGACATATGGCAATATCTTCATGATTCTTATCAACCCAGGATGAACCACGATCTAAGAAGCTTTATTTTGAACCACTAATCAGTGGAGAATAACCAGGAAGTTGAATAAATCTCATAGGAGTTGTGAGTAAGAAGATATTCCACTTTCTATCCAGATGATTTCAGATTAGCCTTTTCAGACATATGGCAATATCTTCATGATTCTTATCAAACCAGGATGAACCACGATCTAAGAAGCTTTATTTGGAACCACTAATCAGTGGAGAATAACCAGGAAGTTGAATAAATCCCATAAGTATTGTGAGCAAGAAGATATCCCACCTTCTATCCAGATGATTCCAGATTAGCCTGTTCGGACATATGCGATTATCTTCATGATTCTTATCAAACCAGGATGAACCACGATCTAAGAAGCTTTATTTGGAACCAATAATCAGTGAAGAATAACCAGGAAGTTGAATAAATCTCATAGGAGTTGTGAGTAAGAAGATATCACACTTTCTATCCAGATGATTCCAGATTAGCCTGTTTGGACATATGGCAATATCTTCATGATTCTTATCAAACCAGGATGAACCACGATCTAAGAAGCTTTATTTGGAACCACTAATCAGTAGAGAATAACCAGGAAGTTGAATAAATCTCATAACTGTTGTGAGCAAGAAGATATCCCACCTTCTATCTAGATGATTCCAGATTAGCATGCTCGGACATATGCCATTATCTTCATGATTCTTATCAAACCAGGATCAACCACGATCTAAGAAGCTTTATTTGGAACCAGTAACCAGTGGAGAATAACCAGGAAGTTGAAATAAATCTCATAGGAGTTGTGATTAAGAAGATATCCCACTTTCTATCCAAATGATTCCAGATTAGCCTGTTCGGACATATGGCAATATCTTCATGATTCTTATCAAACCAGGATGAACCAATATGTAAGAAGCTTAATTGGGAACCACTAATCAGTGGATAATAACCAGGAAGTTGAATAAATCTCATAGGAGTTGTGAGTAAGAAGATATCCCACTTTCTATCCAGATGATTCCAGATTAGCCTGTTCAGACATATGGCAATATCTTCATGATTCTTATCAAACGAGGATGAACCACGATCTAAGAAGCTTTATTTGGAACCAATAATCAGTGGAGAATAACCAGGAAGTTGAATAAATATCATAATTGTTGTGAGCAAGAAGATATCCCACCTTCTATCCAGATGATTCCAGATTAGCCTGTTCGGACATATGCCATTATCTTCATGATTCTTATCAAACCAGGATGAACCAAGATCTAAGAAGCTTTATTTGGAACCAGTAATCAGTGGAGAATAACCAGGAAGTTGAATAAATCTCATAAGTGTTGTGAGCAAGAAAATATCCCAACTTCTATCCAGATGATTCCAGATTAGCCTGTTCGGACATATGCCATTATCTTCATGATTCTTATCAAACCAGGATGAACCACGATCTAGGAAGCTTTATTTGGAACCACTAATCAGTGATGAATAACAAGGAAGTTGAATAAATCTCATAGGAGTTGTGATACACTCCTAGGATGCTTCTCTGGTTATATGGGGGATAAATCCTTGCAAGGACGAATCAGTGACTCAAGTTCTTCAAGGGTTGTGGATTGAATGGTGACACAAGAGATGTGAAAGTGCTCTTGATACTCCTAGATATCTAGTTCGGATATGACACACCGAAGAAGAGATCCTTGGGCTGTTGGATATTACTCACCAACAAGATCACTCGCCGACTTGATAACAAGAAGAAGAGAGAACAAGAGATAAAGGTTTGTGAAAAGATAACTTGATAGATATTAGGGTTTGCGGACACAACATATATATAGGCTGAGACTTGTACATGCACAAGCTCAAATAAAGGAACATACTCCTTGTGTTTCAAATAAAAGGAAATAAAAAGAAACCATAGTCTAAAATATAACATAAGATAAATATGCATCCGAGATGCACCCAAGATACATCATCTAGGAGATGTGTAAGTGAACTTGATGCCTCATTAAAAACCTTAGATAGAAAACCCAGTGGGACAAAACTATCTAAGGGAAAAAGAGTACACCAAGCCACTTGCCTAGATGATGATCAGCTTGATGGTGATGTCACTTGAATGGTGATAAGTGTGTCTTGGTTGATCAAGCTTCTTCCAAGACCTTCTTCTTGCTTCCAGGCTATCTTGAGTAATCCTCCAATGGCTTTCTTGAGTTGTCTACTCCTTGAACGAGTAATAGGACCTTCTGGTATGGTTAAGACATCTTCAGCAGCTGGCTCATCTAGCATCACACTGTCTTCATGAGTTGGCTGGTCCATGATCACATCATCCCCTCCTTCTTGAAAAGGATTTGACCTCAAATCAAGCTCATCTGCAACAAAAGGAATCAAGTCAGTAACATTGAAACTGTTGCTTATATCATACTTACCTTGAAGATCAATCTTGTAGGCATTGTCATTGATTTTCTGGATGATCTCAAAAGGGCCATCTATCCTCGCCATCAGCTTGGGCTTTCTTTCTTTGGGAAACCTCTCCTTGCGCAAATGAACCCACACCATATCTCCTACATCAAAGATCATCTCGCGCCTGCCCTTGTTTGCTCTCTTAGTGTACTGCTTTGTCTTCTCAACAATATTCTTTCTAGCCTGCTTATGGATCTGCTGCACCATCTCTGCTTTCTTTTTCCCATCCATACTGACCCTAGCACACTCAGGTAAAGGCATTAAATCCAAAGGAGAGATGGGATTGAACCCATAAACAATTTCAAAAGGAGAATACTTAGATGCAGAATGCTGAGCATGATTATAAGCAAATTCACAGTGAGGCAAATATTCTTCCCATGATTTCAGATTCTTTTTAATGAATGCACCCAAGAGAGTTCCAAGAGTTCTATTGACTACCTCAGTCTGCCCATCAGTTTGTGGATGACATGTAGTAGAGAATAACAGCTTAGTACCTAGCTTAGACCAAAGAGTCTTCCAAAAATAACTAAGAAACTTAGTATCTCTATCAGAAACTATAGTCCTAGGCATGCCATGAATGCGCACAATCTCTTTAAAGAAAAGTTTTGCAACATGTAAAGCATCATCAGTCTTATGACAAGCAATGAAGTGTGCCATTTTAGAAAATCTATCCACAACCACAAAGATAGAATCCTTACGTGTCTTGGTCCTTGGCAATCCGACAACAAAGTCCATAGATATATCATTCCAAGGGTGAGTAGGAATAGGTAAAGGAGTATACAAACCGTGGGGTGGCGATACTTCATCAAGCATATCATCTAATCTAGGAATAGGGTGGCGATACTTCACTGTTATATTGTTGATTGCTCTATAATCAACACACATGCGCCAGCTACCATCCTTCTTGGGTACAAGGAGCACTGGTACAGCACAAGGACTCATGCTCTCACGGATGTGGCCTTTCTCCATCAACTCTTCAACCTGTCTTTGTAGCTCCTTAGTCTCCACTGGATTAGTTCTATATGCTGGTCTGTTAGGAAGAGTAGCTCCTGGCACAAAATCAATCTGATGCTCAATCCCACGGATAGGTGGTAGACCTATAGGATTATCTTCTGGAAATACATCTTCAAATTCCTGTAAAAGAGCTAACATCTCACTCGGATACACCGGTGTACACTCAGTTAGATTCAAAAGAGTTTCTTTAAAAACAATCAATAGAACAGGCTGGTTAGAGTGAAGAGATCTTTTGATATCACCAGTTTTGGCATAGAAGTTGTGCTGCTTTTTTTTCTCTGGTTTGAGATCGATTTCTTTCTTCTTTTGAAGCTGCAACTGATCTTGTTGCACTTCCTTAGGAGTCAGAGGCACCAGAGTAGTCTTCCTACCATTGAACTCAAAAGAATGCTTGTTTGCAAAGCCATCATGTGTGACTTTTCTATCAAATTGCCACGGCCTACCAAGCAAGATGTGACTTGCTTCCATTGGTATCACATCACAGAGAATCTCATCTTCATATCTACCAATGGAGAATGGTACAGAGACTTGTGTGGATACTCTCATCTCACCCTCTTCATTAAGCCACTGCAGCCGGTAAGGTTTAGGATGTTTCCGAGTTTCTAATCCAAGCTTCTTCACCATGGTCTCACTAGCAACATTAACACAGCTCCCACCATCAATGATCAGGCTACATATCTTCCCTTGAACCATGCAGCGTGTGTAGAACAAGTTCTCTCTCTGCTCAAGCTCCACGGTTTTGTTCTGCAAGCTGAGAGTTCTTCTTGCAACCAACAATCTTCCTTGAACTGGTTCTTCTTCATACTCTCCATCTGAAAGCTCCTGATCATCCTCAAGCTTCTCATCCTGAGATTCATACTCTCCATTGTCCAAGAGGATCATGACTTGCTTGTTAGTGCACTCATTGGCATAGTGACCACGCCCTTGAGATTTGAAACACTTGACATCTCTGGCCCCTGAGGAAGTAGCTTCAGCTTTCCCTTTGTCTTTGCTGATGGTATTGCCTGGCTTGGTATCTTCTTTAGGCTGAGGCTTATTATCCTTTTGATACGCTGGTCTTTCATCTGATATGATCATGGAAAGGACCAAGGAATGGAAGCATGAACCTGAACCTGAAGAGCTTGTAGCTGAGGATGCAACATTGAAGAATGCTTGGAAACAAGAAGAATACATTGGTCTTGGCCGAAGCTTGATCGTCCAAGACACACTTACCACACTTCAAGCTACTCCACCTTCAAGCTGATCATCATCTAGGCAAGTAGCTTGTGTGTGCTCTTTTCCTAACCTTTGGTTTTGTCCCACTGGGTTTTCCAAAGGAAGGTTTTTAACGAGGCCACAAGTCTACTTCTCCTATCTCCTAGATGATTGATCTTGGTCTGTCCACATGAAGACCTTATGTTATATTTTTTCCTATGTTTTTATGTCTTTGCTTTCGAAAAACATTTAGTCTTTAATTTGGTCTTTGTTGTATTTTCGAGAGGAGCCTTTGTTTTACTCCTTTCTTCTGTTTTCGAGATGCTGTGCATGTGCAGCCATCTCTCCTATATATTAGGCACGAAATTGAGTAATAAAATAATCATCTTTTCAGTCAAAAACTTGTGTTCCTATTTGTGAATTCTCTCTAAGAAGTTCTCTTGTTGGTGTGTAATATCCAGCAGCCCTAGGTGTCTAAGGAGGTGTGTCATATCCAATCTAGCCATCTAAAAGTGTCAAGGAGTCTCTTCCGCAACTCTTTGAATCATCAATCAATCCATATGCCTTGAGAAACTTGAGTCTTTTGATTCGTTTCTGCAAGGATTATCCCATCTGTTCCAGAGCCTTCCTAGGATCGTGTCAAGTGGTATCAGAGCAACTCTGGAAGGGAAGTGTTCATTTTTCTCTCTGATTTTCGTTGGGTCCTTTCATATTCATGCTAAGAACTGATAGATCTGTGCTGTTGCTGTCGAAATCTGATAAAATTGAGTTCTTTGATCACAATTCTGAGTTTAGACGTTTTATATTATTGCAGAGAAATCAGATCTGTGTTTGTTTGTGTAAAATATGTGAGATTTGTTTCTGTTTAATTGATCAATCTGTTTCAATCTATTCTAAGTTGTTTTAAATTGAATTTCGAAATTGATCTGAGTTGTTTTGGGTTTGAATTTCTTTTTGATCTGTTTCTGATTATCAATCTGATTGCTTTTGATTTAGTTCTCAATCTGATCTGTTCTGATTTTTGTCTAAATCCAATTTTGATCTGATTTTGTTGGAACTACTTACTGGCTTAATTTTTCTCTTGTCTCAGGTACCATGGCAGGAGATCAGAAGGGAAAACTCACTAAGAAAGAAAGGCTGTTGCTTGAACAAGAGAATCAAATATTGGAGGAGTGGTTACAAGTGTTGAAGGATATGGAGAAGCAACCCAAAAGGACTAGCAGAGCACGTCCATCCTTTGAAGCAAAGAATCAAGAAGCAGTTACTACTGTCTCAGAACTCAAAGTTGCAGAACCAGACTCAGCTACATCATTTCAAGAAGCTCAAACCGAAACATCTTTGGTAAAAGGAGAGTTTGAGAAAGGACAAGAGTTTTATGTGTTCTTACCTCAGGCTGAATTTAATTTTAATAATTCCTTTGATGAACTAACTTGTCTTGAACCGGTGGAACCGAGTAGACTTGTTTCAGTGTCACAGGTTGCAGAAGAAGACTCACCAGAGAAAGAACCGGAGCAGTTGACACAAGAAAAGGACTTGGAACAACAGAACAGCCTGCAATCAGAAATCATTCCTGAATCTTTGTCTTATGATCTGCAAGAGCACTGTAAGGGGTTTAATATGGCTGTCTCTATGCCTGAAATGTTTGTTATGGTTAGTGCTCATGATGTGAAACGTTTTGATCTTAACAAAATCAAAGATTTTTGTGTTTCAAAATCTGTTTTGATAACATTTCTAAATCTTTTAAAGAACTTGAACCAGAAAACCTCTTTGATCAAAAATGTTTTCAAAATATAAATAAAAATATTTCTGGTCATGTTTTGAGTCTTGAACAATTTATGAATCATCATGAAAAGATTTTTGAACCTGTCTTCAAGCCAATTGATTTCTCTGGCAGAAAACCTTGTGATTCGCTTGCTAGAAATCTTGTTGTGAACTTTCCTAGGCATGAATTTGTCACTGCTGAGTGTCTTGCATCCACATATGTCTTGAAAGAACCTAAGAAATTTCATGAACTGAAATTGCATCATGCTGATTAGGGATGTTAACGTGGGTAAAATAACCCAGCCCAGCCCAACCCACAAATAACCCAACCCAATTTATACCCAACTCTTGAAAACCCAGAAACATCAAGGTTAAAATTTAGCTCATAAAAATAACCGAAATGTGTATAGGTTTACCCATGGGTATCCAAATTACTACTTTATTTGTTTTGAAAAGATCATGTAAAATATTAATATCATTAATGTGAGATATTTTTCCGATTTTGGCGGGAAAACTCGGGTTTCCAGTTTTGGTGGGAAAACTCGGTTTTCCGGTTTTGGCGGAAAACTCGGGTTTTGGCGGAAAACTCGGTTTTCTGGTTTTGGCGGAAAAATTCGGTTTTCGGGTTTTGGCGGAAAAACTCGGTTTTCGGGTTTTGGCGGAAAAACTTGGTTTTCTGGTTTTGGCGAGAAAACTTGGTTCTCCGGTTTTGGCCGGAAAACAAGTTTTGGCGGAAAAACCCGGATTTCTGATTTTGGCGGGAAACCCCGGGTTTCTGGTTTTGGCGGAAACTCGTTTTTTCGGTTTTGGTGGGAAAACCCGGATTTCGGGTTTTGGCGGGAAAACCCGGATTTTGGGTTTTGGCGGGAAAATCCGGTTTCCGATTTTGGCGGGAAAATCCGGTTTCCGGTTTTGGCAGGAAACCCCGGTTTTCCGATTTTGGCGGGAAACCCCGGTTTTCCGAACCCCGCACCCCTGACCCCGGACCCCGGACCCCGGACCCCGGACCCCGGACCCCGGACTCCGGAACCCGGAACCCGGAACCCGGGACCCCGTGATGCACCCAAAATCCAGCACCGTCCTGCTTGGTTCAGGGACACGGCCCAAGATGGTGACCTTGTCGACCAGCTAGACCTAGCCCAGGTTTTCTCATCGGATTATGCAATCTTGGATAAGCTGAATACTCAAGTGAGCTGGACTGACACTATCATGGACGATCTGAGCTGGAATAACACTCACCCGGACGAGCTGAGCAAGTTGGTTCGACCTTCCGAGCTGGATCGACCATCAAACCACCCGAGAAGCAACACAGATATATGTTCATTGTTCGAAGCATATCTTCTAAACCATGATGTTTCTTCACTTGAAACCACTTGGATAATGTGCTCAATTCAATTATGGAACTCCACGAAGAAGAATCAGATCAAACGGAGTTCAGATGAGGGAGTTATGCCATGTACAACTCAGTTGATGTTCAGTTCTCGCGAATTCAGACATGTGTGGATCGTCCCGCGTGTATTCGTATCCTTCCCAGCATGGTGTGTACGACCAGCATGAACCTGGACATCTTTCTGAATCTTGACTAGTCAACATCTGAGACCGCGCATTGACCAGTCTTCCTTGTTTTCCACACTTTGACTAGATCTAATCAAATTTATGTTTTCTATGCATTGTTTTCTGCACTTTTCTTTATTTTTCTTTGACTCAAAACACTATGAAATGTATCCCCTTTGTCATTGCAATACATCAGCGAATTTCCTTTCTTTTTTTGAGTTTTTACTCTTTGTTCTTTGCTTAGAACATTTCTAGTTTCTTGGTGAGGTTATCTCCAAGTTTCGATCCTTCCTTTGTTGGACCGGTGCGTCACATCCGGCAACAATTGAAGTCTGGTAGTATCATCGGGCCTTCCGCAACCCGTTGTGTCACCGTTCATCCCACCAGTTCTCAATCCTTCCGGATCTGAGTCCATATCAACCTTACCGAAAGAGTGATCCCGATTTTGGTTCTATCAAGTGGTATCAGAGCCACTCTTCCGGTAACTCTATTTCTATCCATTTTTCTCATCTTCCATTTTCTTTAAACACTTCTTCTTCTACCTTTCTTGAACCCGGGCCACTCATTACCATCCACCATTTAAAAAAAAAAAAAAAAAAGAGATCTACAATTTAAAAAAAAAAAAGGAAAAAGAGTATAAAAAAAAAGGAGTTTCAAAGTTTGATTTTTGTGGATTGGTGGTGGAAGAGAAAGCCTGCTGGCCGAAGAGAAATCCGGCCTTTGAGGTGGTTAAGGCGGGTTCCCCTTTAAATCTCTTATCTCTCTATCTTAAACACTTTGATCTTGCTTGGATTTGCCCATTGGGATTCTTTGATCTGTTCTCTTAGAACTTTGAGTATAAACCTTGTGTGATCACCATAAATCTGAGAGAAAACACTTGAGTGGGTGAGATTAAACACTTGAGAGAGTGAGGAATTTTATCTACTAACTTTTGTGTTGAGATTTTCAGGTTACAATGTTTGGTCTTCACCGGAGAAGTAGCAAGGAGAAGTCTCCCACGACCATCTGTCTCTCAAACTCCATTTAAATATTCTTTGAACAATTTTGATGAGTTTGTTAGTGTGCAGGAAAAGCCAAAGAGGAGGAGCAAGGAACAAGGTCAAGATCGTCCAAGGCTGAATCTGTTCAAAGAGGCGATCCTTTCAGTTTGATGTCCAAGAGATCTGTGACAACTTTGAAAAGGGAATGATGCAAGCCCTCAAGGACGTCAGCAAGGGCCACAAGAAGAGCACATCCACACGTGCACCTGTAGCTGAGCCATCCTTGTTCATCAGTGAGAAAACTCAAGGTGAATCTGAAAACCATTTTGAAAAGCTTAAAGATTTTTCAGATTCTTTACCCATTTATGATGAATCTGATGAAGAGCTAATTGAAAGCTTGATCACTTGTGAGGATAAATGTGATCTTCCTTCTCTTGAACCTGAGTTTGTGTTTGAGAATGAGCAAGCTAATGTAGAACTAATTGTTTTGCAACCGGAGCTTCCGAGTAGTCTTGTTTTGTCTCCACAGGTTTTTGAGGAAGAGCCACTGGACTATCCACATCAAGGGCCACGTCTTAACTCTAGTGAACCCTTGGATGATGATCTAGGTCCTATCTTTGATGAGGAGGACGAACTTGGTCCAGTCTTTGATGAGGAAGCAACAAGCATCAAATCCATCGCTATGGAGAGACATCTATGCTTTGATCCCGGCACATCTCCTCTCCCTTTGTCTCCTGATCTTCAAAAGCCCAGTGAGAACTCTGATTTGCTTAATTCTCTGCCTGAAATATTAGTCAAGATCAGTTCTCATGATGTAACTCGTTTTGGTCTTGACAAGATGAAAGAATTTTGTGTTTCAAAGTCTGTTTTTGAAAACATGATTAATTCTTTTAAAATCTTTAAACCTGATGAACTTCTTGATCATAACTGTTTTCAAAATGATAAAGGCATCAACTCTGAAATTATCTTGACCTTTGATCAGTTCTTGACACATAGCAAATGTTTTGATCATTTTGAAGAAACTCTTGAGCTTGATTTGCAGCTGCCTGATTTCTATGCTAGAAAACCGTTTGACTCATTTGTTTTCAAAGGCATTGGCTTTGATCTGAGTTCTTATATTCATGCACTGATCACTGATAATTTATTTGCATCCTCTTGTACCTTGGACGGAATTTTGGTTAAGCAGTTGCTCGAACATGAATCACTTAGAACTGAAAATGATTTTTGTGATCTTGATTCTTGTGATTATGTTTTGCAGCCTGATCTTGTGTGTTTTGAAACTGATAAAACTTGGCATCTTTTGAGATCATCTCGTGATCAATGTGTTGTTTTGAGCCTTGATGATATTTTGGTTTACAACACATTCTTTGATAAGTCTCTTAAGTCTTTGATAAATGTTTCTCAATCTGAACTTAAGCTTGTGTGTTCAGATGTTGAGCAGGATATGCACTTTCTGAAAATGTCTAATATTTTTGCATGTCTTGAGAAAATTCTGGTCTGTAACATCTATTTTGATGATCATCTTCAAAGGCTGAAATGTGTGCTTCTTGTTCTTGGAAAAGATATCTTGATTTTTGATTTGAACAAGTATCTCTCTTGCACATTTGATCCTGGTCTTTTAGTATTTGTTTTGAGTATCCAGGAAAGACAGGTTCAGCCTCTGAATGAAAGCATTGATCGTGCCCAACAGCCTGAGTTTTGGAGAAGCATTGTTGTCCAAACCGGCTACTTTGGAGATGCCAGGGACAGAGGTTCAGTCCACGAAGGGTATCTCGACTTCCAGAAGGTCTTTCGTCTCGACTCCAATTTTCCTGGAAAGCCAACTTCCCAAGGTTTCACTGACGCTTGGTATCACTTGAAAAGCTTCACGGAGGAAGGAGTTATGAATTTTTCAAACAGGCGGTTTCCCAGTCCATCTATCTGCGAGTACCCAGCTTTTGAAGCAGATTCAAGCCTTGTGAAGAAGCGGCCTGAGAAAAAGCCGATCATAGGATTCAAGATGAATCTCTCCTCTTTCCAGGAAGCTCAATATCAGGAAAAATGGCCACGGAATCATGAAGTTATGATCCATTCTCTAAAACCGGCCAAACCTGTTCTACACTTGCTTCAATGGGAAGCTAGCCGATCCAATCAGCTTCAAACCAGATCTTGGCGACCAGGAGATCAATCTACACAGTCAGGTATGACCCAAACCTTTCTCAGAAACATCTTGGAAGCTAAGTGTTTACTTTCTTCTTCTTATTCTGATATTGTGCTTGAAAATAAACGGTTTTGTGATGAAGTTAACCATCTTGAACCGGTACAGCCGAGTAGTCTTGTTTCTTTGTCACAGGAACTGAAACTGTTGGAGCAATCTGCCAGCACTGAACCAAAGATGGAAGCAAGCAGAGGACGACGACCAAACACTTGTGTTATTGGAACATGGAACTGGAAATACTTGAGGAGAGCAAGTTCAAAACTCCAAGGAAGTTTCTCTCCAAGTTTATCTTTCATTGAATTTTACTTGTTTTTAAAATTCTTTTTGTCTGATTCATTCTCTTTTGATTCAGGTAAAATGGATTTGAGGACAAATCCTTTTGAAAAAGGAGAGTATGATGCACCCAAAATCCAGCACCGTCCTTCTTGGTTCATGGACACGGTCCAAGATGGTGACCTTGTCGACCAGCTAGACCTAGCCGAGGTTTTCTCATCAGATTATGCAATCTTGGAGGAGCTGAATACTCAAGTGAGCTGGACTGACACTATCATGGACGAGCTGAGCTGGAATAACACTCACCCGGACGAGCTGAGCAAGTTGGTTCGACCTTCCGAGCTGGTTCGACCATCAAACCACCCGAGAAGCAACACAGATATACGTTCATTTTTCGAAGCATATCTTCTAAACCATGATGTTTCTTCGCTTGAAACCACTTGGAGAATGTGCTCAACTCAATTATGGAACTCCTCGAAGAAGAATCAGATCAAACGGAGTTCAGATGAGGGAGTTATGTCATGTACAACTCAGATGATGTTCAGTTCTCGCGAATTCAGACATGTATGGATCGTCCCGCGTGTGTCCGTATCTTTCCCAGCATGGTGTGTACGACCTGATCATCACAGCATGAACTTGGACACCTCTGAATGAATCTGGACATTCTATGAATCTTGACCAGTCTACATGAGGATTCCGCACCTTGACCTAGTCTTAGGTCAATTTTATATTTTTTATGCATTGTTTTCTGCACTTTTCTTTTATTCTCTTTGACTAGAAACACTATAAAATGTATCCCCTTTGTCATTGCAATACATCAACGAATTTCCTTTCTTTTTTTGAGTTTTTACTCTTTGTTCTTTGCTTAGAACATTTCTAGTTTCTTGGTGAGGTTATCTCCAAGTTTCGATCCTTCCTTTGTTGGACCGGTGCGTCACATCCGGCAACAATTGAAGTCTGGTAGTATCATCGGGCCTTCCGCAACCCGTTGTGTCACCGTTCATCCCACCAGTTCTCAATCCTTCTGGATCTGAGTCCATATCAACCTTACCGAAAGAGTGATCCCGATTTTGGTTCTATCACCCCGGAACCCCGGACCCGGACCCCGGACCCCGGATCCCGGAACCCCGGAACTCCGGAACCCCGGAACCCCGGAACCGGACCCCGACCCCGGAACCCGACCCCGGAACCCCAGAACCCCGGAACCCGACCCCGAAACCCTGGAACCCGACCCCGGAACCCCGGAACCCCGGGACCCCGGGACCCCGAACCCCGAACCCCTCTGTTTTCCTGTTTTGGCGGGAAAATCCGGTTTCCAGTTTTGGCGGAAAAACTTGGTTTTCGGGTTTCGGCGGAAAAATCCGGGTTTTCGATTTTGACGGAAAAACTTGGTTTTCCGTTTTTGGCGGGAAAACTCGGTTTTCCGTTTTTGGCGGGAAAACTCGGTTTTCCGTTTTTGGCGGGAAAACTCGGTTTTCGAGTTTTGGCGAGAAAACTCGATTTTCCGATTTTGGTTGAAAAACATGTGTTTTAATTTGTCGGAAACTTTTTTTTTGTTTTTGAAAGAAAAAGGTTTTTGCAAATTTTCTTATTTAATTAAAATAGTGGAAAATATAATCCCTTTTGTTTTATATATATGAAAACCCATGGATACCCATTACCCTTTTGTTTTACCCACTATGAATATGGGTTTTAAAATTTATACCCATGATTGACCCAATTAATTTTGGATGGGTAAAAACCCAACCCAATATTAGTGGGTTTGGGTAAACCCATGGGCAATCACCCATGTTAACATCCCTAATGCTGATATTAGGTTTGAAATGGTGAAGTCTGAAAATATCTCTGAGTTTGAGCTTGATTGTTTGTGTGCTGAAAATGATTCTAAAGATGTAGGATTGTTCATTGATGAAATTCTAGTTGCAAATTTGAAAATAAACCTGTTGCAAATTTGAAAATAGAGTTCACTGATTCTGAATGTGTGAACTTGATCCTTGATGATATTTGGGTCTGTAATATTTTCTTTGATATGCATAATAGATGGAGGAATCACATTGTTTTGTGCCTTGTGAACATTCTTGTCTACAATACTTTCTTTGACATGATAACTCACTTGACTTGTCCAAAAGAAGCTGAGAAAGGTACAGGTGAAAAGAGGGGCTATAAGTATCAGAGTATCAAAGATGAGTCCTTGGCTAAGTTTGAGATGCAACAAGAAAACTTTGAAAGCTGTCTAGCCGCCAGATTTGATATAGGAGCAGTCCGAAGATCATATCTCAACAACCACAAGGAATTATTTAACAAACTTGACTGCTATGGAAACTTAACTCATGAGGGTCTCACGTCGAATTGGAATCACGACCAAATAGTCTCAGGTGAAAGAGTTATGGGTTCTACAAGTTGGCTGATCCTCTGTGTGCTTTGTTTGAATTTTTCTGAGTTCAAAATATCTCAATCCTATCTATGGCGACCAGGTGAGCATCCTAAGGTAATTGATCATGTTTTCAAGAATTCTTTTATTGATTACACAGATATTATGCACTTGTTTTTGTCAAAAGAACCTTGTGCAGATTATAAGGAAGCTTGGAAGCAATCAAGGAGAAAGAACAAGCATGAGGAAGACAAGCGGTTCAAGCCACCTGATCTGGATCAGGAGAAATACCCAGACGTCCATGGCTTTATCATCATCAAAGAAGCTCCAGATGAAGCATACAAGCCAAAACCAAGCAGAAACAAATTTGGGATAAGACTCTTACTCTTTGATAAACTTTTATGTGCTAACTTGTTTTGTTTCATTGCATCAGGAGTAAGGAGAGCTAACTGGATCAGTGTTTCCTCTATATCCGAATCAAACAGCAACAATGCCTATCTAAGAGGCTTGCAAGGTAAGTGTAATCTGATTTCAAACTTCTATGTTACTGATTTGGTCCCCTTTATTGCAGGTAAAGCAGATTTGAGGTCAAATCTTTTTGAAGAGGGAGGGGATGATATGATCATGGAAAGGACCAAGGAATGGAAGCATGAACCTGAACCTGCAGAGCTTGTAGCTGAGGATGCAACATTGAAGAATGCTTGGAAACAAGAAGAATACATTGGTCTTGGCCGAAGCTTGATCATCCAAGACACACTTACCACACTTCAAGCTACTCCACCTTCAAGCTGATCATCATCTAGGCAAGTAGCTTGTGTGTGCTCTTTTCCTAACCTTTGGTTTTGTCCCACTGGGTTTTCCAAAGGAAGGTTTTTAACGAGGCCACAAGTCTACTTCTCCTATCTCCTAGATGATTGATCTTGGTCTGTCCACATGAAGACCTTATGTTATATTTTATCCTATGTTTTTATGTCTTTGCTTTCGAAAAACATTTAGTCTTTAATTTGGTCTTTTTTGTATTTTCGAGAGGAGCCTTTGTTTTACTCCTTTCTTCTGTTTTCGAGATGCTATGCATGTGCAGCCATCTCTCCTATATATTAGGCACGAAATTGAGTAATAAAATAATCATCTTTTCAGTCAAAAACTTGTGTTCTTATTTGTGAATTCTCTCTGAGAAATTCTCTTGTTGGTGTGTAATATCCAGCAGCCCTAGGTGTCTAAGGAGGTGTGTCATATCCAATCTAGCCATCTAAAAGTGTCAAGGAGTCTCTTCCGCAACTTTTTGTTACATCAATCAATCCACATGCCTTGAGAAACTTGAGTCTTTTGATTCGTTTCTGCAAGGATTATCCCATCTGTTCCAGAGCCTTCCTAGGATCGTGTCATCATCTTTAGCTTGCTGATACTTGCTGGTACCGTAGCTCCCACGTGACTGATGCTTTCTCTTAACTTGCTGCTCCACCAGAATTGCTTTGTGTAACATCTCTTCCAGCTCAACATAGTGTTGCATCTCCACATTGTCTTGTATCTCGCGGTTAAGTCCTCCAAGGAACCGAGCCATAGTAGCCTCTCTATCCTCTGATATGCAAGCTCTCAACATCAACAATTCCATCTCTTGGAAGTACTCTTCTACAGATCGTGATCCTTGTGTGAGCTTTCTTAGTCTTTGATGGAGATCACGGTGGTAATGGTTTGGCACAAACCTCCTGCGCATCACAGCTTTCATCTCAGCCCAAGTCTCAATAGGAAACTCACCATTACGCCTCTTGTTTGTAACCAACTGATCCCACCAGCTCAAGGCATAATCATAGAATTCAGTAGCAGCCACTTGAATCTTCTTAAGCTCAGTGTAGTGTTGACAGTTGAAAACTAGCTCAATCTTCTTCTCCCATTCAAGATAAGCATCTGGATCAGCCTTGCCATGGAAAGGAGGGATTTTTAGCTTCAACCCAGCTAGTTCATTGCGTGGACGATGTTCACGCCTGTGCCTTCGGTTGCTACGGCTGCTGTTTCTAGAGTCTGAGCTGTGTCGTTCTCTCTCGTAGTAGTTGTCAGTCTCTTCTGAACCATCATGCTCTCTTCTAGCCGGTTCTCGTCGGTTCTGCCTTGGCTCACGTCTAGGTTCTGAAGACTGAGCATCAAGTACTTCGCGGAAGGTACCCAATCTTGTTTCCATCATAGTGTGCATACGGCGAGTTAAAGCTTCAAGCAAAGCTTTATGCTCTAGACTAACACCTGCATCCTCTTCTTCATCTCCAGCCATAGTACCTGAGATAAACAAAGGAAAGCAACCAGTAAATAGTTCAAGAAACAAAACAAAACGAAATAGATTCAAATAAGGAAACAACAAGTGATGATAAAACTTGAACAACACGGATCAGGTTTGATTTTAAAAACTCTTTCCACACTTACACCAATAGATCAAGTTCAACAAATGATGATATGACTCAACAATCACAGATCTATGGATATAAGAACAGATCGAATCAAGCAAACACAAACAACTTATAGATCTAGGAGTTTCAAAACCGTAGTCAACAAGAATATGAATGGACTCTTTAGAAACCCTAGTCGAAATACTTAGATCTATCAGTTCTGAGACAAACATACACAGATCTAGCAATAGTGATGAAATAGATGAACAGATCTATAAGAAAAAAATCGAGCAAACAACAACTTCCCTAGCCAGAGTTGCTCTGATACCACTTGATACACTCCTATGATGCTTCTCTGGTTATATGGGGGATAGATCCTTGCAAGGACGAATCAGTGACTCAAGTTCTTCAAGGGTTGTGGATTGAATGGTGACACAAGAGATGTGAAAGTGCTTTTGATACTCCTAGATATCTATTTCGGATATGACACACCGAAGAAGAGATCCTTGGGCTGTTGGATATTACTCACCAACAAGATCACTCGCCGACTTGATAACAAGAAGAAGAGAGAACAAGAGATAAAGGTTTGTGAAAAGATAACTTGATAGATATTAGGGTTTGCGGACACAACATATATATAGGCTGAGACTTGTACATGCACAAGCTCAAATAAAGGAACATACTCCTTGTGTTTCAAATAAAAAGAAATAAAAAGAAACCATAGTCTAAAATATAACATAAGATAAATATGCATCCGAGATGCACCCAAGATACATCATCTAGGAGATGTGTAAGTGAACTTGATGCCTCATTAAAAACCTTAGATAGAAAACCCAGTGGGACAAAACTATCTAAGGGAAAAAGAGTACAACAAGCCACTTGCCTAGATGATGATCAGCTTGATGGTGATGTCACTTGAATGGTGATAAGTGTGTCTTGGTTGATCAAGCTTCTTCCAAGACCTTCTTCTTGCTTCCAGGCTATCTTGAGTAATCCTCCAATGGCTTTCTTGAGTTGTCTACTCCTTGAACGAGTAATAAGACCTTCTGGTATGGTTAAGACATCTTCAGCAGCTGGCTCATCTAGCATCACACTGTCTTCATGAGTTGGCTGGTCCATGATCACATCATGAACCACGATCTAAGAAGCTTTATTTGGAACCACTAATCAGTGGAGAATAACCAGGAAGTTGAATAAATCTCATAGGAGTTGTGAGTAAGAAGATATCCCACTTTCTATCCAGATGATTCCAGATTAGCCTGTTCGGACATATGGCAATATCTTCATGATTCTTATCAAACCAGGATGAACCACGATCTAAGAAGCTTTATTTGGAACCACTAATCAGTGGAGAATAACCAGGAAGTTGAATAAATCTCATAGGAGTTGTGAGTAAGAAGATATCCCACTTTCTATCCAGATGATTCCAGATTAGCCTGTTCAGACATATGGCAATATCTTCATGATTCTTATCAAACCAGGATGAACCACGATCTAAGAAGATTTATTTGGAACCACTAATCAGTGGAGAATAACCAGGAAGTTGAATAAATCTCATAAGTGTTGTGAGCAAGAAGATATCCCACCTTCTATCCAGATGATTCCAGATTAGCATGTTCGGACATATGCCATTATCTTCATGATTCTTATCAAACCAGGATGAACCACGATCTAAAAAGCTTTATTTGGAACCGCTATTCAGTGGAGAATAACCAGAAAGTTGAATAAATCTCATAAGTGTTGTGAACAAGAAGATATCCCACCTTCTATCCAGATGATTCCAGATTAGCATGTTCGGACACATGCCATTATCTTCATGATTCTTATCAAACTAAGATTAACCACGATCAAAGAAGCTTTATTTGGGACCACTAATCAGTGGAGAATAACCAGGAAGTTGAATAAATCTCATAGGAGTTGTGATTAAGAAGATATCCCACTTTCTATCCAGATGATTCCAGATTAGCCTGTTCGGACATATTGCAATATCTTCATGATTCTTATCAAACTAGGATGAACCAATATGTAAGAAGCTTGATTGGGAACCACTAATCAGTGGAGAATAACCAGGAAGTTAAATAAATCTCATAGGAGTTGTGAGTAAGAAGATATCCCACTTTCAATCCAGATGATTCCAGATTAGCCTGTTCGGACATATCGCAATATCTTCATGATTCTTATCAAACCAGGATGAACCACGATCTAAGAAGCTTTATTTGGAACCACTAATCAGTGGAGAATAAACATGAAGTTGAATAAATCTCATAGGAGTTGTGAGTAACAAGATATCCCACTTTCTATCCAGATGATTCCAGATTAGCCTGTTCAGACATATGGCAATATCTTCATGATTCTTATCAAACCAGGATGAACCACGATCTAAGAAAGCTTTATTTGGAACCACTAATCAGTGGAGAATAACCAGGAAGTTGAATATCTCATAACTGTTGTGAGTAAGAAGATATCCCACTTTCTATCCAGATGATTCTAGAGTAGCCTGTTCGGACATATGCCATTTTCTTCATGATTCTTATCAAACCAGGATGAACCAAGATCTAAGAAGCTTTGTTTGGAACCACTATTCTGTGGAGAATAACCAGGAAGTTAAATAAATCTCATAGGAGTTGTGAGGAAGAAGATATCCCACTTTCTATCCAGATTAGCCTGTTCGGACATATGGCAATATCTTCATGATTCTTATCAAACCAGGATGAACCACGATCTAAGAAGCTTTATTTGGAACCACTAACCAGTGGAGAATAACCAGAAAGTTTAATAAATCTCATAAGTGTTGTGAGCAAGAAGATATCCCACCTTCTATCCAGATGATTCCAGATTAGCATGTTCAGACATATGGCAATATATTCATGATTCTTATCAAACCATGATGAACCACGATCTAAGAAGCTTTATTTGGAACCACTAATCAGTGGAGAATTACCAGGAAGTTGAATAAATCTCATAGGAGTTGTGAGTAAGAAGATATCCCACTTTCTATCAAGATGATTCCAGATTAGCCTGTTCGGACATATCGCAATATCTTCATGATTCTTATCAAACCAGGATGAACCACGATCTAAGAAGCTTTATTTGGAACCACTAATCAGTGGAGAATAAACATGAAGTTGAATAAATCTCATAGGAGTTGTGAGTAACAAGATATCCCACTTTCTATCCAGATGATTCCAGATTAGCCTGTTCAGACATATGGCAATATCTTCATGATTCTTATCAAACCAGGATGAACCACGATCTAAGAAGCTTTATTTGGAACCACTAATCAGTGGAGAATAACCAGGAAGTTGAATAAATCTCATAAGTGTTGTGAGCAAGAAGATATCCCACCTTCTATCCAGATGATTCCAGATTAGCATGTTCGGACATATGCCATTATCTTCATGATTCTTATCAAACCAGGATGAACCACGATCTAAAAAGCTTTATTTGGAACCGCTATTCAGTGGAGAATAACCAGAAAGTTGAATAAATCTCATAAGTGTTGTGAACAAGAAGATATCCCACCTTCTATCCAGATGATTCCAGATTAGCATGTTCGGACACATGCCATTATCTTCATGATTCTTATCAAACTAAGATTAACCACGATCAAAGAAGCTTTATTTGGGACCACTAATCAGTGGAGAATAACCAGGAAGTTGAATAAATCTCATAGGAGTTGTGATTAAGAAGATATCCCACTTTCTATCCAGATGATTCCAGATTAGCCTGTTCGGACATATTGCAATATCTTCATGATTCTTATCAAACTAGGATGAACCAATATGTAAGAAGCTTGATTGGGAACCACTAATCAGTGGAGAATAACCAGGAAGTTAAATAAATCTCATAGGAGTTGTGAGTAAGAAGATATCCCACTTTCAATCCAGATGATTCCAGATTAGCCTGTTCGGACATATCGCAATATCTTCATGATTCTTATCAAACCAGGATGAACCACGATCTAAGAAGCTTTATTTGGAACCACTAATCAGTGGAGAATAAACATGAAGTTGAATAAATCTCATAGGAGTTGTGAGTAACAAGATATCCCACTTTCTATCCAGATGATTCCAGATTAGCCTGTTCAGACATATGGCAATATCTTCATGATTCTTATCAAACCAGGATGAACCACGATCTAAGAAAGCTTTATTTGGAACCACTAATCAGTGGAGAATAACCAGGAAGTTGAATATCTCATAACTGTTGTGAGTAAGAAGATATCCCACTTTCTATCCAGATGATTCTAGAGTAGCCTGTTCGGACATATGCCATTTTCTTCATGATTCTTATCAAACCAGGATGAACCAAGATCTAAGAAGCTTTGTTTGGAACCACTATTCTGTGGAGAATAACCAGGAAGTTAAATAAATCTCATAGGAGTTGTGAGGAAGAAGATATCCCACTTTCTATCCAGATTAGCCTGTTCGGACATATGGCAATATCTTCATGATTCTTATCAAACCAGGATGAACCACGATCTAAGAAGCTTTATTTGGAACCACTAACCAGTGGAGAATAACCAGAAAGTTTAATAAATCTCATAAGTGTTGTGAGCAAGAAGATATCCCACCTTCTATCCAGATGATTCCAGATTAGCATGTTCAGACATATGGCAATATATTCATGATTCTTATCAAACCATGATGAACCACGATCTAAGAAGCTTTATTTGGAACCACTAATCAGTGGAGAATTACCAGGAAGTTGAATAAATCTCATAGGAGTTGTGAGTAAGAAGATATCCCACTTTCTATCAAGATGATTCCAGATTAGCCTGTTCGGACATATCGCAATATCTTCATGATTCTTATCAAACCAGGATGAACCACGATCTAAGAAGCTTTATTTGGAACCACTAATCAGTGGAGAATAAACATGAAGTTGAATAAATCTCATAGGAGTTGTGAGTAACAAGATATCCCACTTTCTATCCAGATGATTCCAGATTAGCCTGTTCAGACATATGGCAATATCTTCATGATTCTTATCAAACCAGGATGAACCACGATCTAAGAAGCTTTATTTGGAACCACTAATCAGTGGAGAATAACCAGGAAGTTGAATAAATCTCATAAGTGTTGTGAGCAAGAAGATATCCCACCTTCTATCCAGATGATTCCAGATTAGCATGTTCGGACATATGTCATTATCTTCATGATTCTTATCAAACCAGGATGAACCACGATCTAAGAAGCTTTATTTGGAACCGCTATTCAGTGGAGAATAACCAGAAAGTTGAATAAATCTCATAAGTGTTGTGAACAAGAAGATATCCCACCTTCTATCCAGATGATTCCAGATTAGCATGTTCGGACATATGCCATTATCTTCATGATTCTTATCAAACTAAGATTAACCACGATCAAAGAAGCTTTATTTGGGACCACTAATCAGTGGAGAATAACCAGGAAGTTGAATAAATCTCATAGGAGTTGTGATTAAGAAGATATCCCACTTTATATCCAGATGATTCCAGATTAGCCTGTTCGGACATATTGCAATATCTTCATGATTCTTATCAAACTAGGATGAACCAATATGTAAGAAGCTTGATTGGGAACCACTAATCATTGGAGAATAACCAGGAAGTTGAATAAATCTCATAGGAGTTGTGAGTAAGAAGATATCCCACTTTCTATCTAGATGATTCCAGATTAGCCTGTTCGGACATATGCCATTATCTTCATGATTCTTATCAAACCAGGATGAACCACGATCTAAGAAAGCTTTATTTGGAACCACTAATCAGTGGAGAATAACCAGGAAGTTGAATATCTCATAACTGTTGTGAGTAAGAAGATATCCCACTTTCTATCCAGATGATTCTAGAGTAGCCTGTTCGAACATATGCTATTTTCTTCATGATTCTTATCAAACCAGGATGAACCAAGATC
The DNA here is from genome assembly GCA_019706035.1 of Raphanus raphanistrum subsp. raphanistrum. Classification (NCBI taxonomy): domain Eukaryota; kingdom Viridiplantae; phylum Streptophyta; class Magnoliopsida; order Brassicales; family Brassicaceae; genus Raphanus; species Raphanus raphanistrum. The sequence goes on from CM033985.1 coordinate 12,254,392, forward strand.
TAAGAAGCTTTATTTGGAACCACTATTCTGTGGAGAATAACCAGGAAGTTAAATAAATCTCATAGGAGTTGTGAGGAAGAAGATATCCCACTTTCTATCCAGATTAGCCTGTTCGGACATATGGCAATATCTTCATGATTCTTATCAAACCAGGATGAACCACGATCTAAGAAGCTTTATTTGGAACCACTAACCAGTGGAGAATAACCAGAAAGTTGAATAAATCTCATAAGTGTTGTGAGCAAGAAGATATCCCACCTTCTATCCAGATGATTCCAGATTAGCATGTTCAGACATATGGCAATATATTCATGATTCTTATCAAACCATGATGAACCACAATCTAAGAAGCTTTATTTGGAACCACTAATCAGTGGAGAATTACCAGGAAGTTGAATAAATCTCATAGGAGTTGTGAGTAAGAAGATATCCCACTTTCTATCAAGATGATTTCAGATTAGCCTGTTCGGACATATCACAATATCTTCATGATTCTTATCAAACCAGGATGAACCACGATCTAAGAAGCTTTATTTGGAACCACTAATCAGTGGAGAATAACCATGAAGTTGAATAAATCTCATAGGAGTTGTGAGTAAGAAGATATCCCACTTTCTATCCAGATGATTCCAGATTAGCCTGTTCAGACATATGGCAATATCTTCATGATTCTTATCAAACCAGGATAAACCACGATCTAAGAAGCTTTGTTTGGAACCACTAATCAGTGGAGAATAACCAGAAAGTTGAATAAATCTCATAAGTGTTGTGAGCAAGAAGATATCCCACCTTCTATCCAGATGATTCCAGATTAGCATGTTCGGACATATAGCAATATCTTCATGATTCTTATCAAACCAGGATGAACCACCATCTAAGAAGCTTTATTTGGAACCACTAATCAGTGGAGAATAACCAGGAAGTTGAATAAATCTCATAAGTGTTGTGAGCAAGAAGATATCCCACCTTCTATCCAGATGATTCCAAATTAGCATGTTCGGACATATGCCATTATCTTCATGATTCTTATCAAACCAGGATGAACCACGATCAAAGAAGCTTTATTTGGAACCGCTATTCAGTGGACAATAACCAGAAAGTTGAATAAATCTCATAAGTGTTGTGAACAAGAAGATATCTCACCTTCTATCCAGATGATTCCAGATTAGCCTGTTCGGACATATGCCATTATCTTCATGATTCTTATCAAACTAAGATTAACCACAATCTAAGAAGCTTTATTTGGGACCACTAATCAGTGGACAATAACCAGGAAGTTGAATAAATCTCATAGGAGTTGTGATTAAGAAGATATCCCACTTTCTATCCAGATGATTCCAGATTAGCCTGTTCGGACATATGGCAATATCTTCATGATTCTTATCAAACTAGGATGAACCAATATGTAAGAAGCTTGATTGGGAACCACTAATAAGTGGAGAATAACCAGGAAGTTGAATAAATCTCATAGGAGTTGTGAGTAAGAAGATATCCCACTTTCTATCCAGATGATTCCAGATTAGCCTGTTCGGACATATGCCATTATCTTCATGATTCTTATCAAACCAGGATGAACCACGATATAAGAAGCTTTATTTGGAACCACTAATCAATGGAGAATAACCAGGAAGTTGAATATCTCATAACTGTTGTGAGTAAGAAGATATCCCACCTTCTATCCAGATGATTCCAGATTAGCCTGTTCGGAGATATGCCATTATCTTCATGATTCTTATCAAACCAGGATGAACCAAGATCTAAGAAGCTTTATTTGGAACCAATATTCTGTGGAGAATAACCAGGAAGTTAAATAAATCTCAGAGGAGTTGTGAGGAAGAAGATATCCCACTTTCTATCCAGATGATTCCAGATTAGCCTGTTCGGACATATGGCAATATCTTCATGATTCTTATCAAACCAGGATGAACCACGATCAAAGAAGCTTTATTTGGAACCACTAATCAGTGGAGAATAACCAGGAAGTTGAATATCTCATAACTGTTGTGAATAAGAAGATATCCCATCTTCTATCCAGATGATTCCAGATTAGCATGTTCGGACATATGCCATTATCTTCATGATTCTTATCAAACCAGGATGAACCAAGATCTAAGAAGCTTTACTTGGAACCACTATTCTGTGGAGAATAACCAGGAAGTTAAATAAATCTCATAGGAGTTGTGAGGAAGAAGATATCCCACTTTCTATCCAGATGATTCCAGATTAGCCTGTTCGGACATATGACAATATCTTCATGATTCTTATCAAACCAGGATGAACCACGATCTAAGAAGCTTTATTTGGAACCACTAACCAGTGGAGAATAACCAGGAAGTTGAATAAATCTCATAAGTGTTGTGAGCAAGGAGATATCCCACCTTCTATCCAGATGATTCCATATTAGCCTGTTCAGACATATGGCAATATATTCATGATTCTTATCAAACCATGATGAACCACGATCTAAGAAGCTTTATTTGGAACCACTAATCAGTGGAGAATTACCAGGAAGTTGAATAAATCTCATAGGAGTTGTGAGTAAGAAGATATCCCACTTTCTATCAAGATGATTCCAGATTAGCCTGTTCGGACATATAGCATTATCTTCATGATTCTTATCAAACCAGGATGAACCATGATCTAAGAAGCTTTATTTGGAACCACTAATCAGTGGAGAATAACCAGGAAGTTGAATAAATCTCATAGTAGTTGTGAGTAAGAAGATATCCCACTTTCTATCAAGATGATTCCAGATTAGCCTGTTCGGACATATCGCAATATCTTCATGATTCTTATCAAACCAGGATGAACCACGATCTAAGAAGCTTTATTTGGAACCACTAATCAGTGGAGAATAACCAGGAAGTTGAATAAATCTCATAGGAGTTGTGAGTAAGAAGATATCCCATTTTCTATCCAGATGATTCCAGATTAGCCTGTTCAGACATATGGCAATATCTTCATGATTCTTATCAAACCAGGATGAACCACGATCTAAGAAGCTTTATTTGGAACCACTAATCAGTGGAGAATAAGCAGGAAGTTGAATAAATCTCATAAGGGTTGTGAGCAAGAAGATATCCCACCTTCTATCCAGATGATTCCAGATTAGCATGTTCGGACATATGCCATTATCTTCATGATTCTTATCAAACCAGGATAAACCATGATCTAAGAAGCTTTATTTGGAACCGCTATTCAGTGGAGAATAACCAGAAAGTTGTATAAATCTCAAAAGTGTTGTGAACAAGAAGATATCCCACCTTCTATCCAGATGATTCCAGATTAGCCTGTTTGGACATATGCCATTATCTTCATGATTCTTATCAAACCAGGATGAACCACGATCTAGGAAGCTTTATTTGGAACCACTAACCAGTGGAGAATAACCAGGAAGTTGAATAAATCTCATAAGTGTTGTGAGCAAGAAGATATCCCACCTTCTATCCAGATGATTCCATATTAGCCTGTTCAGACATATGGCAATATATTCATGATTCTTATCAAACCATGATGAACCACGATCTAAGAAGCTTTATTTGGAACCACTAATCAGTGGAGAATTACCAGGAAGTTGAATAAATATCATAGGAGTTGTGAGTAAGAAGATATCCCACTTTCTATCAAGATGATTCCAGATTAGCCTGTTCGGACATATAGCATTATCTTCATGATTCTTATCAAACCAGGATGAACCACGATCTAAGAAGCTTTCTTTGGAACCACTAATCAGTGGAGAATAACCAGGAAGTTGAATAAATCTCATAGTAGTTGTGAGTAAGAAGATATCCCACTTTCTATCAAGATTATTCCAGATTAGCCTGTTCGGACATATCGCAATATCTTCATGATTCTTATCAAACCAGGATGAACCACTATCTAAGAAGCTTTATTTGGAACCACTAATCAGTGGAGAATAACCATGAAGTTGAATATATCTCATAAGTGTTATGAGTAAGAAGATATCCCACTTTCTATCCAGATGATTCTAGATTAGCCTGTTCAGACATATGGCAATATCTTCATGATTCTTATCAAACCAGGATGAACCACGATCTAAGAATCTTTATTTGGAACCACTAATCAGTGGAGAATAACCAGGAAGTTGAATAAGTCTCATAAATGTTGTGAGCACGAAGATATCCCACCTTCTATCCAGATGATTCCAGATTAGCCTGTTCGGACATATGCCATTATCTTCATGATTCTTATCAAACCAGGATCAACCCTGATCTAAGAAGCTTTATTTGGAACCACTAATCAGTGGAGAATAACCAGGAACTTGAATAAATCTCCTAGGAGTTATGAGTAAGAAGATATCCCACTTTCTATCCAGATGATTCCAGATTAGCCTGTTCAGACATATGGCAATATCTTCATGATTCTTATCAAACCAGGATGAACCACGATCTAAGAATCTTTATTTGGAACCACTAATCAGTGGAGAATAACCAGGAAGTTGAATAAGTCTCATAAATGTTGTGAGCACGAAGATATCCCACCTTCTATCCAGATGATTCCAGATTAGCCTGTTCGGACATATGCCATTATCTTCATGATTCTTATCAAACCAGGATGAACCCTGATCTAAGAAGCTTTATTTGGAACCACTAATCAGTGGAGAATAACCAGGAACTTGAATAAATCTCCTAGGAGTTATGAGTAAGAAGATATCCCACTTTCTATCCAGATGATTCCAGATTAGCCTGTTCAGACATATGGCAATATCTTCATGATTCTTATCAAACCAGGATGGACCACGATCTAAGAAGCTTTATTTGGAACCACTAATCAGTGGAGAATAACCATGAAGTTGAATAAATCTCATAGGAGTTGTGAGTAAGAAGATATCCCACTTTCTATCCAGATGATTCCTGATAATTTGTATGAATTAAGAGAGTAATATTGGTTAGAACTGAAGAATCAAAGAGAGAAATATGAGAAAGATCCGAGAGAGAGAGAGAGAGAGTGAGTTTGGGCAAAGAGTAAAGAGAAGTGAGGAATTGCATTCCTTGATTCATTTAGTTTACATACAGCATTGTTATATAGCCAAAAATAGAGATACAAGACAAGTATAATAATAAAATAAAGACTGATCTCTGCAGGGCCTGATCCGAGAAAGGGACTGCTCCAAACGGTTCGGAAACATGTGACTTATATTGTTTTTAATTGTCAACTTGCCTTGCTTCTTGTCAAGACTCTCCAACGGTCCTCTTCACTTCAAATCTCGCCCAAGTAGTTGCCATGTCTTTCTTTATTACTTTCCCTTGATGCCTTGTCGAATTGGTTACTTGAGACACAAGAGTGTACGGCCATACTTGCTCCACAAGTCTGATCTGATCACTTGTTCTCAATCCTTTCCGAGTAGCTTCTTCTCCTCTCTTCTCTATTCTCTCATGGCTATACCCATTTATTGCTTCATGTCAACACTCCCCCTCAAGCTTGACCATAGGTATTGGTCAGGCTTGGACTCCATGAAGCATTCCCTCATTAAAACCTTACTTGGCAAAACCACTTGGGAGAAAAACCAAGCAAGGAAAAAGAGTAGAATACCTTCATGGCAAGGGGATTAGTGACAAGAGAGATCTATGAGTCCAAGTTTGGGATGTATGAACTCACAGACCTTGTTGCTGGCTGCCTTGGTGAAGATGTCAGCTAGTTGATCTTCACTTCTTGTATAGCATGGAAGAATCACTTGCTGCTCTACTGCTTGTCTTACTTTGTGACAGTCTACTTCAATGTGCTTTGTCCTCTCATGGAAGACTGAGTTAGATGCAATGTGTATTGCGGCCTGGTTGTCACAATGCATGGTCATTGGTGTGTTGATCTCGATCCCCAAGTCCTTTAGCAGTCCCTTGATCCATATGAGCTCACTTGTGAGCTTTCTCATTGATCTATATTCTGCCTCAGCACTTGAACATGACACCACCTTCTGCTTCTTGCTCTTCCATGTGACTAGGTTCCCTCCAATAAAGGTGCAATAACCAGTGGTTGATCTCCTATCAACTCTGTCTCCAGCCCAATCAGCATCACAATACCCAACCACTTCAGTGCTCTTGTTACATGCCATCCATACTCCTTGACCAGGCGCCTCTCTCAGATATCTTAAGATCCTCTCTACCATATTCCAGTGATGCACCTTAGGAGATCCCATGTGTTGACTCACTTGATTCACAGCAAAGCACACATCAGGTCTGGTAATGGTTAGGTAGATAAGCTTGCCAACCATTCTTCTATACTTCTTGACATCTTTGAATGGAGTAGCTTCATACTCCCCCTCTCGCAGCACCTTGTAGCCCTCTTCCAATGGTGTTTTGGCTTGTCTACTTCCAAGGTTTCCTGCCTCATTTAAAATGTCAAGTGTGTACTTCCTTTGAGATAAGAAAAGCCCCTCTTGAGAGCGGCATATTTCAATCCCAAGGAAGTACTTCAATTCTCCCAAATCCTTGATATCAAATGCACTTTTAAGAAAAGATTTAGTTGAGAGAATACCTTCCTTGTTGCTACCAGTGATGATAATGTCATCAACATACACTAGAATCACAACAATACCTTGCTTGCTGGTTAGAGTGAAGAGAGTGTGGTCAGCCTCGGATTTTACAAATCCTTTCCCATTGAGAGTGGTGCTGAGCTTGTGATACCAGGCTCTTGGAGATTGCTTCAAGCCATATATAGCTTTCTTTAGCCTCAAAACATTCCCTGGTTTCACCATATCTTCTAGGCCAGGAGGTGGTCTCATATACACTTCATCCTCCAACTCTCCTTGTAAGAAAGCATTCTTCACATCCATCTGCCATAGATCCCACTCCAAGTTGACAGCAAGTGATAGAACAACTCTTATGGTATGCAGCTTGGCCACTGGTGCAAATGTATCTAGATAGTCTTCACCATACACTTGAGTGTATCCCCTTGCAACTAGTCTTGTTTTCCTCCTTTCTGGCTTCCCATTAGCTCCATACTTGATGGTAAACAAGAGGCGACTTGTCACTGCCTTCTTGCCCTTTGGAAGTTCAGTTTCAAACCATGTATCATTCCTGATCATGGCTCCCATTTCATCACCAACAGAAGCTCCCCATTCTTCATGTAGCATAGCCTCTTCATAGGTCTTTGGGATGTACTCCTGATCAAGTTCACTGATGAAAACTTGATGTTCTTGTGGGTACTGCGCAAGAGAACACACTGCACTCACTGGATGTGCCACAGCTTCAGCATTAAAATACACCCTTGTGTTCTTCCAATCTGAGGCTGGTCTCCTGGTTCTTGTACTTCTTCTCAAGGGCTGTATCTGATCAGTTACATTGTTGTCACTCGGCTCTCCTTGTTGGATTTCAGTAGCTGCTTGTGGTTGTACTCCTATCTCATCTTGATCATGAGACACTACTGAGTTCTCTTCAGGTTGAGCTGGCGCATGCTGATCACTTCCATTGCCCCCCTCATGATCAAGGTGAGATACTCCATCATCTTCTACTGTATCCTCAGCAGCTTGTGTGGAGGTCTCCCTGACCTTCTCTGGTATCTTTGGTAGATTGATACCAAGTCTTTCCATAATAAATCTAATGTTTTTAGCTCTATCAGTGGCTGATTGAGAAAGATCCTTGAGCTCATCCCAACTCTTCTCATCATAGTAGCCTTTGGACTCCATGAACTTAACATCCCTTGATACCAGAACCCTCCTTGTCTCTGGTACATAACATTTGTAACCCTTCTGATGTGTTGAGTAACCAATAAACATTGCCTTTCTGCTCTTAGCCTCTAACTTGTTCCTGAGCTCTCCTGGAATCAAAACAAAGCACACACACCCAAACACATGCAAATGATCTATGGATGATTTGGTTTTGTTCAGTACCTCATAAGGGGTGGCGTTGAGAAGGACTCTTGTGGGTGTGCGGTTGATGAGATAGGCAGCAGTAACCACTGCATCTCCCCAAAACCTCTTAGGCACGTTTGAGTGAAACATCATGCTCCTGGCCACTTCCATCAAGTGCCTATTCTTTCTCTCTGCCACACCATTTTGTTGAGTTGTGTAAGGGCAACTGGTTTGGTGGATGATTCCTTGCGAGGCAAGATGTTGTTTGAAGGCTGTACTAGTGTATTCACCACCATTATCTGATCTAAGAATTTTAATCTTGACATTAAAATGGTTAGTGACATAGTTCTGAAAGTTTTTAAAAGCTTCTAGCATCCTATCTTTTGATTGCAACAAAGTTATCCAAGTGTACTTAGATTTTTCATCTATAAATGTCACAAAGTATTTATGTTGCTCTCTAGATGCACATGGGGCAGTCCACACATCAGAATGGATTAAATCAAAGCAATTATCATAGATGGTCATTGATTTAGGAAACACATTTCTACAATGTTTTCCTAAGATACAAGCCTCACAATCACTTTTAAAAGAAATACTAGGCAACAGGATGTTCAAGGCAGTAGAGTGAGGATGTCCTAATCTAGCATGCCATATTACATCTTTAGGGAATTCCGAAACAGAATTGAAATAACAAGATAAATCAGAAGCTGGTCTTGTGTCCTCAAGCAAGTACAAGTCTCCCTTGGTAACACCTTTGCCAAGCAACTTACTAGAATCAATATCCTGAAAATAAACACTGTTAGGCCTGAAAGTAACTTGACAATTTAAATCATTAGTCACTCTCTTAACAGATAGCAAGTTTGAAGCAAATGTGGGCATATAAAAAGTTTTAGACACTTTGTCAAACAGTTTGAGATCGCCTACACCTTTTATTGGGATTTTATCTCCATTGTCTATCATCACATTTCCTAAGGCTGGTTCAATGTTTTTAATCAAGCTTAAATCACTAATCATATGGTGGGAAGCACCAGAGTCTATAATTAATGGTTTAGCTGATTTAAAAACATTCATAGAACTACCAACAGTGTGACAAGCACTAAGAGAAGTACCTAGTGTTTTAGATATACCAGATTCTTTTAAGGCTTTGATGAAAGCATCTAAGTCAGACTTCTTGATGGTTTCATCCAGGTTGGCCCTTGGTGTTGCATACACTGATGTGGAGGTCATAGCACTTCCCACGCCATTGCTGCTTGTTCCCACGCCATTGCTGTTGGTTCAGTCCCATCAGCTGAGAAGTTTGCTCTAGCATCCTGGAACTGAGGGCGAGTCTCTTTGAACTTGTTTGGCTTCAAATGTGGGTGGAGGATCCAGCACTTGTCCTTGATATGACCCTTCTTCTTGCAGTGGTCACAGATCAAGACTTTCCTCTCTTCTTGCTTGTAAGCCTTGTTTGCGACAGCTTCTTCAGCTTGGTGAGCCATGTTGAGGTCTCCTTTGTTTCCAAATAGACCAACTGAGCCCTCTTCCTTCTGGATTTGAGCACACACTTCATCCAGGTCAGGTAGCTTGTCAGATCTCAAGATGTGCTTAATCAGGCATCCATATGAAGAGTTGAGAGTGAGCAGCAGTCCAAACACTTTGTCCTCTTCACGCCTGGTTAGGAGAGTGGTAGGATCAGTTGTGTGTGGCCTGAGCAGCTCCATCTCTGCCCAAAGGGACCTGAACTTGCCAAAGTGAGGCTAAAACTCCACATCTCCTTGGTTGAGAGCATTGGTGGCTCTTTTCACTTCAAACACTCTTGTAAGGTTGGAGATGTTTCCATAAACCTTATAAAGAGTATCCCACAGCTGCTTGGTAGTCTCACAGTATGAGTAGGACTCCATGATTGCTGGCTCAAGGGAGCTGAGAAGGGCTGTGAGAACCATGAGGTCTTCTTGACTCCATTTTTCTTCATCAGCTACCACCTCCTTTTCTTTCCCATCTTTGCCTTGGATGGTTTGTTTTGGAGCTGCTTCTGTTATAGCATACTTCCATAAACCTCTTCCACCAAGAGCTCTCTTCACCATCCGGGCCCAAAAGAGATAATTAATCCCTTTTAAGGTCACTGGAATGTTGAGATGCTTGTTGTTGTTGTTGTTGTCTTCCATTTTTTTTTCTTCAAACCGCCAAGAACAAATCAAGAACAGGAGAGAGAATGTTTGAAAACTGAGAATAGAAATTAAATAAACAGAGTATTGCGGAAGTGAGAATAGGTTGCAAGAGCTTTGATGCTCTGATACCATGATAATTTGTATGAATTAAGAGAGTAATATTGGTTAGAACTGAAGAATCAAAGAGAGAAATATGAGAAAGATCCGAGAGAGAGAGAGAGAGTGAGTTTGCGCAAAGAGTAAAGAGAAGTGAGGAATTGCATTCCTTGATTCATTTAGTTTACATACAGCATTGTTATATAGCCAAAAATAGAGAAACAAGACAAGTAGAATAATAAAATAAAGACTGATCTCTGCAGGGCCTGATCCGAGAAAGGGACTGCTCCAAACGGTTGGGAAACATGTGACTTATATTGTTTTTAATTGTCAACTTGCCTTGCTTCTTGTCAAGACTCTACAACGGTCCTCTTCACTTCAAATCTCGCCCAAGTAGTTGCCATGTCTTTCTTTATTACTTTCCCTTGATGCCTTGTCGAATTGGTTACTTGAGACACAAGAGTGTACGGCCATACTTGCTCCACAAGTCTGATCTGATCACTTGTTCTCAATCCTTTCCGAGTAGCTTCTTCTCCTCTCTTCTCTATTCTCTCATGGCTATACCCATTTATTGCTTCATGTCAACAATTCCAGATTAGCCTGTTCAGACATATGGCAATATCTTCATGATTCTTATCAAACCAGGATGAACCACTATCTAAGAAGCTTTATTTGGAACCACTAATCAGTGGAGAATAACCAGGAGGTTGAATAAATCTCATAACTGTTATGAGTAAGAAGATATCCCACTTTCTATCCAGATGATTCCAGATTAGCCTGTTCGGACATATAGCATTATCTTCATCATTCTTAACAAACCAGGATGAACCACGATATAAGAAGCTCTATTTGGAACCACTAATCAGTGGAGAATAACCAGGAAGTTGAATAAATCTCATAGGAGTTCTGAGTAAGAAGATATCCCACTTTCTATCTAGATGATACCAGATTAGCCTATTCGGACATATGGCAATATATTCATGATTCTTATCAAACCAGGATGAACCACGATCTAAGAAGCTTTATTTGGAACCACTAATCAGTGGAGAATAACCAGGAACTTGAATAAATCTCATAGTAGTTGTGAGTAAGAAATTATCCCACTTTCTATCCAGATGATTCCAGATTAGCCTGTTCAGACATATGGCAATATCTTCATGATTCTTATCAAACCAGGATGAACCACGATCTAAGAAGCTTTATTTGGAACCACTAATCAGTGGAGAATAACCAGGAAGTTGAATAAATCTCATAAGTGTTGTGAGCAAGAAGATATCCCACCTTCTATCCAGATGATTCCAGATTAGCATGTTCGGACATATGCCATTATCTTCATGATTCTTATCAAACCAGGATGAACCACGATCTAAGAAGCTTTATTTGGAACCGCTATTCAGTGGAGAATAACCAGAAAGTTGAATAAAGCTCATAAGTGTTGTGAACAAGAAGATATCCCACCTTCTATCCAGATGATTCCAGATTAGCCTGTTCGGACATATGCCATTATCTTCATGATTCTTATCAAACTAAGATTAACCACGATCTAAGAAGCTTTATTTGGAACCACTAATCAGTGGAGAATAACCATGAAGTTGAATAAACCTCATAGGAGTTGTGAGTAAGAAGATATCCCACTTTCTTTCCAGATGATTCCAGATTAGCATGTTCAGACATATGGCAATATATTCATGATTCTTATCAAACCATGATGAACCACGATCTAAGAAGCTTTATTTGGAACCACGAATCAGTGGAGAGTAACCAGGAAGTTGAATAAATCTCATAGGAGTTGTGAGTAAGAAGATATCCAACCTTCTATCCAGATGATTCCAGATTAGCCTTTTCGGAAATATGCAATTATCTTCATGATTCTTATCAAACCAGGATGAACAACGATCTAAGAAGCTTTATTTGGAACCACTAACCAGTGGAGAATAACCAGGAAGTTGAATAAATCTCATAAGTGCTGTGAGCAAGAAGATATCCCACCTTCTATCCAGATGATTCCAGATTAGCCTGTTCAGACATATGGCAATATATTCATGATTCTTATCAAACCATGATGAACCACGATCTAAGAAGCTTTATTTGGAACCACTAATCAGTGGAGAATTACCAGGAAGTTGAATAAATCTCATAGGAGTTGTGAGTAAGAAGATATCCCCCTTTCTATCAAGATGATTCCAGATTAGCGTGTTCGGACATATCGCAATATCTTCATGATTCTTATCAAACCAGGATGAACCACGATCTAAGAAGCTTTATTTGGAACCACTAATCAGTGGAGAATAACCATGAAGTTGAATAAATCTCATAGGAGTTGTGAGTAAGAAGATATCCCACTTTCTTTCCAGATTTCCAGATTAGCATGTTCAGACATATGGCAATATATTCATGATTCATATCAAACCAGGATGAACCACGATCTATGAAGCTTTATTTGGAACCACTAATCAGTGGAGAATAACCAGGAAGTTGAATAAATCTCATAGGAGTTGTGAGTAAGAAGATATCCCTCTTTCTATCCAGATGATTCCAGATTAGCCTGTTCGGACATATGGCAATATCTTCATGATTCTTATCAAACCAGGATGAACCACGATCTAAGAAGCTTTATTTGGAACCACTAATCAGTGGAGAATAACCAGGAAGTTGAATAAATCTCATAGGAGTTGTGAGTAAGAAGATATCCCACTTTCTATCCAGATGATTCCAGATTAGCCTATTCGGACATATGGCAATATCTTCATGATTCTTATCAAACCAGGATGAACCACTATCTAAGAAGCTTTATTTGGAACCACTAATCAGTGGAGAATAACCAGGAAGTTGAATAAATCTCATAAGTGTTATGAGTAAGAAGATTTCCCACTTTCTATCCAGATGATTCCAGATTAGCCTGTTCGGACATATGGCAATATCTTCATGATTCTTATCAAACCAGGATGAACCACGATCTAAGAAGCTTTATTTGGAACCACTAATCAGTGGAGAATAACCAGGAAGTTGAATAAAACTCATAAGTGTTGTGAGTAAGAAGATATCCCACCTTCTATCCAGATGATTCCAGATTAGCCTTTTCGGACAAATGCCATTATCTTCATGATTCTTATCAAACCAGGATGAACCACAATCTAAGAAGCTTTATTTGGAACCACTAATCAGTGGAGAATAACCTGGAAGTTGAATAAATCTCATAGGAGTTGTGAGTAAGAAGATATCCCACTTTCTATCCAGATGATTCCAGATTAGCTTGTTCTGACATATGGCAATATCTTCATGATTCTTATCAAACCAGGATGAACCACGATCTAAGAAGCTTTATTTGGAACCACTAATCAGTGGAGAATTACCAGGAAGTTGAATAAATCTCATAGGAGTTGTGAGTAAGAAGATATCCCACTTTCTATCAAGATGATTCCAGATTAGCCTGTTCGGACATATCGCAATATCTTCATGATTCTTATCAAACCAGGATGAACCACGATCTAAGAAGCTTTATTTGGAACCACTAATCAGTGGAGAATAACCATGAAGTTGAATAAATCTCATAGGAGTTGTGAGTAAGAAGATATCTCACTTTCTTTCCAGATGATTCCAGATTAGCATGTTCAGACATATGGCAATATATTCATGATTCTTATCAAACCATGATGAGCCACGATCTAAGAAGCTTTATTTGGAACCACTAATCAGTGGAGAATAACCAGGAAGTTGAATAAATCTCATAGGAGTTGTGAGTAAGAAGATTTCCCACTTTCTATCCAGATGATTCCAGATTAGCCTGTTCGGACATATGGCAATATCTTCATGATTCTTATCAAACCAGGATGAACCACAATCTAAGAAGCTTTATTTGGAACCACTAATCAGTGGAGAATAACCAGGAAGTTAAATAAAACTCATAAGTGTTGTGAGTAAGAAGATATCCCACCTTCTATCCAGATGATTCCAGATTAGCCTTTTCGGACATATGCCATTATCTTCATGATTCTTATAAAACCAGGATGAACCACGATCTAAGAAGCTTTATTTGGAACCACTAATCAGTGGAGAATAACCTGGAAGTTGAATAAATCTCATAGGAGTTGTGAGTAAGAAGATACCCCACTTTCTATCCAGATGATTCCAGATTAGCTTGTTCTGATATATGGCAATATCTTCATGATTCTTATCAAACCAGGATGAACCACGATCTAAGAAGCTTTATTTGGAACCACTAATCAGTGGAGAATAACCAGGAATTTGAATAAATCTCATAAGTGTTGTGAGCAAGAAGATATCCCACCTTCTATCCATATGATTCCAGATTAGCATGTTCGGACATATGACATTATCTTCATGATTCTTATCAAACCAGGATGAACCACGATCTAAGAATCTTTATTCGGAACCACTAATCAGTGGAGAATAACCAGGAAGTTGAATAAATCTCATAGGAGTTGTGAGTAAGAAGATATCCCACTTTCTATCCAGATGATTCCAGATTAGCCTGTTCGGACATATGGCATTATCTTCATGATTCTTATCAAACCAGGATGAACCACGATCTAAGAAGCTTTATTTGGAACCACTAATCAGTGGAGAATAACCAGGAAGTTGAATAAATCTCATAGGAGTTGTGAGTAAGAAGATATCCCACTTTCTATCCAGATGATTCCCGATTAGCCTGTTCGGACATATGGCAATATCTTCATGATTCTTATCAAACTAGAATGAACCAATATGTAAGAAGCTTGATTGGGAACCACTAATCAGTGGAGAATAACCAGGAAGTTGAATAAATCTCATAGGAGTTGTGAGTAAGAAGATATCCCACTTTCTATCCAGATGATTCCAGAGTAGCCTGTTCGGACGTATGGCAATATCTTTATGATTCTTATCAAACCAGGATGAACCACGATCTAAGAAGCTTTATTTGGAACCACTATTCAGTGGAGAATAACCAGTAAGTTAAATAAATCTCATAGGAATGTTTCGCAGATGGTTTCTCTCCCCGATTGGAACAGTCTGCGCTGCTTGTTCTTGCCGCGCGAGAGCAGCCTGTTGAGCAGATTGTTCTGCAGCTGCTTGCTGAGCTTGGTGGTCTGCTGCATCTGAAGCATCTGCTGTTGCATCTGTTGCATTGCTGCAGCGAGATCATCTTGATGACCGTGATCACCCATGGTGGTGTCAGTAGGCCTTGGCTGTTGTCTGTTCTGATTTTCTAAACCTTGCGATCTCCTGCAACAAAGAGAAAAGAGCAAGTTAGAGGTCTTAGACTAAATAAATAAACGAAAAATAAAGGTAAAAAGATGGTCCCCGGCAACGGCGCCAAATTGATATTCGTGTTCACGCACACCAATTAACCTAATGTGCACACTACCACAATCGAATGGTATGTCGATGTAGCACTTTAGGATCGAATCCACAGAGACCAACTCTTACACTTTATTTCTATTGGATCAAAATCAAGCTAAGACAAATATGGGGTTTTGATTGATTTGGTAACGTGAGGAACAAGTAAAGTAAATGATTGCAAAGAGTAAATTCAAATTAAAGAGAAGCCAGTCTAGGGTTACTTCATCGGGTGCTAATACTTGTGAGCCAAACAATTATTCAAGCATAGTTAAGCGTAAGTCTAGAACTCGGATCACTCAAGTAGAACGGCCCACTGTCGTGGTACTGCTCCCTATGCTGATTGATCTCACCGTCTAACTGTCGTTGAGGTGAGAAGCGATCGCAAGCAATAGAGATCAAGTCCGATAGGTTCACAAAACACCCTAATATCTACTTTCGCTGATTAGGGATGCAATGCTCATTCAAAACAGATCTAGCAACCTATTACACGGTTAATGAACAGGTTAAACCTATGATCTAACATTAAGCGGCCAGTTTAATGCAAGCAATAAGAACAGTTATGAATGAAGACAATCAATGGATTCACTTATCTATGTTTAGCTCACGAAATCAACACCCTAGAACCCTAGACAAGCTAGCCGACTACTCAGCCATGATACAAGAAAAGACAAGCATCAATACTGAATAATACTGCATAAAATAACAGAAACAAGAGATAGGGTTCAGAGGTTCTTCTCTATGGAGAGAGATAGCCTTCTCCCTTTACAAAGTAGCAAATCCCAAAGTAAAAAGCTCTAGAGTCTGTTTTTCTATGAAAAGTAGCGTAGTATGATGTAGAAAAATAGAAAAAGAAGTTATATCAAAAGCCACAGGTGGCCAGAGAGAGAAAAAGAGGATAATTAGGGCAAATCCCGAGATGTTGTATTTTCCTTATTCGTCGGGAACAACCGCGGGATCACTCCGTCTGCTTGTTCCGCTTGATCGGGAACAGTCATCAGACTGTTCTGCGTGAAAATCACCAAACTGCACTGTTTTCTGCTTCTTTTGTTCCAGCAGGTCCATCTCCCATCCAGTGCAACTCCAGACCTGTAATGACTCGAAAAGGACTAGAAAGACTCGATAAAGACTTGAAAACCAATTAGAAAACATATATACAATGATGTATAAAACACCATATATCAATTCCGGATTAGCCTGGTCGGACATATGGCAATATCTTCATGATTCTTATCAAACCAGAAGGAACCAAGATGTAAGAATCTTGATTTGGAACCTTTTATCAGTGTAGAATCACCAGGAAGTTAAAAAATTCGCATAGGAGTTATTACGAAGAAGCTATCCAACTTTCTATTCAGGTGACATATAGCAATATCTTCATGATTCTTATCAAACTAGAAGGAACCAAAATATAAGAAGCTTGATTTAAAACCATTAATCAGTTTAGAATCACCAGGAAGTTGAATAAATCTCATAGGAGTTATGAGGAAGAAGCTATCCCACATTTTATTCAGGTGATTCCAGATTGGTCTGTTCGGACATATGGCAATATCTTCATGATTTTTATCAAACCAGAAGGAACCAAGATATAAGAACCTTGATTTCTCTTATCAAACCAGAAGGAAAAACGATATAAGAATCTTGATTTAAAACCATTAATCAGTTTAGAATCACCAGGAAGTTGAATAAATCTCATAGGAGTTATTAGGAAGAAGCTATCCCACTTTTTATTCAGGTGATTCCAGAATAGCCTGTTCGGACATATGACAATATATTCATGATTCTTATCAAACAAGAAGGAACCAAGATGTAAGAAGCTTGATTTGAAACCTTTTATCAGTGTAAAATCACCAGCAAGTGGAATAAATCTCATAGGAGTTATGAGGAAGAAGCTATCCCGCTTTATATTCAGGTGATTCTAGATTGGCCTGTTCGGACATATGGCAATATTTTCATGATTCTTATCAAACCAGAAGGAACCAAGATGTAAGAAGTTTGATTTAAAACCATGAATCAGTTTAGAATCACCAGGAAGTTGAATAAACCTCATAGGAGTTATGAGGAAGAAGCTATCCCACTTTATATTCAGGTGATTCCAGATTAGCCTGTTCGGACATATGGCAATATCTTCATGATTCTTATCAAACCAGAAGGAACCAAGATGTAAGAAGCTTGATTTGGAACCTTTTATCAGTGTAAAATCACCAGGAAGTTGAATAAATTTCATAGGAGTTATGAGGAAGAAGATATCCCACTTTATATTCAAGTGATTCCAGATGGGCCTGTTCGGACATATGGCAATATTTTAATGATTCTTATCAAACCAGAAGGAACCAAGATATAAGAATTAAGAAGCTTGATTTAAAACCATTATTCAGTTTAGAACCACCAGGAAGTTGAATAAATCTCATAGGAGTTATGAGGAAGAAGCTATCCCACTTTATATTCAGGTGATTCCAGATTAGTCTGTTCGGACATATGGCAATATCTTCATGATTCTTATCAAACAAGAAGGATCCAAGATGTAATAAGCTTGATTTGGAACCTTTTATCAGTGTAGAATCAACAGGAAGTTAATTAAATCACATAGGAATTATTAGGAAGAAGCTATCCCACTTTCTATTCAGGTGATTCCAGATTGGCCTGTTCGGACATATGGCAATATCTTCATGATTCTGATCAAACCAGAACGAACCAAGATATAAGAAGCTTGATTTCTCTTATCAAACCAGAAGGACCCAAGATATAAGAAGCTTGATTTAAAACCATTAATCAGTTTAGAATCACCAGGAAGTTGAATAAATCTCATAGGAGTTATTAGGAAGAAGCTATCCCACTTTTTATTCAGGTGATTCTAGAATAGCCTGTTCGGACATATGGCAATATCTTCATGATTCTTATCAAACCAGAAGGAACCAAGATGTAAGAAGCATGATTTGGAACCTTTTATCAGTGTAAAATCACCAGGAAGTTGAATAAATCTCATAGGAGTTATGAGGAAGAAGCTATCCCACTTTATATTCAGGTGATTCTAGATTGGCCTGTTCGGACATATGGCAATATCTTCATGATTTTTATCAAACCAGAAGGAACCAAGATGTAAGAAGCTTGATTTAAAACCATTAATCAGTTTAGAATCACCATTAAGTTGAATAAATCTCATAGGAGTGATGAGGAAGAAGCTATCCCACTTTCTATTCAGGTGATTCGAGATATGCCTGTTCGGACATATAGCAATATCTTCATGATTCTTATCAAACTAGAAGGAAATAAGATGTAAGAAGCTTGATTTGAAACCATTAATCAGTTTAGAATCACCACGAAGTTGAATAAATCTCATAGGAGTTATGAGGAAGAAGCTATCCCACTTTCTATTCAGATGATTCCAGATTGGCATGTTCGGACATATGGCAATATCTTCATGATTCTTATCAAACCAGAAGGAACCAAGATATAAGAAGCTTGATTTAAAAAGATTAATCAGTTTAGAATCACCACGAAGTTAAATAAATCTCATAGGAGTTATGAGGAAGAAGCTATCCCACTTTCTATTAAGGTGATTCCAGATTGACCATTTCGGCCATATGGCAATATCTTCATGATTTTTATCAAACCAGAAGGAACTAAGATATAAGAAGCTTGATTTAAAACCATTAATCAGTTTAGAATCACCAGTAAGTTGAATAAACCTTAAAGGAGTTATGAGGAAGAAGCTATCCCACTTTCTATTCAGGTGATTCCAGATTAGCCTGGTCGGACATATGGCAATATCTTCATGATTCTTATCAAACCAGAAGGAACCAAGATGTAAGAATCTTGATTTGGAACCTTTTATCAGTGTAGAATCACCAGGAAGTTAAATAATTCGCATAGGAGTTATTAGGAAGAAGCTATCCAACTTTCTATTCAGGTGATTCCAGATTAGCCTGTACAAACATATGGCAATATCTTCATGATTCTTATCAAACCAGAAGGAACCCAGATTTAAGAAGCTTGATTTGGAACATTTTATCAGTGTAGAATCAACAGGAAGTTAATTAAATCACATAGGAGTCATTAGGAAGAAGCTATCCCACTTTCTATTCAGGTGATTCCAGATTGGCATGTTCGGATATATGACAATATCTTCATGATTCTTATCAAAAAAGAAGGAACCAAGATGTAAGAAGCTTGATTTAAAACACTTAATCAGTTTAGAATCACCAGTAAGTTGAATAAATCTCATAGGAGTGATGAGGAAGAAGCTATCCCACTTTTTATTAAGGTGATTCCAGATTGGCCTGTTCGGACATATGACAATAACTTCGTGATTCTTATCAAACCAAAAGGAACAAAGATGTAAGAACCTTGATTTGAAACCATTTATAAGTTTAGAGTCACCACGAAGTTGAATAAATCTCATAGGAGTTATGAGGAAGAAGCTATCCAACTTTCTATTCAGGTGATTCTAGATTGGCCTGTTCGGACATATGGCAATATCTTCATGATTCTTATCAAACCAGAAGGAACCAAGATATAAGAAGCTTGATTTAAAACCATTAATTAGTTATAATCACCAGGAAGTTGAATAAATCACAAAGGAGTTTTGAGGAAGAAGCTATCCCTCTTTCTATTGAGGTGATTCCAGATTAGCGTGTTCGGACATATGACAATATCTTCATGATTCTTATCAAACCAGAAGGAACCAAGATGTAAGAAGCTTGATTTGGAACCTTTTATCAGTGTAGAATCACCAGGAAGTTAAATAATTCTCATAGGAGTTATTAGTTAGAAGCTATCCAACTTTCTATTCAGGTGATTCCAGATTGGCCTGTTCGGACATATCGCAATATCTTCATGATTCTTATCAAACAGGAAGGAACCAAAATGTAAGAAGCTTGATTTAAAACCATTAATCAGTTTAGAATCACCATTAAGTTGAATAAATCTCATAGGAGTGATGAGGAAGAAGCTATCCAACTTTTTATTCAGGTGATTCAAGATTGGCCTGTTCGGACATATGGCAATATCTTCATGATTCTTATCAAACCAGAAGGAAAAAAGATGTAAGAAGCTTGATTTGAAACAATTAATCAGTTTAGAATCACCACGAAGTTGAATAAATCTCATAGGAGTTATGAGGAAGAAGCTATCCCACTTTCTATTCAGGTGATTCCAGATTGGCCTGTTCGTACATATGGCAATATCTTCATGATTCTTATCAAACCAGAAGGAACCAAGATATAAGAAGCTTGATTTAAAAACATTAATCAGTTTAGAATCACCATTAAGTTGAATAAATCTCATAGGAGTGATGAGGAAGAAGCTATCCCACTTTCTATTCAGGTGATTCCAGATTGGCATGTTCGGATATATGGCAATATCTTCATGATTCTTATCAAACCAGAAGGAAAAAAGATGTAAGAAGCTTGATTTGAAACCATTAATCAGCTTAGAATCACCACGAAGTTGAATAAATTTCATAGGAGTTATGAGGAACAAGCTGTCCCACTTTCTATTCAGGTGATTCCAGATTGGCCTGTTCGGACATATGGCAATATCTTCATGATTCTTATCAAACCAGAAGGAACCAAGATATAAGAAGCTTGATTTAAAACCATTAATCAGTTTAGAATCACCAGGAAGTTGAATAAATCTCAAAGGAGTTATGAGGAAGAAGATATCCCACTTTTTATTCAGGTGATTCCAGAATAGCATGTTCGGACATATGGCAATATCTTCATGATTCTTATCAAACCAGAAGGAACCAAGATGTAAGAATCTTGATTCGGAACCTTTTATCAGTGTAGAATCACCAGGAAGTTGAATAAATCTCATAGGAGTTATGAGGAAGAAGCTATCCCACGTTATATTCAGGTGATTCCAGATTGGCATGTTCGGACATATGGCAATATCTTCATGATTCTTATCAAACCAGAAGGAACCAAGATGTAAGAAGCTTGATTTGGAACCTTTTATCAGTGTAGAATCACCAGGAAGTTGAATAAATCTCATAGGAGTTATGAGGAAGAAGCTATCCCACTCTCTATTCAGGTGATTCCAGATTGGCCTGTTCGGACATATGGCAATATCTTCATGATTCTTATCAAACCAGAAGGAACCAAGATATAAGAAGCTTGATTTAAAACCATTAATCAGTTTAGAATCACCATTAAGTTGAATAACTATCATAGGAAATCCCACTTTCTATTCAGGTGATTCCAGATTGGCCTGTTCGGACATATGGCAATATCTTCATGATTCTTATCAAACCAGAAGGAAAAAAGATGTAAGAAGCTTGATTTGAAACCATTAATCAGTTTAGAATCACCACGAAGTTAAATAAATCTCATAGGAGTTATGAGGAAGAAGCTATCCCACTTTCTATTAAGGTGATTCCAGATTGACCTGTTCGGACATATGGCAATATCTTCATGATTTTTATCAAACCAGAAGGAACCAAGATATAAGAAGCCTTATTTAAAACCATTAATCAGTTTAGAATCACCAGTAAGTTGAATAAACCTTAAAGGAGTTATGAGGAAGAAGCTATCCCACTTTCTATTCAGGTGATTCCAGATTAGCCTGGTCGGACATATGGCAATATCTTCATGATTCTTATCAAACCAGAAGGAACCAAGATGTAAGAATCTTGATTTGGAACCTTTTATCAGTGAAGAATCACCAGGAAGTTAAATAATTCGCATAGGAGTTATTAGGAAGAAGCTATCCAACTTTCTATTCAGGTGATTCCAGATTAGCCTGTACAAACATATGGCAATATCTTCATGATTCTTATCAAAAAAGAAGGAACCAAGATGTAAGAAGCTTGATTTAAAACACTTAATAAGTTTAGAATCACCAGTAAGTTGAATAAATCTCATAGGAGTGATGAGGAAGAAGCTATCCCACTTTTTATTAAGGTGATTCCAGATTGGCCTGTTCGGACATATGGCAATAACTTCGTGATTCTTATCAAACCAGAAGGAACAAAGATGTAAGAACCTTGATTTGAAACCATTTATCAGTTTAGAGTCACCACGAAGTTGAATAAATCTCATAGGAGTTATGAGGAAGAAGCTATCCCACTTTCTATTCAGGTGATTCTAGATTGGCCTGTTCGGACATATGGCAATATCTTCATGATTCTTATCAAACCAGAAGGAACCAAGATATAAGAAGCTTGATTTAAAACCATTAATTAGTTATAATCACCAGGAAGTTGAATAAATCACAAAGGAGTTTTGAGGAAGAAGCTATCCCTCTTTCTATTCAGGTGATTCCAGATTAGCGTGTTCGGACATATGGCAATATCTTCATGATTCTTATCAAACCAGAAGGAACCAAGATGTAAGAAGCTTGATTTGGAACCTTTTATCAGTGTAGAATCACGAGGAAGTTAAATAATTCTCATAGGAGTTATTAGTTAGAAGCTATCCAACTTTCTATTCAGGTGATTCCAGATTGGCCTGTTCGGACATATGGCAATATCTTCATGATTCTTATCAAACAGGAAGGAACCAAGATGTAAGAAGCTTGATTTAAAACCATTAATCAGTTTAGAATCACCATTAAGTTGAATAAATCTCATAGGAGTGATGAGGAAGAAGCTATCCCACTTTCTATTTAGGTGATTCCAGATTGGCATGTTCGGACATATGGCAATATCTTCATGATTCTTATCAAACCAGAAGGAAAAAAGATGTAAGAAGCTTGATTTGAAACCATTAATCAGCTAAGAATCACCACGAAGTTGAATAAATTTCATAGGAGTTATGAGGAACAAGCTGTCCCACTTTCTATTCAGGTGATTCCAGATTGGCCTGTTCGGACATATGGCAATATCTTCATGATTCTTATGAAACCAGAAGGAACTAAGATATAAGAAGCTTGATTTAAAACCATTAATCAGTTTAGAATCACCAGGAAGTTGAATAAATCTCAAAGGAGTTATGAGGAAGAAGATATCCCACTTTTTATTCAGGTGATTCCAGAATAGCCTGTTCGGACATATGGCAATATCTTCATGATTCTTATCAAACCAGAAGGAACCAAGATGTAAGAATCTTGATTTGGAACCTTTAATCAGTGTAGAATCACCAGGAAGTTGAATAAATCTCATAGGAGTTATGAGGAAGAAGCTATCCCACGTTATATTCAGGTGATTCCAGATTGGCCTGTTCGGACATATGGCAATATCTTCATGATTCTTATCAAACCAGAAGGAACCAAGATGTAAGAAGCTTGATTTGGAACCTTTTATCAGTGTAGAATCACCAGGAAGTTGAATAAATCTCATAGGAGTTATGAGGAAGAAGCTATCCCACTCTCTATTTAGGTGATTCCAGATTGGCCTGTTCGGACATATGGCAATATCTTTATGATTCTTATCAAACCAGAAGGAACCAAGATATAAGAAGCTTGATTTAAAACCATTAATCAGTTTAGAATCACCAGGAAGTTGAATAAATCTCATAGGAGTTATTAGGAAGAAGCTATCCCACTTTTTATTCAGGTGATTCCAGAATAGCCTGTTCGGACATATGACAATATCTTCATGATTCTTATCAAACCAGAAGGAACCAAGATGTAAGAAGCTTGATTTGAAACCTTTTATCAGTGTAAAATCACCAGCAAGTGGAATAAATCTCATAGGAGTTATGAGGAAGAAACTATCCCACTTTATATTTAGGTGATTCCAGATTGGCCTGTTCGGACATATGACAATATTTTCATGATTCTTATAAAACCAGAAGGAACCAAGATGTAAGAAGTTTGATTTAAAACCATGAATCAGTTTAGAATCACCAGGAAGTTGAATAAATCTCATAGGAGTTATGAGGAAGAAGCTATCCCACTTTATATTCAGGTGATTCCAGATTAGCCTGTTCGGACATATGGCAATATCTTCATGATTCTTACCAAACTAGAAGGAACCAAGATGTAAGAAGCTTGATTTGGAACATTTTGTCAGTGTAAAATCACCAGGAAGTTGAATAAATTTCATAGGAGTTATGAGGAAGAAGCTATCCCCACTTTATATTCAGGTGATTCCAGATGGGTCTGTTCGGACATATGGCAATATTTTCATGATTCTTATCAAACAAGAAGGAACCAAGATATAAGAAGCTTGATTTAAAACAATTATTCAGTTTAGAACCACCAGGAAGTTGAATAAATCTCATAGGAGTTATGAGGAAGAAGCTATCCCACTTTATATTCAGGTGATTCCAGATTAGCCTGTTCGGACATATGGCAATATCTTCATGATTCTTATCAATCCAGAAGGAACCAAGATGTAAGAAGCTTGATTTTGAACCTTTTATCAGTGTAGAATCAACAGGAAGTTAATTAAATCACATAGGAATTATTAGGAAGAAGCTATCCCACTTTCTAATCAAGTGATTCTAGATTGGCCTGTTCGGACATATGGCAATATCTTCATGATTCTGATCAAACCAGAAGGAACCAAGATGTAAGAAGCTTGATTTAAAACCATTAATCAGTTTAGAATCACCATTAAGTTGAATAAATCTCATAGGAGTGATGAGGAAGAAGCTATCCCACTTTCTATTCGAGTGATTCCCGATTGGCCTGTTTGGACATATGGAAATATCTTCATGATTCTTATCAGACCAGAAGAAAAAGATGTAAGAAGCTTGATTTGAAACCATTAATCAGTTTAGAATCACCACGAAGTTGAATAAATCTCATAGGAGTTATGAGGAAGAAGCTATCCCACTTTCTATTCAGGTGATTCTAGATTGGCATGTTCGGACATATGGCAATATCTTCATGATCCTTATCAAACCAGAAGGAACCAAGATATAAGAAGCTTGATTTTATCAAACCAGAAGGAACCAAGATATAAGAAGCTTGATTTAAAACCATGAATCAGTTTAGAATCACCAGGACGTTGAATAAATCTCATAGGAGTTATGAGAAAGAAGCTATCCCACTTTCTATTCTGGTGATTCTAGATTGGCCTGTTCGAACATATGGCAATATCTTCATGATTTTTATCAAACCAGAAGGAACCAAGATGTAAGAAGCTTGACTTGGAACCTTTTATCAGTGTAAAATCACCAGGAAGTTGAATAAATCTCATAGGAGTTATGAGGAAGAAGCTATCCCACTTTATATTCAGGTGATTCCAGATGGGCCTTTTCGGACATATGGCAATATTTTCATGATTCTTATCAAACCAGAAGGAACCAAGATATAAGAAGCTTGATTAAAACCATTAATCAGTTTAGAACCACCAGGAAGTTGAATAAATCTCATAGGAGTTATGAGGAAGAAGCTATCCCACTTTATATTCAGGTGATTCCAGATTAGCCTGTTCGGACATATGGCAATATCTTCATGATTCTTATCAAACCAGAAGGAACCAAGATGTAAGAAGCTTTATTTGGAACCTTTTATCAGTGTAGAATAAACATGAAGTTAATTAAATCACATAGGAATTATTAGGAAGAAGCTATCCCACTTTCTATTTAGGTGATTCCAGATTGGCATGTTCGGACATATGGCAATATCTTCATGATTTTGATCAAACCAGAAGGAACCAAGATGTAAGAAGCTTGATTTAAAACCATTAATCAGTTAGAATCACCATTAAGTTGAATAAATCTCATAGGAATGATGAGGAAGAAGCTATCCTACTTTCTATTCGAGTGATTCCAGATTGGCTTGTTCGGACATATGGCAATATCTTCATGATTCTTATAAAACCAGAAGAAAAAAAGATGTAAGAAGCTTGATTTGAAACCATTAATGAGTTTAGAATCACCACAAAGTTGAATAAATCTCATAGGAGTTATGAGGAAGAAGCTATCTCACTTTCTATTCAGGTGATTCCAGATTGGCCTGTTCGGACATATGGCAATATCTTCTTGATTCTTATCAAACCAGAAGGAACCAAGATGTAAGAAGCTTGATTTAAAACCATGAATCAGTTTAGAATCTCCAGGAAGTTGAATAAATCTCATAGGAGTTATGAGGAAGAAGCTATCTCACTTTCTATTCAGGTGATTCCATATTAGCATGTTCGGACATATGGCAATATCTTCATGATTCTTATCAAACACATGTAAGAAGCTTGATTTGGAACCTTTTATCAGTGTAGAATCACCAGGAAGTTAAATAAATCTCAAAGGAGTTATTAGGAAGAAGCTATCTCACTTTCTATTCAGGTGATTCCAGATTGGCCTGTTCGGAGATATGGCACATGATTCTTATAAAACCAGAAGGAACCAAGATGTAAGAAGCTTGATTTAAAACCATGAATCAGTTTAGAATCACCAGGAAGTTGAATAAATCTCATAGGAGTTATGAGGAAGAAGCTATCTCACTTTCTATTCAGGTGATTCCAGATTAGCCTTTTCGGACATATGGCAATATCTTCATGATTCTTATCAAACCAGAAGGAACCAAGATGTAAGAAGCTTGATTTGGAACTTTTTATCAGTGTAGAATCACCAGGAAGTTAAATAAATCTCAAAGGAGTTATTAGGAAAAAGCTATCCCACTTTTTATTCAAGTGATTCCAGAATAACCTGTTCGGGAATATGGCAATATCTTCATGATTCTTATCAAACCAGAAGGAACCAAGATATAAGAAGCTTGATTTCTCTTATCAAACCAGAAGGAACCAAGATATAAGAAGCTTGATTTAAAACCATTAATCAGTTTAGAATCACCAGGACGTTGAATAAATCTCACAGGAGTTATGAGAAAGAAGCTATCCCACTTTCTATTCAGGTGATTCTAGATTGCCATGTTCGAACATATGGCAATATATTCATGATTTTTATCAAACCAGAAGGAAGCAAGATGTAAGAAGCTTGATTTGGAACCTTTTATCAGTGTAAAATCACCAGGAAGTTGAATAAATCTCATAAGATTTATGAGGAAGAAGCTATCCCACTTTATATTCAGGTGATTCCAGATGGGCCTGTTCGGACATATGGCAATATTTTCATGATTCTTATCAAACCAGAAGGAACCAAGATATAAGAAGCTTGATTTAAAACTATGAATCAGTTTAGAATCACCAGGAAGTTGAATAAATCTCATAGGATTTATGAGGAAGAAGCTATCTCACTTTCTATTCAGGTGATTTCAGATTAGCCTGTTCGGACATATGGCAATATCTTAATAATTCTTATCAAACCAGAAGGAACCAAGATGTAAGAAGCTTGATTTGGAACCTTTTATCAGTGTAGAATCACCAGGAAGTTAAATAAATCTCAAAGGAGTTATTAGGAAGAAGCTATCTCACTTTCTATTCAGGTGATTCCAGATTGGCCTGTTCGGAGATATGGCAATATCTTCATGATTCTTATCAAACCAGAAGGAACCAAGATGTAAAAAGCTTGATTTAAAACCATGAATCAGTTTAGAATCACCAGGAAGTTGAATAAATCTCATAGGAGTTATGAGGAAGAAGCTATCTCACTTTCTATTCAGGTGATTCCAGATTAGCCTGTTCGGACATATGGCAATATCTTTCATGATTCTTATCAAACCAGAAGGAACCAAGATGTAAGAAGTTTGATTTGGAACCTTTTATCAGTGTAGAATCACCAGGAAGTTAAATAAATCTCAAAGGAGTTATTAGGAAGAAGCTATCCCACTTTTTATTCAAGTGATTCCAGAATAGCCTGTTCGGACATATGGCAATATCTTCATGATTCTTATCAAACCAGAAGGAACCAAGATATAAGAAGCTTGATTTCTCTTATCAAACCAGAAGGAACCAAGATATAAGAAGCTTGATTTAAAACCATTAATCATTTTAGAATCACCAGGACGTTGAATAAATCTCATAGGAGTTATGAGGAAGAAGCTATCTCACTTTCTATTCAGGTGATTCCAGATTAGCCTGTTCGGACATATGGCAATATCTTTCATGATTCTTATCAAACCAGAAGGAACCAAGATGTAAGAAGTTTGATTTGGAACCTTTTATCAGTGTAGAATCACCAGGAAGTTAAATATATCTCAAAGGAGTTATTAGGAAGAAGCTATCCCACTTTTTATTCAAGTGATTCCAGAATAGCCTGTTCGGACATATGGCAATATCTTCATGATTCTTATCAAACCAGAAGGAACCAAGATATAAGAAGCTTGATTTCTCTTATCAAACCAGAAGGAACCAAGATATAAGAAGCTTGATTTAAAACCATTAATCATTTTAGAATCACCAGGACGTTGAATAAATTTCATAGGAGTTATGAGAAAGAAGCTATCCCACTTTCTATTCAGGTGATTCTAGATTGGCCTGTTCGAACATATGGCAATATCTTCATGATTTTTATCAAACCAGAAGGAACCAAGATGTAAGAAGCTTGATTTGGAACCTTTTATCAGTGTAAAATCACCAGGAAGTTGAATAAATCTCATAGGAGTTATGAGGAAGAAACTATCCCACTTTATATTCAGGTGATTCCAGATGGGCCTGTTCGGACATATGGCAATATCTTCATGATTTTTATCAAACCAGAAGGAACAAAGCTGTAAGAAGGTTGATTTGAAACTATTAATCAGTTTAGAATCACCACGAAGTTGAATAAATCTCATAGGAGTTATGAGGAAGAAGCTATCCCACTTTATATTCAGATGATTCCAGATTGGCCCGTTCGGACATATGGTAATATATTTATGATTTTTATCAAAACAGAAGGAAACAAGATATAAGAAGCTTGATTTAAAACCATTAATCAGTTTAGAATCACCAGGAAGTTGAATAAATCTCATAGGAGTTATGAGGAAGAAGCTATCCCACTTTCTATTCAGGTGATTCCAGATTGGCCTGTTCGGACATATGGAAATATCTTCATGATTTTTATCAAACCAGAAGGAACCAAGATATAAGAAGGTTGATTTAAAACCATTAATCAGTTTAGAATCACCAGGAAGTTGAATAAATCTCATAGGGGTTATTAGGAAGAAGCTATCCCACTTTCTATTCAGGTGATTCCAGATTGGCATGTTCGGATATATGGCAATATCTTCATGATTCTTATAACACCAGAAGGAACCAAAATATAAGAACCTTGATTTAAAACCATTAATCAGTTTAGAATCACCAGGAAGTTGAATAAATCTCATGGGGGTTATTAGGAAGAAGCTATCCCACTTTTTATTCAGGTGATTCTAGAATAGCCTGTTCGAACATATGGCAATATCTTCATGATTCTTATCAAACCAGAAGGAACCAAGATGTAAGAAGCTTGATTTGGAACCTTTTATCAGTGTAAAATCACCAGGAAGTTGAATAAATCTCATAGGAGTTATGAGGAAGAAGCTATCCCACTTTATATTCAGGTGATTCCAGATTGGCTTGTTCGGACATATGGCAATATCTTCATGATTCTTATCAAACCAAAAGGAACCAAGATGTAAGAAGCTTGATTTGGAACCTTTTATCAGTGTAGAATCACCAGGAAGTTTAATAAATCTCATAGGAGTTATTAGGAAGAAGCTATCCCACTCTCTATTCTGTTGATTCCAGATTGGCCTGTTCGGACATATGGCAATATCTTCATGATTCTTATTAAACCAGAAGGAACCAAGATATAAGAAGCTTGATTTAAAACCATTAATCAGTTTAGAATCACCAGGAAGTTGAATAAATCTCAAAGGAGTTATGAGGAAGAAGCTATTCCACTTTCTATTCAGGTGATTCCAGATTAGCCTGGTCCGACATAGGGCAATATCTTCATGATTCTTATCAAACCAGAAGGAACCAAGATGTAAGAAGCTTGATTTGGAACCTTTTATCAGTATAGAATCACCAGGAAGTTAAATAATTCTCATAGGAGTTATTAGGAAGAAGCTATCCAACTTTCTATTCAGGTGATTCCAGATTGGCCTGTTCGGACATATGGGAATATCTTCATGATTCTTATCAAACCAGAAGGAAACAAAATGTAAGAAGCTTGATTTAAAACCATTAATCAGTTTACAATCACCATTAAGTTGAATATATCTCATAGGAGTGATGAGGAAGAAGCTATCCCAATTTCTATTCAGGTGATTCCAGATTGGCCTGTTCAGACATATGGCAATATCTTCGTGATTCTTATCAAACCAGAAGGAACAAAGATGTAACAAGCTTGATTTGAAACCATTAATCAGTTTAGAATCACCAAGAAATTGAATAAATCTCATAGTAGTTATGAGGAAGAAGCTATCCCACTTTCTATTCAGGTGATTCCAGAATAGCCTGTTCGGACATATGGCAATATCTTCATGATTCTTATCAAACCAGAAGGAACCAAGATATAAGAATCTTGACTTAAAACCATTAATCAGTTTAGAATCACCAGGAAGTTGAATAAATCTCAAAGGAGTTATGAGGAATAAGCTATCCAACTTTCTATTCAGGTGATTCCAGATTAGCCTGGTCGGACGTATGGCAATATCTTCATGATTCTTATCAAACCAGAAGGAACCAAGATATAAGAAGCTTGATTTAAAACCATTAATCAGTTTAGAACCAACAGGAAGTTGAATAAATCTCATAGGAGTTATGAGGAAGAAGCTATCCCACTTTATATTCAGGTGATTCCAGATTGGCCTGTTCGGACATATGGCAATATCTTCATGATTCTTATCAAACCAGAAGGAACAATGATGTAAGAAGCTTGATTTGAAACCATTAATCAGATAAGAATCACCAGGAAGTTGAATAAATCTCATAGGAGTTATGAACGAGAAGTTATCCCACTTTCTATTCAGGTGATTCAAGATTAGCCTGTTCGGACATATGGTAATATCTTCATGATTCTTATCAAACCAGTAAGAACCAAGATATAAGAAGCTTGATTTAAAACCATTAATCAGTTTAGAATCACCAGGAAGTTGAATAAATCTCATAGGAGTTATGAGGAAGAAGTTATCCCACTTTCTATTCAGGTGATTCCAGATTAGCCCGTTCGGATATAAGGCAATATCTTCATGATTCTTATCAAACAAGAAGGAACCAAGATGTAAGAAGCTTTATTTGAAACCATTAATCAGTTTTTAATCCCCAGGAAGTTGAATAAATCTCATAGGAGTTATGAGAAAGAAACTATCCCACTTTCTATTCAGGTGATTCCAGATTAGTCTGTTCGGACATATGGTAATATCTTCATGATTCTTATCAAACTAGAAGGAACCAAGATGTAAGAAGCTTGATTTAAAACCATTAGTCAGTTTAGAATCACCAGAAAGTTGAATAAATCTGATAGGAGTTATGAGGAAGAAGCTATCCCACTTTCTATTCAGGTGATTCCAGAGTGGCCTGTTCGGACATATGGCAATATCTTCATGATTCTTATCAAACCAGAAGGAACCAAGATATAGAAGCTTGATTTATAACCATTAATCAGTTTAGAATCACCAGGAAGTTGAATAAATCTCATAGGAGTTATGAGGAAGAAGATTTCCCACTTTCTATTTAGGTGATTCCAGATTAGCCTTTTCGGACATATGGCAATATCTTCATGATTCCTATTAAACCAGAAGGAACCAAGATGTAAGAAGCTTGATTTGGAACCTTTTATCAGTGTAGAATCACCAGGAAGTTGAATAAATCTCATAGGAGTTATGAGGAAGAAGCTATCCCACTTTCTATTCAGGTGATTCAAGATTGGCATGTTTGGACATATGGCAATATCTTCAAGATTCTTATCAAATCAGAAGAAACCAAGATGTAAGAACCTTGATTTGAAACCATTTATCAGTTTATAATCACCATTAAGTTGAATAAATCTCATAGGAGTGATGAGGAAGAAGCTATCCCAATTTCTATTCAGGTGATTCCAGATTGGCCTGTTCGGACATATGGCAATATCTTCGTGATTCTTATCAAACCAGAAGGAACAAAGATGTAACAAGCTTGATTTGAAACCATTAATCAGTTTAGAATCACCAAGAAGTTGAATAAACTCATAGGAGTTATGAGCAAGAAGTTATCCCACTTTCTATATATGTGATTCCAGATTAGCCTGTTCGGACATATGGTAATATCTTCATGATTCTTATCAAACGAGAAGGAACCAAGATATAAGAAGCTTGATTTAAAACCATTAATCAGTTTACAATCACCAGGAAGTTGAATAAATCTCATAGGAGTTATGAGGAAGAAGCTATCCCACTTTCTATTCAGGCGATTCAAGATTGGCATGTTCGGACATATGGCAATATCTTCATGATTCTTATCAAACCAGAAGAAACCAAGATGTAAGAAGCTTGATTTGAAACTATTTATCAGTTTATAATCACCAGGAAGTTGAATAAATCTCATAGGAGATATGAGGAAGAAGCTATCCCACTTTCTATTCAGGTGATTCCAGATTGGCATTTTCGGATATATGGCAATATCTTCATGATTCTTATCAAACCAGAAGGAACAAAGATGTAAGAAGCTTGATTTAAAACCATTAATCAGTTTAGAATCACCAGGAAGTTGAATAAACTCATAGGAGTTATGAGCAAGAAGTTATCCCACTTTCTATTCAGGTGATTCCAGAGTAGCATGTTCGGACATATGGTAATATCTTCATGATCTTATCAAACCAGAAGGAACCAAGATATAAGAAGCTTGATTTAAAACCATTAATCAGTTTACAATCACCAGGAAGTTGAATAAATCACATAGGAGATATGAGGAAGAAGCTATCCCACTTTCTATTCAGGTGATTCCAGATTGGCAT
This sequence comes from Raphanus raphanistrum subsp. raphanistrum, assembly GCA_019706035.1. Taxonomy (NCBI): domain Eukaryota; kingdom Viridiplantae; phylum Streptophyta; class Magnoliopsida; order Brassicales; family Brassicaceae; genus Raphanus; species Raphanus raphanistrum. The sequence continues at coordinate 12,287,469 of CM033985.1, forward strand.
GTTCGGACATATGGCAATATCTTCATGATTCTTATCAAACAAGAGGGAACCAAAATATAAGAAGCTTGATTTAAAACAATTAATCAGTTTACAATCACAAGGAAGTTGAATAAATCTCATAGGAGTTATGAGGAAGAAGCTATCCCACTTTCTATTCAGGTGATTCCAGATTGCCCAGTTTGGACATATGGCTATATCTTCATGATTCTTATCAAACCATAAGGAACCAAGATGTAAGAAGATTGATTTAAAACAATAAGTCAGTTTAGAATCACCAGAAAGTTGAATAAATCTCATAGGAGTTATGAGGAAGAAGCTATCCCACTTTATATTCAGGTGATTCCAGATTAGCCTTTTCGGACATATGGCAATATCTTCATGATTCCTATTAAACCAGAAGGAACCAAGATGTAAGAAGCTTGATTTGGAACCTTTTATAAGTGTAGAATCACCAGGAAGTTGAATAAATCTCATAGGAGTTTTGAGGAAGAAGCTATCCCACTTTCTATTCAGGTTATTCCAGATTGGCATGTTCGGACATATGGCAATATCTTCAAGATTCTTATCAAATCAGAAGAAACCAAGATGTAAGAAGCTTGATTTGAAACCACTTATCAGTTTAGAATCACCAGGAAGTTGAATAAATCTCATAGGAGTTATTAGGAAGAAGCTATCCCACTTTCTTTTCCGGTGATTCCAGATTGGCCTGTTCGGACATATGGCAATATCTTCATGATTCTTATCAAACCAGAAGGAACAATGATGTAAGAAGCTTGATTTGAAACCATTAATCAGATAAGAATCACCAGGAAGTTGAATAAATCTCATAGGAGTTATGAGCAAGAAGTTATCCCACTTTCTATTCAGGTGATTCCAGATTAGCCTGTTCGGACATATGGTAATATATTCATGATTCTTGTCAAACCAGTAAGAACCAAGATATAAGAAGCTTGATTTAAAACCATTAATCAGTTTAAAATCACCAGGAAGTTGAATAAATTTCATAGGAGTTATGAGGAAGAAGTTATCCCACTTTCTATTCTGGTGATTCCAGATTAGCCTGTTCGGACATATGGTAATATCTTCATGATTCTTATCAAACGAGAAGGAACCAAGATATAAGAATCTTGATTTAAAACCATTAATCAGTTTACAATCACCAGGAAGTTGAATAAATCTCATAGGAGTTATGAGGAAGAAGCTATCCCACTTTCTATTCAGGTGATTCCAGATTGGCATTTTCGGATATATGGCAATATCTTCATGATTCTTATCAAACCAGAAGGAACAAAGATGTAACAAGCTTGATTTGAAACCATTAATCAGTTTAGAATCACCAAGAAGTTGAATAAACTCATAGGAGTTATGAGCAAGAAGTTATCCCACTTTCTATATATGTGATTCCAGATTAGCCTGTTCGGACATATGGTAATATCTTCATGATTCTTATCAAACGAGAAGGAACCAAGATATAAGAAGCTTGATTTAAAACCATTAATCAGTTTACAATCACCAGGAAGTTGAATAAATCTCATAGGAGTTATGAGGAAGAAGCTATCCCACTTTCTATTCAGGCGATTCAAGATTGGCATGTTCGGACATATGGCAATATCTTCATGATTCTTATCAAACCAGAAGAAACCAAGATGTAAGAAGCTTGATTTGAAACTATTTATCAGTTTATAATCACCAGGAAGTTGAATAAATCTCATAGGAGATATGAGGAAGAAGCTATCCCACTTTCTATTCAGGTGATTCCAGATTGGCATTTTCGGATATATGGCAATATCTTCATGATTCTTATCAAACCATAAGGAACAAAGATGTAAGAAGCTTGATTTAAAACCATTAATCAGTTTAGAATCACCAGGAAGTTGAATAAACTCATAGGAGTTATGAGCAAGAAGTTATCCCACTTTCTATTCAGGTGATTCCAGAGTAGCATGTTCGGACATATGGTAATATCTTCATGATCTTATCAAACCAGAAGGAACCAAGATATAAGAAGCTTGATTTAAAACCATTAATCAGTTTACAATCACCAGGAAGTTGAATAAATCACATAGGAGATATGAGGAAGAAGCTATCCCACTTTCTATTCAGGTGATTCCAGATTGGCCTGTTCGGACATATGGCAATATCTTCATGATTCTTATCAAACCAGAAGGAACAAAGATGTAAGAAGCTTGATTTAAAACCATTAATCAGTTTAGAATCACCAGGAAGTTGAATAAATCTCATAAGATTTATGAGGAAGAAGCTATCCCACTTTATATTCAGGTGATTCCAGATGGGCCTGTTCGGACATATGGCAATATTTTCATGATTCTTATCAAACCAGAAGGAACCAAGATATAAGAAGCTTGATTTAAAACTATGAATCAGTTTAGAATCACCAGGAAGTTGAATAAATCTCATAGGATTTATGAGGAAGAAGCTATCTCACTTTCTATTCAGGTGATTTCAGATTAGCCTGTTCGGACATATGGCAATATCTTAATAATTCTTATCAAACCAGAAGGAACCAAGATGTAAGAAGCTTGATTTGGAACCTTTTATCAGTGTAGAATCACCAGGAAGTTAAATAAATCTCAAAGGAGTTATTAGGAAGAAGCTATCTCACTTTCTATTCAGGTGATTCCAGATTGGCCTGTTCGGAGATATGGCAATATCTTCATGATTCTTATCAAACCAGAAGGAACCAAGATGTAAAAAGCTTGATTTAAAACCATGAATCAGTTTAGAATCACCAGGAAGTTGAATAAATCTCATAGGAGTTATGAGGAAGAAGCTATCTCACTTTCTATTCAGGTGATTCCAGATTAGCCTGTTCGGACATATGGCAATATCTTTCATGATTCTTATCAAACCAGAAGGAACCAAGATGTAAGAAGTTTGATTTGGAACCTTTTATCAGTGTAGAATCACCAGGAAGTTAAATAAATCTCAAAGGAGTTATTAGGAAGAAGCTATCCCACTTTTTATTCAAGTGATTCCAGAATAGCCTGTTCGGACATATGGCAATATCTTCATGATTCTTATCAAACCAGAAGGAACCAAGATATAAGAAGCTTGATTTCTCTTATCAAACCAGAAGGAACCAAGATATAAGAAGCTTGATTTAAAACCATTAATCATTTTAGAATCACCAGGACGTTGAATAAATCTCATAGGAGTTATGAGGAAGAAGCTATCTCACTTTCTATTCAGGTGATTCCAGATTAGCCTGTTCGGACATATGGCAATATCTTTCATGATTCTTATCAAACCAGAAGGAACCAAGATGTAAGAAGTTTGATTTGGAACCTTTTATCAGTGTAGAATCACCAGGAAGTTAAATATATCTCAAAGGAGTTATTAGGAAGAAGCTATCCCACTTTTTATTCAAGTGATTCCAGAATAGCCTGTTCGGACATATGGCAATATCTTCATGATTCTTATCAAACCAGAAGGAACCAAGATATAAGAAGCTTGATTTCTCTTATCAAACCAGAAGGAACCAAGATATAAGAAGCTTGATTTAAAACCATTAATCATTTTAGAATCACCAGGACGTTGAATAAATTTCATAGGAGTTATGAGAAAGAAGCTATCCCACTTTCTATTCAGGTGATTCTAGATTGGCCTGTTCGAACATATGGCAATATCTTCATGATTTTTATCAAACCAGAAGGAACCAAGATGTAAGAAGCTTGATTTGGAACCTTTTATCAGTGTAAAATCACCAGGAAGTTGAATAAATCTCATAGGAGTTATGAGGAAGAAACTATCCCACTTTATATTCAGGTGATTCCAGATGGGCCTGTTCGGACATATGGCAATATCTTCATGATTTTTATCAAACCAGAAGGAACAAAGCTGTAAGAAGGTTGATTTGAAACTATTAATCAGTTTAGAATCACCACGAAGTTGAATAAATCTCATAGGAGTTATGAGGAAGAAGCTATCCCACTTTATATTCAGATGATTCCAGATTGGCCCGTTCGGACATATGGTAATATATTTATGATTTTTATCAAAACAGAAGGAAACAAGATATAAGAAGCTTGATTTAAAACCATTAATCAGTTTAGAATCACCAGGAAGTTGAATAAATCTCATAGGAGTTATGAGGAAGAAGCTATCCCACTTTCTATTCAGGTGATTCCAGATTGGCCTGTTCGGACATATGGAAATATCTTCATGATTTTTATCAAACCAGAAGGAACCAAGATATAAGAAGGTTGATTTAAAACCATTAATCAGTTTAGAATCACCAGGAAGTTGAATAAATCTCATAGGGGTTATTAGGAAGAAGCTATCCCACTTTCTATTCAGGTGATTCCAGATTGGCATGTTCGGATATATGGCAATATCTTCATGATTCTTATAACACCAGAAGGAACCAAAATATAAGAACCTTGATTTAAAACCATTAATCAGTTTAGAATCACCAGGAAGTTGAATAAATCTCATGGGGGTTATTAGGAAGAAGCTATCCCACTTTTTATTCAGGTGATTCTAGAATAGCCTGTTCGAACATATGGCAATATCTTCATGATTCTTATCAAACCAGAAGGAACCAAGATGTAAGAAGCTTGATTTGGAACCTTTTATCAGTGTAAAATCACCAGGAAGTTGAATAAATCTCATAGGAGTTATGAGGAAGAAGCTATCCCACTTTATATTCAGGTGATTCCAGATTGGCTTGTTCGGACATATGGCAATATCTTCATGATTCTTATCAAACCAAAAGGAACCAAGATGTAAGAAGCTTGATTTGGAACCTTTTATCAGTGTAGAATCACCAGGAAGTTTAATAAATCTCATAGGAGTTATTAGGAAGAAGCTATCCCACTCTCTATTCTGTTGATTCCAGATTGGCCTGTTCGGACATATGGCAATATCTTCATGATTCTTATTAAACCAGAAGGAACCAAGATATAAGAAGCTTGATTTAAAACCATTAATCAGTTTAGAATCACCAGGAAGTTGAATAAATCTCAAAGGAGTTATGAGGAAGAAGCTATTCCACTTTCTATTCAGGTGATTCCAGATTAGCCTGGTCCGACATAGGGCAATATCTTCATGATTCTTATCAAACCAGAAGGAACCAAGATGTAAGAAGCTTGATTTGGAACCTTTTATCAGTATAGAATCACCAGGAAGTTAAATAATTCTCATAGGAGTTATTAGGAAGAAGCTATCCAACTTTCTATTCAGGTGATTCCAGATTGGCCTGTTCGGACATATGGGAATATCTTCATGATTCTTATCAAACCAGAAGGAAACAAAATGTAAGAAGCTTGATTTAAAACCATTAATCAGTTTACAATCACCATTAAGTTGAATATATCTCATAGGAGTGATGAGGAAGAAGCTATCCCAATTTCTATTCAGGTGATTCCAGATTGGCCTGTTCAGACATATGGCAATATCTTCGTGATTCTTATCAAACCAGAAGGAACAAAGATGTAACAAGCTTGATTTGAAACCATTAATCAGTTTAGAATCACCAAGAAATTGAATAAATCTCATAGTAGTTATGAGGAAGAAGCTATCCCACTTTCTATTCAGGTGATTCCAGAATAGCCTGTTCGGACATATGGCAATATCTTCATGATTCTTATCAAACCAGAAGGAACCAAGATATAAGAATCTTGACTTAAAACCATTAATCAGTTTAGAATCACCAGGAAGTTGAATAAATCTCAAAGGAGTTATGAGGAATAAGCTATCCAACTTTCTATTCAGGTGATTCCAGATTAGCCTGGTCGGACGTATGGCAATATCTTCATGATTCTTATCAAACCAGAAGGAACCAAGATATAAGAAGCTTGATTTAAAACCATTAATCAGTTTAGAACCAACAGGAAGTTGAATAAATCTCATAGGAGTTATGAGGAAGAAGCTATCCCACTTTATATTCAGGTGATTCCAGATTGGCCTGTTCGGACATATGGCAATATCTTCATGATTCTTATCAAACCAGAAGGAACAATGATGTAAGAAGCTTGATTTGAAACCATTAATCAGATAAGAATCACCAGGAAGTTGAATAAATCTCATAGGAGTTATGAACGAGAAGTTATCCCACTTTCTATTCAGGTGATTCAAGATTAGCCTGTTCGGACATATGGTAATATCTTCATGATTCTTATCAAACCAGTAAGAACCAAGATATAAGAAGCTTGATTTAAAACCATTAATCAGTTTAGAATCACCAGGAAGTTGAATAAATCTCATAGGAGTTATGAGGAAGAAGTTATCCCACTTTCTATTCAGGTGATTCCAGATTAGCCCGTTCGGATATAAGGCAATATCTTCATGATTCTTATCAAACAAGAAGGAACCAAGATGTAAGAAGCTTTATTTGAAACCATTAATCTGTTTTTAATCCCCAGGAAGTTGAATAAATCTCATAGGAGTTATGAGAAAGAAACTATCCCACTTTCTATTCAGGTGATTCCAGATTAGTCTGTTCGGACATATGGTAATATCTTCATGATTCTTATCAAACTAGAAGGAACCAAGATGTAAGAAGCTTGATTTAAAACCATTAGTCAGTTTAGAATCACCAGAAAGTTGAATAAATCTGATAGGAGTTATGAGGAAGAAGCTATCCCACTTTCTATTCAGGTGATTCCAGAGTGGCCTGTTCGGACATATGGCAATATCTTCATGATTCTTATCAAACCAGAAGGAACCAAGATATAGAAGCTTGATTTATAACCATTAATCAGTTTAGAATCACCAGGAAGTTGAATAAATCTCATAGGAGTTATGAGGAAGAAGATTTCCCACTTTCTATTTAGGTGATTCCAGATTAGCCTTTTCGGACATATGGCAATATCTTCATGATTCCTATTAAACCAGAAGGAACCAAGATGTAAGAAGCTTGATTTGGAACCTTTTATCAGTGTAGAATCACCAGGAAGTTGAATAAATCTCATAGGAGTTATGAGGAAGAAGCTATCCCACTTTCTATTCAGGTGATTCAAGATTGGCATGTTTGGACATATGGCAATATCTTCAAGATTCTTATCAAATCAGAAGAAACCAAGATGTAAGAACCTTGATTTGAAACCATTTATCAGTTTATAATCACCATTAAGTTGAATAAATCTCATAGGAGTGATGAGGAAGAAGCTATCCCAATTTCTATTCAGGTGATTCCAGATTGGCCTGTTCGGACATATGGCAATATCTTCGTGATTCTTATCAAACCAGAAGGAACAAAGATGTAACAAGCTTGATTTGAAACCATTAATCAGTTTAGAATCACCAAGAAGTTGAATAAACTCATAGGAGTTATGAGCAAGAAGTTATCCCACTTTCTATATATGTGATTCCAGATTAGCCTGTTCGGACATATGGTAATATCTTCATGATTCTTATCAAACGAGAAGGAACCAAGATATAAGAAGCTTGATTTAAAACCATTAATCAGTTTACAATCACCAGGAAGTTGAATAAATCTCATAGGAGTTATGAGGAAGAAGCTATCCCACTTTCTATTCAGGCGATTCAAGATTGGCATGTTCGGACATATGGCAATATCTTCATGATTCTTATCAAACCAGAAGAAACCAAGATGTAAGAAGCTTGATTTGAAACTATTTATCAGTTTATAATCACCAGGAAGTTGAATAAATCTCATAGGAGATATGAGGAAGAAGCTATCCCACTTTCTATTCAGGTGATTCCAGATTGGCATTTTCGGATATATGGCAATATCTTCATGATTCTTATCAAACCAGAAGGAACAAAGATGTAAGAAGCTTGATTTAAAACCATTAATCAGTTTAGAATCACCAGGAAGTTGAATAAACTCATAGGAGTTATGAGCAAGAAGTTATCCCACTTTCTATTCAGGTGATTCCAGAGTAGCATGTTCGGACATATGGTAATATCTTCATGATCTTATCAAACCAGAAGGAACCAAGATATAAGAAGCTTGATTTAAAACCATTAATCAGTTTACAATCACCAGGAAGTTGAATAAATCACATAGGAGATATGAGGAAGAAGCTATCCCACTTTCTATTCAGGTGATTCCAGATTGGCATGTTCGGACATATGGCAATATCTTCATGATTCTTATCAAACAAGAGGGAACCAAAATATAAGAAGCTTGATTTAAAACAATTAATCAGTTTACAATCACAAGGAAGTTGAATAAATCTCATAGGAGTTATGAGGAAGAAGCTATCCCACTTTCTATTCAGGTGATTCCAGATTGCCCAGTTTGGACATATGGCTATATCTTCATGATTCTTATCAAACCATAAGGAACCAAGATGTAAGAAGATTGATTTAAAACAATAAGTCAGTTTAGAATCACCAGAAAGTTGAATAAATCTCATAGGAGTTATGAGGAAGAAGCTATCCCACTTTATATTCAGGTGATTCCAGATTAGCCTTTTCGGACATATGGCAATATCTTCATGATTCCTATTAAACCAGAAGGAACCAAGATGTAAGAAGCTTGATTTGGAACCTTTTATAAGTGTAGAATCACCAGGAAGTTGAATAAATCTCATAGGAGTTTTGAGGAAGAAGCTATCCCACTTTCTATTCAGGTTATTCCAGATTGGCATGTTCGGACATATGGCAATATCTTCAAGATTCTTATCAAATCAGAAGAAACCAAGATGTAAGAAGCTTGATTTGAAACCACTTATCAGTTTAGAATCACCAGGAAGTTGAATAAATCTCATAGGAGTTATTAGGAAGAAGCTATCCCACTTTCTTTTCCGGTGATTCCAGATTGGCCTGTTCGGACATATGGCAATATCTTCATGATTCTTATCAAACCAGAAGGAACAATGATGTAAGAAGCTTGATTTGAAACCATTAATCAGATAAGAATCACCAGGAAGTTGAATAAATCTCATAGGAGTTATGAGCAAGAAGTTATCCCACTTTCTATTCAGGTGATTCCAGATTAGCCTGTTCGGACATATGGTAATATATTCATGATTCTTGTCAAACCAGTAAGAACCAAGATATAAGAAGCTTGATTTAAAACCATTAATCAGTTTAAAATCACCAGGAAGTTGAATAAATTTCATAGGAGTTATGAGGAAGAAGTTATCCCACTTTCTATTCTGGTGATTCCAGATTAGCCTGTTCGGACATATGGTAATATCTTCATGATTCTTATCAAACGAGAAGGAACCAAGATATAAGAATCTTGATTTAAAACCATTAATCAGTTTACAATCACCAGGAAGTTGAATAAATCTCATAGGAGTTATGAGGAAGAAGCTATCCCACTTTCTATTCAGGTGATTCCAGATTGGCATTTTCGGATATATGGCAATATCTTCATGATTCTTATCAAACCAGAAGGAACAAAGATGTAACAAGCTTGATTTGAAACCATTAATCAGTTTAGAATCACCAAGAAGTTGAATAAACTCATAGGAGTTATGAGCAAGAAGTTATCCCACTTTCTATATATGTGATTCCAGATTAGCCTGTTCGGACATATGGTAATATCTTCATGATTCTTATCAAACGAGAAGGAACCAAGATATAAGAAGCTTGATTTAAAACCATTAATCAGTTTACAATCACCAGGAAGTTGAATAAATCTCATAGGAGTTATGAGGAAGAAGCTATCCCACTTTCTATTCAGGCGATTCAAGATTGGCATGTTCGGACATATGGCAATATCTTCATGATTCTTATCAAACCAGAAGAAACCAAGATGTAAGAAGCTTGATTTGAAACTATTTATCAGTTTATAATCACCAGGAAGTTGAATAAATCTCATAGGAGATATGAGGAAGAAGCTATCCCACTTTCTATTCAGGTGATTCCAGATTGGCATTTTCGGATATATGGCAATATCTTCATGATTCTTATCAAACCATAAGGAACAAAGATGTAAGAAGCTTGATTTAAAACCATTAATCAGTTTAGAATCACCAGGAAGTTGAATAAACTCATAGGAGTTATGAGCAAGAAGTTATCCCACTTTCTATTCAGGTGATTCCAGAGTAGCATGTTCGGACATATGGTAATATCTTCATGATCTTATCAAACCAGAAGGAACCAAGATATAAGAAGCTTGATTTAAAACCATTAATCAGTTTACAATCACCAGGAAGTTGAATAAATCACATAGGAGATATGAGGAAGAAGCTATCCCACTTTCTATTCAGGTGATTCCAGATTGGCCTGTTCGGACATATGGCAATATCTTCATGATTCTTATCAAACCAGAAGGAACAAAGATGTAAGAAGCTTGATTTAAAACCATTAATCAGTTTAGAATCACCAGGAAGTTGAATAAATCTTATAGGAGTTATGAGCAAGAAGTTATCCCACTTTCTATTCAGGTGATTCCAGATTAGTCTATTCGGACATATTGTAATATCTTCATGATTCTTATCAAACAAGAGGGAACCAAAATATAAGAAGCTTGATTTAAAACAATTAATCAGTTTACAATCACAAGGAAGTTGAATAAATCTCATAGGAGTTATGAGGAAGAAGCTATCCCACTTTCTATTCAGGTGATTCCAGATTGCCCAGTTTGGACATATGGCTATATCTTCATGATTCTTATCAAACCATAAGGAACCAAGATGTAAGAAGATTGATTTAAAACAATAAGTCAGTTTAGAATCACCAGAAAGTTGAATAAATCTCATAGGAGTTATGAGGAAGAAGCTATCCCACTTTATATTCAGGTGATTCCAGATTAGCCTTTTCGGACATATGGCAATATCTTCATGATTCCTATTAAACCAGAAGGAACCAAGATGTAAGAAGCTTGATTTGGAACCTTTTATAAGTGTAGAATCACCAGGAAGTTGAATAAATCTCATAGGAGTTTTGAGGAAGAAGCTATCCCACTTTCTATTCAGGTTATTCCAGATTGGCATGTTCGGACATATGGCAATATCTTCAAGATTCTTATCAAATCAGAAGAAACCAAGATGTAAGAAGCTTGATTTGAAACCACTTATCTGTTTAGAATCACCAGGAAGTTGAATAAATCTCATAGGAGTTATTAGGAAGAAGCTATCCCACTTTCTTTTCCGGTGATTCCAGATTGGCCTGTTCGGACATATGGCAATATCTTCATGATTCTTATCAAACCAGAAGGAACAATGATGTAAGAAGCTTGATTTGAAACCATTAATCAGATAAGAATCACCAGGAAGTTGAATAAATCTCATAGGAGTTATGAGCAAGAAGTTATCCCACTTTCTATTCAGGTGATTCCAGATTAGCCTGTTCGGACATATGGTAATATATTCATGATTCTTGTCAAACCAGTAAGAACCAAGATATAAGAAGCTTGATTTAAAACCATTAATCAGTTTAAAATCACCAGGAAGTTGAATAAATTTCATAGGAGTTATGAGGAAGAAGTTATCCCACTTTCTATTCTGGTGATTCCAGATTAGCCTGTTCGGACATATGGTAATATCTTCATGATTCTTATCAAACGAGAAGGAACCAAGATATAAGAATCTTGATTTAAAACCATTAATCAGTTTACAATCACCAGGAAGTTGAATAAATCTCATAGGAGTTATGAGGAAGAAGCTATCCCACTTTCTATTCAGGTGATTCAAGATTGGCATGTTCGGACATATGGCAATATCTTCAAGATTCTTATCAAACCAGAAGAATCCAAGATGTAAGAAGCTTGATTTGAAACCATTTATCAGCTTAGAATCACCAGGAAGTGGAATAAATCTCATAGGAGATATGAGGAAGAAGCTATCCCACTTTCTATTCAGGTGATTCCAGATTGGCCTGTTCGGACATTTGGCAAAATCTTCATGATTCTTATCAAACCAGAAGGAACAAAGATGTAAGAATCTTGATTTAAAACCATTAATAAGTTTAGAATCACCAGGAAGTTGAATAAATCTCATAGGAGTTATGAGCAAGAAGTTATCCCACTTTCTATTCAGGTGATTCCAGATTAGCCTGTTCGGACATATGGTAATATCTTCATGATTCTTATCAAACCAGAAGATACCAAGATATAAGAAGCTTGATTTAAAACCACTAACCAGTTTACAATCACAAGGAAGTTGAATAAATCTCATAGGAGTTATGAGGAAGAAGCTATCCCACTTTATATTCATGTGATTCCAGATTGTCCTGTTTGGACATATGGCTATATCTTCATGATTCTTATCAAACCAGAAGGAACCAAGATGTAAGAAGATTGATTTAAAACAATTAGTCAGTTTAGAATCACCAGAAAGTTGAATAAATATGATAAGAGTTATGAGGAAGAAGCTATCCCACTTTCTATTCAGGTGATTCTAGATTGGCCTATTCGGACATATGGTAATATCTTCATGATTCTTATCAAACCACAAGGAACCAATATATAAGAAGCTTGATTTAAAACCATCAATCAATTTAGAATCACCAGGAAGTTGAATAAACTCATAGGAGTTATGAGCAAGAAGTTATCCCACTTTCTATTCAGGTGATTCCAGATTAGCCTGTTCGGACATATGGTAATATCTTCATGATTCTTATCAAACGAGAAGGAACCAAGATATAAGAAGCTTGATTTAAAACCATTAATCAGTTTACAATCACCATGAAGTTGAATAAATCTCATAGGAGTTATGAGGAAGAAGCTATCCCACTTTCTATTCAGGTGATTCCAGATTAGCCTTTTCGGACATATGGCAATATCTTCATGATTCCTATTAAACCAGAAGGAACCAAGATGTAAGAAGCTTGATTTGGAACCTTTTATAAGTGTAGAATCACCAGGAAGTTGAATAAATCTCATAGGAGTTATGAGGAAGAAGATATCCCACTTTCTATTCAGGTGATTCCAGTTTGGCATGTTCGGACATATGGCAATATCTTCAAGATTCTTATCAAATCAGAAGAAACCAAGATGTAAGAAGCTTGATTTGAAACCATTTATCTGTTTAGAATCACCAGGAAGTTGAATAAATCTCATAGGAGTTATGAGGAAGAAACTATCCCACATTCTTTTCCGGTGATTCCAGATTGGCATGTTCGGACATATGGTAATATCTTCATGATTCTTATAAAACCAGAAGGAACCAAGAAATAAGAAGCTTGATTTGAAACCATTAATCAGATAAGAATCACCAGGAAGTTGAATAAATCTCATAGGAGTTATGAGGAAGAAGCTATCCCACTTTCTATTCAGGTGATTCCAGATTGCCCAGTTTGGACATATGGCTATATCTTTATGATTCTAATCAAACCAGAAGGAACCAAGATGTAAGAAGATTGATTTAAAACAATTAGTCAGTTTAGAATCACCAGAAAGTTGAATAAATATCATAAGAGTTATGAGGAAGAAGCTATCCCACTTTCTATACAGGTGATTCCAGATTAGCCTTTTCGGACATATGGCAATATCTTCATGATTCCTATTAAACCAGAAGGAACCAAGATGTAAGAAGCTTGATTTGGAACCTTTTATAAGTGTAGAATCACCAGGAAGTTGAATAAATCTCATATGAGTTATGAGGAAGAAGCTATCCCACTTTCTATTCAGGTGATTCCAGATTGGCATGTTCGGACATATGGCAATATCTTCAAGATTCTTATCAAACCAGAAGGAACAATGATGTAAGAAGCTTGATTTGAAACCATTAATCAGATAAGAATCACCAGGAAGTTGAATAAATCTAATAGGAGTTATGAGGAAGAAGCTATCCCACTTTCTATTCAGGTGATTCAAGATTGGCATGTTCGGACATATGGCAATATCTTCAAGATTGTTATCAAACCATAAGAAACCAAGATGTAAGAAGCTTGATTTGAAACCATTTATCAGTTTAGAATCACCAGGAAGTTGAATAAATCTCATAGGAGATATGAGGAAGAAGCTATCCCACTTTCTATTCAGGTGATTCCAGATTGGCCTGTTCGGACATATGGCAATAGCTTCATGATTCTTATCAAACCAGAAGGAACAAAGATGTAAGAAGCTTGATTTAAACCATTAATCAGTTTAGAATCACCAGGAAGTTGAATAAACTCATAGGAGTTATGAGCAAGAAGTTATCCCACTTTCTATTCAGGTGATTCCAGATTAGCCTGTTCGGACATATGGTAATATCTTCATGATTCTTATCAAACGAGAAGGAACCAAGATATAAGAAGCTTGATTTAAAACCATTAATCAGTTTACAATCACCAGGAAGTTGAATAAATCTCATAGGAGTTATGAGGAAGAAGATTTCCCACTTTCTATTTAGGTGATTCCAGATTAGCCTTTTCGGACATATGGCAATATCTTCATGATTCCTATTAAACCAGAAGGAACCAAGATGTAAGAAGCTTGATTTGGAACCTTTTATCAGTGTAGAATCACCAGGAAGTTGAATAAATCTCATAGGAGTTATGAGGAAGAAGCTATCCCACTTTCTATTCAGGTGATTCAAGATTGGCATGTTCGGACATATGGCAATATCTTCAAGATTCTTATCAAACCAGAAGAAACCAAGATGTAAGAAGCTTGATTTGAAACCATTTATCAGTTTAGAATCACCAGGAAGTTGAATAAATCTCATCGGAGATATGAGGAAGAAGCTATCCCACTTTCTATTCAGGTGATTCCAGTTTGGCCTGTTCGGATATATGGCAATATCTTCATGATTCTTATCAAACAAGAAGGAACAAAGATGTTAGAAGCTTAATTTAAACCCATTAATCAGTTTAGAATCACCAGGAAGTTGAATAAACTCATAGGAGTTATGAGCAAGAAGTTATCCCACTTTCTATATATGTGATTCCAGATTAGCCTGTTCGGACATATGGTAATATCTTCATGATTCTTATCAAACGAGAAGGAACCAAGATATAAGAAGCTTGATTTAAAACCATTAATCAGTTTACAATCACCAGGAAGTTGAATAAATCTCATAGGAGTTATGAGGAAGAAGCTATCCCACTTTCTATTCAGGCGATTCAAGATTGGCATGTTCGGACATATGGCAATATCTTCAAGATTCTTATCAAACCAGAAGAAACCAAGATGTAAGAAGCTTGATTTGAAACTATTTATCAGTTTATAATCACCAGGAAGTTGAATAAATCTCATAGGAGATATGAGGAAGAAGCTATCCCACTTTCTATTCAGGTGATTCCAGATTGGCATTTTCGGATATATGGCAATATCTTCATGATTCTTATCAAACCAGAAGGAACAAAGATGTAAGAAGCTTGATTTAAAACCATTAATCAGTTTAGAATCACCAGGAAGTTGAATAAACTCATAGGAGTTATGAGCAAGAAGTTATCCCACTTTCTATTCAGGTGATTCCAGAGTAGCATGTTCGGACATATGGTAATATCTTCATGATCTTATCAAACCAGAAGGAACCAAGATATAAGAAGCTTGATTTAAAACCATTAATCAGTTTACAATCACCAGGAAGTTGAATAAATCACATAGTAGATATGAGGAAGAAGCTATCCCACTTTCTATTCAGGTGATTCCAGATTGGCCTGTTCGGACATATGGCAATATCTTCATGATTCTTATCAAACCAGAAGGAACAAAGATGTAAGAAGCTTGATTTAAAACCAATAATCAGTTTAGAATCACCAGGAAGTTGAATAAATCTCATAGGAGTTATGAGCAAGAAGTTATCCCACTTTCTATTCAGGTGATTCCAGATTAGTCTATTCGGACATATTGTAATATCTTCATGATTCTTATCAAACAAGAGGGAACCAAAATATAAGAAGCTTGATTTAAAACAATTAATCAGTTTACAATCACAAGGAAGTTGAATAAATCTCATAGGAGTTATGAGGAAGAAGCTATCCCACTTTCTATTCAGGTGATTCCAGATTGCCCAGTTTGGACATATGGCTATATCTTCATGATTCTTATCAAACCATAAGGAACCAAGATGTAAGAAGATTGATTTAAAACAATAAGTCAGTTTAGAATCACCAGAAAGTTGAATAAATCTCATAGGAGTTATGAGGAAGAAGCTATCCCACTTTATATTCAGGTGATTCCAGATTAGCCTTTTCGGACATATGGCAATATCTTCATGATTCCTATTAAACCAGAAGGAACCAAGATGTAAGAAGCTTGATTTGGAACCTTTTATAAGTGTAGAATCACCAGGAAGTTGAATAAATCTCATAGGAGTTTTGAGGAAGAAGCTATCCCACTTTCTATTCAGGTTATTCCAGATTGGCATGTTCGGACATATGGCAATATCTTCAAGATTCTTATCAAATCAGAAGAAACCAAGATGTAAGAAGCTTGATTTGAAACCACTTATCAGTTTAGAATCACCAGGAAGTTGAATAAATCTCATAGGAGTTATTAGGAAGAAGCTATCCCACTTTCTTTTCCGGTGATTCCAGATTGGCCTGTTCGGACATATGGCAATATCTTCATGATTCTTATCAAACCAGAAGGAACAATGATGTAAGAAGCTTGATTTGAAACCATTAATCAGATAAGAATCACCAGGAAGTTGAATAAATCTCATAGGAGTTATGAGCAAGAAGTTATCCCACTTTCTATTCAGGTGATTCCAGATTAGCCTGTTCGGACATATGGTAATATATTCATGATTCTTGTCAAACCAGTAAGAACCAAGATATAAGAAGCTTGATTTAAAACCATTAATCAGTTTAAAATCACCAGGAAGTTGAATAAATTTCATAGGAGTTATGAGGAAGACATTATCCCACTTTCTATTCAGGTGATTCCAGATTAGCCCGTTCGGATATAAGGCAATATCTTCATGATTCTTATCAAACAAGAAGGAACCAAGATGTAAGAAGCTTGATTTAAAACCATCAGTCAGTTTAGAATAACCAGAAAGTTGAATAAATCTGATAGTAGTTATGAGGAAGAAGCTATCCCACTTTCTATTCAGGTGATTCCAGATTGGCCTGTTCGGACATATGGCAATATCTTCATGATTCTTATCAAACCAGAAGGAACCAAGATATAGAAGCTTGATTTAAAACCATTAATCAGTTTAGAATCACCAGGAAGTTGAATAAATCTCATAGGAGTTATGAGGAAGAAGCTTTCTCACTTTCTATTCAGGTGATTCCAGATTAGCCTTTTCGGACATATGGCAATATCTTCATGATTCCTATTAAACCAGAAGGAACCAAGATGTAAGAAGCTTGATTTGGAACCTTTTATCAGTGTAGAATCACCAGGAAGTTGAATAAATCTCATAGGAGTTTTGAGGAAGAAGCTATACCACTTTCTATTCAGGTTATTCCAGATTGGCATGTTCGGACATATGGCAATATCTTCAAGATTCTTATCAAATCAGAAGAAACCAAGATGTAAGAAGCTTGATTTGAAACCACTTATCAGTTTAGAATCACCAGGAAGTTGAATAAATCTCATAGGAGTTATTAGGAAGAAGCTATCCCACTTTCTTTTCCGGTGATTCCAGATTGGCATGTTCGGACATATGGCAATATCTTCATGATTCTTATCAAACCAGAAGGAACAATGATGTAAGAAGCTTGATTTGAAACCACTAATCAGATAAGAATCACCAGGAAGTTGAATAAATCTCATAGGAGTTATGAGCAAGAAGTTACCCACTTTCTATTCAGGTGATTCCAGATTAGCATGTTTGGACATATGGTAATATATTCATGATTCTTGTCAAACCAGTAAGAACCAAGATATAAGAAGCTTGATTTAAAACCATTAATCAGTTTAAAATCACCAGGAAGTTGAATTAATCTCATAGGAGTTATGAGGAAGAAGTTATCCCACTTTCTATTCAGGTGATTCCAGATTAGCCCGTTCAGATATAAGGCAATATCTTCATGATTCTTATCAAACAAGAAGGAACCAAGAAGTAAGAAGCTTGATTTAAAACCATTAGTCAGTTTAGAATCACCAGAAAGTTGAATAAATCTGATAGGAGTTATGAGGAAGAAGCTATCCCACTTTCTATTCAGGTGACTCCAGATTGGCCTGTTCGGACATATGGCAATATCTTCATGATTCTTATCAAACCAGAAGGAACCAAGATATAGAAGCTTGATTTAAAACCATTAATCGGTTTAGAATCACCAGGAAGTTGAATAAATCTCATAGGAGTTATGAGGAAGAAGCTTTCCCACTTTCTATTCAGGTGATTCCAGATTAGCCTTTTCGGACATATGGCAATATCTTCATGATTCCTATTAAACCAGAAGGAACCAAGATGTAAAAAGCTTGATTTGGAACCTTTTATCAGTGTAGAATCACCAGGAAGTTGAATAAATCTCATAGGAGTTATGAGGAAGAAGCTATCCCACTTTCTATTCAGGTGATTCAAGATTGGCATGTTCGGACATATGGCAATATCTTCAAGATTCTTATCAAACCAGAAGAAACAAAGATGTAAGAAGCTTGATTTGAAACCATTTATCAGTTTAGAATCACCAGGAAGTTGAATAAATCTCATAGGAGATATGAGGAAGAAGCTATCCCACTTTCTATTCAGATGATTCCATATTGGCCTATTCGGACATATGGCAATATCTTCATGATTCTTATCAAACCAGAAGGAACAAAGATGTAAGAAGCTTGATTAAAAACCATTAATCAGTTTAGAATCACCAGGAAGTTGAATAAATCTCATAGGAGTTATGAGGAAGAAGCTATCACACTTTCTATTCAGGTGATTCAAGATTGGCATGTTCGGATATATGGCAATATCTTCAAGATTCTTATCAAACCAGAAGAAACCAAGATGTAAGAAGCTTGATTTGAAACAATTTATCAGTTTATAATCACCAGGAAGTTGAATAAATCTCATAGGAGATATGAGGAAGAAGCTATCCCACTTTCTATTCAGGTGATTCCAATTTGGCCTGTTCGGATATATGGCAATATCTTCATGATTCTTATCAAACCAGAAGGAACCAAGATATAAGAAGCTTGATTTAAAACCATTAATCAGTTTACAATCACCAGGAAGTTGAATAAATCTCATAGGAGATATGAGGAAGAAGCTATCCCACTTTCTATTCAGGTGATTCCAGATTGGCCTGTTCGGACATATGGCAATAGCTTCATGATTCTTATCAAAACAGAAGGAACAAAGATGTAAGAAGCTTGATTTAAAACAATTAATCAGTTTAGAATCACCAGGAAGTTGAATAAATCTCATAGGAGTTATGAGCAAGAAGTTATCCCACTTTCTATTCAGGTGATTCCATATTAGCATGTTCGGACATATGGTAATATCTTCATGATTCTTATCAAACCAGAAGAAACCAAGATATAAGAAGCTTGATTTAAAACCATTAGTCAGTTTACAATCACAAGGAAGTTGAATAAATCTCATAGGAGTTATGAGGAAGAAGCTATCCCACTTTCTATTCAGGTGATTCCAGATTGCCCAGTTTGGACATATGGCTATATGTTCATGATTCTTATCAAACCAGAAGGAACCAAGATGTAAGAAGATTGATTTAAAACAAGTAGTCAGTTTAGAATCACCAGAAATTTGAATAACTCTCATAGGAGTTATGAGGAAGAAGCTATACCACTTTCTATTCAGGTGATTCCAGATTAGCCTTTTCGGACATATGGCAATATCTTCATGATTCCTATTAAACCAGAAGGAACCAAGATGTAAGAAGCTTGATTTAGTCCAAAGATGAGGGAAATGTTTGCCCACCAGCAAACAACAACCCCCACTGCACCCCATGAGTCACTCACCTACCACAGTCAAGCTAAATGACTATAACAAAGTGCTGAGTGTGAGGCAACCCACTATTAGATCCAAGTAGAATGATGATTCCATCGACCGACATTCACCATTCATATCGCTCGACACCACACGACCATTACTAACGATCGACGTACACCACTACGAATCGATCGACACCTTGTCGATCAGGTTTATTCATTCTAACTTGTTATATTTATTAATTATGATTTATTTTATTTACCTCACCACCGGCTGTGTTACACTGGGACAGTGTAATTTAAGTCGGGGGGGGGGGGAGTTTACTAATATGTGTTTTTATTATGGTTTTTATTCAAATTGTTTTTCAAAATTAGTTTTTGTTTAAGTATTAAATAGGAACATTGATATAGATTTATATTTGATTGTCTGACCACTCTTTACCACCATTCTAGATTATTGATTGCAGATAGTATTAAAGATGCTAAAGTGGATCAACCTGTCACCTATATTCACTCGCTAAGATTGTTTGAAGGAACCACAGCTGACCTCCAACACTAATACTGACTTATTTGCTTGTCTTGGGGCTTGGAAATCACTGGATCGGAATCCTCCTACAAGTCTGGAAGGTAAAAAGGTTGTGTGTTTCTGGTTCCCTTCCTTCTCTCTCTTCAGCGTCTCGAGATCTAAGTTTATGTTATAAAAGATTGAAATGATTTCTTGAGAGGCAGAGGGGTAGGAGTGTTTCCTGCGACCCCAGTATTCTAAATCTCAAGGATGATCACACATTGTGGAAACGAGGGATATGTTGAGTACCGAACCCCATTATTCGCTACACTTTGCCAAAAATGTGTGAGTTACAATGCAAATGTCAATGAGATGGACTGGATGACCTATGTGGCATCGAAACCTGTTGAAATTGAAACTAATAAGAGATTCAGAGAAGAGAGAAGAGGGGAGAAAGGGACCAGAGAAGACTACATATGTGTTCAGATACTTGTTTGAGTTGAATCCATGTGTCCTTTGATCGATACTCCTAAGGTAAAGCCTGTACTTTTATTTTATGTTAAGAAATGAGGTTAGTAGAGGGGAATGTCAGATGAGATTTGCTAAGTTGTTGACTAGATGAGTTTGGTTGCTAAGCTAGGATAAGGCATAATGAACTTCTGTGATTAGGATGTTTAGACATGAATTGCAAACCCATAGAGTGATGACTTCAATATTTTGAATCTTTGAGTTCCTGCTGTTTTCAAACCTTTTCCAAAGACTACTGTTTTTGCTTGAGGACAAGCAAAGGAGTAAGTCTGGGGGAATTGATATACCATGGATTTTACCCGTTTTTAACCATGGTATACTAGTATTTTATTATTTATTTAATCTGTTTTCTAGCCTGTTAGGTATGTTTTCAGGTTCATGAGCATTTTGTGAGAAAGTGATGTTTTTGTAGCATTTTGGAGTGCAAGAGATGATACACCCGATTTGACCATTCAAGACTAAGTCGGAAGTCAACATTGCGATTATAATCGATCGATACTCATCCTGAGTTGTCGATCGATGTAGCTGAGAAGATCCGCGTACTAGAAGATTATAATCGATCGATACACATCAAGTGTTGTCGATCGATATCGAAGACAAAATGGTTTAGCCGACTACTTCACCAATACTTCACCAAATTACGAGATTGCCCCTGACGAGTTTTAACCTAATGGAAATACTTAAATATTCATGCTAAGTGTTTTTTGACGGCAACCTTCGAAAGAAGCAAGCTTTTGACAACCCTCAAGAGAAAAGCAGAGAGTGTGAGAGAGAGCCTAGAGTTTTATTTTTTTTGAGAGATTGGAGAGATTTCTCATCTCCTTTTGTATTTCTACTTTATTCTATCTATGCAATTCTTTCATCTATCTATTGTTATGAATTGTCTAGTTATGTCTGAGTAGTCTACTTGTTAGATCTAGGGTTCAAATAGGTTTGTGGGATTAGCCCCAAACTATAATTGCTAAGTTGTGGTACTCATCAAATAGATTGCACCCTATGCTTGTTTTAGATTAGCTAACTAGAACATAGATCACTAGGATCTTTGATTATCTTGAATTATCCATTTGAGCTTGCTTGTCTCCCGTTGAGAAGAGCGACAGCTCCTCCTTGAGACCTTGTGTTCATATTCGGCTCGCGCCTAGGCAGATTTAGAAGCCGTCGATCGATATCCCGACAGGTGAATCGATCAGCGCTGCGAAAGGTGTATCGCTCGATATCTCAAAAGGATATCGACCGACTATTTTTGTGCGCCAACATTACAACAGTTGAAGCCAGAGATCTAGATTATTTAACCAGTGATACTTCACTTGAGTTAAGCGGCTGAGATCACATTTAAACTTGTTAAAGCATTTATAGAGATTATAATCTCCATTCCTGAATAGAAACCCTATGTCTAGCACTCTTTATCACATTTAAACAACCCATCATATTGTTAGTTAGAGCAACTACCTTGCTCATTTTAGGAATTGTTACTTTTATTTCCATCATAAAAACCAACCTTGCCTAGGATTGATTAGTAGATTTTATTTAATTGGTTTCCTAGCTCCTCGTGATTCGATCCCTAAGTACTACAGTTGTACCTCTTATTTGAGAGAGTAAGCTCTACTGGGTAATTTGAGCACTATCAGACGTAAGCTAGGATGTCTGGATGGCCACGTTGTTGTGTGAACAGGTTATCTGGTCCATTGGCAACTTGAAGGATGTCTGCTATGTCCTCTCTGGATATGTGTAGAATCCTTCCATCCATGGCTCTTGCAAAGCCATCTCTATCCCTGTAAATACCAAATTCATCAGGTGTTAGTGAAGCATTCCTTATATCTCTAGAATTATGAAAACAAGATCGAGGTAGGGTGAGAGAATCGATCGATGGTGCAGTGGTGATGGCGATCGATGATGATCGTTTGGCTGCATGGTTGGATCGATTGCTCTTGTTGTTGCAGGTCTCCATGGTGATGTTTCTAGTTGCTGGAGGATGCAGGGTATGTGTTGTTGAAGTTTGAATTTTCGTGGTTGATGTTGACAACATTATATACCCATCTGTTGTCCTAATCGGTGAAATTCCGATCTTGTCCCTTAAGTCGTCTGACTTAATATTGATCGATGTGATGCTTGCTATGTCGATCGATGGACGATGTCGTTTTTCTGGATGAGGTAGATAATCGATCGATGGTGGGCAGTGGATGTTGATCGATTTTGAGCAAGTTGTTCTTGGGAAACGATTTGCAAACCTATCATTCTCCAAGTAGTGTTCCCAAGCTCTTTCCTCCCAAAAATCTTCATCATATTCCTCTATGTGATCTCCACTGTGGGAAGATATAGATGTATCTACGGCAAAACTTTCATGAAATCCGCTGTCTGTCCAACTCCTTACTGAGTAATCATCTTGTTTTCTGTTGGGTTGGATAGCGAAATTCGGGTAGCAATGATCTGGTAAATTCGAGTAATCATCTGGTGTGTCTCTGTCGATCGATGGGCCAAAGTTGGTGTCGATCTCTTCTGACTCGCTGATGTCGATCGATGATGTAGTGAGGTCGTCTATCGATCCCGAGTACTCTGTTTCGTACTCATCTTCACAATGACAAACTGCAATGATACCAAGATCATCTTCTTGTTCCACGGTTTTGGCTTTTGATTTGCCAATTCTGACAGGGTCGTAGTGGATATCTGGATCTATCATAGTCAGGCACATCTTGTTGGTGCTCAAGTCACATACAGCTCCTACTGTAGCCAGAAATGCTATTCCAAGTAGAAGGAAAGAGTTCCAATTTAACTTGATATCCAGGACATGAAATCCACAGGGACAATGGCATTACCAATCTGCACTTCCAGGTCTCTGATCAAGCCTACAAAATTTTTTTGAGTGTAATCCACAAATGTAAAGATATCTGGTGAAGGCTCTACTTTCGGACCCAGCTGGTCTGCCATAACATTTGGTAAGATGCTGACTGAAGAACCAGTGTCACATAGTGCATGAGAAAACTCAATTCCCTTTACTATACAGGGTATTGCAAACTTCCCAGGATCACTCTTCTTCTTCAATGTGATCCTCCGCCTCATGTCTTCTCTGACTGTGTCAAACATTCTCCTAATGTCATTCTTAGTCTCCCTTGTCTCTCTAAAGAACATCCACAATCTGCTTGTGAAGTAAATCTCCTCAAAGGGTTTTTCTAGTGGGATTCTGATAACTCTCTTAGTGAAACCATCCATCTCCTTCTCATTAGATTCCCTCTTAAGGTTCTTAGGAGTTTTCTCCTTCCTATTCCTTAACCCTCTTCCTTCAGTTCCCTCTGATACTGGTGTAGTTTCTGAAGGGTTACTAGTAGTCTCTGCAGGGTCAGCTAATGGTTTAGGTGGTGGTCGGAGTGCATTGATTCGGTTGATGTCAATTGGTGGTAATTGCACTCAGTATGTGAGAGGTGCCTGTCGATCGATAGGTGGATAAAAGGGTCGATCGATGCATGTCTCATCACTGTGTCGATCAATGAGTGGCTCGTCTCGTCGGTCGATATTTTTGTAGGTAAGGGTGGGTGGGTGTGGATGCGAAGCCGTGAATACAGCATGTGTCAAAATCCTTATTGCGTTGCAATCCGTAGTCGTTTCCGGAAATGACATCGATCGTGTCAATCGATTTGAACAATCTGGTGTCGATCGACTTAGTGAAATTTCCACTTCGAAGTCTCCCTTTTGGAGCTTGTCATGCTTCACCACTTGCCAGAAATCATCATCTATGATGACATTCACGTGGTGTTTCATGCTTCCTTCTCCTACTTCCTTAGAAGCTTCAGTTATCTTGATAGAGTCTTCAGTCTGAACAATTTGTGTTTCAAGCTTCCTAACTTGAGTACAAATGGTATCTATCCTTGTGTTCAGATTTTTGAAGACAGAGTCAATCTTTCCATTGAAGGCCACTGTATGCTTCTGCTGTCCTTCAAGAACTCTGTCAATCATGGCGTCAATCTTACTCTCCTGGGTGGGTGGTGGTGGGTATTGGTAAGATGAATTCCCATAGTTTCTGATTTTGTTGAAGGGTTTCTGATACTAGAACTCTGGTTGTAGTTACTCTTCTGGCCACAACCAAAAAAGTTCCTTTTGCCATTCTGGTTTCCAGACCTCTGAAATCCAGTACCTCCATTGTAATTCACATATTCTTCTGTATCAGCATATCTAGTCTCTCCTTCCTCAGCTGAGCAGACTTACTTCCTCAGAAGCTCATGTACAGCTTGTAACTTAGCTCTGACTTCACTCATCTGTTCGTCCCCAATGGCTGCAACTGATTTCTTCTTATTAGAGTCAGTGTTCTTTGTGCTGCTGCTGTTGGCTAGGTTCTCAATAAGTCTCACAACCTCTATTGGATTCCTGGTGTTCAAGTTTCCCTCACTAGCTTTATCAATGCGTCCTTAAAAGTCTCACCAGACTTCTGCGCGAAAGTGGCGATTTTGCTACTTAAGTCTTCAGCACGTGCCTCATCAAAGAAATTACGCAGGAAGGCATTTTTTATGTCTGCCCAGGATGTCAATGATCGTGTAGGTAGCTGCATAAGCCAGTGTGAAGCTTCTCCAATTCGTGAGTATTTGAAGAGCTTGCAAAGTAGGTAGTCCTCATGGACTCCATCCATACGAATAGCAGCTATAAGATCCTTGAACCTCTCCAGATGGTCCATAGGATGCTCGTGTGATAACCCAGCATAGGGTATCTGCGACACGAGTGAATAGTACTGAGGCTTGAGCCCGAAGTTCGGCTTCTGAATCTCTGGAAGTCGATTAGCTGATCTGTTGGTGTAGTACTCATCAGGACGATTGTAGTCTGCCAATGATCGTGTTTGAGCTTCTTCTATAGCCTCAGCTTCTGGCTCAGGGATTATGTTTCCCTGTGCATCTAGCTTCTGACCTGTTGCATTACGCAGATGACCATCCTGGCCATACAGGTTTCCATTCTCGCCCTGCGTGAGAATAACAATTGCAACCATGCCTCGCGGATTAGTATCGATCGATGTACGGTGTGTAGTGTCGAACGATGTAGAGCAGCGTAGTGTATCGGTCGACGGTTGAACGTGAATATCAGTTGACAGTGCGGCGGTTCTGTCGATCGATGCAGAGCGTAAGTCTTTGCGGATTGAACGTTCCAAGTGTGCATGATCTTCTGAGAATAGTAGTTGATTTTCCTTACTGCTTCTGGTACTGTTAGGCATGTACCTGAAAAGACAAGAAAAATTTTTAATCAGAAAAGAGGGTGAAAGAAAAAGAAAAACTTAAAATTGATAAAATTAAATCTAATGGCGATCAAAGCTCCCCGGCAACGGCGCCAAATTTGATACCACTCAAATTACCCTAAAAAGTGCTTTACTCTCTCAAATAAGAGGTTCAGCTGTAATACTTAGGGATCAAATCACGAGGAGATAGGGAACCAATTAAATCTAATTAATTAATCATTCCTAGGTGAAGTTGGTTCTTATGAAGGAAATGTAAAATAACAATCCTAATTGAGCAAGGTAGTTGCTCTACTAACAATATGATGGTTCTTTATAAGATAAGGAAGAGTGTTAGACATATGGTTTTTATTCAGGTATTGGGGATTATAATGTCTATAGATGCCTAACAGGTTGTTTGCATGATATTATAGAACTCAGCCGCTTAACAATTAGTGATGTCTCACTAGTTAAATAACTAGATCTCTGATCTCAACTATCGTCTGTTGACCAGAAAAAGAGTCGATCGATATCCCTACACCTTTCGCATCGCCGATCGATTGTCCAGTCGGGATATCGATCGACGGCTTCTAGATATGCCTAGGCGCGAGCCGATAAAGAACACTAGGTCTCAAAGAGAGCTCTCGCTCTTCTCAACAGGAGACAAGCTAGTTCAAATAGATAATTCAAGATCTAAACATCCTACTGATCTATGTTCTAGTTAGCTAATCTGGAACAAGCAAATGGTACAATCCATTTGATGAATATCACAACTTAGCAAGTATAGTTTAGGGCTAATCCCACTAACCTATTTAAACCATAGATCTAACAGGTAGACTACTCAGACATGACTAAGCAATTCATAACACAAGATATGTAAATAAATTGCATTAGATAGAGAATAGAAAACAAATGGAATTCAATCACAAATCTCTCAATGATATCTCTCCAATCTCTCTCAAAACTTAGAACAAAAGTAAAACTCTAGCTATCTCTCTCACACTCTCTGCTTGCTTGCTTTCGCTTGCCGTCAAAAACATTTAGGCAGGGTATTTAAGCATTTATATTAGGTTAAAAACTCGTCAGAGGTAATCTCGTAATTTGGTGAATCCTTGGTGAAGTGATATACCATGGATTTTACCCGTTTTCTACCATGGTATACTAGTGTTTTATTATATATTTAATCTGTTTTCTAGCCTGTTAGGTATGTTTTCAGGTTCATGAGCGTTTCGTGATAAAGTGATGTTTTTGGAGCATTTTGGAATGCAAGAGATGATACACCCGAGTTGACCATTCAAGACCAAGTCGGAAGTCAACATTGGGATAAGAATCGATCGATACTCATCCTGAGTTGTCGATCGATGTAGCTGAGAAGATCCGCGTACTAGAAGATTATAATCGATCGATACACATCCAGTGTTGTCGATCGATATCGAGGACGAAATGGTTTAGCCGACTACTTCACCAAGACTTCACCAAATTACGAGATTGCCCCTGACGAGTTTTTAACCTAATGGAAATGCATAAATATTCCTGTTAAGTGTTTTTGACGGCAACCTTCGAAAGAAGCAAGCTTTGAGAGTCTAAGCAGAGAGTGTGGGAGAGAGACTAGAGTTTTACTTGTTTTTGAGAGATTGGAGAGATTTCTCATCTCCTTTTGTATTTCTTCTTTATTCTATCTATGCAATTCTTTCATCTATCTATTGTCATGAATTGCTTAGCTATGTCTGAATAGTCTACTTGTTAGATCTAGGGTTTAAATAGGTTTGTGGGATTAGCCCCAAACTATAATTGCTAAGTTGTGATACTCATAATAGATTGCACCCTAAGCTTGTTCTAGAGTAGCTAACTAGAATATAGATCACTAGGATCTTTGATATCTTGAATTATCTATTTGAACTAGCATCTTCTGGAGAAGAGCTAACCGCCCTCCTTGAGATCTAGTGTTCATTATCGGCTCGCGCCTAGGCATATCTAGAAGCCGTTGATCGATATCCAGACAGGTGAATCGATCGCCGAGCGAAAGGTGTATCGATCGATATCTCTAAAGGATGTCGATCGACTCTTTTTTGTGTCAACATACGACAGTTGAGGCCAGAGATCTAGATTATTTAACCAGTGATACATCACTGAGAGTTAAGCGACTGAGTTATATAGTATCATGCAAGCAACTTGTTAGGCATTTATAGATATTATAATCTCCATTCCTGAATAAAAGCCCTAAGTCTAACACTCTATATCACATTTAAACAACCCATCATATTGTTAGTTAGAGCAACTACCTTGCTCATTTTAGGAATTGTTATTTTTATTTCCATCATTAAAACCAACTTTACCTAAGATTGATTAGTAGATTTTATTTAATTGGTTCCCTAGATCCTCATGATTCAATCCCTAAGTACTACAGATGTACCTCTTATTTGAGAGAGTAAGCTCTACTGGGTAATTTGAGCACTATCAAATTTGGCGCCGTTGCCGGCGAGCTTTGATCGCCATTAGATTTAATCTTATTAATCTTAGGTTTTTCTTTTTACCCCCTTTCTGATTAAAATTTTTCTTGTCTTTTCAGGTACATGCCCAGCTGTACCAGAAGCAACAGGGAAATCAACTACTATTCTCAGAAGATCCTGCACACTTGGAACGCTCAATCCGCAAGTACCGTCGACTGATACTCACGTTCAACCGTCGACCGACACTCAGACAGCACCGCCGACCGATATCGTTCGCCGATCCACATCGTTCGATACTACTCACCGTACATCGATCGATACTACCCCGCGAAGCATGGTCGCGATTGTTATTCTCACGCAGGGCGAGAATTGAAACCTGTATGAACAAGATGGTCATCTGCGTAATGCAACATGTTAAAAGCTAGATGCACAGGGAAACATAATCCTTGAGCCTGAAGCTGAAGCTACAGGAGAAGCTCAAACACGATCGTTGGCAGACTACAATCGTCCAGACGAGTACTACACCAACAGATCAGCTATCCGACTTCCAGAGATTCAAAAGCCGAACTTCGAGCTCAAGCCTCAGTACTACTCTCTCGTGTCTCAGATACCTTATTCTGGGTTATCACACGAGCATCCTATGGACAATCTAGAGAGGTTCGAGGATCTTATCGCTGTTATTCGTATGGATGGTGTCCCTGAGGACTACCTACTCTGCAAGCTCTTCAAATACTCATTGATTGGAGAAGCTTCACACTGGCTCAAGCAGCTACCTACATGATCACTGACATCCTGGGCCGACATCAAAAACGCCTTCCTGCGTAATTTCTTTGATGAGGCACGCGCTGAGGACTTAAGGAGCAAAATCGCCACTTTGGCGTAAAAGCCTAGTGAGACTTTTAAAGACGCGTGGATCAGATTTAAGTTCTTCCAGCGAGACTGTCCACACCATGGATTTAATGAAGTGCAGCTGCTAAGCACTTTCTACAGAGGTATCGCCTTGAGGTATCAGAAGGCTCTTGATACTGCTAGCGAGGAGAACTTCAACACTAGTAATCCAATAGAGGCTGTGAGACTTATTGAGAACCTAGCCAACAGCAGCAGCACCAAGAACACGGACTCTGACAAGAAGAAATCGGTTGCAGCCTGTTGGGGTCAAAATCGGTCAAGACGAAATCGATGTCCGAAAGTCTCGGAAAAACATGAAAGATGTTAGAGCAACCTCGAGAGACTAATTGGTAATCGAGAAACCTTGGAAAAATATTAAGTTCGAGATTAATCATCTCGAAATCAACGGCTAGAAACGTTTTCTACACGAGGAAAAACCTACGGAAAACTAAAAAGAACGCAAAAACACGCACAAGCCGAAGGAACCGAGCAGCCGACTCCGGTCGCGGCTGTGGCCGCCGGGTGGCTAGCCCCCGTGCTGGCCGTAGCCGCCGGCGGCTAGCGCCCGTGCTGGCCGTGGCCGCCAGGCGGCTAGTCCCCGTGCTGGCCGTGGCCGCCGGCGGCAAGCGCCCGTGCTGGCCGTGGCCGCCGGGCGGCTAGCCCCCGTGCTGGCCGTGGCCGCCGGCGGCTAGCGCCCGTGCTGGCCGTGGCCGCCGGGCGGCTAGCCCCCGTGCTGGCCGTGGCCGCCGGGCGGCTAGCCCCCGTGCTGGCCGTAGCCGCCGGGAGGCTAGCCCCCGTGCTAGCCGTGGCCGGCGGCGGCTAGCCCCCGTGCTGGCCGTGGCCGCCGGGCGGCTAGCCCCCGTGCTGGCCGTGGCCTCCGGCGGCTAGCGCCCGTGCTGGCCGTGGCCGCCGGGCGGCTAGCCCCCGTGCTGGCCGTAGCCGCCGGGAGGCTAGCCCCCGTGCTGGCCGTAGCCGCCGGCGGCTAGCGCCCGTGCTGGCCGTGGTCGCCGGGCGGCTAGCCCCGTGCTGGCTCGGGTCGTCGGGCGGCTAGTCTTCGTGCGTAAGTTCTAGGCCACCGGGTCGCCAGAAATCCGTGTTTTGCGACTTTCCGAGATCCCGCAAACAAAACTCCTTTTCCTGCTCCAAGATTTCAGAGAACCCGTAAGACGTCAACGGACAGAAAGACTTCGTATAAAACGGTGATGGTTATCTTAAAACACCATTCGCCCCAGCAATGGATCGAAGATCTTCCGAAAGACTCGACATCCAAGTAGGAGCATTCTTTCAAAGAAATCGTAGAAAACAACAAAAGTTCTGAAGACGGCCCGGAAGGGACCAAACCCGATCGGACGGCCCATTTATGATTTTCTAAAAGATAGATACGACGGTTTACAATTATCTTCACATAACAAGATAAATGTTAAACTTCCGAAAGGATAAATGTCAAATTTCCGAAAGGATAAATGTCAACTTTCCCGATAAACACGAAGGCCGACGAAAATGGAAAAAGCCCAGCTCGCGGCAGACTCAGCCCATCAAGAATAGACCGTCATATGGGAGTATATAAGCAAGGCTAGGAGCAGAGGAAGGGGGATCCGAAATCAGAAGAAAGAAACCACTCTAGAGCAGCTTAGAACTTAGGCTTTTATTTCCTTTTTAGCGAGCTGCGACTCAACTAGGTTAGATCTAGGTTTTGAGACTAGCGACGATCGACAGCTCTTGCAGCCGAGATCTCGACCTGTTGTTCAAACGCTCTCCGTGAATTCGGAAATAAGATTCTTTCTTTTGCTCTCTTTATTTTACGTATTTATTCCCAAACTAAACTCGTATTAACTTCGTCGTGCGTGGCCCAGCAGATAGCCGGGATCCTCGGGGAAAACTAGGTCAGCTTAGTTTTCCTACGTTTTAACTTAACTAAAATCGACCGTGCGAATTTCGGTTCCCACAGTTTGGCGCTAGAAGGAGGGGAATACACGGATTTATCTTTCTCGCAACTACGCACGCCCAGTTAAGCATGATTGCTAACGCGGAAAAAGACAAGCAAACGCACGACGGACCAGCCGCCGATGCCAACGCTGAGAAGACTCCTGCCGGAAACGTATCGACGGTCACTGCCGAGGCAAACACCGCGATGCTGGACCAGGTGAAGGAACTGTTCGCCACCGCCCAGAAACGGTCGGAAGAACAAGAGAAACTAATGGCTTCACTCGCTAAACAGGTCAATACCTTAACAGTGAAAAGCAAACTCCCGCGCAGATCCTCCAAGGTGAGGCGTGTCAGGAGGCTCGACTTCGGAACTGCCGGAGACCAAGAAAAAGATGCCCCGAGAAAATCCCCGGAACTCATCCCTGACGATACCACTCCAACGACGGATAACCTCCCACCTCCCACAAGGGAAAACGAAGGAGACAACGTTGAAAGAATCAATCTGGATATCAGCGATCAATCGGATCCGTCCGACAAAGATGCCGACATCCACCACAGAAGGACCCGAAGTCAGTCAGCTATTTAAACCATAGATCTAACAGGTAGACTACTCAGACATGACTAAGCAATTCATAACACAAGATATGTAAATAAATTGCATTAGATAGAGAATAGAAAACAAATGGAATTCAATCACAAATCTCTCAATGATATCTCTCCAATCTCTCTCAAAACTTAGAACAAAAGTAAAACTCTAGCTATCTCTCTCACACTCTCTGCTTGCTTGCTTTCGCTTGCCGTCAAAAACATTTAGGCAGGGTATTTAAGCATTTCTATTAGGTTAAAAACTCGTCAGAGGTAATCTCGTAATTTGGTGAATCCTTGGTGAAGTGATATACCATGGATTTTACCCGTTTTCTAACATGGTATACTAGTGTTTTATTATATATTTAATCTGTTTTCTAGCCTGTTAGGTATGTTTTCAGGTTCATGAGCGTTTCGTGATAAAGTGATGTTTTTGGAGCATTTTGGAATGCAAGAGATGATACACCCGAGTTGACCATTCAAGACCAAGTCGGAAGTCAACATTGCGATAAGAATCGATCGATACTCATCCTGAGTTGTCGATCGATGTAGCTGAGAAGATCCGCGTACTAGAAGATTATAATCGATCGATACACATCCAGTGTTGTCGATCGATATCGAGGACGAAATGGTTTAGCCGACTACTTCACCAAGACTTCACCAAATTACGAGATTGCCCCTGACGAGTTTTTAACCTAATGGAAATGCATAAATATTCCTGTTAAGTGTTTTTGACGGCAACCTTCGAAAGAAGCAAGCTTTGAGAGTCTAAGCAGAGAGTGTGGGAGAGAGACTAGAGTTTTACTTGTTTTTGAGAGATTGGAGAGATTTCTCATCTCCTTTTGTATTTCTTCTTTATTCTATCTATGCAATTCTTTCATCTATCTATTGTCATGAATTGCTTAGCTATGTCTGAATAGTCTACTTGTTAGATCTAGGGTTTAAATAGGTTTGTGGGATTAGCCCCAAACTATAATTGCTAAGTTGTGATACTCATAATAGATTGCACCCTAAGCTTGTTCTAGAGTAGCTAACTAGAATATAGATCACTAGGATCTTTGATATCTTGAATTATCTATTTGAACTAGCATCTTCTGGAGAAGAGCTAACCGCCCTCCTTGAGATCTAGTGTTCATTATCGGCTCGCGCCTAGGCATATCTAGAAGCCGTTGATCGATATCCCGACAGGTGAATCGATCGCCGAGCGAAAGGTGTATCGATCGATATCTCTAAAGGATGTCGATCGACTCTTTTTTGTGTCAACATACGACAGTTGAGGCCAGAGATCTAGATTATTTAACCAGTGATACATCACTGAGAGTTAAGCGACTGAGTTATATAGTATCATGCAAGAAACTTGTTAGGCATTTATAGATATTATAATCTCTATTCCTGAATAAAAGCCCTAAGTCTAACACTCTTTATCACATTTAAACAACCCATCATATTGTTAGTTAGAGCAACTACCTTGCTCATTTTAGGAATTGTTATTTTTATTTCCATCATTAAAACCAACTTTACCTAAGATTGATTAGTAGATTTTATTTAATTGGTTCCCTAGATCCTCATGATTCAATCCCTAAGTACTACAGATGTACCTCTTATTTGAGAGAGTAAGCTCTACTGGGTAATTTGAGCACTATCAAATTTGGCGCCGTTGCCGGCGAGCTTTGATCGCCATTAGATTTAATCTTATTAATCTTAGGTTTTTCTTTTTACCCCCTTTCTCATTAAAATTTTTCTTGTCTTTTCAGGTACATGCCCAGCTGTACCAGAAGCAACAGGGGAAATCAACTACTATTCTCAGAAGATCCTGCACACTTGGAACGCTCAATCCGCAAGTACCGTCGACTGATACTCACGTTCAACCGTCGACCGACACTCAGACAGCACCGCCGACCGATATCGTTCGCGGATCCACATCGTTCGATACTACTCACCGTACATCGATCGATACTACCCCGCGAAGCATGGTCGCGATTGTTATTCTCACGCAGGGCGAGAATTGAAACCTGTATGAACAAGATGGTCATCTGCGTAATGCAACATGTTAAAAGCTAGATGCACAGGGAAACATAATCCTTGAGCCTGAAGCTGAAGCTACAGGAGAAGCTCAAACACGATCGTTGGCAGACTACAATCGTCCAGACGAGTACTACACCAACAGATCAGCTATCCGACTTCCAGAGATTCAAAAGCCGAACTTCGAGCTCAAGCCTCAGTACTACTCTCTCGTGTCTCAGATACCTTATTCTGGGTTATCACACGAGCATCCTATGGACCATCTAGAGAGGTTCGAGGATCTTATCGCTGTTATTCGTATGGATGGTGTCCCTGAGGACTACCTACTCTGCAAGCTCTTCAAATACTCATTGATTGGAGAAGCTTCACACTGGCTCAAGCAGCTACCTACATGATCACTGACATCCTGGGCCGACATCAAAAACGCCTTCCTGCGTAATTTCTTTGATGAGGCACGCGCTGAGGACTTAAGGAGCAAAATCGCCACTTTGGCGTAAAAGCCTAGTGAGACTTTTAAAGACGCGTGGATCAGATTTAAGTTCTTCCAGCGAGACTGTCCACACCATGGATTTAATGAAGTGCAGCTGCTAAGCACTTTCTACAGAGGTATCGCCTTGAGGTATCGGAAGGCTCTTGATACTGCTAGCGAGGAGAACTTCAACACTAGTAATCCAATAGAGGCTGTGAGACTTATTGAGAACCTAGCCAACAGCAGCAGCACCAAGAACACGGACTCTGACAAGAAGAAATCGGTTGCAGCCTGTTGGGGTCAAAATCGGTCAAGACGAAATCGATGTCCGAAAGTCTCGGAAAAACATGAAAGATGTTAGAGCAACCTCGAGAGACTAATTGGTAATCGAGAAACCTTGGAAAAATATTAAGTTCGAGATTAATCATCTCGAAATCAACGGCTAGAAACGTTTTCTACACGAGGAAAAACCTACGGAAAACTAAAAAGAACGCAAAAACACGCACAAGCCGAAGGAACCGAGCAGCCGACTCCGGTCGCGGCTGTGGCCGCCGGGTGGCTAGCCCCCGTGCTGGCCGTAGCCGCCGGCGGCTAGCGCCCGTGCTGGCCGTGGCCGCCAGGCGGCTAGTCCCCGTGCTGGCCGTGGCCGCCGGCGGCAAGCGCCCGTGCTGGCCGTGGCCGCCGGGCGGCTAGCCCCCGTGCTGGCCGTGGCCGCCGGCGGCTAGCGCCCGTGCTGGCCGTGGCCGCCGGGCGGCTAGCCCCCGTGCTGGCCGTGGCCGCCGGGCGGCTAGCCCCCGTGCTGGCCGTAGCCGCCGGGAGGCTAGCCCCCGTGCTAGCCGTGGCCGGCGGCGGCTAGCCCCCGTGCTGGCCGTGGCCGCCGGGCGGCTAGCCCCCGTGCTGGCCGTGGCCTCCGGCGGCTAGCGCCCGTGCTGGCCGTGGCCGCCGGGCGGCTAGCCCCCGTGCTGGCCGTAGCCGCCGGGAGGCTAGCCCCCGTGCTGGCCGTAGCCGCCGGCGGCTAGCGCCCGTGCTGGCCGTGGTCGCCGGGCGGCTAGCCCCGTGCTGGCTCGGGTCGTCGGGCGGCTAGTCTTCGTGCGTAAGTTCTAGGCCACCGGGTCGCCAGAAATCCGTGTTTTGCGACTTTCCGAGATCCCGCAAACAAAACTCCTTTTCCTGCTCCAAGATTTCAGAGAACCCGTAAGACGTCAACGGACAGAAAGACTTCGTATAAAACGGTGATGGTTATCTTAAAACACCATTCGCCCCAGCAATGGATCGAAGATCTTCCGAAAGACTCGACATCCAAGTAGGAGCATTCTTTCAAAGAAATCGTAGAAAACAACAAAAGTTCTGAAGACGGCCCGAAAGGGACCAAACCCGATCGGACGGCCCATTTATGATTTTCTAAAAGATAGATACGACGGTTTACAATTATCTTCACATAACAAGATAAATGTTAAACTTCCGAAAGGATAAATGTCAAATTTCCGAAAGGATAAATGTCAACTTTCCCGATAAACACGAAGGCCGACGAAAATGGAAAAAGCCCAGCTCGCGGCAGACTCAGCCCATCAAGAATAGACCGTCATATGGGAGTATATAAGCAAGGCTAGGAGCAGAGGAAGGGGGATCCGAAATCAGAAGAAAGAAACCACTCTAGAGCAGCTTAGAACTTAGGCTTTTATTTCCTTTTTAGCGAGCTGCGACTCAACTAGGTTAGATCTAGGTTTTGAGACTAGCGACGATCGACAGCTCTTGCAGCCGAGATCTCGACCTGTTGTTTAAACGCTCTCCGTGAATTCGGAAATAAGATTCTTTCTTTTGCTCTCTTTATTTTACGTATTTATTCCCAAACTAAACTCGTATTAACTTCGTCGTGCGTGGCCCAGCAGATAGCCGGGATCCTCGGGGAAAACTAGGTCAGCTTAGTTTTCCTACATTTTAACTTAACTAAAATCGACCGTGCGAATTTCGGTTCCCACAGTTTGGCGCTAGAAGGAGGGGAATACACGGATTTATCTTTCTCGCAACTACGCACGCCCAGTTAAGCATGATTGCTAACGCGGAAAAAGACAAGCAAACGCACGACGGACCAGCCGCCGATGCCAACGCTGAGAAGACTCCTGCCGGAAACGTATCGACGGTCACTGCCGAGGCAAACACCGCGATGCTGGACCAGGTGAAGGAACTGTTCGCCACCGCCCAGAAACGGTCGGAAGAACAAGAGAAACTAATGGCTTCACTCGCTAAACAGGTCAATACCTTAACAGTGAAAAGCAAACTCCCGCGCAGATCCTCCAAGGTGAGGCGTGTCAGGAGGCTCGACTTCGGAACTGCCGGAGACCAAGAAAAAGATGCCCCGAGAAAATCCCCGGAACTCATCCCTGACGATACCACTCCAACGACGGATAACCTCCCACCTCCCACAAGGGAAAACGAAGGAGACAACGTTGAAAGAATCAATCTGGATATCAGCGATCAATCGGATCCGTCCGACAAAGATGCCGACATCCACCACAGAAGGACCCGAAGTCAGTCAGCTATTTAAACCATAGATCTAACAGGTAGACTACTCAGACATGACTAAGCAATTCATAACACAAGATATGTAAATAAATTGCATTAGATAGAGAATAGAAAACAAATGGAATTCAATCACAAATCTCTCAATGATATCTCTCCAATCTCTCTCAAAACTTAGAACAAAAGTAAAACTCTAGCTATCTCTCTCACACTCTCTGCTTGCTTGCTTTCGCTTGCCGTCAAAAACATTTAGGCAGGGTATTTAAGCATTTCTATTAGGTTAAAAACTCGTCAGAGGTAATCTCGTAATTTGGTGAATCCTTGGTGAAGTGATATACCATGGATTTTACCCGTTTTCTAACATGGTATACTAGTGTTTTATTATATATTTAATCTGTTTTCTAGCCTGTTAGGTATGTTTTCAGGTTCATGAGCGTTTCGTGATAAAGTGATGTTTTTGGAGCATTTTGGAATGCAAGAGATGATACACCCGAGTTGACCATTCAAGACCAAGTCGGAAGTCAACATTGCGATAAGAATCGATCGATACTCATCCTGAGTTGTCGATCGATGTAGCTGAGAAGATCCGCGTACTAGAAGATTATAATCGATCGATACACATCCAGTGTTGTCGATCGATATCGAGGACGAAATGGTTTAGCCGACTACTTCACCAAGACTTCACCAAATTACGAGATTGCCCCTGACGAGTTTTTAACCTAATGGAAATGCATAAATATTCCTGTTAAGTGTTTTTGACGGCAACCTTCGAAAGAAGCAAGCTTTGAGAGTCTAAGCAGAGAGTGTGGGAGAGAGACTAGAGTTTTACTTGTTTTTGAGAGATTGGAGAGATTTCTCATCTCCTTTTGTATTTCTTCTTTATTCTATCTATGCAATTCTTTCATCTATCTATTGTCATGAATTGCTTAGCTATGTCTGAATAGTCTACTTGTTAGATCTAGGGTTTAAATAGGTTTGTGGGATTAGCCCCAAACTATAATTGCTAAGTTGTGATACTCATAATAGATTGCACCCTAAGCTTGTTCTAGAGTAGCTAACTAGAATATAGATCACTAGGATCTTTGATATCTTGAATTATCTATTTGAACTAGCATCTTCTGGAGAAGAGCTAACCGCCCTCCTTGAGATCTAGTGTTCATTATCGGCTCGCGCCTAGGCATATCTAGAAGCCGTTGATCGATATCCCGACAGGTGAATCGATCGCCGAGCGAAAGGTGTATCGATCGATATCTCTAAAGGATGTCGATCGACTCTTTTTTGTGTCAACATACGACAGTTGAGGCCAGAGATCTAGATTATTTAACCAGTGATACATCACTGAGAGTTAAGCGACTGAGTTATATAGTATCATGCAAGAAACTTGTTAGGCATTTATAGATATTATAATCTCTATTCCTGAATAAAAGCCCTAAGTCTAACACTCTTTATCACATTTAAACAACCCATCATATTGTTAGTTAGAGCAACTACCTTGCTCATTTTAGGAATTGTTATTTTTATTTCCATCATTAAAACCAACTTTACCTAAGATTGATTAGTAGATTTTATTTAATTGGTTCCCTAGATCCTCATGATTCAATCCCTAAGTACTACAGATGTACCTCTTATTTGAGAGAGTAAGCTCTACTGGGTAATTTGAGCACTATCAAATTTGGCGCCGTTGCCGGCGAGCTTTGATCGCCATTAGATTTAATCTTATTAATCTTAGGTTTTTCTTTTTACCCCCTTTCTCATTAAAATTTTTCTTGTCTTTTCAGGTACATGCCCAGCTGTACCAGA
The DNA here is from genome assembly GCA_019706035.1 of Raphanus raphanistrum subsp. raphanistrum. Classification (NCBI taxonomy): domain Eukaryota; kingdom Viridiplantae; phylum Streptophyta; class Magnoliopsida; order Brassicales; family Brassicaceae; genus Raphanus; species Raphanus raphanistrum. Next base: position 12,326,001 of record CM033985.1, read on the forward strand.
AGCAACAGGGGAAATCAACTACTATTCTCAGAAGATCCTGCACACTTGGAACGCTCAATCCGCAAGTACCGTCGACTGATACTCACGTTCAACCGTCGACCGACACTCAGACAGCACCGCCGACCGATATCGTTCGCGGATCCACATCGTTCGATACTACTCACCGTACATCGATCGATACTACCCCGCGAAGCATGGTCGCGATTGTTATTCTCACGCAGGGCGAGAATTGAAACCTGTATGAACAAGATGGTCATCTGCGTAATGCAACATGTTAAAAGCTAGATGCACAGGGAAACATAATCCTTGAGCCTGAAGCTGAAGCTACAGGAGAAGCTCAAACACGATCGTTGGCAGACTACAATCGTCCAGACGAGTACTACACCAACAGATCAGCTATCCGACTTCCAGAGATTCAAAAGCCGAACTTCGAGCTCAAGCCTCAGTACTACTCTCTCGTGTCTCAGATACCTTATTCTGGGTTATCACACGAGCATCCTATGGACCATCTAGAGAGGTTCGAGGATCTTATCGCTGTTATTCGTATGGATGGTGTCCCTGAGGACTACCTACTCTGCAAGCTCTTCAAATACTCACTGATTGGAGAAGCTTCACACTGGCTCAAGCAGCTACCTACATGATCACTGACATCCTGGGCCGACATCAAAAACGCCTTCCTGCGTAATTTCTTTGATGAGGCACGCGCTGAGGACTTAAGGAGCAAAATCGCCACTTTGGCGTAAAAGCCTAGTGAGACTTTTAAAGACGCGTGGATCAGATTTAAGTTCTTCCAGCGAGACTGTCCACACCATGGATTTAATGAAGTGCAGCTGCTAAGCACTTTCTACAGAGGTATCGCCTTGAGGTATCAGAAGGCTCTTGATACTGCTAGCGAGGAGAACTTCAACACTAGTAATCCAATAGAGGCTGTGAGACTTATTGAGAACCTAGCCAACAGCAGCAGCACCAAGAACACTGACTCTGACAAGAAGAAATCGGTTGCAGCCTGTTGGGGTCAAAATCGGTCAAGACGAAATCGATGTCCGAAAGTCTCGGAAAAACATGAAAGATGTTAGAGCAACCTCGAGAGACTAATTGGTAATCGAGAAACCTTGGAAAAATATTAAGTTCGAGATTAATCATCTCGAAATCAACGGCTAGAAACGTTTTCTACACGAGGAAAAACCTACGGAAAACTAAAAAGAACGCAAAAACACGCACAAGCTGAAGGAACCGAGCAGCCGACTCCGGTCGCGGCCGTGGCCGCTGGGCGGCTAGCCCCCGTGCTGGCCGTAGCCGCCGGCGGCTAGCGCCCGTGCTGGCCGTGGCCGCCGGGCGGCTAGCCCCCGTGCTGGCCGTGGCCGCCGGCGGCTAGCGCCCGTGCTGGCCGTGGCCGCCGGGCGGCTAGCCCCCGTGCTGGCCGTGGCCGCCGGCGGCTAGCGCCCTGTTCTGGCCGTGGCCGCCGGGCGGCTAGCCCCCGTGCTGGCCGTGGCCTCTGGCGGCTAGCGCCCGTGCTGGCCGTGGCCGCCGGGCGGCTAGCCCCCGTGCTGGCCGTATCCGCCGGGAGGCTAGCCCCCGTGCTAGCCGTAGCCGCCGGCGGCTAGCGCCCGTGCTGGCCGTGGTCGCCGGGCGGCTAGTCCCGTGCTGGCTCGGGTCGTCGGGCGGCTAGTCTTCGTGCGTAAGTTCTAGGCCACCGGGTCGACAGAAATCCGTGTTTTGCGACTTTCCGAGATCCCGCAAACAAAACTCCTTTTCCTGCTCCAAGATTTCAGAGAACCCGTAAGATGTCAACGGACAGAAAGACTTCGTATAAAACGGTGATGGTTATCTTAAAACACCATTCGCCCCAGCAATGGATCGAAGATCTTCCGAAAGACTCGACATCCAAGTAGGAGCATTCTTTCAAAGAAATCGTAGAAAACAACGAAAGTTCGGAAGACGGCCCAAAAGGGACCAAACCCGATCGGACGGCCCATTTATGATTTTCTAAAAGATAGATACGACGGTTTACAATTATCTTCACATAACAAGATAAATGTTAAACTTCCGAAAGGATAAATGTCAAATTTCCGAAAGGATAAATGTCAACTTTCCCGATAAACACGAAGGCCGACGAAAATGGAAAAAGCCCAGCTCGCGGCAGACTCAGCCCATCAAGAATAGACCGTCATATGGGAGTATATAAGCAAGGCTAGGAGCAGAGGAAGGGGGATCCGAAATCAGAAGAAAGAAACCACTCTAGAGCAACTTAGAACTTAGGCTTTTATTTCCTTTTTAGCGAGCTGCGACTCAACTAGGTTAGATCTAGGTTTTGAGACTAGCGACGATCGACAGCTCTTGCAGCCGAGATCTCGACCTGTTGTTCAAACGCTCTCCGCGAATTCGGAAATAAGATTCTTTCTTTTGCTCTCTTTATTTTACGTATTTATTCCCAAACTAAACTCGTATTAACTTCGTCGTGCGTGGCCCAGCAGATAGCCGGGATCCTCGGGGAAAACTAGGTCAGCTTAGTTTTCCTACGTTTTAACTTAACTAAAATCGACAGTGCGAATTTCGGTTCCCACAGTTTGGCGCTAGAAGGAGGGGAATACACGGATTTATCTTTCTCGCAACTACGCACGCCCAGTTAAGCATGACTGCTAACGCGGAAAAAGACAAGCAAACGCACGACGGACCAGCCGCCGATGCCAACGCTGAGAAGACTCCTGCCGGAAACGTATCGACGGTCACTGCCGAGGCAAACACCGCGATGCTGGACCAGGTGAAGGAACTGTTCGCCACCGCCCAGAAACGGTCGGAAGAACAAGAGAAACTAATGGCTTCACTCGCTAAACAGGTCAATACCTTAACAGCGAAAAGCAAACTCCCGCGCAGATCCTCCAAGGTGAGGCGTGTCAGGAGGCTCGACTTCGGAACTGCCGGAGACCAAGAAAAAGATGCCCCGAGAAAATCCCTGGAACTCATCCCTGACGATACCACTCCGGCGGGGCAGAAGAAAACGACGGATAACCTCCCACCTCCCGCAAGGGAAAACGAATGAGACAACGTTGAAAGAATCAATCTGGATATCAGCGATCAATCGGATCCGTCCGACAAAGACGCCGACATCCACCACAGAAGGACCCGAAGTCAGTCAGCTCGACTGGCGGCAGCCTTCGAAAAACCCATGACAGAAGAGGAAGAAGACCTCTACTGGTCAGAGCAAGAGAGGCTGGCTGAAGACCAGACTCGGGCCTATCGCAGCCAACGTAGATAAAGGAGCGCGAACGGCGCCAACGAGATCCATGATTTGCGCGAGTACATCGCAAAAACTGCAGCCGAGGTGAAAGCGGTAAAATCGCAGATTCACCACGCAACCAGCACTGCCCCCGAGATCGACCTGCTCCTCGAGGAATCGAGAAAGACTACGTTCACCTCTCGAATCACGGACGCACGAGTCTCAGATCCCGGGAAAATAAAGCTTCCCACCTACGATGGAACCACAGATCCGAAGGCACATCTGCAGTCCTTCCAGATTGCGATGGCGAGGTCTAAACTTACGGAGCGGGAAAAGGACGTCGGCTGCTGTCTCCTATTCGTCGAGAACCTCAGAGGTGCTGCGCTCGAGTGGTTCTCACACTTGAAAAGAAACTCCATCGGAAGTTTCCGCCAGCTTGCTTCAGCTTTTCTGAAGCAATTCTCCATGTTCATGGACAGGGAAACTTCCGACGTAGACCTTTGGTGTCTAATTCAAAAGGAAGATGAACCGCTCCGCGACTACATAAGGAGGTTCAAACTCGTGATGTCCAGGGTAACAGGCCTCAGCGACAGAGTCGCCATCGACGCCCTGAGAAAAAACCTCTGGTACAAATCGAAATTCCGAAAGTGGATTTCTTTGGAGAGGCCACGCATTATCCAGGACACTCTCCACAAGGCGACGAATTTCATCATCATGGAAGAAGAGATGAAAGTTCTGGCGCAAAAGCATGGACCGCAGAAAGCGTCCGGCAAGAAGAAAACCTCTCGTAACGACAAGTACGTCCATCACGAAGGGGAAGACGTCCAAGGCGAACATAACTATGCCGTCAATTCCGAACAAGGAAGGACCGCCGGAAACACTTGGACGCGGAACTCGTACAAGGACAATTCCAGCTGCGAGTTCCATCAGACGAGAGGTCACTCCACCGCCAACTGCAAAGTCCTCGGCGCTAGACTCATTACGAAGCTGCTTGCCGGCGAACTAGCAACGGTCAGGAGCGTGAAAGACCTGCTCCTAGATTCTGACCGTCCGCCGAAGACCGACGGAGCCAATCCCGAGAATAACGCTCCTAGGAACTCAATCGGGCGAAAAACGCGGACGGAGACAAGACGGCGAAGGAAACAACAACAACCGCCAAAGGATCAACATGATCATCGGAGGATCGCATTTTTACCAGGACTCCGTTTCGTCGATCAAAGCCTACGGACGGAGGGCCGAAACAAGCCCCGGATGGTGTCCAAAGGACGACGTTCCCAATCACGCAATCATCTTCGAGGAACAGGATACGGCCGGACTCGATAAACCCCACTACGATCCTCTGGTCATCGACTTGGTGATTCAGGATCTCGAAGTCGGTCGCATCCTCATCGACACAGGAAGCACGGTCAACATCATGTTCCGCGACACTCTGCAGAGGATGAACATACCCCTCGGAGAAGTCATCCCAGAACCAAGACCGTTGACTGGATTCTCGGGCGTCACGTCCATGACCCTCGGAAAAATCAGACTCCCGGTCATGGCTAAAGAAGTCACGAAGATCGTCGAATTCGCGGTAGTGGATAACCCGGCTATCTATAACGCCATAATGGGAACTCCTTGGATAAACGCCATGAAGGCAGTCCCGTCCACTTACCATCTCAGCGTCAAGTTTCCAACACCGACTGGAACAGCGGTAATCTGGGGAAGCCAAAAACAGTCGCGACTCTGCTTCCTGGCTGAACATAAATTGCGCAGCAATCGGAACGCCCCAGTAGCTAACCCGAAGCGAACTAAGAAGCATCTGAGTATCTCCGAGAACTCAGCAAAGAACAGCGCGGATTTGTCCGAACAGGCCACAACTCAGGATAGCGGGAAAATCCTCGAGTCCATCGCCGAAAGAACGGATGACCTAACTCCCAACGCGACCACCGACTTAGCTGAAACAGTCAAGGCGCCGGAAATCGTGGAGTAATAGCAACCGCGATAGAAACAGAACTACGAGATGGCTTGATCCTCGCAAGAGGTACGTAGGCAGCTCGTCGCAACCCGACGAGTTCAGCTATCCCCCTCACCAAAAAGGGGGGGGGGAAGATGGGGACAAACATCTTTGTACTCCCGCAAAAATACTTTTCACATGTACTCTACATTATAAAGTTTTTAATTTAAATGCTTACTCAACGCATAAACATTACGGAAAACGAAAATCATATCTTTGAGGAACGCGAGACGTCGTTAGTTCCCGAAAAGTCTTGATTCTCCATTCTCCTCCAAACAGTCCATCCGCGACTCTAAAAAACTCTATCAAACAGTCTGTCCGCGACTCTAAAGTTCATTTCCGTCGATTGGCCCCGACGGAAAAACATAGAAACGTTTCACTCAATCAAATCCGTAGTCTGGCTTCTAACGAAGTCCTCTTGCATCCGACAAGGATACCATAGCGCGCTATACAAAAAAATCCAAATTTTGGTTAGCTCTTCGTAAAGGAAGTAGCTCGACTCGTATCCAAACGAATCATATAAGCCGATAAGCACTTCGCAGATTCTAAAACGGTACGAGTCAGGTCGAAATCGCAAACAGGCAAAACGAAAGCCGATTTGTCATCGCACAGCTTCAGTCCGAAAGTAGACCTAGGTCTTGCCCTAAACCCAGCCTTGCTGGTATCTAAGACATCTCATAGGCATAAGTATCCAGAATACGAGATTCCAAAATTTGCCTCTTATCGCTTACAAACCTAACGTTCGCTACAAAGTAACCTACGGATCAAGCGACAAAAAAAAGAGATTGAATACGAAGTGACTGCACGTATTCAAACCCTCTACACTTGACGAAAGTATAAATCAAAACGCAGAATTCATAAAAGCATTCATAGCAGGGATTCAAAGCCACCAACGGCCAATCCCGAGAAACACAAAGTCACGCGACCTCCTAAGGGTCGCAACACATACATACAAACAGCCACACTTGGCCTATCACAAATTATAATCGAATGCATAACAATCGGTTAGAGATATTCCAAACGAGGAGTCGGGCTGGTCGACCTCTTCACCCCCGTCGCCTGCATTCAAACCCGCGCCTACATCCGCCGTATCTTCCGAGACTTGGATAGGATTCCACAACTCTCGAATTCTCCCTTCGATCGGAGGAACAAAGGATTCGGCGTTAGCGCATATTCTCATCGAGCCATCCATCGCGGCAAGTTCGCCGGAAAGAGAGAAACCCTCACGCTGCATCTTGTGTAGAGTACCGACCGAACCACGACACTCGCGAAAATCGCCTACAAAGTCCTGAGCCTCTTTGTACGCTTCGAATTCGGTAGAGAAAATTTCGGCCCTTCGGTTCAGCTCGGCGGCAGCTCTTCTCCGCCCGCTCCTTTCCGCACGAACGAGGGCTCGAGCCTGGACCTCGGCTTGCCGGCGTTTTTGCTCCTCCACCTCCAACCGATACTTGGCGAATTCCCTTTCCGTTTCCTCCGCTTTGAAACGGGCCAGCCGGGCAGTACGGAAACTTCCATCGATCGATGCGTTCCACACTCTCACGGCCTGCAAAGAAGTCGAGGTCAAATAAAAAGAAAAGGGGATTTACTCAAGTTTCGAAAACAAACCTCGTTGACCAAGCGAGCACCCTCCGCAGTCACCTTGTCCCTCTCCTCGTTGTCCAAAGACTCGTCACGGGAAAATGCCGGAGGGAGTTCATCAAAGAAGTCACCCGGGGGAGGAACACCCTGATTCTCTGTAGTAAAGTCAGGATCGTATCTCGGCAGCTCACCATCTCCCGACGAGGCCTCGAAAGCAATCCCTTTATCCTTCGGAGATCTCCGCCTCCGCCTTGAAGGTTCAAAAACGTAGGATCTATCATTGACACAGGGCCGCGTACCGCCTCGCGATCGGTGAAGCGCGACCGCCCCTCGAATCCGGTCAAGAGTAAAGGAGTTCCAGGAACAAGGCATTGTCCTAAAAATGTCTCTCTTGGTCAAAAGATCGGAAGGAACATGCGCGAGACACCTGTTCTCTGAACAAAAAAAAAAAAACACACACGTTCAGTACTCGCTTTTCGGATTCTAAGAAAGGGGATGCGACAATCTTACCTCGTTGGTACAACCAGTCCGTCGGGAATAGGTGGAGAAAGCCTTCCTCGACAGACTCTCCATCTATCCTCACGAAAAAGAAACGGTCAACGTAATCCTTGGCATGCGAGGTGACTCCATGGATTACCGAGAGTCTGGTCCTCGCCTTCATGGAGTATACTCCATTGATGCTCGTCGTCTTGGAGTTCCACAACCCTTCGAAGTCAGCAGGGCTAAGGTCCATCCCTAACTCATAACTCAAAATCACAACGCCAAGCCAGCTTTCCAAAGCCGGCACGTTCAGCTGGCTGATTACGATTCCGAAACGGTCGAGAGCCTGAACAATGACCCCAGGGATTGGGAACCACAGTCGGCATTGCGTTAGGAACGCCTCAAAGCAAGTAAAGTAACCCTTCGGAGGATGCTCCGAACTCTCATTCCCGCGAGGAATGCGAAACATGACTCCCTTCGGAACCTCATAAAACTCTCGAAGAGTTCCGAGATATTCAGGGGATACTTCGCTCGGCGAGTCAGTTTCCTTACGCGCCCTCAGAGGTCGCCGGGGAATCAGGATCACGGGAAGGGGAGCATCAGAACCGAAGACGGCGTCGCAATACGCACTCCTGTCAATCTCTGGAACCTCGGGTTTCGGAACTTCCTCCTCGGCATGGAAACTATCCGAAGACGAGTGAGACTGCCTCCTCGAGGATTTTGATCTTGAAGTCATTCTTTTCTTAAAGGTAGAGAGAGAATTTGCAAGAGAGAGATTAACTTAAGATTCTTGGGTGAAATAAGAATGGTAAAGAATTCACAAGTCTTTATAGGCAAGGATTTGACTATTCACCCCGACCTTCGACACGATTTCGTCTCCATACTTTCCTCACGAACCATACCGCAAGCTAGGACCTACAAACCCTACGGCTCCTAGCTAGCTGGGGGGCTAACTGTTGGGGTCAAAATCGGTCAAGACGAAATCGATGTCCGAAAGTCTCGGAAAAACATGAAAGATGTTAGAGCAACCTCGAGAGACTAATTGGTAATCGAGAAACCTTGGAAAAATATTAAGTTCGAGATTAATCATCTCGAAATCAACGGCTAGAAACGTTTTCTACACGAGGAAAAACCTACGGAAAACTAAAAAGAACGCAAAAACACGCACAAGCCGAAGGAACCGAGCAGCCGACTCCGGTCGCGGCCGTGGCCGCCGGGCGGCTAGCCCCCGTGCTGGCCGTAGCCGCCGGCGGCTAGCGCCCGTGCTGGCCGTGGCCGCCGGGCAGCTAGCCCCCGTGATGGCCGTGGCCGCCGGCGGCTAGCGCCCGTGCTGGCCGTGGCCGCCGGGCGGCTAGCCCCCGTGCTGGCCGTGGCCGCCGGGCGGCTAGCCCCCGTGCTGGCCGTGGCCGCCGGCGGCTAGCGCCCGTGCTGGCCGTGGCCGCCGGGCGGCTAGCCCCCGTGCTGGCCGTGGCCGCCGGCGGCTAGCGCCCGTGCTGGCCGTGGTCACCGGGCGGCTAGCCCCGTGCTGGCTCGGGTCGTCGGGCGGCTAGTCTTCGTGCGTAAGTTCTAGGCCCCCGGATCGCCAGAAATCCGTGTTTTGCGACTTTCCGAGATCCCGCAAACAAAACTCCTTTTCCTGCTCCAAGATTTCAGAGAACCCGTAAGACGTCAACGGACAGAAAGACTTCGTATAAAACGGTGATGGTTATCTTAAAACATCATTCGCCCCAGCAATGGATCGAAGATCTTCCGAAAGACTCGACATCCAAGTAGGAGCATTCTTTCAAAGAAATCGTAGAAAACAACGGAAGTTCGGAAGACGGCCCGAAAGGGACCAAACCCGATCGGACGGCCCATTTACGATTTTCTAAAAGATAGATACGACGGTTTACAATTATCTTCACATAACAAGATAAATGTTAAACTTCCGAAAGGATAAATGTCAAATTTCCGAAAGGATAAATGTCAACTTTCCCGATAAACACGAAGGCCGACGAAAATGGAAAAAGCCCAGCTCGCGGCAGACTCAGCCCATCAAGAATAGACCGTCATATGGGAGTATATAAGCAAGGCTAGGAGCAGAGGAAGGGGGATCCGAAATCAGAAGAAAGAAACCACTCTAGAGCAACTTAGAACTTAGGCTTTTATTTCCTTTTTAGCGAGCTGCGACTCAACTAGGTTAGATCTAGGTTTTGAGACTAGCGACGATCGACAGCTCTTGCAGCCGAGATCTCGACCTGTTGTTCAAACGCTCTCCGCGAATTCGGAAATAAGATTCTTTCTTTTGCTCTCTTTATTTTACGTATTTATTCCCAAACTAAACTCGTATTAACTTCGTCGTGCGTGTCCCAGCAGATAGCCGGGATCCTCGGGGAAAACTAGGTCAGCTTAGTTTTCCTACGTTTTAACTTAACTAAAATCGACAGTGCGAATTTCGGTTCCCACACAGCCATCGAGGAAGACCAGATGAATGAAGTCAGAGCCAAGATAGACGCTTTACATGCATTTCTGGGGCAGCCAGTCTGCTCAGCTGAAGGAGGAGAGACTAGAGAAGATGATACAGAGGAAGATGTGAACTACATTGGAGGTACTGGATTTCAGAGATATGGAAACCAGAGTGGAAACATGAACTTTTTTGCCAGTTGTCAGAAGAGTAACTACAACCAGAGTTCACAGTATCAGAAACCCTTCACCAACACCAGGAACTACGGCAACTCAGCTTACCAAAACCCCCCACCACCCACCTAGGAGAGTAAGTTTGATGCCATGATTGATAGAGTTCTAAAAGGTCAGCAGAAGCTTACAGTAGACTTCAATGGGAAGATTGACTTTGTCTTCAACAATCTGACCACAAGGATATACACCATTTGCACTCAAGTCAAGAAACTTGAGACACAGATTGTCCAGACTGAAGACTTTATCAGGAGAATTGGAACTTCTAAGGAAGTAGGGGAAGGAAATAGGAAACCCCACGTGAATACCATTATAGATGATGATTTCTGGCAAGTGGTGAAACAGGAGAAGCTGATATACCATGGATTTTACCCATTTTTACCCATGGTATATAAGTGTTTTATATACTATTTATTATGTATTGGAGTCTATTTAGAGTATTTACAGGTTTGGGGACGATTTGGAGAAATATGGTGATTTTGGTGCCTTTTGGAGTCTTTCGCAGTGCAGGACTGCACAAACGCTTCAGATGTTTAGCTCTCGATGGAGACCTTCCCACCATTGGATTTATCCCATATTTGGCCACAGGCTATATCTTTGAGTTAGCTTTCCAATGCCACCGGTTAGAGATCAATACAACGGTTGGAGGTCAGCTTTGGTTCCTTCAAACAATCTCTTCCTCCCAAGGCAACGGCACCAAATTTGATATCACTCAAATTACCCTAAGGAGTGAATTACTCTCATCAAAAGAGGTCAATTTATAGTACTTAGGGATCGAATCCACAAGGAGCTAAGGCACACACTAGATCTAATAGTTATGATTTAGCTAGGCTAACAGTAAATATATTGTAAAGCAGTAAATAAAATAATAAATATATTAAATAGCAAGGGCGAACAAGATAGTTGTTCTTATGAAACCAAGGTAGTTGATGGAAGGATGGTTGCTAGATCTAGGGCTTCTATTAAGGAATTGGCGATTATAATCTCTATAAATGCTTTAACAAGTTGCTTGCATGATACTATAGATCTCAGCCGCTTAACATATGTGATGTATAGGATCAGAGAAGACTACGACTACCTATGTGTTCAGAAACTTGTTTGAGTTGAATCCATGTGTCCTTTGATCGATACTCCCAAGGTAAAGCCTACACTTTTATTTTTATGCAAGAAATGAGGTTAGTAGAGGGGATTGTCATACATGATCTGTTAAGTTGTGGAACTAGTGGAGTTTGGTTGCTATACTAGGATATTGTATAATGTGCTTCTAAGGTTAGGATATTTAATGATTTGGTTTGCACTACTAGAGAGATGATGAACTGAGTTTTTAAATTCCATTGAGTCCCTGCTGTTTTCAAACCTCTTTCAGAGAGACTGCCTGATTGTTTTGCTTGAGGACAAGCAAAAGGGTAAGTCTGGGGGAGTTGATATACCATGGATTTTACCCATTTTTACCCATGGTATATAAGTGTTTTATATACTATCTATTATGTATTGGAGTCTGTTTAGAGTATTAACAGGTTCAGAGACGATTTGGAGAAATATGGTGATTTTGATGCCTTTTGGAGTCTTTCGTAGTGCAGGACTGCATAGACTCTTCAGATGTTTAGCTCTCTATGGAGACCTTCCCACGATTGGATGTATCCCATATTTGGACACAAGCTAGATCTTTGAGTTAGCTTTCCAATACCACCGGGTTGAGATCAATCCAACTGTTAGATCAGAAGTTATGCTCGTTTTACTGAAGAGTGGTCAGTCTGCCTCGCGAGAGGAAGCTGCCGAGAAGAGGATTGTATGTCGATCGACACAGCACACTGCATGTCGATCGACAGAGACATCAGAATGTGGGCTGAGTATATTTCATGACCGACTGAAGCCCAGGAGTCACCACAAAGTTACCAAAATACCCTTGACAACCAGAAACCATATTTATGTTATTTCTAAGCCATTGTTGACGGCTACGCTTTAGACGTTTTCTACGCTATCTTATTTTCATTATTTCTCTTAGGAGAGAAGGGAGGAACTCCTTGAGAGTCCTCCTGGAACTCCTTTGCTTTTCGTTTTATTTATCTATTGCATTTCTATCTATTCATATATGATTTCTGTGACATACTTCATGTCTGAATAGATCCACCAGTTAGATCTAAGGTTCAGATAGGTTTGTGGGATTAGCCCCAAACAATACTTGATAAGTTGTGATATTCATCAAATGTATTGAACTCTATGCTTGTTGTAGATTAGCTAACTAGAACATAGATCACTAGGTTCTTTGATATCTTGAATTATCCATTTTAGCTTGCATGTCTCCCGTTGAGAAGAACGACAGTTCCTCCTTGAGACCTTGTGGTCATATTCGGCTCGCGCCTAGGCAGATCTAGAAGCCGTCGATCGATATCCCGACAGGTGAATCGATCGGCGCTGCGAAAGGTGTATCGCCCGATATCTCAAAAGGATATCGATCGACGCTTTTTCTGTGTCATCATGCGAAAGGTGTGGCCAGAGATCTAGATATTTTAACCAGTGATACATCACATATGTTAAGCGGCTGAGATCTATAGTATCATGCAAGCAACTTGTTAAAGCACTTATAGAGATTATAATCCCCAATTCCTGAATAGAAGCCCTAGATCTAGCAACCATACTTCCATCAACTACCTTGGTTTCATAAGAACAACTACATTGTTCGCCCTTGCTATTTAATATATTTATTATTTTATTTACTGCTTTACAATATATTTACTGTTAGCCTAGCTAAATCATAACTATTAGATCTAGCGTGTGCCTTAGCTCCTTGTGGATTCGATCCCTAAGTACTATAACTTGACCTCTTTTGATGAGAGTATTTCACTCCTTAGGGTAATTTGAGTGATATCAAATTTGGCGCTGTTGTCTTGGGAAGAAAGAGATTGTTTGAAGGAACCAAAGCTGACCTCCAACCTAATACTGACTAGATTTGCTTGTTTTGGGGCTTGGTATACAAGGGATAGAAATCCTCCTGCAAGTCTGGAAGGTAAAAAGTCTGTGTGTTTCTGGTTCCCTTCCTTCTCTCTCTTCGGCATCTCAAGATCTAAGTTTATAAAGAAAATATTGATATGATTTCTTGAGAGGCAGATGGATAGGTAAATTACCTGCGACCTCATTATTCTAAATCTCAAGGATGATCACACATTGTGGAAACGAGGGATAGGTAAATTACCTGTGACCCCATTATTCGCTACACTTTGTCAAAATGGATGAGTTACAAATGCAAATGTCAATGAGATAGACTAGATGACCTTTGTGGCATCGAAACCTATTGAAATTGAAACTAATAAGAGATTCAGAGAGAGAGATGAGGGGAGAAATGGATCAGAGAAGACTACGACTACATGTGTGTTCAAAAACTTGTTTGAGTTGAATCCATGTGTCCTTTGATCGATACTCCCAAGGTAAAGCCTACACTTTTATTTTTATGCAAGAAATGAGGTTAGTAGAGGGGATTGTCATACAGGATCTGTTAAGTTGTGGAACTAGTGGAGTTTGGTTGCTATACTAGGATATTGTATAATGTGCTTCTAAGGTTAGGATGTTTAATGATTTGGTTTGCACTACTAGAGAGATGATGAACTGAGTTTTTAAATTCCATTGAGTCCCTGCTGTTTTCAAACCTCTTTCAGAGAGACTGCCTGGTTGTTTTGCTTGAGGACAAGCAAAAGGGTAAGTCTGGGGGAGTTGATATACCATGGATTTTACCCATTTTTACCCATGTTATATAAGTGTTTTATATACTATTTATTATGTATTGGAGTCTATTTAGAGTATTTACAGGTTCAGAGACGATTTGGAGAAATATGGTGATTTTGGTGTCTTTTGGAGTCTTTCGCAGTGCAGGACTGCACAGACGTTTCAGATGTTTAGCTTTCGATGGAGACCTTCCCACCATTGGATGTATCCCATATTTAGACACAAGCTAGATCGTTTAGTTAGCTTTCCAATGCCACCGGGTTGAGATCAATCCAACGGTTAGATCGGAAGTTATGCTCGTTTTACTGAAGAGTGGTCAGTCTGCCTCACGAGAGGAAGCTGCCGAGAAGAGGATTGTATGTCGATCGACACAGCACACTGCATGTCGATCGACAGGGACATCAGAATGTGGGCTGAGTATATTTCATGACCGACTGAAGCCCAGGAGCCACCACAAAGTTACCAAAATACCCTTGACGACCAGAAACCCTATTTATGTTATTTCTAAGCCATTGTTGACGGCTACGCTTTAGACGTTTTCTACGCTATCTTATTTTCATTATTTCTCTTAGGAGAGAAGGGAGGAACTCCTTGAGAGTCCTCCTGGAACTCCTTTGCTTTTCGTTTTATTTATCTATTGCATTTCTATCTATTCATCTATGATTTCTGTGACATACTTCATGTCTGAATAGATCCACCAGTTATATCTAAGGTTCAGATATGTTTGTGGGATTAGCCCCAAACAATACTTGCTAAGTTGTGATATTCATCAAATGGATTGAACTCTATGCTTGTTCTAGATTAGCTAACTAGAACATAGATCACTAGGATCTTTGATATCTTGAATTATCCATTTGAGCTTGTCTGTCTCCCATTGAGAAGAACGACAGTTCCTCCTTGAGACCTTGTGGTCATATTCGGCTCGCACCTAGGCAGATCTAGAAGCCGTCGATCGATATCCCGACAGGTGAATCGATCGGCGCTGCGAAAGGTGTATCGCTCGATATCTCAAAAGGATATCGATCGACTCTTTTTCTGTGTCATCATGCGAAAGGTGTGGCCAGAGATCTAGATATTTTAACCAGTGATACATCACATATGTTAAGCGGCTGAGATCTATAGTATCATGCAAGCAACTTGTTAAAGCATTTATAGAGATTATAATCCCTAATTCCTGAATAGAAGCCCTAGATCTAGCAACCATCCTTCCATCAACTACCTTGGTTTCATAAGAACAACTACCTTGTTCGCCCTTGCTATTTAATATATTTATTATTTTATTTACTGCTTTACAATATATTTACTGTTAGCCTAGATAAATCATAACTATTAGATCTAGTGTGTGCCTTAGCTCCTTGTGGATTCGATCCCTAAGTACTATAACTTGACCTCTTTTGATGAGAGTAATTCACTCCTTAGGGTAATTTGAGTGATATCAAATTTGGCGCCGTTGCCTTGGGAAGGAAGAGATTGTTTGAAGGAACCAAAGCTGACCTCCAACCTAACACTGACTTGATTTGCTTGTTTTGGGGCTTGGTATACAAAGGATAGGAATCCTCCTGCAAGTCTGGAAGGTAAAAAGTCTGTGTGTTTCTGGTTCCCTTCCTTCTCTCTCTTCGGCATCTCAAGATCTAAGTTTATAAAGAAAATATTGATATGATTTCTTGAGAGGCAGATGGATAGGTAAATTACCTGCGACCTCATTATTCTAAATCTCAAGGATGATCACACATTGTGGAAACGAGGGATAGGTAAATTACCTGTGACCCCATTATTCGCTACACTTTGTCAAAATGTATGAGTTACAAATGCAAATGTCAATTAGATAGACTAGATGACCTTTGTGGCATCGAAACCTATTGAAATTGAAACTAATAAGAGATTCAGAGAGAGAGATGAGGGGAGAAATGGATCAGAGTAGACTACGACTACCTGTGTGTTCAGAAACTTGTTTGAGTTGAATCCATGTGTCCTTTGATCGATACTCCCAAGGTAAAGCCTACACTTTTATTTTTATGCAAGAAATGAGGTTAGTAGAGGGGATTGTCATACAGGATCTGTTAAGTTGTGGAACTAGTGAAGTTTGGTTGCTATACTAGGATATTGTATAATGTGCTTCTAAGGTTAGGATGTTTAATGATTTGGTTTGCACTACTAGAGAGATGATGAACTGAGTTTTTAAATTCCATTGAGTCCCTGCTGTTTTCAAACCTCTTTCAGAGAGACTGCCTGGTTGTTTTGCTTGAGGACAAGCAAAAGGGTAAGTCTGGGGGAGTTGATATACCATGGATTTTACCCATTTTTACCCATGGTATATAAGTGTTTTATATACTATTTATTATGTATTGGAGTCTATTTAGAGTATTTACAGGTTCAGAGACGATTTGGAGAAATATGGTGATTTTGGTGTCTTTTGGAGTCTTTCGCAGTGCAGGACTGCACAGATGCTTCAGATATTTAGCTCTCGATGGAGACCTTCCCACCATTGGATGTATCCCATATTTGGACACAAGCTAGATCGTTGAGTTAGCTTTTCAATGCCACCGGGTTGAGATCAATCCAACGGTTAGATCGGAAGTTATGCTTGTTTTACTGAGAGTGGTCAGTCTGCCTC
Organism: Raphanus raphanistrum subsp. raphanistrum; assembly: GCA_019706035.1. Lineage (NCBI taxonomy): Eukaryota > Viridiplantae > Streptophyta > Magnoliopsida > Brassicales > Brassicaceae > Raphanus > Raphanus raphanistrum. The sequence continues at coordinate 12,342,279 of CM033985.1, forward strand.
GCGAGAGGAAGCTGCCGAGAAGAGGATTGTATGTCGATCGACTGAAGCCCAGGAGTCACCACAAAGTTACCAAAATACCCTTGACGACCAGAAACCCTATTTATGTTATTTCTAAGCCATTGTTGACGGCTACGCTTTAGACATTTTCTACGCTATCTTATTTTCATTATTTCTCTTAGGAGAGAAGGGAGGAACTCCTTGAGAGTCCTCCTGGAACTCCTTTGCTTTTCGTTTTATTTATCTATTGCATTTCTATCTATTCATCTATGATTTCTGTGACATACTTCATGTCTGAATAGATCCACTAGTTAGATCTAAGGTTCAGATAGGTTTGTGGGATTAGCCCCAAACAATACTTGCTAAGTTGTGATATTCATCAAATGGATTGAACTCTATGCTTGTTCTAGATTAGCTAACTAGAACATAGATCACTAGGATCTTTGATATCTTGAATTATCCATTTGAGCTTGTCTGTCTCCCGTTGAGAAGAACGACAGTTCCTCCTTGAGACCTTGTGGTCATATTCGGCTCGCACCTAGGCAGATCTAGAAGCCGTCGATCGATATCCCGACAGGTGAATCGATCGGCGCTGCGAAAGGTGTATCGCTCGATATCTCAAAAGGATATCGATCGACTCTTTTTCTGTGTCATCATGCGATAGGTGTGGCCAGAGATCTAGATATTTTAACCAGTGATACATCACATATGTTAAGCGGCTGAGATCTATAGTATCATGCAAGCAACTTGTTAAAGCATTTATAGAGATTATAATCCCCAATTCCTGAATAGAAGCCCTAGATCTAGCAACCATCCTTCCATCAACTACCTTGGTTTCATAAGAACAACTACCTTGTTCGCCCTTGCTATTTAATATATTTATTATTTTATTTGCTGTTTTACAATATATTTACTGTTAGCCTAGCTAAATCATAACTATTAGATCTAGTGTGTGCCTTAGCTCCTTGTGGATTCGATCCCTAAGTACTATAACTTGACCTCTTTTGATGAGAGTAATTCACTCCTTAGGGTAATTTGAGTGATATCAAATTTGGCGGCGTTGCCTTGGGAAGGAAGAGATTGTTTGAAGGAACCAAAGCTGACCTCCAACCTAATACTGACTTGATTTGCTTGTTTTGGGGCTTGGTATACAAGGGATAGGAATCCTCCTGCAAGTCTGGAAGGTAAAAAGTCTGTGTGTTTCTGGTTCCCTTCCTTCTCTCTCTTCGGCATCTCAAGATCTAAGTTTATAAAGAAAATATTGATATGATTTCTTGAGAGGCAGATGGATAGGTAAATTACCTGCGACCTCATTATTCTAAATCTCAAGGATGATCACACATTGTGGAAATGAGGGATAGGTAAATTACCTGTGACCCCATTATTCGCTACACTTTGTCAAAATGTATGAGTTACAAATGCAAATGTCAATGAGATAGACTAGATGACCTTTGTGGCATCGAAACCTATTGAAATTGAAACTAATAAGAGATTCAGAGAGAGAGATGAGGGGAGAAATGGATCAGAGAAGACTACGACTACCTGTGTGTTCAGAAACTTGTTTGAGTTGAATCCATGTGTCCTTTGATCGATACTCCCAAGGTAAAGCCTACACTTTTATTTTTATGCAAGAAATGAGGTTAGTAGAGGGGATTGTCATACAGGATCTGTTAAGTTGTGGAACTAGTGGAGTTTGGTTGCTATACTAGGATATTGTATAATTTGTTTCTAAGGTTAGGATGTTTAATGATTTGGTTTGCACTACTAGAGAGATGATGAACTGAGTTTTTAAATTCCATTGAGTCCCTGCTGTTTTCAAACCTCTTTCAGAGAGACTGCCTGGTTGTTTTGCTTGAGAACAAGCAAAAGGGTAAGTCTGGGGGAGTTGATATACCATGGATTTTACCCATTTTTACCCATGGTATATAAGTGTTTTATATACTATTTATTATGTATTGGAGTCTATTTAGAGTATTTACAGGTTCAGAGACAATTTGGAGAAATATGGTGATTTTGGTGTCTTTTGGAGTCTTTCGCAGTGCAGGACTGCAGAGACGCTTCAGATATTTAGCTCTCGATGGAGACCTTCCCACCATTGGATGTATCCCATATTTGGACACAAGCTAGATCGTTGAGTTAGCTTTTCAATGCCACCGGGTTGAGATCAATCCAACGTTTAGATCGGAAGTTATGCTCGTTTTACTGAAGAGTGGTCGGTCTGCCTCGCGAGAGGAAGCTGCCGAGAAGAGGATTGTATGTCGATCGACACAGCACACTGCATGTCGATCGACAGGTACATCAGAATGTGGGCTGAGTATATTTCATGACCGACTGAAGCCCAGGAGTCACCACAAAGTTACCAAAATACCCTTGACGACCAGAAACCCTATTTATGTTATTTCTAAGCCATTGTTGACGGCTACGCTTTAGACGTTTTCTACGCTATCTTATTTTCATTATTTCTCTTAGGAGAGAAGGGAGGAACTCCTTGAGAGTCCTCCTGGAACTCTTTTGCTTTTCGTTTTATTTATCTATTGCATTTCTATCTATTCATCTATGATTTCTGTGACATACTTCATGTCTGAATAGATCCACCAGTTAGATCTAAGGTTCAGATAGGTTTGTGGGATTAGCCCCAAACAATACTTGCTAAGTTGTGATATTCATCAAATGGATTGAACTCTATGCTTGTTCTAGATTAGCTAACTAGAACATAGATCACTAGGATCTTTGATATCTTGAATTATCCATTTGAGCTTGTCTGTCTCCCGTTGAGAAGAACGACAGTTCCTCCTTGAGACCTTGTGGTCATATTCGGCTTGCACCTAGGCAGATCTAGAAGCCGTCGATCGATATCCCGACAGGTGAATCGATCGGCGCTGCGAAAGGTGTATCGCTCGATATCTCAAAAGGATATCGATCGACTCTTTTTCTGTGTCATCATGCGATAGGTGTGGCCAGAGATCTAGATATTTTAACCAGTGATACATCACATATGTTAAGCGGCTGAGATCTATAGTATCATACAAGAAACTTGTTAAAGCATTTATAGAGATTATAATCCCCAATTCCTGAATAGAAGTCCTAGATCTAGCAACCATCCTTCCATCAACTACCTTGGTTTCATAAGAACAACTACCTTGTTCGCCCTTGCTATTTAATATATTTATTATTTTATTTACTGCTTTACAATATATTTACTGTTAGCCTAGCTAAATCATAACTATTAGATCTAGTGTGTGCCTTAGCTCCTTGTGGATTCGATCCCTAAGTACTATAACTTGACCTCTTTTGATGAGAGTAATTCACTCCTTAGGGTAATTTGAGTGATATCAAATTTGGCGCCGTTACCTTGGGAAGGAAGAGATTGTTTGAAGGAACCAAAGCTGACCTCCAACCTAATACTGACTTGATTTGCTTGTTTTGGGGCTTGGTATACAAGGGATAGGAATCCTCCTGCAAGTCTGGAAGGTAAAAAGTCTGTGTGTTTCTGGTTCCCTTCCTTCTCTCTCTTCGGCATCTCAAGATCTAAGTTTATAAAGAAAATATTGATATGATTTCTTGAGAGGCAGATGGATAGGTAAATTACCTGCGACCTCATTATTCTAAATCTCAAGGATGATCACACATTGTGGAAATGAGGGATAGGTAAATTACCTGTGACCCCATTATTCGCTACACTTTGTCAAAATGTATGAGTTACAAATGCAAATGTCAATGAGATAGACTAGATGACCTTTGTGGCATCGAAACCTATTGAAATTGAAACTAATAAGAGATTCAGAGAGAGAGATGAGGGGAGAAATGGATCAGAGAAGACTACGACTACCTGTGTGTTCAGAAACTTGTTTGAGTTGAATCCATGTGTCCTTTGATCGATACTCCCAAGGTAAAGCCTACACTTTTATTTTTATGCAAGAAATGAGGTTAGTAGAGGGGATTGTCATACAGGATCTGTTAAGTTGTGGAACTAGTGGAGTTTGGTTGCTATACTAGGGTATTGTATAATGTGTTTCTAAGGTTAGGATGTTTAATGATTTGGTTTGCACTACTAGAGAGATGATAAAATGAGTTTTTAAATTCCATTGAGTCCCTGCTGTTTTCAAACCTCTTTCAGAGAGACTGCCTCGTTGTTTTGCTTGAGGACAAGCAAAAGGGTAAGTCTGGGGGAGTTGATATACCATGGATTTTACCCGTTTTTACCCATGGTATATAAGTGTTTTATATACTATTTATTATGTATTGGAGTCTATTTAGAGTATTTACAGGTTTAGAGACAATTTGGAGAAATATGGTGATTTTGGTGTCTTTTGGAGTCTTTCGCAGTGCAGGACTGCACAGACGCTTCAGATATTTAGCTCTCGATGGACACCTTCCCACCATTGGATGTATCCCATATTTGGACACAAGCTAGATCGTTGAGTTAGCTTTTCAATGCCACCGGGTTGAGATCAATCAAACGGTTAGATCGGAAGTTATGCTCGTTTTACTGAAGAGTGGTCAGTCTGCCTCGCGAGAGGAAGCTGCCGAGAAGAGGATTGTATGTCGATCGACACAGCACACTGCATGTCGATCGACAGGTACATCAGAATGTGGGCTGAGTATATTTCATGACCGACTGAAGCCCAGGAGTCACCACAAAGTTACCAAAATACCCTTGACGACCAGAAATCCTATTTATGTTATTTCTAAGCCATTGTTGACGGCTACGCTTTAGACGTTTTCTACGCTATCTTATTTTCATTATTTCTCTTAGGAGAGAAGGGAGGAACTCCTTGAGAGTCCTCCTGGAACTCCTTTGCTTTTCGTTTTATTTATCTATTGCATTTCTATCTATTCATCTATGATTTCTGTGACATACTTCATGTCTGAATAGATCCACCAGTTAGATCTAAGGTTCAGATAGGTTTGTGGGATTAGCCCCAAACAATACTTGCTAAGTTGTGATATTCATCAAATGGATTGAACTCTATGCTTGTTCTAGATTAGCTAACAAGAACATAGATCACTAGGATCTTTGATATCTTGAATTATCCATTTGAGCTTGTCTGTCTCCCGTTGAGAAGAACGACAGTTCCTCCTTGAGACCTTGTGGTCATATTCGGCTCGCGCCTAGGCAGATCTAGAAGCTGTCGATCGATATCCCGACAGGTGAATCGATCGGCGCTGCGAAAGGTGTATCGCTCGATACCTCAAAAGGATATCGATCGACTCTTTTTCTGTGTCATCATGCGAAAGGTGTGGCCAGAGATCTAGATATTTTAACCAGTGATACATCACATATGTTAAGCGGCTGAGATCTATAGTATCATGCAAGCAACTTGTTAAAGCATTTATAGAGATTATAATCCCCAATTCCTGAATAGAAGCCCTAGATCTATCAACCATCCTTCCATCAACTACCTTGGTTTCATAAGAACAACTACCTTGTTCGCCCTTGCTATTTAATATATTTATTATTTTATTTACTGCTTTACAATATATTTACTGTTAGCCTAGCTAAATCATAACTATTAGATCTAGTGTGTGCCTTAGCTCCTTGTGGATTCGATCCCTAAGTACTATAACTTGACCTCTTTTGATGAGAGTAATTCACTCCTTAGGGTAATTTGAGTGATATCAAATTTGGCGGCGTTGCCTTGGGAAGGAAGAGATTGTTTGAAGGAACCAAAGCTGACCTCCAACCTAATACTGACTTAATTTGCTTGTTTTGGGGCTTGGCATACAAGGGATAGGAATCCTCCTGCAAGTCTGGAAGGTAAAAAGTCTGTGAGTTTCTGGTTCCCTTCCTTCTCTCTCTTCGGCATCTCAAGATCTAAGTTTATAAAGAAAATATTGATATGATTTCTTGAGAGGCAGATGGATAGGTAAATTACCTGCGACCTCATTATTCTAAATCTCAAGGATGATCACACATTGTGGAAACGAGGGATAGGTAAATTACCTGTAACCCCATTATTCGCTACACTTTGTCAAAATGTATGAGTTACAAATGCAAATGTCAATGAGATAGACTAGATGACCTTTGTGGCATCGAAACCTATTGAAATTGAAACTAATAAGAGATTCAGAGAGAGAGATGAGGGGAGAAATGGATCAGAGAAGACTACGACTACCTGTGTGTTCAGAAACTTGTTTGAGTTGAATCCATGTGTCCTTTGATCGATACTCCCAAGGTAAAGCCTACACTTTTATTTTTATGCAAGAAATGAGGTTAGTAGAAGGGATTGTCATACAGGATCTGTTAAGTTGTGGAACTAGTGGAGTTTGGTTGCTATACTAGGATATTGTATAATGTGCTTCTAAGGTTAGGATGTTTAATGATTTGGTTTGCACTACTAGAGAGATGATGAACTGAGTTTTTAAATTCCATTGAGTCCCTGCTGTTTTCAAACCTCTTTCAGAGAGACTGCCTGGTTGTTTTGCTTGAGGACAAGCAAAAGGGTAAGTCTGGGGGAGTTGATATACCATGGATTTTACCCATTTTTACCCATGGTATATAAGTGTTTTATATACTATTTATTATGTATTGGAGTCTATTTAGAGTATTTACAGGTTCAGAGACAATTTGGAGAAATATGGTGATTTTGGTGTCTTTTGGAGTCTTTCGCAGTGCAGGACTGCACAGACGCTTCAGATATTTAGCTCTCGATGGAGACCTTTCCAACATTGGATGTATCCCATATTTGGACACAAGCTAGATCGTTGAGTTAGCTTTTCAATGACACCGGGTTGAGATCAATCAAACGGTTAGATCGGAAGTTATGCTCGTTTTACTGAAGAGTGGTCAGTTTGCCTCGCGAGAGGAAGCTGCCGAGAAGATGATTGTATGTCGATCGACACAGCACACTGCATGTCGATCGACAGGTACATCAGAATGTGGGCTGAGTATATTTCATGACCGACTGAAGCCCAGGAGTCACCACAAAGTTACCAAAATACCCTTGACGACCAGAAACCCTATTTATGTTATTTCTAAGCCATTGTTGACGGCTACGCTTTAGACGTTTTCTACGCTATCTTATTTTCATTATTTCTCTTAGGAGAGAAGGGAGGAAATCCTTGAGAGTCCTCCTGGAACTCCTTTGCTTTTCGTTTTATTTATCTATTGCATTACTATCTATTCATCTATGATTTCTGTGACATACTTCATGTCTGAATAGATCCACCAGTTAGATCTAAGGTTCAAATAGGTTTGTGGGATTAGCCCCAAACAATACTTGCTAAGTTGTGATATTCATCAAATGGATTGAACTCTATGCTTGTTCTAGATTAGATAACTAGAACATAGATCACTAGGATCTTTGATATCTTGAATTATCCATTTGAGCTTGTCTGTCTCCCGTTGAGAAGAACGACAGTTCCTCCTTGAGACCTTGTGGTCATATTCGGCTCGCGCCTAGGCAGATCTAGAAGCTGTCGATCGATATCCCGACAGGTGAATCGATCGGCGCTGCGAAAGGTGTATCGCTCGATATCTCAAAAGGATATCGATCGACTCTTTTTCTGTGTCATCATGCGAAAGGTGTGGCCAGAGATCTAGATATTTTAACCAGTGATACATCACATATGTTAAGCGGCTGAGATCTATAGTATCATGCAAGCAACTTGTTAAAGCATTTATAGAGATTATAATCCCCAATTCCTGAATAGAAGCCCTAGTCTATCAACCATCCTTCCATCAACTACCTTGGTTTCATAAGAACAACTACCTTGTTCGCCCTTGCTATTTAATATATTTATTATTTTATTTACTGCTTTACAATATATTTACTGTTAGCCTAGCTAAATCATAACTATTAGATCTAGTGTGTGCCTTAGCTCCTTGTGGATTCGATCCCTAAGTACTATAACTTGACCTCTTTTGATGAGAGTAATTCACTCCTTAGGGTAATTTGAGTGATATCAAATTTGGCGGCGTTGCCTTGGGAAGGAAGAGATTGTTTGAAGGAACCAAAGCTGACCTCCAACCTAATACTGACTTAATTTGCTTGTTTTGGGGCTTGGCATACAAGGGATAGGAATCCTCCTGCAAGTCTGGAAGGTAAAAAGTCTGTGAGTTTCTGGTTCCCTTCCTTCTCTCTCTTCGGCATCTCAAGATCTAAGTTTATAAAGAAAATATTGATATGATTTCTTGAGAGGCAGATGGATAGGTAAATTACCTGCGACCTCATTATTCTAAATCTCAAGGATGATCACACATTGTGGAAACGAGGGATAGGTAAATTACCTGTGACCCCATTATTCGCTACACTTTGTCAAAATGTATGAGTTACAAATGCAAATGTCAATGAGATAGACTAGATGACCTTTGTGGCATCGAAACCTATTGAAATTGAAAGTAATAAGAGATTCAGAGAGAGAGATGAGGGGAGAAATGGATCAGAGAAGACTACGACTACCTGTGTGTTCAGAAACTTGTTTGAGTTGAATCCATGTGTCCTTTGATCGATACTCCCAAGGTAAAGCCTACACTTTTATTTTTATGCAAGAAATGAGGTTAGTAGAGGGGATTGTCATACAGGATCTGTTAAGTTGTGGAACTAGTGGAGTTTGGTTGCTATACTAGGATATTGTATAATGTGCTTCTAAGGTTAGGATGTTTAATGATTTGGTTTGCACTACTAGAGAGATGATGAACTGAGTTTTTAAATTCCATTGAGTCCCTGCTGTTTTCAAACCTCTTTCAGAGAGACTGCCTGGTTGTTTTGCTTGAGGACAAGCAAAAGGGTAAGTCTGGGGGAGTTGATATACCATGGATTTTACCCATTTTTACCCATGGTATATAAGTGTTTTATATACTATTTATTATGTATTGGAGTCTATTTAGAGTATTTACAGGTTCAGAGACAATTTGGAGAAATATGGTGATTTTGGTGTCTTTTGGAGTCTTTCGCAGTGCAGGACTGCACAGACGCTTCAGATATTTAGCTCTCGATGGAGACCTTTCCAACATTGGATGTATCCCATATTTGGACACAAGCTAGATCGTTGAGTTAGCTTTTCAATGCCACCGGGTTGAGATCAATCAAACGGTTAGATCGGAAGTTATGCTCGTTTTACTGAAGAGTGGTCAGTTTGCCTCGCGAGAGGAAGCTGCCGAGAAGAGGATTGTATGTCGATCGACACAGCACACTGCATGTCGATCGACAGGTACATCAGAATGTGGGCTGAGTATATTTCATGACCGACTGAAGCCCAGGAGTCACCACAAAGTTACCAAAATACCCTTGACGACCAGAAACCCTATTTATGTTATTTCTAAGCCATTGTTGACGGCTACGCTTTAGACGTTTTCTACGCTATCTTATTTTCATTATTTCTCTTAGGAGAGAAGGGAGGAAATCCTTGAGAGTCCTCCTGGAACTCCTTTGCTTTTCGTTTTATTTATCTATTGCATTTCTATCTATTCATCTATGATTTCTGTGACATACTTCATGTCTGAATAGATCCACCAGTTAGATCTAAGGTTCAGATAGGTTTGTGGGATTAGCCCCAAACAATACTTGCTAAGTTGTGATATTCATCAAATGGATTGAACTCTATGCTTTTTCTAGATTAGCTAACTAGAACATAGATCACTAGGATCTTTGATATCTTGAATTATCCATTTGAGCTTGTCTGTCTCCCGTTGAGAAGAACGACAGTTCCTCCTTGAGACCTTGTGGTCATATTCGGCTCGCGCCTAGGCAGATCTAGAAGCTGTCGATCGATATCCCGACAGGTGAATCGATCGGCGCTGCGAAAGGTGTATCGCTCGATATCTCAAAAGGATATCGATCGACTCTTTTTTTGTGTCATCATGCGAAAGGTGTGGCCAGAGATCTAGATATTTTAACCAGTGATACATCACATATGTTAAGCGGCTGAGATCTATAGTATCATGCAAGCAACTTGTTAAAGCATTTATAGAGATTATAATCCCCAATTCCTGAATAGAAGCCCTAGATCTAGCAACCATCCTTCCATCAACTACCTTGGTTTCATAAGAACAACTACCTTGTTCGCCCTTGCTATTTAATATATTTATTATTTTATTTACTGCTTTACAATATATTTACTGTTAGCCTAGCTAAATCATAACTATTAGATCTAGTGTGTGCCTTAGCTCCTTGTGGATTCGATCCCTAAGTACTATAACTTGACCTCTTTTGATGAGAGTAATTCACTCCTTAGGGTAATTTGAGTGATATCAAATTTGGCGCCGTTGCCTTGGGAAGGAAGAGATTGTTTGAAGGAACCAAAGCTGACCTCCAACCTAATACTGACTTAATTTGCTTGTTTTGGGGCTTGGCATACAAGGGATATGAATCCTCCTGCAAGTCTGGAAGGTAAAAAGTCTGTGAGTTTCTGGTTCCCTTCCTTCTCTCTCTTCGGCATCTCAAGATCTAAGTTTATAAAGAAAATATTGATATGATTTCTTGAGAGGCAGATGGATAGGTAAATTACCTGCGACCTCATTATTCTAAATCTCAAGGATGATCACACATTGTGGAAACGAGGGATAGGTAAATTACCTGTGACCCCATTATTCGCTACACTTTGTCAAAATGTATGAGTTACAAATGCAAATGTCAATGAGATAGACTAGATGACCTTTGTGGCATCGAAACCTATTGAAATTGAAAGTAATAAGAGATTCAGAGAGAGAGATGAGGGGAGAAATGGATCAGAGAAGACTACGACTACCTGTGTGTTCAGAAACTTGTTTGAGTTGAATCCATGTGTCCTTTGATCGATACTCCCAAGGTAAAGCCTACACTTTTATTTTTATGCAAGAAATGAGGTTAGTAGAGGGGATTGTCATACAGGATCTGTTAAGTTGTGGAACTAGTGGAGTTTGGTTGCTATACTAGGATATTGTATAATGTGCTTCTAAGGTTAGGATGTTTAATGATTTGGTTTGCACTACTAGAGAGATGATGAACTGAGTTTTTAAATTCCATTGAGTCCCTGCTGTTTTCAAACCTCTTTCAGAGAGACTGCCTGGTTGTTTTGCTTGAGGACAAGCAAAAGGGTAAGTCTGGGGGAGTTGATATACCATGGATTTTACCCATTTTTACCCATGGTATATAAGTGTTTTATATACTATTTATTATGTATTGGAGTCTATTTAGAGTATTTACAGGTTCAGAGACGATTTGGAGAAATATGGTGATTTTGGTGTCTTTTGGAGTCTTTCGCAGTGCAGGAGATGTTTAGCTATCGATGGAGATCTTCCCACCATTGGATGTATCCCATATTTGGACACAAACTAGATCTTTGAGTTAGCTTTCTAATGCCACCGGGTTGAGATCAATCCAACGGTCATATCAGAAGTTATGCTCGTTTTACTGAAGAGTGGTCAGTCTGCCTCGCGAGAGGAAGCTGCCGAGAAGAGGATTGTATGTCGATCGACACAGCACACTGCATGTCGATCGACAGGGACATCAGAATGTGGGCTGAGTATATTTCATGACCGACTGAAGCCCAGGAGTCACCACAAAGTTACCAAAATACCCTTGACGACCAGAAACCCTATTTATGTTATTTCTAAGCCATTGTTGACGGCTACGCTTTAGACGTTTTCTACGCTATCTTATTTTCATTATGTCTCTTAGGAGAGAAGGGAGGAACTCCTTGAGATTCCTCCTGGAACTCCTTTGCTTTTCGTTTTATTTATCTATTGCATTTCTATCTATTCATCTATGATTTCTGTGACATACTTCATGTCTGAATAGATCCACCAGTTAGATCTAAGGTTCATATAGGTTTGTGGGATTAGCCCCAAACTATACTTGCTAAGTTGTGATATTCATCAAATGGATGGAACTCTATGCTTGTTCTAGATTAGCTAACTAAAACATAGATCACTAGGATCTTTGATATCTTGAATTATCCATTTGAGCTTGCCTGTCTCCCGTTGAGAAGAACGACAGTTCCTCCTTGGGACCTTGTGGTCATATTCGGCTCGCGCCTAGACAGATCTAGAAGCCGTCGATCGATATCCCGACAGGTGAATCGATCGGCGCTGCGAAAGGTGTATCGCTCGATATCTCAAAAGGATATCGATCGATTCTTTTTCTGTGTCATCATGCGAAAGATGTGGCCAGAGATCTAGATATTTTAACCAGTGATACATCACATATGTTAAGCGGCTGAGATCTATAGTATCATGCAAGCAACTTGTTAAAGCATTTATAGAGATTATAATCCCCAATTCCTTAATAGAAGACCTAGATCTAGCAACCATCCTTCCATCAAATACCTTGGTTTCATAAGAACAACTACCTTGTTCGCCCTTGCTATTTAATATATTTATTATTTTATTTACTGCTTTACAATATATTTACTGTTAGCCTAGCTAAATCATAACTATTAGATCTAGTGTGTGCCTTAGCTCATTGTGGATTCGATCCCTAAGTACTATAACTTGACCTCTTTTGATGAAAGTAATTCACTCCTTAGGGTAATTTGAGTGATATCAAATTTGGTGCCGTTGCCTTGGGAAGGAAGAGATTGTTTGAAGGAACCAAAGCTGACCTCCAACCTAATACTGACTTGATTTGCTTGTTTTGGGGCTTGGTATACAAGGGATCGGAATCCTCCTGCAATTCTGGAAAGTAAAAAGTATGTGTGTTTCTGGTTCCCTTCCTTCTCTCTCTTCGGCATCTCAAGATCTAAGTTTATAAAGTAAAGATTGATATGATTTCTTGAGAGGCAGATGGATAGGTAAATTACCTGCGACCTCATTATTCTAAATCTCAAGGATGATCACACATTGTGGAAACGAGGGATAGGTAAATTACCTGTGACCCCATTATTCGCTACACTTTGTCAAAATGTTTGAGTTACAAATGCAAATGTCAATGAGATAGACTAGATGACCTTTGTGGCATCGAAACCTATTGAAATTGAAACTAATAAGAGATTCAGAGAGAGAGAGATGAGGGGAGAAAGGGATCAGAGAAGACTACGACTACCTGTGTGTTCAGAAACTTGTTTGAGTTGAATCCATGTGTCCTTTGATCGATACTCCCAAGGTAAAGCCTACACTTTTATTTTTATGCAAGAAATGAGGTTAGTAGAGGGGATTGTCATACAGGATCTGTTAAGTTGTGGAACTAGTGGAGTTTGGTTGCTATACTAGGATATTGTATAATGTGCTTCTAAGGTTAGGATGTTTAATGATTTGGTTTGCACTACTAGAGAGATGATGAACTGAGTTTTTAAATTCCATTGAGTCCCTGCTGTTTTCAAACCTCTTTCAGAGAGACTGCCTGGTTGTTTTGCTTGAGGACAAGCAAAACGGTAAGTCTGGGGGAGTTGATATACCATGGATTTTACCCATTTTTACCCATGGTATATAAGTGTTTTATATACTATTTATTATGTATTGGAGTCTATTTAGAGTATTTAAAGGTTCAGAGACGATTTGGAGAAATATGGTGATTTTGGTGTCTTTTGGAGTCTTTCGCAGTGCAGGACTGCACAGACACTTCAGATGTTTAGCTATCGATGGAGATCTTCCCACCTTTGGATGTATCCTATATTTGGACACAAACTAGATCTTTGAGTTAGCTTTCTAATGCCACCGGGTTGAGATCAATCCAACGGTCATATTAGAAGTTATGCTCGTTTTACTGAAGAGTGGTCAGTCTGCCTCGCGAGAGGAAGCTGCCGAGAAGAGGATTGTATGTCGATCAACACAGCACACTGCATGTCGATCGACAGGGACATCAGAATGTGGGCTGAGTATATTTCATGACCGACTGAAGCCCAGGAGTCACCACAAAGTTACCAAAATACCCTTGACGACCAGAAATCCTATTTATGTTATTTCTAAGCCATTGTTGACGGCTACGCTTTAGACGTTTTCTACGCTATCTTATTTTCATTATGTCTCTTAGGAGAGAAGGGAGGAACTCCTTGAGATTCCTCCTGGAACTCCTTTGCTTTTCGTTTTATTTATCTATTGCATTTCTATCTATTCATCTATGATTTATGTGACATACTTCATGTCTGAATAGATCCACCAGTTAGATCTAAGGTTCAGATAGGTTTGTGGGATTAGCCCCAAACTATACTTGCTAAGTTGTGATATTCATCAAATGGATGGAACTCTATGCTTGTTCTAGATTAGCTAACTAAAACATAGATCACTAGGATCTTTGATATCTTGAATTATCCATTTGAGCTTGCCTGTCTCCCGTTGAGAAGAACGACAGTTCCTCCTTGGGACCTTGTGGTCATATTCGGCTCGCGCCTAGACAGATCTAGAAGCCGTCGATCGATATCCCGACAGGTGAATCGATCGGCGCTGCGAAAGGTGTATCGCTCGATATCTCAAAAGAATATCGATCGATTCTTTTTCTGTGTCATCATGCGAAAGGTGTGGCCAGAGATCTAGATATTTTAACCAGTGATACATCACATATGTTAAGCGGCTGAGATCTATAGTATCATGCAAGCAACTTGTTAAAGCATTTATAGAGATTATAATCCCCAATTCCTGAATAGAAGACCTAGATCTAGCAACCATCCTTCCATCAAATACCTTGGTTTCATAAGAACAACTACCTTGTTCGCCCTTGCTATTTAATATATTTATTATTTTATTTACTGCTTTACAATATATTTACTGTTAGCCTAGCTAAATCATAACTATTAGATCTAGTGTGTGCCTTAGCTCCTTGTGGATTTGATCCCTAAGTACTATAACTTGACCTCTTTTGATGAGAGTAATTCACTCCTTAGGGTAATTTGAGTGATATCAAATTTGGTGCCGTTGCCTTGGGAAGGAAGAGATTGTTTGAAGGAACCAAAGCTGACCTCCATTCTAATACTGACTTGATTTGCTTGTTTTGGGGCTTGGTATACAAGGGATCGGAATCCTCCTGCAATTCTGGAAAGTAAAAAGTATGTGTGTTTCTGGTTCCCTTCCTTCTCTCTCTTCGGCATCTCAAGATCTAAGTTTATAAAGTAAAGATTGATATGATTTCTTGAGAGGCAGATGGATAGGTAAATTACCTGCGACCTCATTATTCTAAATCTCAAGGATGATCACACATTGTGGAAACGAGGGATAGGTAAATTACCTGTGACCCCATTATTCGCTACACTTTGTCAAAATGTTTGAGTTACAAATGCAAATGTCAATGAGATAGACTAGATGACCTTTGTGGCATCGAAACCTATTGAAATTGAAACTAATAAGAGATTCAGAGAGAGAGATGAGGGGAGAAAGGGATCAGAGAAGACTACGACTACCTGTGTGTTCAGAAACTTGTTTGAGTTGAATCCATGTGTCCTTTGATCGATACTCCCAAGGTAAAGCCTACACTTTTATTTTTATGCAAGAAATGAGGTTAGTAGAGGGGATTGTCATACAAGATCTGTTAAGTTGTGGAACTAGTGGAGTTTGGTTGCTATACTAGGATATTGTATAATGTGCTTCTAAGGTTAGGATGTTTAATGATTTGGTTTGCACTACTAGAGAGATGATGAACTGAGTTTTTAAATTCCATTGAGTCCCTGCTATTTTCAAACCTGTTTCAGATAGGTTTGTGGGATTAGCCCCAAACTATACTTGCTAAGTTGTGATATTCATCAAATGGATTGAACTCTATGCTTGTTCTAGATTAGCTAACTAGAACATAGATCACTAGGATCTTTGATATCTTGAATTATCCATTTAAGCTTGCCTGTCTGCCGTTGAGAAGAACGACAGTTCCTCCTTGAGACCTTGTGGTCATATTCGGCTCGCGCCTAGGCAGATCTAGAAGCCGTCGATCGATATCCCGACAGGTGAATCGATCGGCGCTGCGAAAGGTGTATTGCTCGATATCTCAAAATGATATCGATCGACTCTTTTTCTGTGTCATCATGCGAAATGTGTGGCCAGAGATCTAGATATTTTAACCAGTGATACATCACATATGTTAAGCGGCTGAGATCTATAGTATCATGCAAGCAACTTGTTAAAGCATTTATAGAGATTATAATCCCCAATTCCTGAATAGAAACCCTAGATCTAGCTACCATCCTTCCATCAAACAGCTCCTTGCTAAGCTGAACAATTATATTGTTCATCTTGTTTACTGTTTTATTTACTGTTTTACCATATTCATTTACTGCTTTATAATTTATTTGCTGTTAGCCGAGCTTAATCATAACTATTAGATCTAGTGTGTGCCTTAGCTCCTTGTGGATTCGATCCCTAAGTACTATAACTTGACCTCTTTTGATGAGAGTAATTCACTCCTTAGGGTAATTTGAGTGATATCAAATTTGGCGCCGTTGCCGGGGATATTGAGGAAGGTTATTTACTCAAATTATAAGAAACCCGGTTTTTATGATCACCTAGATATCACTCAAATTACCCTAAAGAGGGAATTACTCTCATCAAAAGAGTAACAATGAAAATAAGATACACCTTTTGATGCGTAGAAAGCTAAACATATGTGAGTTCCTCCCTTTCGATAGACACTGTTCATCCAGTGTCGATCGATACAGTTCACTTCAGCACTGTTCACCGAAACACTGTTAATCGCGGCACTATTCACGAAAACACTGTTCATCCGAACACTGTTCATCCCGTATCGATCGACACTGTTCATCCGACGTCGATCGACACTGTTCACCGAAACACTGTTCACCGAAACACTGTTCATCGCGACACTGTTCATCGGGGTACTGTTCATCGCGGCACTGTTCATTCGGGTACTGTTAATCCAGACACTGTTCATCCGACGCCGAAAAATTCTGTTCATCAAGAGTCAACCGACACCACTTGCGGGGAAACAAATGAGGTAAGAGAGCACTCATACTTAAGATTGATAAGAGAGGTATCTGGCGAGACGAAGAAGGTCGTCCTTGCAACACCAGAGGACAATTAATTAATGCAGATGGTGATGTAATCCCTGATGTGATTGATGTTGCTGAGACAAACGACTTTACTTTGACAAGCCAATGGTATGATTTTGGAAGCGAGGACCCTTTCAAAGGTCTTCCTTTTGAAAATCCCAAAGATCTTATCAAGACACTCGAGGGGTTAGCCTCGTCAGCCCTCTCATCAGCAAACAAGCAGAATGAGGTACATGTAGATCACATTATCTGCAAGATTTTCTCCTATTTTTTATCTGGAGAGGCTTTTAGCTGGTTCAGTAAGTTGCAGCCAAGATCTCTAACCTGTTGGGAAGACATCAAAAGCGCCTTCCTAGGTAAATTTTTCAGTGAAGCTGTAGCAATTCGCAGTAAAAAGTTTGATTACATGATTGACAAGATGATTGAAGATCGTGAGAAAGGAATAATGACTAGTATCAGCCAGATTATTGATTGTCTACAGCGAGCAGAATGAAGATTCTGAGACCCCAACAACTCATGTCAAGCAGCCAGACATTCAGGATCAACATGCTTATGAGGACACACAGAGGGACAAACTGAACAGAAGAGAGCTGGTCAACCATGGTACAGTTGAGGATGATGAACAAGATGGATCTGGAGAGCCGAGCATAGTAGAAAAAGCTGATACAAGTGATTCGATTTCAGCATCGATCGATATCGGCACTTCAGAAATGATCGATACAGACTTGTCTCATCGTTCGATACCTCTCGAAATCCCTGATGCTACTGCTGTGAATGATGGGACAAAACGACAAAGAGCACTCAGAGACTACAACAGTCCTGAGGATTTATATGCTAAAAGGTCTACATTGCGTCGTTCAACATTCCAGAGTTCCATCCCTGAGCTACCTACTGCATATATCTCTCTTGTGGGTCAGACTCCTTTTCATGGTCTTCATTATGAAGATGCCACTAACCACTTAGAGGCATTCGAAGATTTAGCTTCGACCATCAAATACAATGGAGTCCCTGAAGACTACTACTTCTGCAAATTATTCTCATATTCTCTTGCTGGAGAAGCAGTACGTTGGTTTAGGAAGTTGCCACAAGGATCTGTTACTACCTGGAAAGACATCACAAACGCCTTCTTCAACAACTTCCGATGCAAGGGAAGTTGTGATATGGTAGAGATTGAGAATCTAGAGATTGAGAAGATTGAGAAGAGAGCTATGCTGGAATATATGGTAAAGGATGATGAACAGATGGCACCTGGAGAACTGAGTAGAGTATAAGCCGATATTAGTGACACAAGCTCAGCATCAATCGACCCCGTGACCTCGACATCGATCGACAACATTACTTCAGCATCAATCGACACCAGCATCTCAACATCGATCGACAGAGACGTTTGTCACAGATCGATATCACTTGAAGTCCATGAAAGTTTGAGTTGTCCTCAGGACATTGCAGACTCGACACAGAAGAGCATTAATGTATCAAGTTGTTATCCCAACCAAGATGTAGAAAAAGAGATCACCATGGAAGATTTCTTGGAGCTAGAAGAATTTTTGGAGTTGGAAGATGGAGAACAACTTGGAGACTTGGATTCGAGTGTAGAACTCACTATGGAAGACTTCATAGAGATGGAGGAATGGCTTAAGTCAGAACAGAAGCTTGATGACGAGCGGAACACTATGAGAAAAGATATGGAGACTTCGTCAAGGACTATCATCGATCGATACCGACCTGATGAGATCGATCGACACCCGCCAGATAGCATTGATCGACACCCACCCGAGTGCATTGATCGACACACATCGTTTGATGAGCTACCAGGATGCACAGTTAAGCTGGAACCGATTGAAGTGAGAATGCAAAAGCCTAAGACCTCATACCTTGCTGTCCCCGAACATCTAAGACCCATATGCGCAGAAGAAGCTGCTGGGATTTGCAAAAGAATGAAGAGGATACATGACCCTGTGAAGATTGTGGTTCCCTATGCCGTGGTTGAAGCTGAATCTCCTATACCACCAGATAGAGGTATACGTCTTGATTCCTATAATGGAGTATTTAAAGATCATCAGCATGTGGTAGCTTCTCAGAGAGAGATGAGGTGTAGAACTGAAGTCGACAAAGCCCTCAGAGACGAAGCCTCGATCGACACTGTTCAGAAAACATCGATCGATAATATCACTCCACCATCGATCGACATCTACCAGATACCACCGATCGACATCATCAATCTGTCATTGATCGACACTACCACTGGTTCATCGATCGATACCAGACGCAAATCAGAGCAGAATGAGTATGAAGTGTGTGGAAATATTTTTGATGGAGATACCACCACGCGTTCAGACAAGTCTGGGTGAAAGATGATGATGAATTGGAGGAAGAGGAAAATAACCAAAAGGGATCCCCAGTTATCATTGATTCCTCACTTCTCCGATGATGTCAGGAAATCTGGAGCGAGACTACACAAGTCTGTGGAAAAGAAGAGGAGAAATTGGAAGAAGCGGAAACGAACCAAGGGAGGTTCTCAGTTACCATTGACTCCTTACTTTTCAGATTATGTCAAGACATCAAGAGTGCGCAACATAAACTTCTCACACCCGTTTGCAAAGCTTCGAGCACTCCTTATTGCTGAGATGATAGACAAAGGAGAAAAGTCTATGGAGGAGGCTTTCACACAAGAATGATACAGCCTCAAAGATTGGACGTTGAGATTTGTTTTCTCATTCTCATCCGGATCAAATCAGATCTCCAAAAGTCAAGCTAATGACTAAAAATAAGCGTTGAGTGGGAGGCAACCCACTGTTAGGTAAAAAGAGGGATCCAAGGAAGAAGCGTTAATCTACCAACATCGACCGATGACTGCGCAGCATCGGTCGACAGAGCATTAATAGCATCGATTGATCGCCACTTAATTGTGTTGATCGATAGAGCATCAATAGTATCGATCGCCACTTAACTGTGTTGGTCAATATTCACATCAAAGTTAGGTATACTGTTTTTCCTTGTTAATTATTGTCCTTATGATTTATTCTCCCACCAAACTTAGACTGTATAACACTGGTAACAGTGTTGTTTAGGTCTGGAGGACGTCGTACTAATATTATATTTTATATTAGCTATTAAGAATAGGGATCCAAGTAAACGATTGCCCAACACATCGCTCGATGAGACCAGCTCGATATCGATCGCCAGCACTTCATATCAAACGATCGATTGTCTCTTCATTGTGTCAAACGATCTCTCTAACCATCGACCGATGAGACCATATCGATATCGTTCGACAGCGCTTCATCTTCAACGATCGATTGATACTTCATTGTGTCGATCAACACAGACATCAGCGAGCTGGTATATCGTTCTTACTTGTTAATTTTGTGATAATGCTTTATGATTTTCACCTTACCACCGAATGTGTTACACTGGGACAGTGTAATTTAAGTCTGGGGGGATTACTAATGGTTATTTACTTTATTTGTCTTATTTAAAATGTTTTCAAAAAAATTTTTATTGAGTCAAGAAGGGGATATAATCTTAATCGATTTACTACTTGTCATTTAACCACTCTTTAGACCAGTCTTAGACTTACTGATTGCAGAAATACTAGAGATACTAAAGTGGATCAACATGTCAACTATGTTTGCACTTGCTGAGATTGTTTGAAGGAACCAAAGCTGACCTCCAACCTAATACTGACTTGATTTGCTTGTTTTGGGGCTTGGTATACAAGGGATCGGAATCCTCCTGCAAGTCTGGAAGGTAAAAAGTCTGTGTGTTTCTGGTTTCCTTCCTTCTCTCTCTTCGGCATCTCAAGATCTAAGTTTATAAAGAAAATATTGATATGATTTCTTGAGAGGCAGAGGGATAGGTAAATTACATGCGACCCCATTATTCTAAATCTCAAGGATGATCACACATTGTGGAAACGAGGGATAGGTAAATTACCTGTGATCCCATTATTCGCTACACTTTGTCAAAATGTATGAGTTACAAATGCAAATGTCAATGAGATAGACTAGATGACCTTTGTGGCATCGAAACCTATTGAAATTGAAACTAATAAGAGATTCAGAGAGAGAGATGAGGGGAGAAATGGATCAGAGAAGACTACGACTACCTGTGTGTTCAGAAACTTGTTTGAGTTGAATCCATGTGTCCTTTGATCGATACTCCCAAGGTAAAGCCTACACTTTTATTTTTATGCAAGAAATGAGGTTAGTAGAGGGGATTGTCATACAGGATCTGTTAAGTTGTGGAACTAGTGGAGTTTGGTTGCTATACTAGGATATTGTATAATGTACTTCTAAGGTTAGGATGTTTAATGATTTGGTTTGCACTACTAGAGAGATGATGAACTGAGTTTTTAAATTCCATTGAGTCCCTGCTGTTTTCAAACCTCTTTCAGAGAGACTGCCTGGTTGTTTTGCTTGAGGACAAGCAAAAGGGTAAGTCTGGGGGAGTTGATATACCATGGATTTTACCCATTTTTACCCATGGTATATAAGTGTTTTATATACTATTTATTATGTATTGAAGTCTATTTAGAGTATTTACAGGTTCAGGGACGATTTGGAGAAATATGGTGATTTTGGTGCCTTTTGGAGTCTTTCGCAGTGCAGGACTGCACAGACGCTTCAGATTTTTAGCTCTCGATGGAGACCTTCCTACCATTGGATATATCCCATATTTGGACACAAGCTAGATCTTTGCGTTAGATTTCCAATGCCACCGGTTTGAGATAAATCCAACGGTTAGATCGGACGTTATGCCCGTTTTACCGAAGAGTGGTCAGTCTGCCTCGCGAGAAGAAGCTGCCGAGAAGAGGATTGTATGTCGATCGATACAGCACACTGCATGTCGATTGACAGGGACATCAGAATGTGGGCTGAGTATATTTCATGACCGACTGAAGCCCAGGAGTCACCACAAAGTTACCAAAATACCCTTGACGACCAGAAACCTTATTTAAGTTATTTCTAAGCCATTGTTGACGGCTACGCTTTAGACGTTTTCTACGCTTTCATTGTATCTCTTAGACACGGTTTCATTGCTATTTAATAAGATACACCTCTTTTTTACCATCAAAAGAGATGGTGAATTTCCTATACCACCAGATAGAGGTGTGCATCTAGATTCCTGCAATGGAGTATTTAAGGATCATCAGCATGTAGTAGCTTCTCAGAGGGGGATGAGGTGTAGAACTGAAGTCGACAAAGAACCCAGAGAAGAAGCCTCAATCGACACTGTTTAGAAAACATCGATCGATAATATCACTCCACCATCGATCGACATCTACCGGATACCACCGATCGACATCTACCAGATACCACCGATCGACATCATCAATCTGTCATTGATCGACACTACCACTGGTTCATCGATCGATAGCAGACGCGAATCAGAGCAGAATGAGTATAAAGTGTGTGGAAATATTTTTGATGGAGATACCACCACGCGTTCAGACAAGTCTGGGGGAAAGATGATGAATTGGAGGAAGAGGAAAAGAACCAAAAGGGATTCTCAGTTATCATTGATTCCTCACTTCTCCGATGATGTCAGGAAATTTGGAGTGAGACTACACAAGTCTGTGGAAAAGAAGAGGAGAAATTGGAAGAAGAAGAAACGAGCAAAGAGAGGTTCTTCTCAGTTACCATTGACTCCTTACTTCTCAGATGGTGTTAGGAAATCCAGAGTGTGCAACAGAAACTTCTCACACCCGTTTGCAAAGCTTCGAGCACTCCTTATTGCTGAGATGATAGACAAAGGAGAAAAGTCTATGGAGGAGGCTTTCACACAAGAATGATACAGCCTCAAAGATTGGACATTGAGATTTGTTTTGGAGCGTATTCTCATTCTCATCCGGACCAAATCAGATCTCCAAAAGTCAAGCTAATGATTAAAAATAAGCGCTGAGTGGGAGGCAACCCACTGTTAGGTAAAAAGAGGGATCCAAGGAAGAAGCGTTAATCTACCAACATCGACCGATGACTGCGCATCATTGGTCGACAGAGCATCACTAGCATCGATCGATCGCCACTTAATTGTGTTGATTGATAGGGCATCAAGAGTATCGATCGCCACTTAACTGTGTTGGTCAATATTCACATCAAAGTTAGGTATACTATTTTTCCTTGTTAATTATTGTCCTCATGATTTATTCTTCCACCAATCTTAGACTGTATAACACTGGTAACAGTGTTGTTTAAGTCTGGGGACGTCGTACTAATATTATATTTTAGATTAGCTATTTAGAATAGGGACCCGAGTAAACGATTGCCATAATATCGACCGACGAGAAGAAGTCTATATTGATCGACATAACCAAATCTGCCACGACCGATGACAACACATTTACATCGATCAACATCTATTCCGGTCAGGTATTTCGTTCTAACTTGTTAAATTGAGTACATATGATTTATTTCTCACCAATCTCCGACTTTATAACACCATTATAGTGTTATTTAAGTCTGGAGGAAGTTCTACTGATATTGTGTTTTAGTTTTCAAAAAAAAAAAAAAAAAATTTATTAAAAACAGATCCAAGTAAACGATTGCCCAGCACATCGCCCGATGAGACCAGCTCGATATCGATCGCCAGCACTTCATATCAAACGATCGATTGTCTCTTCATTGTGTCAAACGATCTCTCTAACCATCGACCGATGAGACCATGTCGATATCGTTCGACAGCGATTCATCTTCAACGATCGATTGACACTTCATTGTGTCGATCGACACAGACATCAGCGAGCTGGTATATTGTTCTTGCTTGTTAATTTTGTGCTATTGCTATATTATTTTCACCTTACCACCGACTGTGTTACACTGGGGACAGTGTAATTTTAGTCTGGGGGGATTACTAATATCTATTTACTTTATTTGTCTCAGTTAAAATGTTTTCAAAAAAGTTTTTATTGAGTCAAGAAGGGAATATAATCTTAATTGATTTATTACTTGTCATCTAACCACTCTTTAGACCAGTCTTAGATTTACTAACTGTAGAAGTACTAGAGATACTAAAGTGGATCAACCTGTCAACTATGTTTGCAGTTGCTGAAATTGTTGAAGGAACCAAAGCTGACCTCCAACCTAATACTGACTTGATTTGCTTGTCTTGGGGCTTGGTATACAAGGGATCGGAATCCTCCTGCAAGTCTGGAAGGTAAAAAGTCTGTGTGTTTCTGGTTCCCTTCCTTCTCTCTCTTCGGCATCTCAAGATCTAAGTTTGTAAAGAAAAGATTGATATGATTTCTTGAGAGGCAGAGGGATAGGTAAATTACCTGCGATCCCATTATTCTAAATCTCAGGGATGATCACACATTGTGGAAACGAGGAATAGGTAAATTACCTGAGACCCCATTATTCGCTACACTTTGTCAAAATGTATGAGTTACAAATGCAAATGTCAATGAGATAGACTAGATGACCTTTGTGGCATCAAAACCTATTGACATTGAAACTAATAAGAGATCCAGAGAAGAGAGATGAGGGGAGAAAAAGATCAGAGAAGACTACCTGTGTGTTCAGAAACTTGTTTGAGTTGAATCCATGTGTCCTTTGATCGATACTCCCAAGGCAAAGCCTACACTTTTATTTTTATGCAAGAAATGAGGTTAGTAGAGGGGATTGTCAGACAGGATCTGTTAGGTTGTGGAACTAGTGGAATTTGGTTGTGATACTAGGATATGGTATGATGTGCTTCTAAGGTTAGGATGTTTAATGATTTGGTTTGCACTACTAAAGAGATGATGAACTGAGTTTTTAAAATTGTTTGAGTCCCTGCTGTTTTCAAACCTTTTTCAGAGAGACTGTCTGTTTGTTTTGCTTGAGGACAAGCAAAAGGGTAAGTCCGGGGGAGTTGATATACCATGGATTTTACCCATTTTTAGCCATGGTATATAAGTGTTTTATGTAATATTTATTATTTATTGGAGTCTATTTAGAGTATTTACAGGTTCAGGGACGATTTGGAGAAATATGGTGATTTTGGTGCCTTTTGGAGTCTTTCGCAGTTGATGAGGACATTGAACCTGACCTTACTGAACCAGACATTCAAGACATGATCAGCAACATTACCAAACCAGAGACTGAGCAAGAAGTGCCCATACCAACCGTGTTTAAGGGAGCTATCACTAGACAAAGAGCTAAGATACTTCAACATAAATTTAATGAGAGCATGATACTTGCTTCTGATCTTGGACAGGTTAAACAAGCTGAGGAAGATATCAAAGATGTGATCAAGAGAGATGCTGTGAAGATAGAGGAACCAAATGGGAGTTCTCAAGCATCAAGAGAAGATCTTTGGCCATTCATACCTGATCAGAGTCACAACCATTTGATGATCATTACCATAGAAGAACCCAATGCTTAAGAAGGTTCTTGGACATGGTTAGCTACGAGGCAAGCTCCTTGTGTGTGCTCTTTTCCTTACTCTTGGTTTTGTCCCACGAGGTTTTCCAGGAGGAGGTTTTTAACGAGGCCACAACTAGCTTACAAATCACCTTGAAGCATCTCGGTCCAAGACTAAGAAGAAACCACTTCTTCTTTGTTTCCTTATTTGAACCATATTTTATTTTAAGTTATTTCATTTTGTGTCGACAAGGAGCATGTTCCTTTAGTCTTTATATTGTTTGCAAAACTCATTGAGAAGGTTACACTTGATATTTTATAAAACTTTTCTTTCAAAGAAAACCTAGAGCTCTCAACTGAACTCGCAGCCGCCTCCTTGCCTTGTGAGACCAGTACCTCCACGGCTTGAAGGTTCCCTTGTGTTGTATCACGAGCCTTCCATCTCTCGTGTGGTGCACTTCAATCCACCTTGTTCTTAGTCCACGGATTCTCTTGGTTGATTAGATCAAACAATAGAACCACCTCTTGATCTAGATCGGCTCCATCTCTCTTGCTTGGATCATACAGCCTTTGTCAGCCTAGGCTTGTATCATTTCTGGTATCAGAGCTGAAGTTCCTTCAGCATCAGGTTGTAACTATCCTCTCTACTAGTTTCTTTAGATCATTCGTTTGTACTTTCATCCATTCAAAAAAAAAAAAGAAAATCGTTTGTCATCTCATATAGTTTGCTTTGCATATTCATATCTTGTTTTCCATCTTGTCATCATTAGGTCGAGTCCCTTGCTAGTTAGATCATCTCGCCAACTTCAAAAAAAAAAGAAAAGATTGCATCCGTGTTCTTCAAGTTGTATATTTCAATTTTCCTTTTTGGTAGATTTTGTCATATTAGTGCATTCGATCTTTCCTTTTTGTTTTCTTTCTTTGATTTGTTTTTCCTCTTTTGCATCAAATCCCATCTTTACTTAATTCTTCTCATCGACCAGAACTAAGGTTTAATCTTTTAACTTACAGGTACAATGGGAGAAGCATCCGAGCTAGCTACTATGATGCAAGCCTTCAACGCCATGAGGGAAGAGATGAAGGAGATGCGCCAAGACCTTGGAGATAGGCTGTCCAGAGTAGAGCAGAGACCCGCGGCTCAAGCTACTCAAACTGCTGAGAGGTTTCCAAACCGAAACCAGCAGTACCAAGCTCCAAACAACAGGCGTACTGGAGTACACTTCAATGATGAACCAGAGACTAGTACTCGGAACCAACAGAATGAAGAAGATACTGGACAACAACATGGTCCTTATCCGAGGGCAAGAGTTCAGCAAGATGACTATGGAGAAGAGGCAGAAGAGGAAGAGGAGTACTTACCTCCACAACGAGCCCCACGGAGACCCATCCGCAACCAGGCCTATGAGGAAGATGACTATGCACCTCAACAGAGAGGACATCGCCAACAACACCACAACCAAGGACCGGATCTATTAAAGATGACACCACCACAGTATGCTGGAAAGGTTGATCTTGAAGCTTACCTTGATTGGGAAAAGAGGATGGACCACATCTTTGCTTACTACAACCATCCTGGCCCCAAGAGAGTTGCTTTGGCAGTAGCTCAGCTCACGGATAATGCCTTATCCTGGTGGGATAGATTGTGCACTGACCGTAGGAGAGGGCACTTGAGGCGACTAGACTCTTGGTTAGACATGAAAGATGCTATGAGGCTGAGGTTTGTGCCACAACACTATCATAGAGACTTGCACAAGAAGTTCAGAACACTTAAGCAAGGGAGCAAGTCAGTTGAGGATTATTATGAGGAGTTTGAGAAGCTAAGAAACCGCCTTGATCTTAATGAAGATGAAGAAACCATCATGGCTCAATTCATAGATGGGTTGCAAGATAGAGTGAGCAGCAAGGTGGAAAGACAAGCTTATGGGGATCTCAAAGACCTATTCCACTTAGCAGTACAAGCTGAGCAACATATCAAGAAGAAGAGCACCAGAGGCAGGTCTCAATCAAACTGGAACTCCAACAGCAACAGCAACTACAACAAACCAGTAGACAAGGGAAAAGGGGTTGAGGGAGACACTCGTTCCAAGTCTCAATCTGCGGATACCAACAAGGACCCCAGGACGGATACAACTAAGACTACTCCTCCTCAACGTGCCAGAGACATCACTTGTTTCAAGTGTAAGGGCCGAGGACATATGGCTAGAGAATGTCCAAACCAGAGGGTGATGATGCTCACTGATGATGGGTATGAATCACATGATGAGGATGCACCTGAGCTACAAGCGGACTATGGAGAGTTGCAATACCCAGATGTGGGAGAGAACTTAATGATAAGGCGTGTGCTTAGTGTTCTAGTAGAACCAGCTGAGACTATCCAAAGAGAAAACATCTTCCATAGCAGATGCACTATTAAAGGCAAGGTATGTAACCTCATCATTGATGGTGGGTCTTGTACTAATGCCGCGAGTGCTTACATGGTTGATAAGCTTGGCTTAGTCAAGGTCCAGCATCCGCATCCATATAGGCTAAGATGGTTAGATGATAAGGTTGAGCTGCAGATCAAAGAGCAAGTTACTATACCTTTTAGCATT
Organism: Raphanus raphanistrum subsp. raphanistrum; assembly: GCA_019706035.1. Taxonomy (NCBI): domain Eukaryota; kingdom Viridiplantae; phylum Streptophyta; class Magnoliopsida; order Brassicales; family Brassicaceae; genus Raphanus; species Raphanus raphanistrum. The sequence continues at coordinate 12,370,054 of CM033985.1, forward strand.
GGTAAGTATCAAGATGAGGTAGTTTGTGATGTAGTGCCTATGCAAGCTGGGCATGTTTTGTTAGGTCGACCTTGGCAATGGGATAGAGAGACTAGGCATGATGGTAGATCAAACATGTATACATTCATGCATAACAAGCGTAAGATTAGTCTAGCTCCTCTCACTCCTGCTCAAGTTCATGAATTGCATTTGCAAATGGTTAAGGAGAAGGAAAAATCTGTTAAAATCTGTTAAGTCAAATTTCCTAATGCAGCCTAGCCATATAAGAAAGGCAACTGCTACCAAACACGCAATGCTACTAATGATCTTTAAGGAGCTTTTTAGTGCAGGTTCAGGTGAAGTGGAGTATCCACCAGAGATCACCAAGCTTCTTAACAAGTTCAAGGACTTGTTTCCAGAAGAGGTTCCACACGGCTTACCACCACTAAGGGGCATTGAGCATCAGATAGATTTCATACCAGGAGCTGCTTTGCCAAACAAACCAGCATATAGAGTCAACCCCGAGGAGGCCAAGGAGTTGGAAAGGCAAGTCCAGGACCTATTGGACAAGGGATACGTGAGGGAGAGCCTGAGCCCATGTGCAGTGCCTGTCTTGCTAGTACCAAAGAAGGATGGAACTTGGAGAATGTGTGTAGACTGCCGTGCCATCAACAACATCACTATCAAGTATAGACACCCCATTCCAAGGCTGGATGACATGCTAGACGAGTTAAGTGGTGCCACCATCTTCTCCAAGATTGATCTTAAGAGTGGGTACCATCAGGTAAGAATGAAAGAAGGTGATGAGTGGAAGACAGCTTTTAAAACAAAGCAAGGTCTCTATGAGTGGCTAGTGATGCCATTTGGACTCACTAATGCTCCTAGCACCTTCATGCGCCTCATGAATCATATCCTTAGACCATACATCAGTAAGTTTGTTGTGGTATATTTTGATGACATTTTAATCTATAGTACCAGCTTACTTGATCATGTGTCACATCTTGAGCAAGTATTAGAAACACTTCGTAAAGAAGGACTCTATGCAAACCTCAAGAAGTGCACATTCTGCACTGATAAACTTGTCTTCCTAGGTTTTGTTGTGAGTTCACAGGGATTACAGGTTGATGAAGAGAAGGTTAAAGCAATCTAAGACTGGCCAGTACCCACAAGCATCAGTCAAGTCAGAAGCTTTCATGGGCTAGCCAGTTTCTACAGGCGGTTTGTTCAGGATTTCAGTAGCATAGCAGCACCTCTCACTGCCATTGTCAAGAAGAGTGTCGGATTCATGTGGGAGAAGGCTCAAGAAGAGGCTTTTCAGGCCCTCAAATACCGGCTAACTCATGCACCAGTACTAGCTTTACCAGACTTCAATAAGACATTTGAAGTAGAGTGTGATGCCTCAGGAATTGGGGTTGGGGCAGTACTACTTCAAGGAGGCAAACCAGTGGCCTTCTTCAGTGAGAAACTCAGTGGAGCCGCCCTTAACTACCCTACATATGACAAGGAGTTATATGCCTTGGTGAGAGCTTTGGAGACATGGCAGCACTATCTTTTATCCAAGGAATTTGTGGTGCACACTGATCATGAGACCCTTAAACATCTAAGAGGGCAAACCAATCTCAAGAGAAGACATGCTAGGTGGCTGGAGTTTATAGAAACCTTTCCATACATCATCAAGTATAAGAGGGGTAAAGAGAACATTGTAGCTGATGCACTCTCCAGGAGACATGCCTTGATTGCCACAATGGAAGCTAAGGTGCTAGGATTTGAGTTCATCAAGGAACTATATGGGGAGGATCCGGATCTTGCTGACACTTACACCAGCTGCACTAAAGGACCTCACGGGAAGTTCTACTTGCATGAGGGATTCTTATTTAAGGGCAAGAGACTATGTGTCCCTCAGTGTTCTTTGAGAGATTTGATCACTAGAGAAGCTCACGGAGGGGGTCTCATGGGACATTTTGGAGTAGACAAGACACTTGCTGTGGTCAGAGAGCATTTTTATTGGCCGCACCTAAAGAAGACAGTAGAGGCTCATTGTGCAAGATGTGTGGTATGCAAGAAAGCTAAGTCAAGAATACAACCCCATGGTCTTTACATGCCACTGCCCATCCCCACAGCCCCTTGGGTGGACATATCCATGGATTTTGTACTAGGATTACCCATGATTCAACACAAAGATTCAATCTTTGTTGTGGTGGATAGGTTCTCCAAGATGGCACACTTCATACCTTGTGCCAAGGTGAATGATGCATCCAAGACAGCTGACTTGTTCTTCAGAGAAGTGGTTCGTTTACATGGGGTTCCAAGAACCATTGTGTCAGATCGAGACACCAAGTTCCTCAGCCACTTCTGGAGGACACTATGGAAAAAGCTTGGAACAAAGTTACTCTATTCAACTACTTGCCATCCGCAAACTGATGGACAAACAGAAGTTGTTAACAGAACTCTCTCCACATTGCTTAGAGCCACCATTGGGAAGAACATGAAGAATTGGGTTGATTGTATTCCCTTCATAGAGTTTGCATACAACCGGGCTCAACACTCAGCTACAAAGATGTCACCATTTGAAGCTGCTTATGGGTTCAATCCAAAGACACCTCTCGATCTTACTCCTTTACCTCCAGCTGAAGTTATTAGTCTCACGGGTGAAGCCAAGGCTGCTTATGTCAAGGAATTACACCACAAAGTCCAGGAGAATCTAGAGAAGCGAACTGACCAGTATGCTAAACAAGCTAACAAGGGTCGCAAAGAGGTTATATTTGAACCAGGAGAGTGGGTTTGGTTACACATGAGGCAAGAGAGGTTCCCTAACCAGAGGAGTTCAAAGTTGAAGCCAAGAGGCACTGGTCCCTTTCAAGTTCTCGAGAGGATCAACAACAACGCCTACCGTCTTGACCTGCCATGTGAGTTAAACGTATCATCCACTTTCAATGTTACTGATTTGTCTCCTTGTTTTGCAGATGAACCAGTTTTGAGGTCAAAACCTTTTGAAGAGGGAGGGAATGATGAGGACATTGAATCTGACCTTACTGAACCAGACATTCAAGACATGATCAGCAACATTACCAAACCAGAGACTGAGCAAGAAGTGCCCATACCAACCGTGTTTAAGGGAGCTATCACTAGACAAAGAGCTAAGATACTTCAACATAAATTTAATGAGAGCATGATACTTGCTTCTGATCTTGGACAGGTTAAACAAGCTGAGGAAGATATCAAAGATGTGATCAAGAGAGATGCTGTGAAGATAGAGGAACCAAATGGGAGTTCTCAAGCATCAAGAGAAGATCTTTGGCCATTCATACCTGATCAGAGTCACAACCATTTGATGATCATTACCATAGAAGAACCCAATGCTTAAGAAGGTTCTTGGACATGGTTAGCTACGAGGCAAGCTCCTTGTGTGTGCTCTTTTCCTTACTCTTGGTTTTGTCCCACGAGGTTTTCCAGGAGGAGGTTTTTAACGAGGCCACAACTAGCTTACAAATCACCTTGAAGCATCTCGGTCCAAGACTAAGAAGAAACCACTTCTTCTTTGTTTCCTTATTTGAACCATATTTTATTTTAAGTTATTTCATTTTGTGTCGACAAGTTCCTTTAGTCTTTATATTGTTTGCAAAACTCATTGAGAAGGTTACACTTGATATTTTATAAAACTTTTCTTTCAAAGAAAACCTAGAGCTCTCAACTGAACTCGCAGCCGCCTCCTTGCCTTGTGAGACCAGTACCTCCACGGCTTGAAGGTTCCCTTGTGTTGTATCACGAGCCTTCCATCTCTCGTGTGGTGCACTTCAATCCACCTTGTTCTTAGTCCACGGATTCTCTTGGTTGATTAGATCAAAAAATAGAACCACCTCTTGATCTAGATCGGTTCCATCTCTCTTGCTTGGATCATACAGCCTTTGTCAGCCTAGGCTTGTATCAGCAGTGAAGGACTGCACAGACACTTCCGATGTTTAGCTCTCGATGAAGACCTTCCCACCATTGGATTTATCCCATACTTGGACACATGCTATAGTTTTGAGTTAGCTTTCCAATGCCACCGGTTGGAGATCAATCCAACGGTTCGATCGGAAGTTATTCCCGTTTTACTGAAGAGTGGTCAGTCTGCCTCGCGAGAGGAAGCTGCCGAGAAGAAGATTGTATGTCGATCGACACAGCACACTGCATATCGATCGACAGGGACATCAGAATGTGGGCTGAGTATATTTCATGACCGACTGAAGCCCAGGAGTCACCACAAAGTTACAAAAATAACCTTGACGACCAGAAACCCTATTTATGTTATTTATAAGCCATTGTTGACGGCTACGCTTTAGACGCTTTATACGCTATCTTATTTTCATTGTTTCTCTTAGGAGAGAAGGGAGGAACTCCTTGAGAGTCCTCCTGGAACTCCTTTGCTTTTGGTTTATTTATCTATTGCATTTCTATCTATTCATCTATGATTTCTGTGACAAACTTCATGTCTGAATAGATCCACCTGTTAGATCTATGGTTCAGATAGGTTTGTGGGATTAGCCCCAAACTTTACTTGCTAAGTTGTGATATTCATCAAATGGATTGAACTCTATGCTTGCTCTAGATTAGCTAACTAGAACATAGATCACGAGGATCTTTGATATCTTGAATTATCCATTTGAGCTTGCGTGTCTCCCGTTGAGAAGAACGACAGTTCCTCCTTGAGACCTTGTGGTCATATTCGGCTCGCGCCTAGGCAGATCTAGAAGCCGTCGATCGATATCCCGACAGGTGAATCGATCGGCGCTGCGAAAGGTGTATCGCTCGATATCTCAAAAGGATATCGATCGACTCTTTTTCTGTGTCATCATGCGAAAGGTGTGGCCAAAGATCTAGATGATTTAACCAGTGATTTATCACATATGTTAAGCGGCTGAGATCTATAGTATCATGCAAGCAACTTGTTAGGCATTTATAGAAATTATAATCCCCAATACCTGAATAGAAGCCCTAGATCTAGCTACTATCCTTCCATCAAACAACTCCTTGCCAAGCTGAACAATTATATTGTTCATCTTGTTTACTGTTCTATTTACTGTTTTACCATATTCATTTACTGCTTTATAATTTATTTGCTGTTAGCCTAGCTTAATCATAACTATTAGATCTAGTGTGTGCCTTAGCTCCTTGTGGATTCGATCCCTAAGTACTAACCTCTTTTGATGAGAGTAATTCACTCCTTAGGGTAATTTGAGTGATATCAAATTTGGCGCCGTTGCCGGGGATGATAGAGGTGAATTTCCTGTATTGGGTAATTTGGTATCTAGGTTACTACTATATAAGAAACCCGTTGCCGGGGATATTGGGTAGTTTGATATACCATGGATTTTACCCGTTTTTAACCATGGTATACTAGTATTTTATTATGTATTTAACCTGTTTTCTAGCCTGTTAGGTATGTTTTCAGGTTCAGGAGCATTTTGTGAGAAAGTGATGTTTTGGAGCATTTTGGAGTGCAAGAGATGATTCACACGAGTTGACCATTCAAGACTAAGTCGGAAGTCAACATTGCGATTATAATCGATCGATACTCATCTTGAGTTGTCGATCGATGTAGCTGAGAAGATCCGCGTACTAGAAGATTATAATCGATCGATACACATTGAGTGTTGTCGATCGATATCGAGGACGAAATGGTTTAGCCGACTACTTAACCAAGACTTCAACAAATTACAAGATTGCCCCTGACGAGTTTTTAACCTAATGGAAATGCTTAAATACTTCTGCTAAGTGTTTTTGACGGCAAGTTTTGAAACCTTGAAGCTTGAAGCTTTTAACAACCCTCAAAGCAGAGAGTGTGAGTGAGAGACTAGAGTTTTATTTGTTTGAGAGAGATTGGAGAGATTTCTCATCTCCTTTTGTATTTCTACTTTATTCTGTCTATGCAATTTTTTCATCTATCTATTGTTATGAATTGCTTAGCTATGTCTGAGTAGTCTACTTGTTAGATCTAGGGTTTAAATAGGTTTGTGGGATTAGCCCCAAACTATAATTGCTAAGTTGTGATACTCATCAAATGGATTGTACCCTATGCTTGTTTTAGATTAGCTAACTAGAACATAGATCACTAGGATCTTAGATTATCTTGAATTATCCATTTGAGCGATGCCTGTTTCCCGTTGAGAAGAACGACAGTTCCTCCTTGAGACCTTGTGGTCATATTCGGTTCGCGCCTAGGCAGATCTAGAAGCCGTCGATCGATATCCCGACAGGTGAATCGATCGGCGCCGCGAAAGATGTATCGCTCGATATCTCAAAAGGATATCGACCGACTCTTTTTCTGTGTCATCATGCGAAAGGTGTGGTCAGAGATCTAGATATTTTAACCAGTGATTTCATCACATATGTTAAGCGCCTGAGATCTATAGTATCATGCAAGCAACTTGTTAAAGCATTTATAGAGATTATAATCTCCATTCCTGAATAGAAACCCTATGTCTAGCACTCTTTATCACATTTAAACAACCCATCATATTGTTAGTTAGAGCAACTACCTTGCTCATTTTAGGAATTGTTATTTTCATTTCTATCATATAAACCAACCTTGCCTAGGATTGATTAGTAGATTTTATTTAATTGGTTCCCTAGCTCCTCGTGATTCGATCCCTAAGTACTACAGCTGTACCTCTTAATTGAGAGAGTAAGCTCTACTGGGTAATTTGAGCACTATCAAATTTGGCGCCGTTGCCGGGGAGCTTTGATCGCCATTAGATTTAATCTTGTTAATCTTAGGTTTTTCTTTTATCCCCTTTCTTATTTAAATTTTTCTTGTCTTTTCAGGTACATGCCCAGCAATACCAGAAGCAACAAGGGAAATCAACTTTTATTCTCAGAGGATCCTGCGCACTTGGAACGTTCAATCCGCAAAGACCTACGCTCCGCATCGATCGACAGAAACGTTACACCGTCGACTGATACTCACATTCAATAGTCGACCGACACTCAGACAAAACCGTCGACCCATACCGTTCGCCGATCCGCATCGTTCGATACTTCTAACCGTATATCGATCGACACTACTCCGCGAAGCATGGTCGCGATTGTTATTCTCACGCAGGGCGAGAATGGAAACCTGTATGACCAAGATGGTCATCTGCGTAATGCAACAGGTCAGAAGCTGGATGCACAGGGAAACATAATCCCTGAACCTGAAGCTGAGGCTACGGGAGAAGCTCAAACACGATCGTTGGCAGACTATAACCGTCCAGACGAGTACTACACCAACATATCAGCTATTCGACTTCCAGAGATTCAGAAGCCGAACTTCGAGCTCAAGCCTCAGTACTACTCTCTCGTGTCTCAGATACCTTATTATGGGAAATCACACAAGCATCCTATGGACCATCTGGAGAGGTTCAAGGATCTTATCGCTGCTATTCGTATGGATGGAGTCCCCGAGGACTACCTACTTTGCAAGCTCTTCAAATACTCACTTATTGGAGAAGCTTCGCACTGGCTCAAGCAGCTACCTACAGGATCACTGACATCCTGGGCCGACATCAAAAACGCCTTCCTGCGTAATTTCTTTGATGAGGCACGTGCTGAAGACTTAAGAAGCAAAATCGCCACTTTCGCGCAAAAGCCTAGTGAGACTTTTAAAGACGCGTGGATCAGATTCAAGTTCTTCCAGCGAGACTGTCCACACCATTGATTCAATGAAGTGCAGCTGTTAAGCACTTTCTACAGAGGTATCGCCTTAAGGTATCAGATGGCTCTTGATACTGCTAGTGAGGTAACTTCAACACTAGGAATCCAATAGAGGCTGTGAGACTTATTGAGAACCTAGCCAACAGCAGCAGCACCAAGAACACTGACTCTGACAAGAAGAAATCAGTTGCAGCCATCTGACAAGAAGAAATCGGTTGCAGCCATCGGAAAAGACCAGATGAATGAAGTCAGAGCCAAGATAGATGCTTTACATGCATTTGTGGGGAAGCCAGTCTGCTCAGCTGAAGAAGGAGAGGCAAGAGAGGATGATACAGAGGAAGATGTGAACTATATTGGAGGTACTGGATTTCAGAGATATGGAAACCAGAGTGGAAATAGAAACTTTTTTGGCAGTGGTCAGAAGAGTAACTACAACCAGAGTTCACAGTATCAGAAACCCTTCACTAACACAAGGAACTATGGCAACTCAGCTTACCAAAACCGACCGCCACCCACCCAGGAGAGTAAGTTTGATGCCATGATTGATACAGTTTTGGAAGGTCAGCAGAAGCTTACAGTAGACTTCAATGGGAAGATTGATTCTGTCTTCAACAATCTGACCACGAGGATATACACCATCTGCACTCAAGTTAAGAAACTTGAGACACAGATTGTCCAGACTGAAGACTCTATCAAGAGGATTGGAACTTCTAAGGAAGTAGGGGAAGGAAATAGGAAACACCACGTCAATGCTATCATAGATGATGATTTCTGGCAAGTGGTGAAACAGGAGAAGCTACAAGAAGGAGACTTTGAAGTGGAAAGTTCGCTAAGTCTCGGTGGATCACAATGGTGTCGATCGACACCAATTAGTCCACATCGATCGACATCGATGATGTCTTTTCCAGATACGCTTGCAGACTGCAACACGGTTAGGATATTGACACATGCTGAATTCACGGCTTCTCATCCATACCCACCCACCCACACCTACGAAGATATCGACCGACGAGAAGAGCCACTCATCGATCGACACAAAGAAGAGAACCGTATCGATCGACCCTATTCTCCACCTATCGATCGACATGCACCTCTCACATACCGAGTGCAACTACCATCGATAGATAGCAACCAAATCAATGCACTCAGACCCACACCGAAACCACAAGCTAACCCTACCGGAATCACTGATAACCCTTCAGACACTACACCTACATCAGAGGGAACTGAAGGAAGAAGGTTAAGGAGTAGGAAGTAGAAGATTCCTAAGAACCTTAAGAGGGAAGCTAATGAAAAGGAGATTGATGGTTTCACTAAGAGAGTTATCGGAATCCAACCAGAGAAACCTTTTGAGGAGGTTTATTTCACAAAGAGATTGTGGATGTTCTTCAGAGAAACAAGGGAGACTGAAACTGACATTAGAAGAAGGTTTGACAATGTCAGAGACGATATGAGGAAAAGGATTACTTTGCCAAAGAAGAGTGATCCTGGGAAGTTTGTAATACCCTGTGTGATACAAGGTATTGAATTTCCTCATGCACTATGTGACACTGGTTCATCAGTCAGCATCTTACCAAAGGTCATGGCAGACCATCTGGGCCTGCAAGTAGAGCCTTCACCAGAGATCTTTACTTTCGTGGATTATTCCCAGAGAAACTCTGGAGGCTTCATCAAAGACCTAGAGGTACATATTGGTGATGCTATCGTCCCTGTGGATTTTCATGTCCTAGACATCAAGCTAAATTGGAACTCTTCCCTCTTACTTGGAAGAGCATTTATGGCTACAGTAGGAGCCATATGTGACATGAACACCAACAGGATGTGCTTGACTATGATAGATCCAGAGATCCACTACGACCTTGTCAAACTTGGCAAACCACCAGCAAAATCAGTGGTAAAGGAAGATGATACTGGTATCATCGTAGTTTGTCATTGTGAAGTCGAGTACGAGACAGAGTACTCGGGATCGATCGACAGTACTTTAACGTCATCGATCGACACTTACAAGTCAGAGGAGATCGACAACAACTATGGAGCATCGATCGACAGAGACCCACCAGATGATAAACTCGATCTACCAGATCATTGCTACCCGAATTTCGCCATCCCACCCAACCGAAAGGAAGATGATTACTCAGTAAGGAGTTGGGCAGATAGCGGATTTCATGAGAGTTTTGCAGTAGACATAGCCACCTCTTCCCACAGTGGAGACCACAGTGAAGAACATGATGCAGACTATTGGGAAGAGAGAGCTTGGGAAAATTACTTGGAAAATGACAGAATTGCAATTCGATTACCACAATCGATCGACATCAACCGCCCACCATCGATCGATTATCTACTTCATCCAGCAAAACGACATCGTCCATCGATCGACATTGCCAGTATAATATTGATCGATATTAACCCAGACGACTTAAAGGACAAAATTGGATTTTCACCGATTAGGGCAACACATGGGTATAAAAGGTTGACAACTAAAGCCACGAAAATTCAAAACTTTTCACCTTTTACCCAGCAGCTTCCAGCATTCAGAGATTCATCAATGGAAGACTGCAACAACATGTTCAATCGATCCAACCGTGCAGCTAGACGTGCACCGTCGATCGCCACCACCACACACCCATCGATCGACACCTTCAACAGAGCTCAACCGAGATCTCATGAACCTTACGATATCAGGAACGTTTCACTAACACCTGATGAATTTGGAATTTTCAGGGACACAGATGGCTATGCAAGAGCTATGGATGGAAGAGTTCTGCACATAACCAGAGAAGACATAGCAGATATCCTCCAAGTTGCTAATGGACCAGAGAACCTGTTCACACAGCAATGTAGCCATCCAGACATCCTAAATACCGTCCATGACAACCACAACACCAACACAAGGGAGGATACAGTTCCTCAACACTTCGGTCAACCTCGACGAACACCATCGATCGACATCGTTTCAACACCATCGATCGATGGCGGACATCCCGAAACGATCGACAGACCAAGAGTCAGATCGCCCGACAGAGGATTGGAGTTTGGACGACGTGCCTTCAATACTGATGGATCAAGGAGATTCAAGTGGGAGGTTAAGGATGAATATGGTGTCTACAGAGACGAGTTTGGCTATGCTGTGGGAACCGAAATTCGCACTGTCGATTTTAGTTACAGAGACGAGTTTCAGGCCGTCTCTAGGACTTCCGTTGTTTTCTACGATTTCTTCGGAAGTTCTTCATTCGTTCGTAGAGTTGAGATGAGTGGTGTCTTAAGATAACCATCGCTGTTTCGTACGAAGAATTTAAGATCTTCCTTCCCGTTGATATCTTACGAGTTTCCGAAGTGTTTCCGACGGTCTTAGTTTGGAGTAAGAACCGGAGTTTCGTACGCGGAATCTCAATGATTCGTCCTGCGAGGACTTTGGGAAAGACTCGAAGTACAGATATCTGACGGCCGGGGCCTGGGACTTGTGTACCGGAGATTGTTGTCCAAAGACCCGAGCCAGCACGGGGCTAGCCGCCCGGCGGCCACGGCCAGCACGGGCGCTAGCCGCCGCCGGCTACGGCCAGCACGGGGCTAGCCGCCCGGCGGCCACGGCCAGCACGGGGCTAGCCGCCCGGCGGCCACGGCCAGCACGGGCGCTAGCCGCCGGCGGCCATAGCCAGCACGGGGGCTAGCCGCCCGGCGGCCACGGCCAGCACGGGCGCTAGCCGCCGGCGGCCACGGCCAGCACGGGGGCTAGCCGCCCAGCGGCTACGGCCAAGGCCAGGGTCGGCTGCTCGGTTCCTTCGGTTTACGAGTGTTCGTGTTGGTTTTTCGGAGGGTTTTTCGTATGACAAATAGTCTTAGCCGTTGATTTCGAAAATAACCGTTTTTGACCCCAACAGTTAGCCCCCCAGCATGCAATATGCGGGAGCGATTTTGTGTGCGGAAGATTTGAAAATCGAAATTTTCGGCTAGGAATATTTTATTCCGAAAAACTCTACCACCTTTGATTTCTTATAAGTAGCACCCCATCCCCCTCTCATTTTTCACTCACTCTCCTCTTCTCAAATTTCAGAAAATATGGCATCCTCTCTAAATTAAAAGAAAGATTCTGATGTCGAAATGAGTGAAGCTAACCAAGCCTCGCCGGCGCAGGATGCTCCTGCCCTTACGCAGACTTTCGTCGAGGGGTTCAGTTTTTTTCAGGACAAGATGGAGCGACGCCGTGCTGAGATGGAGTCTAGCGTGGCAGGTCCTAGTGCTACTTCTGTTCCGACTTCTGTGGCTCTGACTCTCGGATCCGATGTCGCTTTGACTCCGGATCCCGCGGTTCTGGCTCTTGGACCCGACGTTACTCCAGTCCCGATCTCTAAAATTCCAGCCTTTGGATCCGATGTCCCTTTGCCTGCTGGAGAAATTGTTGTTCCGGAGCAAACACCTGATGTCCAGGCTCGCCCTGAGGGCTCCCCTTTAGCGCCGATAGTGGTTTCGGAGGATGCGGTGGAAGTCATGCCTCCTCCTCCAGAAAAGAAGAGGGAGATCGTCTTGGGACTTCCCGCGTCCAACGCTGTTCCACCATCGAGGGGACGTTCAAGAGCTGGGGCTGCCGGATCAGCGAAGAGGAAAAGGTGTACTAAAAGTGAGGAAGGCGAGGTTTCGGCGAAACAGTCGCAACATCGCTCCAAGGTATTTCGTGAAACCCCCTTTCTTTTGTCGACTCCTTGATTCTCACCTTCTCTCGTGTGATCAGTTTGTGTCGTTGATCGACGGGATGCTTGGCGATTGCGGACTGGAGGTCACACGTTTGTCCAAGGAGCTGGATTCGTCGCGGGAAACTTTGAAGCGCACCGGCTGTGCTTCAATCGATTGAGAGCACTCATGCTGCCCAGACGTCGATGCTCGAAGCTAGGATCAGCGATCTCGAGCGTGATCTGGGAAAGACTGTGAGCTCGCTGCTCAAGGCGAAGGAGGAGAAGAAGAGCAAGTCCTCGGAAGTTCGACGTCTTAAGAGGCGGATTCAGCGCTTCGAGGAGATGGGAGCTTGCACTGCGACGGAGCTTGCCGGCCCGTCATCCTCGGGTACCCTGGTCCCGAGTTCGGAAATTCCAGAGGTCCAGTATGCTGGAATCGTTGCGGACAAGGGCGGTGAGGAGGTCGGCGAGGGCGATGGCGAGGCTGTTCCTGCTTCGGATGAGTCGGAGAATGAAGGCGGTGTTCCGGAGGACGCCTAGGTTGATCAATCCCTGAGGGGATTTTTATTTTGATTGTATTTCGGCCGTTGGTTAGCCATTATGTACGATTTCGGGACTGGCCGTTGGTGGCTTTGAATCCCTGCCCTTTTTAGGGCGTTGTATTGAACTCGCGGTATGCGTTTAAAATATTTTGCGTTTAGAACTTCTATTTGTCGTAGTTAGAGGGGCAGGGTATGAGTTGTCGTCTCATTCCCGCCTCCCTGACGATCACCGTATCCGTAGTTTGTACAAAGCGAGATTTTCCTGCGGTTTACGATTTACGCGAAAATTCGTGGAACGTATAGACTTGAGTGAAGAGACAAGTTTTGGGATCTCGCGTCGTTGACGCTTTGCCTATGAGATGTTTAAGATACCAGCAAGGCTGGGTTTAGGGCAAGACCTAGGTTTACTCTCAGACTGAGGCTGTGCGATGACAAATCGGCTTTCGTTTTGCCTGTTTGTGATTTTAACCTGATTCGTACCGTTTTAAAATCCGCGAAGTGGTATCGGCTTATATGATTTGTATGGGCACGAATCGAGCTACTTCCTTTACGAAGTGCTGAACCAAATTTGGATTTTTTGTATAGCGCGCTATGGGATCCTTGTCGGATGTAAAAGAGCCTACCCTTAGGTGGCTTGTCTGTTTAGGACGTTAGAGTTCGTTTGTTGTGATCAGCAACAACGATATGATGCCGTTTAGAAGGCGTATGAAGGTTTTATTCGAAAAACGGATGTTCGGGCACGAAGCGACGTCTCGCAGTGCTTTGAAGTTTGTTTTTCTTATGCCATAAAGGACTATGGGCTTTTAGAAATCGCAGAATGTTTCCGGGCAATAGTTTTATGGTTTATTTGGTGGATACTGGATCCATTGTTAAGGCCGTTAGGCGAATTGATTGCAGAAAGTTTTTCGAAAATTGTGGGGGCGTGCGAGTGTACGCACCCCACTCCCCCCCTTTTAAATCGGGGGGATAGCTGAACCCACCGGTTGGCGAGTTGCCTACGTACCTCTTTCGAGGATCAAGCCATCTCGTAGTTCTGTTTTCCACGTTCTAGTGGTAGTATTTCTTGAGATGCATCGCATTCCAAGTTCTCGGGATTTTTACGTCTTGCATGTTTGCGATTTGATACGAACCTGGTCGGACGACTTTTATGATTTTGTATGGTCCTTCCCAGTTTGCCCCCAGTTTTCCTGCGTTTCGTTCGGCAGTGTTTTGGAAGACTTTTCGCAAGACCAGATCACCCTCTTTGAATCTTCGATGACGTACGTTCGCGTTGTAGTATTTTGCGGCGGCCTGCTGGTAATTTTGAATCCGGATGAGGGCTTGGTCGCGACGCTCGTTGATGAGGTCAAGATTATCCAGCAGCATGGCATTGTTCAGGTCTTCCCGTTCGGGAAGAAATCTCCCCCGTACGCCGGGGAATTCTACCTCCGCCGGAATCATGCATTCTGCTCCGTAAACGAGAGCGAAGGGAGTTTTCCCTGTTGCTCGTCTTGGAGTGGTTCGATGAGACCAAAGGACCCCTTCGAGTTCTTCTGCCCATCGTCCCTTTTTGGCTTCCAAGAGTTTTTTCAATCCGTCTAGGACGGTTTTGTTTATGGTTTCAGCATGTCCGTTGCACTGCAGGTATCTGGGAGTAGACTTGTTAAGTCGTATTTTCCATTTTTCGCAGAATGCCTCGAATCGTGTGGAAATAAACTGAGACCCGTTGTCCGTTACGATTTCGTATGGGACACCGTGTCTGGTTATGATGTTTTTCCAGACGAATTTCTCGACTTGCACGTCTTTGATACTTGCGTAGGATTCTGCTTCCACCCATTTCGAAAAGAAATCTGTGAGGACCAGCAGGAAACGTTTTTGTTTTGATTTGTGTAGTGGTCCGACGATGTCCATTGACCATCGCATGAAAGGGTACGGAGATGAGATAGAAGAGAGGATTTCGGCGGGCTGATGAATTGTCGGAGCGTGCCGCTGACACTTCTCACATTTCCGAGCGAACTTCTCGCAATCCTTTACCATAGTTGGCCAGTAGAATCCGTGGCGTTTTATTTTTGTTACGAGAGACCTTCCGCCGGAGTGGTTTCCGCACGATCCGGAGTGAACTTCTTCCATGATTTTTCTCGCCTTTTCTCCTTCCGCGCAAGTCATGAGAGGTCCGGAGAATCGCCATTTGTAGATTTCGCCTTCCACGGTTACGTATCGCGCTGCCTGAATTTTTATTTTCCGGGCTGCCCATTTCTCCGCGGGTAGGGTACCATCTACGATGTAGGTTTTGATAGGTTCTAGCCAGGGAGTGTCGCAGCCATAGTCTGTTTGGTCTGCGTCGCCTTCCGGTTGGTCTTCGTTTTCTTCCGCGCCTTCGATCTGTGTTCTGATCAGGTTGGCGATTACCGGCGGTCCGATGCTCGGATGCTCTATAAATTCGACGGGAATTATTCTTTTAAGCCCTGGATCCGAGCTTGAGGCGAGAGCGGCTAAAGCGTCAGCTTGGACGTTTTCCGAGCGGGGAATCCTGGTTAGCGCAAATTGCTGAAAGTCGTGGGCCAAGTCTTGGACGACCTTCAAATATGCGTTCATCCTTTCATCCCTTGCTTCGTATTCTCCGCTGAAATTGTTTGCGACTAACTGAGAGTCGCAGTAAGCGTGAATATTTCGAATCTTCAGCCCATGGGCCAGTCGTAGGCCCGCAATTAGCGCCTCATATTCTGCCTCGTTGTTTGATGCATGAAAATCCAAGCGGAACGATTGCTCGAGGATTTCTCCTGTCGGCGAAGTGAGTCGGATCCGGATTCCGGATCCTTGCTTGGTCGAGGATCCATCGACATGGAGATCCCATGTTGAACTAGGATCCTCGTTAGTTAAGTCCGTCGCGGGTAATTCTACCAAGAAGTCCGCGAGTACCTGCGATTTTGTGCAGGTTTTTGGACGATATTCGATATCGTACTCGCTTAGTTCAATTGCCCACTTCGCGAGCCTACCAGACTGGCTTGGACTGTGTAGAATCGTCCGTAACGGAAAAGTGGTAAGTACCACGATGGTATGAAATTGGAAATACGGTCTAAGTTTTCTCGCCGAAGTTATGACAGCGAGTGCCAATTTTTCCATTAGCGGATACCGAGTTTCGGCATCTAGTAATGTTTTACTAATGTAGAAGACCGGTTTCTGTTCTACGAATTCTTCTTGAATCAGGACGCCACTGACTGCTGATGCGGATACTGCGATGTAGAGGAACAAGGGCTCTCCGACTACGGGTTTTGCGAGGATAGGGGGGGTGGCCAGATACTGTTTCAGCTGTTGGAAAGCTTTCTCGCAATCTTCTGACCACTCGAACTTTTTGTTCCCCTTCAAGGTTTCGTAGAATGGGAGACACTTATCCGTGGAGCGCGAGATGAATTGGTTTAAGGCCGCGACTCGTCCGGTCAGCCTTTGGACTTCCCGCTTGGTTCTCGGGGATGCCATTTCTATCAGTGCGTTGATTTGTTTCGGATTGGCCTCTATTCCGCGGAATTTTACGAGGTACCCGAGTAATTCTCCCGACGCCACAGCGAATCTGCATTTTGCTGGATTGAGTTTCATGTTGTGCTGGACTACGTGGACTACGTGGACTACGTGGTCGCGTTCGTCAAGAGATTTTACCAACATATCGTCGATATACACCTCCATGGTTTTTCCGAGTTGCTCGGCAAACATTCGATTGACGAGCCGCTGATACGTGGCGCCGGCGTTCTTAAGACCGAAAGGCATTACTTTGTAGCAATAGGTCCCTCGGTCGGTAATGAATGCTGTCTTCTCGCGGTCTTCGGGATTCATCATGATTTGATTGTAACCGGAGAACGCGTCCATGAACGATAGGAGTTTGTTTCCTGCGGTTGCCTCGACCAGACGGTCGATGTGCGGAAGCGGAAAACAATCCTTCGGGCATGCTTTGTTGAGATCAGTAAAGTCGACGCACACTCGCCATTTCCCGTTCTTCTTCTTGACGACGACGGGATTGGCGAGCCAGTCGGGATATCTTACTTCTGTTATTGATCCAACTTTGAGGAGTCTTTCGACTTCCTCATTAACCGCAGTTGCCCGTTCGGGGCCTAGCTTTCGCCTCTTTTGTTTTACGGGTTTATGAGTTGGATCGATGTTGAGTTCGTGACATGTTATGTTGATGTCGATTCCCGGCATATCTTCCGCAGCCCAAGCGAACGTGTTAAGGTTCTTCTTGAGACATGCGATGAGTTCTGCTTTCAACGGATCGCGGAGATTGGCTCCAATCTCCACACACCGCTCTGGGTTAGTCTCGTCGAGGCAGACCGAAATTACTGGTTCGCAAGTGGGCTCACGTTTCCCTTCTAAGGCTTCAGCTCTTTGCGATTGCCAGAAGATTTCTGGAGGGTCCTGCGATGCTGGTTCGTGGGTCGCTTGCTTTTTTGGGTTAATTTCGGGCTCAAGAGTTTTTTCGTTTTAACCCAGCGGCCAAGCAGACTTGCGGCGCTTTACGATCTCCTTGTATTGTTTCTACTCCGAAGAGGGTCGGAAATTTGAGGCACAGATGGAAAGTCGAGGGGATTGCTCGCATGGAGTTTAACCACGGAGTCCCGACGATCGCGTTATATGCTGCTGGACCATCGACTACCAAAAATTCCACCATCTTCGTGACGCTCCCGGCTCTGATCGAGAGATCGACCGAGCCGAGGGTCATTGTGATGTTTCCTGAGAGTCTGATTATCGGATTGGGATAGTCCATGATCGCGCTTAGGTCGATTCCCATCCTCTCGAGAGTGTTTTTATATATAATATTTGTCGAGCATCCGGTGTCGACCAATATTCTCGCTACGTCGATGTCCTGGATCGTTAGTCCAATAACGAGGAGTTCGTCGTGAGGTTTGGCTTGACCAGCCGTTGCTCTGTCCCCGAATGACACGATGTTGCGGACAGGTGATGTGGCCATGCTGTTGTTACCAATCGTAGGTTTTTGAGTAAGAGAATCCGACCCCCCTCCTTCTAGCGCCAAACTGTGGGAACCGAAATTCGCACTGTCGATTTTGGTTAAATAAATCGAAGGAAAACTAAGTAAACCTAGTTTTCCCTGAAGGCTCGGATTCTCTGCGACAACCAAAAGAAATTGATAGAATAAAGCAACGTAGCGGAAAAATTGCACTAAGGCGTTTTATTAAATAGATGATAAGTTGAATACAATATTGTTCCGAAAAAGGGGAGTAGAGAAACGTTAAAGCGGAAAACGACGGAAATACAGGAGACAAAACGTTCTAAGTCTTGCTCCGCTAGTCTAAACTCCTAAGTCCTAAGCTAGCAGGAATTCTCTAAGCCCCTAGGTTTCGGATTTGCTCTCTCTCTTCGATTTTTTGCTTTTTCTCTCTTGGATTTTTTGCTCTGCCTTTTCTTCTCTCCCAAAGCTCCTTTATATACTCCTTCTCATGACGGTCTATTCTCCTTCTGGGCCGCAAGGCGGGCTTTTTTCCATTTTCGTCGGCCTCCATACTTATCGGGAAACTTGACATTTATCTTCGGGAAACTTGACATTTATTCTTCCGGAAATTTAGCATTTATCTTGTTACGTAAAGATAAATGTAAATCGTCGTGTCTATCTTAGATAATCGTAAACGGACTGTCCGATCACGTTTGGTCCCTTTCGGGCCGTCTCTAGGACTTCCGTTGTTTTCTACGATTTCTTCGGAAGTTCTTCATTCGTTCGTAGAGTTGAGATGAGTGGTGTCTTAAGATAACCATCGCTGTTTCGTACGAAGAATTTAAGATCTTCCTTCCCGTTGATATCTTACGAGTTTCCGAAGTATTTCCGACGGTCTTAGTTTGGAGTAAGAACCGGAGTTTCGTACGCGGAATCTCAATGATTCGTCCTGCGAGGACTTTGGGAAAGACTCGAAGTACAGATTTCTGACGGCCGGGGCCTGGGACTTGTGTACCGGAGATTGTTGTCCGAAGACCCGAGCCAGCACGGGGCTAGCCGCCCGGCGGCCACGGCCAGCACGGGCGCTAGCCGGCGGCGGCTACGGCCAGCACGGGGCTAGCCGCCCGGCGGCCACGGCCAGCACGGGCGTTAGCCGCCGGCGGCCACGACCAGCACGGGGCTAGCCGCCCGGCGGCCACGGCCAGCACGGGCGCTAGCCGCCGGCGGCCACGGCCAGCACGGGGCTAGCCGCCCGGCGGCCACGGCCAGCACGGGCGCTAGCCGCTGCCGGCCACGGCCAGCACGGGGGCTAGCCGCCCGGCGGCCACGGCCAGCACGGGGGCTAGCCGCCCGGCGGCCACGGCCAGCACGGGCGCTAGCCGCCGGCGGCCACGGCCAGCACGGGGGCTAGCCGCCCGGCGGCTACGGCCAAGGCCAGGGTCGGCTGCTCGGTTCCTTCGGTTTACGAGTGTTCGTGTTCGTTTTTCGGAGGGTTTTTCGTATGACAAATAGTCTTAGCCGTTGATTTCGAGATAACCGTTTTTGACCCCAACATATGCTAGAGGAGTTGATGGTGCGATCATCCATGTTACCAAGGAGCAAGTAAAGAGACTTTTGGATAGAGCATCCCTTTTTCACAGAGGTTGTTTGCGTCTCCCAATACACACACGCCCTTACCATGCATACCCACCACCACCAATGCCCTACAGTAGAGAGGAGGTGGATGATATGGTGACTGATGTATGGAGAGCTCAGGCGCACCTTGAGGCAAACATGCACACATTGGTGGAAGACACTTTCCAGCCTTTGGATGTCAGTTACAAGTACTTCCAGAATGATATGGCTGAGATAAGAGTGGAGCTTGGAAACACATTGACCCTGCTTGAGAAAGAGGCTACGCCACCAGTATCGACCGACAGAGTAGCTATACCATCGGTCGACATCGGCAAGACTACACCCATGGACCGACCAGACTGTTCATCACCTAAGAAAGATGAGTGGGGGGTTGCCTACATCAATACACGGATTGGAGACGTCTACAGCCCTCTCAACAACAATGTCGTATGGTTAAGCAAGAGGATGGATCTTCTACAGAAAGAGTTGGACACAATTCGCCAGAATGACCAAGCTCAGAATGCTACTTTTCCATCGATCGACACACATTCTTCATCGTCGATCGACACGAGGTTCGCAGAACTGGAAGATAGGATGACATCGTACGAAGAGAAGCATGATCTCTTAAGTTCACCTATCATGCGATACCTGGATACACTTTCACGACAGCTGGACAAGCTAGAAAGAGATATGAGCATAGTTAAAGCTTATATTGATCTTCGTGACAACAATGAAGCATCGATCGACAGGCCTCGACCAACATCGATCGACACCGAACCACCACCAGTGAAGAGAGCAGGCACTACAGCAGAAGTTGATGAACTTAAACATGAGCTGTACGAGGCTATGGATGCTATGGATAGGAGACTCAACGGGACCTGTGATACCATTGACTACACTGTTAACGAAAAAGTTAACAGCCTCTGCAGAACTACTCGCCATATGAAGGGCAATATACGTGCTCTGCAGTACCAAAGACAGTGCTCACAGTCGATCGACACAGTGGATTCCAAGTTGACCGACAGACCCCCCAGCGAAGCGACCGACGTACCAATTGTAGCATCGATCGATACAGCATCTTTGGCAGATCAGAATCACCAGATTCAAGACCAGCACGCCAAAGACCAACATGCAGATCTACCTGTGCATTCTAGATTTAACTTCTATCAGCATCAGTTAGACACAGAAGATTTGGTCAGAAGGTTGCGAGTCATCAAAGACGATTTAGCAAAGATATCTCCTAGATGGAAAAGATCAGGTGATGCCACAAGAAGCTTCACTGCTGCTGAGTCCAAAGATGAGGGAAGTGTTTTCCCACCAGCAAACAACAACCCCCACTGCACCCCATGAGTCACTCACCTACCACAGTCAAGCTAAATGACTATAACCAAGCGCTGAGTGGGAGGCAACCCACTATTAGGTTTTCTTTTTCTTTATTTTATTTTTATTTTTATTTTTCATTTTTGCTTTTATTTTTTCGGATTTATTTTGCAGTTTTTTTTTTCGATCCAAGTAGAATGATAATTCCATCGACCGACATTCATCATTCATATCGCTCGACACCACACGACCATTTCTAACGATCGACGTATACCACTACGAATCGATCGACATCTTGTCGATCAGGTTTATTCATTCTAACTTGTTATATTTATTAATTAGGTTTTATTTATTTACCTCGCCACCGGCTGTGTTACACTGGAACAGTGTAATTTAAGTCTAGGGGGGAGTTTACTAATATGTGTTTTTATTTTGGTTTTTATTTAAATTGTTTTTCAAAATTATTTTTCTCATAATTTTAGTTCAATCAAACGGTTAGATCGGAAGTTATGCCCGTTTTACTGAAGAGTGGTCAGTCTGCCTCGCGAGAGAAAGCTGCCGAGAAGAGGAATGTATGTCGATCGACACAGCACACTGCATGTCGATCGACAGGGAAATCAGAATGTGGGCTGAGTATATTTCATGATCGAAAGGTGTGGCCAGAGATCTAGATATTTTAACTAGTGATAAATCACATATGTTAAGCGGCTGAGATCTATAGTATCATGCAAGCAAATTGTTAAAGCATTTATAGAGATTATAATCCCCAATTCCTGAATAGAAGCCCTAGATCTAGCAACCATCCTTCCATCAACTACCTTGGTTTCATAAGAACAACTACCTTGTTCGCCCTTGCTATTTAATATATTTATTATTTTATTTACTGCTTTACAATATATTTACTGTTAGCCTAGCTAAATCATAACTATTAGATCTAGTGTGTGCCTTAGCTCCTTGTGGATTCGATCCCTAAGTACTATAACTTGACCTCTTTTGATGAGAGTAATTCACTCCTTAGGATAATTTGAGTGATATCAGAAGCTACAAGAAGGAGACTTTGAAGTGGAAAGTTCACTAAGATTCGGAGGATCACAATGGTGTCGATCGACACCAACTAGTCCACATCGATCGATATCGGTATAGGCCTGTCGATCGATGTCGCGTTTCTGTCACGAAGACCAAGATGATCTTGACCTATGCTCATGTCTTATTGTAGCTCGTGCAGCTGCTGTGACAGTGTATCCATGTATCGCAGGATATGTGAACTGAAATTGTGATGATTCTCTTCGTATGCTTTCATCCTATCTTCCAGTGTTGCGAACCTTGTGTCGATCGACGATGAGAACTGTGTGTCGATCAATGGAAAAGTAGCATTCTGAGCCTGATCTTTCTTGCGAATTGATGGTAGCTCTTTCTGTAGAAGATCGATCCTCTTTCTTAACCATTCGACATTGTTCTTGAGAGGGCTGTAGACGTCTCCAATCCATGTATTGACGTAAGCAATCTCCCATTCATCTCTCTTAGGTGATGAACATTCTGGTCGGTCCTTGGATGTAGTCTTGCCGATGTCGATCGATGGTATAGGTACTGTGTCGATCGATACTGGTGGTGTAGCTTCCTTCTCAAGCATGGTTAATAAGTTTCCAAGCTCCATTCTTATCTCAGCCATATCACTCTGGAAATCCTTGTAGCTGATATCCTAAGGCTGGAAAGTGTCTTCCACCAATGTACGCATGTTTGACTCAAGGTGTGCCTGAGTTCTCCATACATCAGTCACCATATCATCTATCTCCTCTCTACTGTAGGGTATTGGTGGTGGTTTGTATGCGTGGTAAGGGCGTATGTGTTCTGGAAGGCGTAAGCAACCTTTGTGAAAAAGTGATGCTCTCTCCAGAATTCTCCTTATTTGCTCCTTGGTAACAGTGATGATTTCACCATCAACTCCTCTAGCATGTCCAAACTCATCTCTGTAAACACCATATTCATCCTTTGCTTCCCATTTGAATCTCCTGGATCCATCAGTATTGAAGGCGCGTCGTCCAAACTCCAATCGTCTGTCGGGCGATCTGACTCTTGTTCTGGCGATCGATCTGGGATATCCGCCGTCGATCGATGGTGATGAAACGATGTCGATCGATGGTGAACTTCTGGGTTGACCAAAACTTTGAGGAACTGTATCCTCCCTTGTGGTGATGTGGTGGTTGTCCTGGACGTGAGCTAGGATGTCTGGATGGCCACGTTGCTGTGTGAACAGGTTTTTTGGTCCATTAGCAACTTGGAGGATGTCTGCTATGTCTTCTCTGGTTATGTGCAGAACTCTTCCATCCATTGCTCTTGCATAGCCATCTGTGTCCCTGAAAATTCCAAATTCATCAGGTGTTAGTAAAATATTCCTGATATCGTAAGGATCATGAAATCGAGATTGAGCTCTGTTGAAGGCGTCGATCGATGGTGATGTGGTGGTGGCGATCGATGGTGATCGTCTAGCTGCATGGTTGGATCGATTGTGCATGGTGTTGCAGTCCTCCATTGTTAAGTTTCTGAATGCTGGAAGCTGCTGGGTATAAGGGATAGAGGTTTGAATTTGCGTGGCTGGTTTTGTTAACCTTATATACCCATGTGTTGCCCTAATCGGTGAAATTCTGATTTTGTCCTTTAAGTCTTCCGGGTTAATATCGATCGATGTGATACTGGCTATGTCGATCGATGGACGATGTCATTTTGCTGGATGAAGTAGATAATCAATCGATGGTGGATGCTTGATGTTGATCGATTTTGGGAATCGATTTGCAAATCTATCATTTTCCAAGTAGTTTTCCCAAGCTCTCTCTTCCCAATAATCTGCATCATATTCTTCACTGTGGGAAGATCTAGCTATATCTACTGCAAAACTCTCATGAAATCCGCTATCTGCCCAACTCCTTACTGAGTAATCGTCTTCTTTACTGCTGGGTGGGATGGCGAAATTCAGGTAGCAATGATCTGGTAGATCGAGTTCATCATCTGGTGGGTCTCTGTCGATCGATAATCCATGTTTGTTGTCGATGTCCTCTGACTTGCTGGTGTCGATCGATGAAGTTAAGGTGCTGTCGATCGATCCCGAGTACTATGTCTCGTACTCCACTTCACAATGACAAACTGCAATGATACCAGGATCATCTTCTTTTACCACGGTTTTGGCTGGTGGTTTGCCCAGCTTGACAGGGTCGTAGTGGATGTCTGGATCTATCATAGTCAAGCACATCCTGTTGGTGTTCATGTCACATATAGCTCCCACTGTAGCCATAAGTGCTCTTCCAAGTAAGAGGGAAGAGTTCCAATTTAGCTTGATATCTAGGACATGAAAATCCACAGGGACAATAGCATTACCAATCTGAACTTCCAGGTCTCTAATCAAGCCTCCAGAGTTTTTCTGAGTGTAATCCACAAATGTAAAGATCTCTGGTGAAGGCTCTACTTGCAGACCCAGATGGTCTGCCATGACCTTTGGTAAGATGCTGACTGATGAACCAGTGTCACATAATGCATGAGGAAATGCAATCCCTTGTACTACACAGGGTATTGCAAACTTCTCAGGATCACTCTTCTTCTTCAAAGTAATCATTTTCCTCATATCTTCTCTGACATTGTCAAACCTTCTTCTAATGTCATTTTCAGTCTCCCTTGTTTCTCTGAAGAACATCCACAATCTACTTGTGAAGTAAACCTCCTCAAAAGGTTTCTCTGGTGGGATTCTGATAACTATCGTAGTGAAACCGTCAATCTCCTTTTCATTAGCTTCCCTCTTAAGGTTCTTAGGAATCTTCTTCTTTCTACTCCTTAATCTTCTTTCTTCAGTTCCCTCTGGTGTAGGTGTAGTGTCTGAAGGGTTACCAGTAGTCTCTGTAGGGTTAGCTTGTGGTTTCAGTGTGGGTTTGAGTGCATTGATTCGGTTCCTGTCTATCGATGGTAGATGCACTCGGTATGTGAGAGGTGCGTGTCGATCGATAGGTGGAGAAAAGGGTCGATCGATGCGTCTCTCGTCTTTGTGTCGATCGATGAGTGGCTCGTCTCGTCGGTCGATATCTTCGTAGGTGTGGGTGGGTGGGTGAGGATGCGAAGCCGTCAATTCAGCATGTGTCAATATCCTAACCGCGTTGCAATCTGCAGTTGTATCCGGAAATTACATCGTTGATGTCGATCGATGTGGACTAGTTGGTGTCGATCGACACCATTGTGATCCACCGAAACTTAGTGAACTTTCCACTTCAAAGTCTCCTTCTTGTAACTTCTCCTGTTTTACCACTTGCCAGAAATCATCATCTATAATGGCATTCACGTGGTGTTTTCTACTTCCTTCCCCTACTTGCTTAGAAGTTCCAATTCTCCTGATAGAGTCTTCAGTATGAACAATCTGTGTCTCAAGCTTCTTAACTTGAGTGCAAATGGTGTCTATCCTTGTGGTCAGATTGTTGAAGACATAGTCAATCTTCGCATTGAAGTGTACTGTAAGCTTCTGCTGACCTTCCAGAACTCTATCGATCATGGCATCAAACTTACTCTCCTGGGTGGGTGGCGGTGGGTTTTGGTAAGCTGAGTTGCCGTAGTTCCTTGTGTTGGTGAAGGGTTTCTAATACTGTGAACTCTGGTTGTAGTTACTCTTCTGACCACTGCCAAAAAAGTTTCTGTTTCCACTCTGGTTTCCATATCTCTGAAATCCAGTACCTCCAATATAGTTCACATCTTCCTCTGTATCATCCTCTCTAGCCTCTCCTTCTTCAGCTGAGCAGACTGGCTGCCCCATAAATGCATGTAAAGCATCTATCTTGGTTCTGACTTCATTCATCTATTCTTCCCCGATGGCTGCAACCGATTTCTTCTTGTCAGAGTCAGTGTTCTTGGTGCTGCTGGTGTTGGCTAGGTTCTCAATAAGGCTCACTGCCTCTATTGGATTCCTAGTGTTGAAGTTCCCCTCACTAGCAATATCAAGAGCCATATGATACCTCAAGGCGATACCTCTGTAGAAAGAGCTTAGCAGCTGCACTTCATTGAAACCATGGTGTGGACAGTCTCGCTGGAAGAACTTAAATCTGATCCACGCGTCTTTAAAAGTCTCACTAGGCTTTTGCGCGAAAGTGACGATTTTGCTCCTTAAGTCTTCAGCGCTTGCCTCAGCAAAGAAATTACGCAGGAAGGCGTTTTTCATGTCGGCCCAGGATGTCACTGATCCTGTAGGTAGCTGCTTGAGCCAGTGTGAAGCTTCTCCAATCAGTTAGTATTTGAAGAGCTTGCAGAGTACGTAGTCCTCAGGGACTCCATCCATACGAATAGCAGCGATAAGATCCTCGAACCTCTCCAGATGGTCCATTGGATGCTCGTGTGATAACCCAGAATAAGGTATCTGTGACACGAGAGAGTAGTACTGAGGCTTGAGCTCGAAGTTCGGCTTCTGAATTTCTGGAAGTCGAATAGCTGATCTGTTGGTGTAGTACTCGTCTGGACGATTGTAGTCTGCCAATGATCGTGTTTGAGCTTCTCCTGTAGCGTCAACTTCAGGCTCAGGGATTATGTTTCCCTGTGTATCTAGCTTCTGACATGTTGCATTACGCAGATGACTATCTTGGTCATACAGGTTTCCATTCTCGCCCTGCGTGAGAATTGCAACCATGCTTCGCGGGGTAGTATCGGTCGATGTACTGTGAGTAGTATCGAACGATGTGGATCGGCGAACGGTATCGGTCGACGATTCTGTCTGAGTGTCGGTCGACGGTTGAACGTGAGTATCAGTCGACGGTACTGCGGTTCTGTCGATCGATGTGGAGCATAGGTCTTTGCGGATTGAGCGTTCTAAGTGTGCATGATCTTTTGAGAATAGTAGTTGATTTCCCATGTTGCTTCTGGTACTGCTGGGCATGTACCTGAAAAGACAAGAAAAATTTTAATCAGAAAGGGGGTAAAAAGAAAAACCTAAGATTAATAAGATTAAATCTAATGGCGATCAAAGCTCCCCGGCAACGGGGCCAAATTTGATAGTGCTCAAATTACCCAGTAGAGCTTACTCTCTCAAATAAGAGATACATCTGTAGTACTTAGGGATCGAATCACGAGGAGCTAGGGAACCAATTAAATAAAATCTACTAATCAATCCTAGGTAAAGTTGGTTTTAATGATGGAAATAAAAATTGCAATTCCTAAAATGAGCAAGGTAGTTGCTCTAACTAACAATATGATGGGTTGTTTAAATGTGATAAAGAGTCTAGACTTAGGGGTTTTATTCAGGAATGGAGATTATAATGTATATAAATGCCTAACAAGTTGCTTGCATGATACTATAGAACTCAGTCGCTTAACTCTCAGTGATGTTTCACTGGTTAAATAATCTAGATCTCTGGCCTCAACTGTCGTATGTTGACACAGAAAAAGAGTCGATCGACATCCTTTAGAGATATCGATCGATACACCTTTCGCTCGGCGATCGATTCACCTGTCGGGATATCGATCGACGGCTTCTAGATATGCCTAGGCGCGAGCCGATAATGAACACTAGATCTCAAGGAGGGCGGTTAGCTCTTCTCCAAGGAAATACTAGTTCAAACATATAATTCAAGATATCAAAGATCCTAGTGATATATATTCTAGTTAGCTACTCTAGAATAAGCTTAGGGTGCAATCTATTTGATGAGTATCACAAATTAGCAATTATAGTTTGGGGTTAATCCCACA
Organism: Raphanus raphanistrum subsp. raphanistrum; assembly: GCA_019706035.1. Lineage (NCBI taxonomy): Eukaryota > Viridiplantae > Streptophyta > Magnoliopsida > Brassicales > Brassicaceae > Raphanus > Raphanus raphanistrum. Next base: position 12,397,464 of record CM033985.1, read on the forward strand.
AACCTATTTAAACCCTAGATCTAACAAGTAGACTACTAAGACATAGCTAAGCAATTCATGACAATAGATAGATGAAAGAATTGCATAGATAGAATAAAGTAGAAATACAAAAGGAGATGAGAAATCTCTCCAATCTCTCAAAACAAGTAAAACTCTAGTCTCTCTCTCTCACTCTCTTCTTAGACTCTTCAAAGCTTGCTTCTTTCGAAGGTTGCCGTTCAAAACACTTAGCAGTAATATTTAAGCATTTCCATTAGGTTAAAAACTCGTCAGGGGCAATATCGTAATTTGGTGAAGTCTTGGTGAATTAGTCGGCTAAACCATTTCGTCCTCGATATCGATCGACAACACTGGATGTGTATCGATCGATTATAATCTTCTAGTACGCGGATCTTCTCAGCTACATCGATCTCCTGAACCTGAAAACATATCTAACAGGCTAGAAAACAGATTAAATATATAATAAAACACTAGTATACCATGGTTAAAAACGGGTAAAATCCATGGTATACCAGCAACATCAAGAATAATCGATCCAACCATGCAGCTAGACGATCATCATCGATCGCCATCTCCACTGCACCATCGATCGATTCCTTTACCAGAGCTCAATCTCAATTTCATAATTCATATGATATCAGGAATGCTTCACTAACACCTGATGAATTTGGTATTTTCAGGGATAGAGATGGCTTTGCAAGAGCCATGGATGGAAGAGTTCTTCACATATCCAGAGAGGACATAGCAGACATCCTTCAAGTTGCCAATGGACCAGACAACCTGTTCACACAGCAACGTGGCCATCCAGACATCCTAGCTCACGTCCAAGACAACCACCACGTCACCATGAGAGAGGATACAGCTCCTCAACATTTCGGTCTACATGGAAACTCACCATCGATCGATATCGTTTCATCACCATCGATCGACGACGAGTTACCCAGATCGATCGACATCGCAAGTCATATCGACCGACAGACGTATTGAGTTTGGACGACGTGCCTTTGATACCAACGGATCCAGAAGATTCAAATGGGAAGAGAGGGACGAATTTGGTGTCCACAGAGATGAATTTGGACATGCTTGGGGAGTTGATGGTGAAATCATCCCAGTCACCAAGGAGCACATAAGAAGAATCTTGGAGAGAGCATCTCCTTTTCAGAAGAGTTGCTTACGCCTTCCAGAACATGCACACCCTTACCATGCATACAGACCAGCACCAGTACCCTACAGCAAGGAGGAGATAGATGATATAGTGACTAATATGTGGGGAGCTCAAGCACACCTGGAGGAAGAATTCCGCACACTGGTGGAAGATACCTTCCAGCTTTTGGATTGCAGCTATAAAGCTCTCCAAAGTGATATGGCAGTGCTAAGAATGGAGATTGAGAGCATTAGAACCATGCTTGAGAAGGAAGCTAAACCACCAGTATCGATCGACACAACACCATCACCATCGATCGACATCGGCAAGACTACATCCAATGACCAACCAGAATGTTCATCACCTAACAGAGATGAATGGGAGATTGCTTACATCAATACACGGATTGGAGACGTCTACAACCCTCTGAACAACAATGTCGAATGGTTAAGCAAGAGGATTGATCTTCTACAGAAAGAGTTGGCAACAATTCGCGAGAAAGGTCAGGCTCAGAATGCTACTGTTCCGTCGATCGACACACAGTCTTCACCATCGATCGACACAAGGTTCGCAGAAATGGAGGATATGATGAAATCATATGAGGAAAAGCACAATAACTACAGTTCACCTATCATGCGATACCTGGATACACTGTCACAACAGTTGAACGAGTTGCAACAAGACATTAGCATAGTTCAGGACCATCTTGGTCTTCGTGGAAGAAACGCGACATCGATCGACAGGACTAGACCCATATCGATCGACATTGAGCAACCACCAGCGCAGACAGCATGCACAGCAGCAAAAGTTGATCAGATCAAACATGAGCTATACGAAGCTATGGATGCTATGGAAGAGAGGCTTGACAGGAGATGTGATGACATTGACGACCCTCTCAACGAAAGAGTAAACAACATATGATGAACTACTGGTCTATTGAAGAATGAGATACTCGCTATGCAGAGAACTCTTGAGTACCAAGGACAACGTTCAGAATCGATCGACACAGTTACCACTGGATCGACCGACAGAACTCCCAGCGAAACGACCGACGCACACGTTGTAGCATCGATCGACACCGAGTCCTTGACAGACCGAGATCAGGTGATTCATGACAAGATCGACGCAATGCAGAATGAACTGAGGGAACTGTCAGAATACTCCTACAACACCGTCTACAGGAATGTTGGCATCATCGAATCAATTGAAAGAACTCTGAGGAACCTCACAGATGCAGTCCTCAAGATAGATGAGAAACAGCTTAGAAGTGATGATGCCACAAGAAGCTTCATTGCCACATGGTTTGATAGGAGAAAACACGAAATTGATGCTTGTTGTCCAATAAGCAACAATTTCTGTACCAACTGAGTCACACACCACCAAAGTAAAGCTAAATGACTATAAACAAGCGATGAGTGGGAGGCAACCCACTATTAGGTTTTATTCTATTTTTAAGTTATTTTTACATTTGTACTTTTATTTTTCGCATTGATTTTTGCAGATTTTTAAGATCCAAGTAGAACGATGATTCCGTCGACCGACACAATCCATTCACATCGCTCGACACCACACGACCATTACTAACGATCGACGTATATCTTTACGTATCGATCGACGCCATCGCGGTCAGGTTTAGTCGTTCTATCTTGTTACATTGAGTACTTATGATTTATTTCTCCATTCCACTCCGGCTGTGTTACACTGGGACAAGTGTAATTTAAGTCTGGTGGGAGGTTTACTAATATATGTTTTTATTTTGGTTTTTATTAAAAATGTTTTCAAAATTATTTTTCGCATAAGTACTAAAATGGGGACATTGATATAGATTTATACTTGATTGTCTAACCACTCTTTAGCACCATTCTAGATTTACTGATTGCAGATAGTACTAAAGATGCTAAAGTGGATCAACCTGTCACCTATATACACTAGCTAAGATTGTTTGAAGGAACCAAAACTGACCTCCAACACTAATACTGACTTTATTTGCTTGTCTTGGGGCTTGGTAATCACTGGATCAGAATCTTCTTACAAGTCTGGAAGGTAAAAAGTCTGTGTGTTTCTGGCTCCCTTCCTTCTCTCTCTTCGGCATCTCAAAGATCTAAGTTTATGTTATAAAAGATTGAAATGATTTCTTGAGAGGCAGAGGGGTAAGAGTGTCTCCTGCGACTCCATTATTCTAAATCTCTGGGATGATCACACATTGTGGAAACGAGGGATATGTAAATTACCTGAGACCCCATTATTCGCTACACTTTGTCAAAATGTATGAGTTACAAATGCAAATGTCAATGAGATAGACTAGATGACCTTTGTGGCATCAAAACCTATTGAAATTGAAACTAATAAGAGATCCAGAGAAGAGAGATGGGGGGAGAAAGGGATCAGAGAAGACTACATGTGTGTTCAGATACTTGTTTGAGTTGAATCCATGTGTCCTTTGATCGATACTCCCAATGTAAAGCCTGCACTTTTATTTTATGTTAAGAAATGAGGTTAGTAGAGGGGAATGTCAGATGAGATTTGCTAAGTTGTGGACTAGATGAATTTGGTTGCTAAGCTAGGATAAGGCATAATGAACTTCTGTGATTAGGATGTTTAGACATGAATTGCAAACCCATAGAGTGATGACTTCAATATTTTGAATCTTTGAGTCCCTACTGTTTTCAAACATTTTCCAAAGATTATTGAGTTTTTTGCTTGAGGACAAGCAAAGGAGTAATTCTGGGGGAGTTGATACACCATGGATTTCACTCATTTTCTACCATGGTATAATAGTATTTTTATTATATAACTAATGTGTTTTCTAGCCTGTTAGGTATGTTTTCAGGTTCATGAGTGTTTCGTGATAAAGTGATGCTTTTGGAGCATTTTGGAGTACAAGAGATAATACATCCGAGTTGATCATTTAAGACCAAGTCGAAAGTCAACATTTGTTGGGGTCAAAAACGGTTATCTCGAAATCAACGGCTAAGACTATTTGTCATACGAAAAACCCTCCGAAAAACAAGCACGAACACTCGTAAACCGAAGGAACCGAGCAGCCGACCCCGGCCTTGGCCGTAGCCGCCGGGCGGCTAGCCCCCGTGCTGGCCGTGGCCGCCGGCGGCTAGCGCCCGTGCTGGCCGTGGCCGTCGGGCGGCTAGTCCCCGTGCTGGCCGTGGCCGCCGGGCGGCTAGTCCCCGTGCTGGCCGTGGCCGCCGGCGGCTAGCGCCCGTGCTGGCCGTAGCCGCCGGGCGGCTAGCCCTGTGCTGGCCGTGGCCGCCGACCGCTAGCGCCCGTGCTGGCCGTGGCCGCCGGGCGGCTAGCCCCGTGCTGGCCGTGGCCGGCGGCGGCTAGCGCCCGTGCTGGCAGTGGCCGCCGGGCGGCTATCCCCGTGCGGGCCGTAGCCGCCGGCGGCTAGCGCCCGTGCTGGCCGTGGCCGCCGGGCGGCTAGCCCCGTGTTGGCTCGGGTCTTCGGACAATAATCTCCGGTACACAAGTCCCAGGCCCCGGCCGTCAGAAATCTGTACTTCGAGTCTTTCCCAAAGTCCTCGCAGGACGAATCATTGAGATTCCGCGTACGAAACTCCGGTTCTTACTCCAAACTAAGACCGTCGGAAACACTTCGGAAACTCGTAAGATATCAACGGGAAGGAAGATCTTAAATTCTTCGTACGAAACAGCGATGGTTATCTTAAGACACCACTCATCTCAACTCTACGAATGAATGAAAAACTTCCGAAGAAATCGTAGAAAACAACGGAAGTCCTAGAGACGGCCCGAAAGGGACCAAACGTGATCGGACAGTCCGTTTACGATTATCTAAGATAGACACGACGATTTACATTTATCTTTACGTAACAAGATACATGCTAAATTTCCGGAAGAATAAATGTCAAGTTTCCCGAAGATAAATGTCAAGTTTCCCGATAAGTATGGAGGCCGACGAAAATGGAAAAAAGCCCGCCTTGCGACCCAGAAGGAGAATAGACCGTCATAAGAAGGAGTATATAAAGGAGCTTTGGGAGAGAAGAAAAGGCAGAGCAAAAAATCCAAGAGAGAGAGCAAATCCGAAACCTAGGGGCTTAGAGAATTTCTGCTAGCTTAGGACTTAGGAGTTTAAACTAGCGGAGCAAGACTTAGAACGTTTTGTCTCCTGTATTTCCGTCGTTTTCCGCTTCAGCGTTTCTCTACTTCCTTTTTTCGGAAAAATATTGTATTCAACTTATCATCTATTTAATAAAACGCCTTAGTGCAATTTTTCCGCTACGTTGCTTTATTCTATCAATTTCGTTTGGTTGTCGCAGAGAATCTGAGCCTTCAGGGAAAACTAGGTTTACTTAGTTTTCCTTCGATTTATTTAACTAAAATCGACAGTGCGAATTTCGGTTCCCACAGTTTGGCGCTAGAAGGAGGGGGGGTCGGATTCTCTTACTCAAAAACCTACGATTGGTAACAACAGCATGGCCACATCACCTGTCCGCAAAATCGTGTCATTCGGGGACAGAGCAACGGCTGGTCAAGCCAAACCTCACGACGAACTCCTCGTTATCGGACTAACGATCCAGGACATCGACGTAGCGAGAATATTGGTCGACACCGGATGCTCGACAAATATTAAATATTATATCGACCTAAGCGCGATCATGGACGATCCCAATCCGATAATCGGACTCTCAGGAAACATCACAATGACCCTCGGCTCGGTCGATCTCTCGGTCAGAGCCGGGAGCGTCACGAAGATGGTGGAATTTTTGGTAGTCGACGGTCCAGCAGTCGGGACTCCGTGGTTAAACTCCATGCGAGCAATCCCCTCGACTTTCCATCTGTGCCTCAAATTTCCGACCCTCTTCGGAGTAGAAACAATACAAGGAGATCGTAAAGCGCCGCAAGTCTGCTTGGCCGCTGGGTTAAAACGAAAAAACTCTGAGCCCGAAATTAACCCAAAAAAGCAAGCGACCCACGAACCAGCATCGCAGGACCCTCCAGAACCAGCATCGCTGAAGCCTTAGAAGGGAAACGTGAGCCCACTTGCGAACCAGTAATTTCGGTCTGCCTCGACGAGACTAACCCAGAGCGGTGCGTCGAGATTGGAGCCAATCTCCGCGATCCGTTGAAAGCAGAACTCATCGCATGTCTCAAGAAGAACCTTAACACGTTCGCTTGGGCTGCAGAAGATATGCCGGGAATCGCCATCAACATAACATGTCACGAACTCAACATCGATCCAACTCATAAACCCGTAAAACCAAAAGAGGCGAAAGCTAGGCCCCGAACGGGCAACTGCGGTTAATGAGGAAGTCGAAAGACTCCTCAAAGTTGGATCAATAACAGAAGTAAGATATCCCGACTGGCTCGCCAATCCCGTCGTCGTCGAGAAGAAGAACGGGAAATGGCGAGTGTGCGTCGACTTTACTAATCTCAACAAAGCATGCCCGAAGGATTGTTTTCCGCTTCCGCACATCGACCGTCTGGTCGAGGCAACCGAAGGAAACAAACTCCTATCAGTCATGGACGCGTTCTCCGGTTACAATCAAATCATGATGAATCCCGAAGACCGCGAGAAGACAGCATCATTACCGACCGAGGGACCTATTGCTACAAAGTAATGCCTTTCGGTCTTAAGAACGCCGGCGCCACGTATCAGCGGCTCGTCAATCGAATGTTTGCCGAGAAACTCGGAAAAACCATGGAGGTGTATATCGACGATATGTTGGTAAAATCTCTTGACGAACGCGACCACGTAGTCCACCTAGAGGAATGCTTTGAGAGATTGAACCAGCACAACATGAAACTCAATCCAGCAAAATGCAGATTCGCTGTGGCGTCGGGAGAATTTCTCGGGTACCTCGTAACATTCCGCGGAATAGAGGCCAATCAGAAACAAATCAACGCACTGATAGAAATGGCCTCCCCGAGAACCAAGCGGGAAGTCTAAAGGCTGATCGGACGAGTCGCGGCCTTAAACCGATTCATCTCGCGCTCCACGGATAAGTGTCTCCCATTCTACGAAACCTTGAAGGGGAACAAAAAGTTCGAGTGGTCAGAAGATTGCGAGAAAGCTTTCCAACAGCTGAAACAGTATCTGGCCACCCCTCCTATCCTCGCAAAACCCGTAGTCGGAGAGCCCTTGTTCCTCTACATCGCAGTATCCGCATCAGCAGTCAGTGGCGTCCTGATTCAAGAAGAATTCGGAGAACAGAAACCGGTCTTCTACATTAGTAAAACATTACTAGATGCCGAAACTCGGTATCCGCTAATGAAAAAATTGGCACTCGCTGTCATAACTTCGGCGAGAAAACTTAGACCGTATTTCCAATCTCATACCATCGTGGTACTTACCACTTTTCCGTTACGGACGATTCTACACAGTCCAAGCCAGTCTGGTAGGCTCGCGAAGTGGGCAATTGAACTAAGCGAGTACGATATCGAATATCGTCCAAAAACCTGCACGAAATCGCAGGTACTCGCGGACTTCTTGGTAGAATTACCCGCGACGGACTTAACTAACGAGGATCCTGGTTCAACATGGGATCTCCATGTCGATGGATCCTCGACCAAGCAAGGATCCGGAATCGGGATCCGGCTCACTTCGCCGACAGGAGAAATCCTCGAGCAATCGTTCCGCTTGGATTTTCATGCATCAAACAACGAGGCAGAATATGAGGCGCTAATTGCGGGCCTACGACTGGCCCATGGGCTGAAGATTCGAAATATTCACGCTTACTGCGACTCTCAGTTAGTCGCAAACCAATTCAGCGGAGAATACGAAGCAAGGGATGAAAGGATGAACGCATATTTGAAGGTCGTCCAAGACTTGGCCCACGACTTTCAGCAATTTGCGCTAACCAGGATTCCCCGCTCGGAAAACGTCCAAGCTGACGCTTTAGCCGCTCTCGCCTCAAGCTCGGATCCAGGGCTTAAAAGAATAATTCTCGTCGAATTCATAGAGCATCCGAGCATCGGACCGCCGGTAATCGCCAACCTGATCAGAACACAGATCGAAGGCGCGGAAGAAAACGAAGACCAACCGGAAGGCGACGCAGACCAAACAGACTATGGCTGCGACACTCCCTGGCTAGAACCTATCAAAACCTACATCGTAGATGGTACCCTACCCGCGGAGAAATGGGCAGCCCGGAAAATAAAAATTCAGGCAGCGCGATACGTAACCGTGGAAGGCGAAATCTACAAATGGTGATTCTCCGGACCTCTCATGACTTGCGCGGAAGGAGAAAAGGCGAGAAAAATCATGGAAGAAGTTCACTCCGGATCGTGCGGAAACCACTCCGGCGGAAGGTCTCTCGCAACAAAAATAAAACGCCACGGATTCTACTGGCCAACTATGGTAAAGGATTGCGAGAAGTTCGCTCGGAAATGCGAGAAGTGTCAGCGGCACGCTCCGACAATTCATCAGCCCGCCGAAATCCTCTCTTCTATCTCATCTCCGTACCCTTTCATGCGATGGTCAATGGACATCGTCGGACCACTACACAAATCAAAACAAAAACGTTTCCTGCTGGTCCTCACAGATTTCTTTTCGAAATGGGTGGAAGCAGAATCCTACGCAAGTATCAAAGACGTGCAAGTCGAGAAATTCGTCTGGAAAAACATCATAATCAGACACGGTGTCCCATACGAAATCGTAACGGACAACGGGTCTCAGTTTATTTCCACACGATTCGAGGCATTCTGCGAAAAATGGAAAATACGACTTAACAAGTCTACTCCCAGATACCCGCAGTGCAACGGACAGGCTGAAACCATAAACAAAACCGTCCTAGACGGATTGAAAAAATGCTTGGAAGCCAAAAAGGGACGATGGGCAGAAGAACTCGAAGGGGTCCTTTGGTCTCATCGAACCACTCCAAGACGAGCAACGGGGGAAACTCCGTTCGCTCTTGTTTACGGAGCAGAATGCATGATTCCGGCGGAGGTAGAATTCCCCGGCGTACGGGGGAGATTTCTTCCCGAACGGGAAGACCTGAACAATGCCATGCTGCTGGATAATCTTGACCTCATCAACGAGCGTCGCGACCAAGCCCTCATCCGGATTCAAAATTACCAGCAGGCCGCCGCAAAATACTACAACGCGAACGTACGTCATCGAAGATTCAAAGAGGGTGATCTGGTCTTGCGAAAAGTCTTCCAAAACACTGCCGAACGAAACGCAGGAAAACTGGGGGCAAATTGGGAAGGACCATACAAAATCATAAAAGTCGTCCGACCAGTTTCGTATCAAATCGCAAACATGCAAGACGTAAAAATCCCGAGAACTTGGAATGCGATGCATCTCAAGAAATACTACCACTAGAACGTGGAAAACAGAACTACGAGATGGCTTGATCCTCGAAAGAGGTACGTAGGCAACTCGCCAACCGGTGGGTTCAGCTATCCCCCCGATTTAAAAGGGGGGGGAGTGGGGTGCGTACACTCGCACGCCCCCACAATTTTCGAAAAACTTTCCGCAATCAATTCGCCTAACGGCCTTAACAATGGATCCAGTATCCACCAAACAAACCATAAAACTATCGCCCGGAAACATTCCGCGATTTCTAAAAGCCCATAGTCCTTTATGGCATAAGAAAAACAAACTTCAAAGCACTGCGAGACATCGCTTCGTGCCCGAACATCCGTTTTTCGAATAAAACCTTCATACGCCTTCTAAACGGCATCATATCGTTGTTGCTGATCACAACAAACGAACTCTAACGTCCTAAACAGACAAGCCACCTAAGGGTAGGCTCTTTTACATCCGACAAGGATCCCATAGCGCGCTATACAAAAAATCCAAATTTTGTTCAGCACTTCGTAAAGAAAGTAGCTCGATTCGTGCCCATACAAATCATATAAGCCGATACCACTTCGCGGATTTTAAAACGGTACGAATCAGGTTAAAATCACAAACATGCAAAACGAAAGCCGATTTGTCATCGCACAGCCTCAGTCTGAGAGTAAACCTAGGTCTTGCCCTAAACCCAGCCTTGCTGGTATCTTAAACATCTCATAGGCAAAGCGTCAACGACACGAGATCCCAAAACTTGTCTCTTCACTCAAGTCTATACGTTTCCACGAATTTTTGCGTAAATCGTAAACCGGAGGAAAATCTCGCTTTGTACAAACTACGGATACGGTGATCGTCAGGGAGGCGGGAATGAGACGACAACTCATACCCTGCCCCTCTAACTTCGACAAATAGAAGTTCTAAACGCAAAATATTTTAAACGCATACCGCGAGTTCAATACAACGCCCTAATAAGGGCAGGGATTCAAAGCCACCAACGGTCAGTCCCGAAATCGTACATAATGGCTAACCAACGGCCGAAATACAATCAAAATAAAAATCCCCTCAGGGATTGATCAACCTAGGCGTCCTCCGGAACACCGCCTTCATTCTCCGACTCACCCGAAGCAGGAACAGCCTCGCCATCGCCCTCGCCGACCTCCTCACCGCCCTTGTCCGCAACGATTCCAGCATCCTGGACCTCTGGAATTTCCGAACTCGGGACCAGGGTACCCGAGGATGACGGGCCGGCAAGCTCCGTCGCAGTGCAAGCTCCCATCTCCTCGAAGCGCTGAATCCGCCTCTTAAGACGTCGAACTTCCGAGGACTTGCTCTTCTTCTCCTCCTTCGCCTTGAGCAGCGAGCTCACAGTCTTTCCCAGATCACGCTCGAGATCGCTGATCCTAGCTTCGAGCGTCGACGTCGGGGCAGCATGAGTGCTCTCAATCGATTGAAGCACAGCCTCGGTGCGCTTCAAAGTTTCCCGCGATGAATCCAGCTCCTTGGACAAACGTGTGACCTCCAGTCCGCAATCGCCAAGCATCCCGTCGATCAACGACACAAACTGATCACACGAGAGAAGGTGAGAATCAAGGAGTCGACAAAAGAAAGGGGGTTTCACGAAATACCTTGGAGCGATGTTGCGACAGTTTCGCTGAAACCTCGCCTTCCTCACTCTTAGTACACCTTTTCCTCTTCGCTGATCCGGCAGCCCCAGCTCTTGAACATCCCCTCGATGGTGGAACAGCGTTGGACGCGGGAAGTCCCAAGACGATCTCCCTCTTCTTTTCTGGAGGAGGAGGCATGACTTCCACCGCATCCTCCGAAACCACTATCGGCGCGAAAGGGGAGCCCTCAGGGCGAGCCTGGACATCAGGTGTTTGCTCCGGAACAACAATTTCTCCAGCAGGCAAAGAGACATCGGGATCCAAAGGCTGCCACGCTAGACTCCATCTCAGCACGGCGTCGCTCCATCTTGTCCTGAAAAGAACTGAACCCCTCGACGAATGTCTGCGTAAGGGCAGGAGCATCCTGCGCCGGCGAGGCTTGGTTAGCTTCACTCATTTCGACATCAGAATCTTTCTTTTCATTTAGAGAGGAAGCCATATTTTCTGAAATTTGAGAAGAGGAGAGTGAGTGAAAAATGAGAGGGGGATGGGGTGCTACTTATAAGAAATCAAAGGTGGTAGAGTTTTTCGGAATAAAATATTCCTAGCCGAAAATTTCGATTTTCAAATCTTCCGCACAAAAAATCGCTCCCGCATCTTGCATGCTGGGGGGCTAACTTTTGGGGTCAAAAACGGTTATCTCGAAATCAACGGCTAAGACTATTTTTCATACGAAAAACCCTCCGAAAAATGAACACGAACACTCGTAAACCGAAGGAACCGAGCAGCCGACCCCGGCCTTGGCCGTAGCCGCCTGGCGGCTAGCCTCCGTGCTGGCTGTGGCCGCCGGCGGCTAGCGCCCGTGCTGGCCGTGGCCGCCGGGCGGCTAGCCCCTGTGCTGGCCGTGGCTGCCGGGCGGCTAGCCCCCGTGCTGGCCGTGGCCGCCGGCGGCTAGCGCCCGTGCTGGCCGTGGCCGCTGGGCGGCTAGCCCCGTGCTGGCCGTGGCCGCCGGCGGCTAGCGCCCGTGCTGGCCGTGGCCGCCGGCGGCTAGCGCCCGTGCTGGCCGTGGCCGCCGGCGGCTAGCGCCCGTGCTGGCCGTGGCCGCCGGGCGGCTAGCCCCGTGCTGGCCGTAGCCGCCGGGCGGCTAGCCCCGTGCTGGCTCGGGTCTTCGGACAACAATCTCCGGTACACAAGTCCCAGGCCCCGGCCGTCAGAAATCTGTACTTCGAGTCTTTCCCAAAGTCCTCGCAGGACGAATCATTGAGATTCCGCGTACGAAACTCCGGTTCTTACTCCAAACTAAGACCGTCGGAAATACTTCGGAAACTCGTAAGATATCAACGGGAAGGAAGATCTTAAATTCTCCGTACGAAACAGCGATGGTTATCTTAAGACACCACTCATCCCAACTCTACGAACGAATGAAGAACTTCCGAAGAAATCGTAGAAAACAACGGAAGTCCTAGAGACGGCCCGAAAGGGACCAAACGTGATCGGACAGTCCGTTTACGATTATCTAAGATAGACACGACGATTTACATTTATCTTTACGTAACAAGATAAATGCTAAATTTCCGGAAGAATAAATGTCAAGTTTTCCGAAGATAAATGTCAAGTTTCCCGATAAGTATGGAGGCCGACGAAAATGGAAAAAAGCCCGCCTTGCGGCCCAGAAGGAGAATAGACCGTCATAAGAAGGAGTATATAAAGGAGCTTTGGGAGAGAAGAAAAGGCAGAGCAAAAAATCCAAGAGAGAGAGCAAATCCGAAACCTAGGGGCTTAGAGAATTCCTGCTAGCTTAGGACTTAGGAGTTTAGACTAGCGGAGCAAGACTTAGAACGTTTTGTCTCCTGTATTTCCGTCGTTTTCCGCTTCAGCGTTTCTCTACTTCCCTTTTTCGGAAGAATATTGTATTCAACTTATCATCTATTTAATAAAACGCCTTAGTGCAATTTTTCCGCTACGTTGCTTTATTCTATCAATTTCGTTTGGTTGTCACAGAGAATCCGAGCCTTCAGGGAAAACTAGGTTTACTTAGTTTTCCTTCGATTTATTTAACTAAAATCGACAGTGCGAATTTCGGTTCCCACAACATTCAGAGAAGAATCGATCGATACTCATCCAAAGTTTTCGATCGATGTAGCTGAGAAGATCCGCGTACTAGAAGATTATAATCGATCGATACACATCTAGTGTTGTCGATCGATATCAAGGACGAAATGGTTTAGCCGACTACTTCACCAAGACTTCACCGAATTACGAGATTGCCCCTGACGAGTTTTTAACCTAATGGAAATGCTTAAGTATCCTGTTAAGTGTTTTTTGACGGCAAGCTTTAGCAAGCAAGCTTTTGCAACCAGAGAGAAAAGCAGAGAGTGTGAGAAAAAGCTATAGTTTTATATGTTTTGAGAGATTAGAGAGATCATTGAGAGATTTGTGATTGAACTCCATTTGTTTTCTATTCTCTATCTAATGCAATTATTTTACCTATCTTGTGTTATGAATTTCTTAGCTATGTCTGAGTAGTCTACTTGTTAGATCTAGGGTTTAAATAGGTTTGTGGGATTAGCCCCAAACTATATTTGCTAAGTTGTGATATTCATCAAATAGATTGCACCCTATGCTTGTTCTAGAGTAGCTAACTAGAGCATAGATCACTAGGATCCTTATATCTTGAATTATCTGTTTGAACTAGTTGTCTCAATGGAGAAGAGTTAACCGTCCTCCTTGAGACCTAGTGTTCATTATCAGCTTGTGCCTAGGCATTTCTAGAAACCGTCATTCGATATCCCAACTGGACAATCGATTGGCACTGCGAAAGATGTATCGCTCGATATCTCTAAAGGATATCGATCGACTCTTTTTCTGGTCAACAGACGACAGTTGAGATATTATAGATATTATCATGCAAGCAACTTATTAGGCATTTATAGATATTATAATCTCCATTCTTGAATAAAAGCCTTAAGTCTAGCACTCTTCTTTATCATTTAAACAACCATCATATTGTTAGTTAGAGCAACTACCTTACTCATTTTAGGATTGTCATTTATATTTCCATCATAAAAACCAACTTCACCTAGGATTGATTAATTGGTTCCCTAGCTCCTCGTGATTCAATCCCTAAGTACTACAGCTGAACCTCTTATTTGAGAGAGTAAAGCACTCTATAGGGTAATTTGAGTGGTATCAGAAACCATGGCTGGAGATGTTAGTAAAAGAAAGGAGGCACCAACTGTTACTTTTAAGAAATTACAGATGGAAGAAATAGCAGGGACCAGAGACTATAGGGATCTTATTCTTGGTTGGGACCTGGAACTAGCAGGTGCCAAGGGTTACATGGGTCTGATTTGGGGTTAAGACCTGGAACCCGCAGGGACTAAAGACTTTAGAGGTCGGATCTTTGATCAAGACCTGGAATAAACAAGGACCAAAGACTGTAGAGGTCGGCTCTTTGGTTAAGACCTGGAACCAGCAGGGCCCAAAGGCTGTAGAGGCCGGATCTTTGGTTAAGACCTGGAACCAGCAGGGACCAAGGACTGTAGAGGCCGGATCTTTGGTTAAGACCTGGAACCAGCAAGGACCAAGGACTGTAGAGGCCTGCTTCGAGGGTGGGACCTGGAACCGGAAGGAACCAGAGATCGTGGGGTCTGATTTGTGGTTTAGGTCCGAGATCTGCAGGAAATAGCAGGACCTCATAGGTAGCAAGACCTCATGGGACCTGGAACCGGAAGGAATCAGAGACCGTAGGACATCATAGATAGTTCCTGCGTAGAACCTTGCTGCTGCTGTTAACATAGTGTTATCCCCTCTAGGAGAGGTGTTTCTAGCCATGTGGGCCACGGATATGATGAGAAGAGGTCGTTTCTTGCCCCCAGGTGGCTGGGATGGAGACCTTTTGCAGAAATAGATGAAATATCCCTTCCGTCTATAACCATCGTCACGTAGTTTAGTACTGCTCCTCCTTCTAGCGCCAAACTGTTAGGGTATTTTCTGGTACAAGCGATTCGTGCTCAACCTACGGAATGATAGGAGGAAGGAGACAAGTAGTCGTAGTGCTTTCTCCTGCTTCAGTGGTCGATGAACCAGGAGATCCTGCTCTTAGGATACTGCCATAAGGGTATGGGCCAGTGTGTATCGTCAGTGTCTTTGTATTAGCAAGGGATATTGGTTGTTAGGCAGGGGTCGCCTATCTGTGGTGAAGGTCACAGGGTCGATAATGAAGGCCGCAAGGTATTCATGATGTATAGTCGATGGTTCCTTGTTCTGAAAGTGTATTCTAGGTCCTAAGTCAATGAACCGTAGAAGGTGTTTGGGATTTATAGCTGCATCCTACAGTGGGGATTGCCTACGTACCCCACGGAAGGGGATCAAGCCATTCGTAGTTCATATATTGGAGGCGCAGAGCCTTGTGGAGGCGCGGGACCTGATGAAGGCACGTGTCCTAATGGAGGCGCGGAACCTGATGAAGGCACGTGGCTTAGTGAGCACGTTGCTCTGTAGTTGATAGGAGTCATCTATTGTAGAGGACACATGGCCGGAATAGATGACGGGGTTGTCGGGATGCTGTAGTGAGCATGGAGCTTCGATATGCTTCATGGAGCATGGAGTGTCCCTGCCGATGAGCTGGAGATTATAGCCTGAGCCAATATATAGAGTTATAGACGTGCTGCCATGAACAGGGACGTCATCTTGTTGGTGATGATCGCAGGGATTCGTCCTCCAATAGACATGTCGGTGGAGATAGTCTTTTAGGTCAATTCATGCCTTGGTAGCCGTCGAATTGACTATGGGGTTTATGTCTTATGTAGATGGACGTTTTCCGCTACTGTGGACGTGCAACAACGAGTACAGAGCTCCATCTAGCTGGTAGTAATCGTCTGGATCAACCTATCATAGGCGAATCCAAAAAGAAGATCTTCTAGGTGTGAAATATTGACTTGGCGGCTGTAGAACTTGTGATCTCTGTGGATGAACGTGTTGACCTCTTCTTTCGGGGTTTATCGACTCTATATTTATAGTAGAAATCGTGCCTCATCTCTAGTATTTGGAAATATTCACTTTATCCTTAGATAATAGAATATTTCTATTTTTCTTAAAGGCGGCTCATGTATTGGAATACTTCCTCTTTCTTCTCTTGGATTTAAGGAGATTCGACCATATTATGATAAATATAGATGTTTACCTTTATCTTGAAGTTTTACTTTTTACTTAGAGGCAAGAGTAATTATCTGACCCGGAACCTTGAACCCGGATAGGGGTCGGGCCTGGACGGGGTCAGACCTGGACAAGGACGGGCCCGGACAGGGGTCGGACCCTGGAAGCTGGAGAAATCTCCTCATGGATTATTTTTCCCCAACAGGGACAACGCATCAATTACCAGAAATCTAGTGTGTACTTCGGGAAGCATGTCCCAAGATCGAGAAGAGAGGAGATACAAGAAAAACTGGGCATCAGTACAGTTGGAGGGGAAGGCATCTACCTAGGTCTCCCGGAATCGTTTGGTGGATCCAAGGTCTCCATTCTGAACTA
Organism: Raphanus raphanistrum subsp. raphanistrum; assembly: GCA_019706035.1. Classification (NCBI taxonomy): domain Eukaryota; kingdom Viridiplantae; phylum Streptophyta; class Magnoliopsida; order Brassicales; family Brassicaceae; genus Raphanus; species Raphanus raphanistrum. The sequence goes on from CM033985.1 coordinate 12,414,013, forward strand.
TCTAAAGGAGAACCTGAACCAGAGAGTGCATGGATGGCAAACGAAATTTCTGTCACTGGGAGGCAAGGAGGTGCTCCTCAAAGCAGTCGCTATGGCTCTACCTACGTATACTATGGCATGTTTCCTCTTGCCAAAAACGAATATCAAACAAATCATCTCGGTGATGTCGGAGTTTTGGTGGAGAAATGGGAAGGATTCGAGAGGGATGCACTAGAAGAGTTGGGAGAGCTTATGTAGACCAAAGGCTTGTGGAGGTCTTGGATTTAAAGATTTGGAGGCATATAATCTGGCACTGCTAGGAAAGCAGTTGTGGAGAATGATAAAAAATCTCAAATCCTTAATGGCCAGAGTCTTCAAGAGTAGATATTTCAAGACATCGGATCCGCTAAATGCTCCGCTAGGCTCAAGACCCTCCTATGCTTGGAGAAGTATCCATGCAGCTCAGAGATTGATTCAGCAAGGTGGCCGCCTCGTGATTGGAAATGGTAGAGACACAAATGTCTGGCAAGAAAGATGGATTGGAGCAGCACCGGCTACTATGGTTCAATCGATGAGAAGAGGAGAAGCACAAGAGATGGGAGCTCTGTCTGATGATATGAGAGTGAGTGAACTGATTTCTGCGAATGGTCGGGACTGGAATTGAGACAAGATCAACAGACTGTTCACAGAGGAGGTCCAAAACAAGATACTATCAATACGTCCGGCCGGTACGAGCAGCAAAGATACCTATGTATGGACGTATACAAAGACAGGCCATTATACAGTTAAGTCCGGTTACTGGGTCCAGACAAGCATTCTATCATCCACTGCCGAACCGCAAGAAGTTATCCAACCAAGTTTGGAACGCATATATCAGATGGTGTGGAGGTTAGAAACGAGCCCCAAAATCAAGCACTTCTTGTGGAGGTGTCTCAATAATGCCCTTCCGGTGACTGAGAACATGACGTACAGACACATTGTGAAGGATAAGATGTGTAGTAGATGTGAACCCGAGGCGGAAAGTGTCAATCACCTCTTGTTCCAATGTCACAACGCCAGAAGGGCTTGGGCAGTTGCAAATATACACATTCCCCCATCCGGAAAATGGTCAGATTCTTTATTTGCCAATCTTTATTGGGTCTTGAACTTGAAACAAGAGTACCCAAAAGAGGAAGTTGATGAAGGATTTGTACCAGTGCTGCTATGGAGACTATGTAAGAACCGTAATGAGTTTTTATTCAGAGGGAAAGATTATGATGCAGACTCAACGGTTAGGAAAGTCTGGGAGGATGTGGAGGAATGGAGAAATAGAGAAGAGGTGAAAAATGAGGAGGTCAAAACACCCACAACAGTAGTACCCGACAGAAAGTGGAACCCTCCACTGCCATCTCTGAAATGCAACACTGATGGTTCGTGGTCAAAGGAAACAGAGAGCGGTGGAGTGGGCTGGGTTTTGAGAGACCCTCAAGGGACACTGGTGTGGGCAGGAGCAAGAAAACTACCAGTAGTGCGATCGGCGATTGAAGTGGAAGCAGAAGCCATTAGGTGAGCAATTCAAACATTGGCTGGATTTGGTTACAGGAAGGTAATTGTTGAGACAGACTCTCTAGTCTTGACAAAAATGCTCAATGGAGAGGAAGAAGTCTGGCCGGTGCTCGATCCCATTATGCAAGATATTTTGCGATCTCTGGTAGTGAATGCCGATTATGAAATGGTATATTTTCATAGGTGTAACACCCGTATTTTCCAAAATAAAAAAATAAATAATAATCTCATAAAATCTCCATTTATTACTTCTCAAAAGTCGAATAAATAATCAAATAAAATAAATCCCGGAAAATATCGATAAAAGTATAAAACCGAAGGTCTGAAAATATGAAATAAACTCCCAAAAACGCCAATCTGAAAGCAATCACTTCTGCTGGTTAGTCTCACCTGGAAAGGGGAAAGAAACGAGGGATGAGCAACAAGGGAGTCACTCAGTGAGGTATGGGATGCTAATCCACAAACCACTGACTCAAGTAAATAGAACTCCCACTATGTAAGTTTAGCTCTATCATGAATAAGCAAGACGCCTAAAGCATCACACACAACAAACACTGCGCTGATAATGCATAGCTATACCACACACCCCGCATCTCCGCATACAGATATACATACGTGGCGTCGATAGTACATGTTGGGAAAAAATATCCAGACATGAGTTTTCTCCAACTTCCGGATAGGTCCTCGACTTCCGGACCCTTGCTCAAGAAGAAACCAGGAACCGACCCCTGCCTTGGGTCCGACCCCTATATCGGACCGACCCCTTGGAGAAAAATAGAAGTTTTCTACCTAAGGGGAAACTTCCATTTTTCCGATTATGGAAGAGTTTTATTACTTGAAGCCGACATCTACAACTATAAAAGGGGAGCCCAAACCCTAGAATAAGGGATCGACAATTCGAGACTAAGAGATTAGAGTTTAGGCGGCTAGACTTAGGGTTCATACACCATCAAACGTTGTAGTCCCGATCAATAACTCAATAACATCTCTTTGTTCTCGATTTACAACTCTTACAAACGAATCCTCTAGTGTTCCATAGACTTTAAACGATCCTACACAAAAATACATAAACAGTTTGGCGCTAGAAGGAGGGGAGTGATCCAACTACGTGACGATGGCATTAGAGGACGACGCTAACCAGACGGAGATGACTCCGAGAGAGATCGAGCTCCTCAACAAGCTCGAGTCTCTTCAGAGTCAGGTTACCGATCTTCACAAAGCTCGGGAGACAACACCCGGAGGTCCTGAACTTCTCCTCGAAGTTAAAACTCTAAAAGACCAACTTGGAGAGCACTCCAAGCAACAACAGCAAAGCGCCGAGAAGCTAGACGCCATAGAGGCGGAGAATCTTATACTCCGACAAGATAACCATACCCTAAGGTACGACCCATGGCTTCACTCTACACTCCGCGCGACAGTGAAGAGGTACCTCGTTGACCCGCCTCAACCGAAGACGAACCCGAAAGCCGAGGAGCCGCGAACGATAGGACCCGAGTACAAGTAGATAGCGATTCTGATACGGAGGACGAGGAGTATTCACCCAATGATCCCGAGGTCTCAGATCCGGCCCTAGCAGCCTACTTAGAAAGAGTGGTCTCCGAAAGGTTCGGCACCATTCAATCTATGGTAGAAAGGCTCCCAGGGGCAGCTCCTCCTATTCGAAGAAGCAATCAGGGGTCCTACTACGATACACCTTTCGTGGAAGAGATTGCTTCGGTGGAGATGCCGCGAAAGTTCTCTTTCCCAAGTATAAAGATGCACGATGGTACTGGGGATCCCGACAATCATATTGTTCAGTACAAGCAACGCATGCTAGCAGTAGCAATCCCTCGGGATGCACGGGAAGCTACCATGTGCAAAGGATTCAGATCGACCTTGACCGGCCCTGCTCTTCAGTGGTATATCAACCTACCCACCAAATCCATCAAATCCTTTGCAGCCCTTAGCGATAAGTTCGTGGAGCAGTTCGCTAGCAGCTGTGACCTAGAGAAGAACTCGGATGATCTCTATGAGATCCTCCAGCATAGGAATGAACCCCTTCGTTCTTACATAGCTCGCTTCAACCAAGCGAAGGTAGCTATTCCTGAGTGCAACGCTGATACGGCTATCTCAGCCTTCAAGAGGGGTCTACTTCTAGAGGGAGACCTTTACAAGGAGCTGATCAAATACAAGTGCAGGATTATGGAAGACGTACTGTCTCGTGCTTGGGCTCATGTAAGATGGGAAGAAGATGTCGCTAGTAGGCTAAAGCCGGTCCGAAGTATGATTAGAAGTCATCAAAGCCTACAAGGAGTGACCGCGACGAGCCTTCTCACTCTAAGTCCGCTAGGGAGACTAGTAACCCGAATAGGGGCAGGTATCAGCATCGACCTTTGCCTAGATCCGAAGGGATGATGGTGTCTACTTGGCCTGACATCTCCCATCTTGCGATATCCAAACCGGAGCTGATCGGTGTCTTACGACAAATGGGTCCTCAAGTCAAGTGGCCTCATAAGATGAAGGCCGCGGAGGCTAATCGAAATCCCAAGCGATGGTGTGAGTTCGATAGTGATCATGGTCATACTACGGAGGATTGCATAGCCCTAAAGATGGAAGTCGCCGAGCTCCTCAAGAAAGGCTACCTACGGGAGTTCCTCTCGGATAAAGCCAAGAACCTTCTAAATAAAGAAGGTCCCGGTCTCCCTATCGAGGCAGCTCCCGCATTGCCACCACATCAAGACCGGGTGATCCACGTCATCATAGGCGGATCAGAGGTGAGCGGAATTAGCAGTGCCACAGCCAAGAAAAGTACTCGCAATGCCAGGAACGGCCAAGAGGCCGAGGGTCCCAAGCGCCTACTCCTTGGAACAGATGAGATCAGTTTCACTGTAAGGGAGCAGGAGAAGGTCCTCATCCCTCATCATGACGCTCTCGTCATTTCACTTACCATAGCAAACTGCTTGGTCAAGCGGATACTAGTAGATAATGGGAGCTCCAACAACATAATCTTCTATTCGGCCTTCGCCGACCTGGGTTTATAACCTACAGCTCTAACCAGAAAGGCAACTCCCTTCGTAGGCTTCAGTGGAGAAGTCAAACAAACCTTAGGAGCGGTAAACCAAGCCACGAAGTTAATTGGTCGTCGACTGCCCCTCATCATACAACGTGATATTGGGAAGGCCTTGGATCCATGAAATGGGAGCCGTACCTTCTACTTTGCACCAGCTGGTCAAGTTCCCAACCCCTTGGGGCATCATAGCGGTCAAGGGGGATCAAGAGAATGCTAGGTCTTGCTATCAGACTACCCTTAGGGGAAAGACTCAGGTCTTATAGCAATTACAAAAGAAGCTTCCGGCCCCACATACCGTAGAGTCGGAAGTGGAAGAAATGGATGAGGTCCCGCTCACGGAAGGGAACTCGAGTCGAAACTTAAAGATAGGCTCCAAGCTTCTGGAAAGCTTGAGAAGGAGACTGGTCGATTTCTTAAGATCCAACTCCGATTGCTTTGCCTGGTCTCACGAAGACATGCCTGGAATTGATCCCGATGTTATCATGCCTCAACTCATGGTGGATCCAATGCATCCTCCTGTCAGATAGAAGAGGAGAAAATTTGCTCCTGAAAGGGACGAGATAATCAACGAAGAGGTCAAGAACCTACTAGATGTTGGATTCATACGAGAGGTGCAGTACCCGGAATGGCTAGCCAATGTGGTGGTCGTCAGGAAGAAGAATGGGAAGTGGAGAGTCTGTATCGATTTCACGGACCTTAATAAGTCATGTCCTAAAGATGCTTTCCCTCTGCCTCACATCGACAAGCTGGTAGACGCAACGGCTGGTCACGAGCTGATGAGTTTCATGGATGCGTTCTTTGGATATAACCAGATCCTAATGCACCCTGACGATCAAGAGAAGACCTCATTCATGACCTCAAGGAGTATCTACTGTTACAAGGTTATGCCTTTCGGATTGAAGAATGCCGGCTCGACCTACCAAAGTCTTGTCAACATAATGTTCGCCGATCAGATAGGGCAGACCATGGAAGTCTACATTGATGACATGTTGGTGAAGTCCCTAGACGCCGAAGACCATATCTCACACCTTCAACAAGCCTTCACCACTCTCAGGAGGTACAACATGAAGCTAAATCCTTCAAAGTGCTCGTTCGGAGTAAGCTCTGGAAAGTTCCTAGGGTACATAGTCACCCACAGGGGCATTGAAGCAAACCCAGAGCAGGTGAGAGCGATCCAGATGATACCTTCCCCTCGCAACGTCAAGGAGGTGCAAAGACTGACCGGAAGGATGGCCGCCTTGAGCAGATTCATCTCCAGGCTATCCGACAAGTCGCACGCCTTCTTCGAAACCCTGAAGGACCCCAAGGACTTCCAATGGACCGAGAAATGTGAGCAAGCCTTGTCCGATCTCAAGGCCTATCTCACTACTCCACATCTCCTCTCAAAACCCTTGGAAGGTGAGGTCCTTGTTGGGCCCAAATATGACCCCCTAGCTAGTGATAGACAATAAGAAATGATAACGGGCCGTGAAAGGCCCATCATGAATTCAATCTTCAAAAACAGCTAAGTCAGATCTGGAGGCTGTGAGCTGGAGATGTTCATCGGAGAGGTCAAGGAAAAGAGGCAGCTCGTTGACAAGTAAACAAGCGCAGGACCCGGTCAAAGAGGTAGCTCGTGGACAAATAAATAGGCGCAGGACCCGGTCAAAGGGGAAATGTTACAAATCCCTCAAATCACGGAGAGGATCTCGGGAACCTGTTGGTAGCAACTGACGGAGGCTGGGGCTATTTAAAGAAGACATCAAACAACGATCAAGGGATCCACAATTCAACTTCTTACGCAGAAGCTCTCAAAATACTTTACTTTCTTTGTAATCTCAAAAACATTCCTTGTAAACAATTCTTATCAAGAATCAATAAATTCATTCTTTCATCCTATAAAGTTCTTAAGGGATTCAGCCCACGATATCTTCCCATTTTAATCTTAACCTGACCTAAAATCAGGAGGTGAGTTTAGTCCCTCACAATTGGCGCCGTCTGTGGGGAAGAAACAATGGAATCCCTTACTCCAACTTAAGGATGAATCCAGTCGATCAGACAACAAATTCATCTAACTGATGAACAGTATCCCGATGAACAGTACTCGGATGAACAGTACTGGAAGAACAGTATCTCGATGAACAGTATCTCGGTGAACAGTATCTCGATGAACAGTATCCCGATGAACAGTATCCCGATGAACAGTACTCGGATGAACAGTACTGGAAGAACAATATCTCGATGAACAGTAACTCGATGAACAGTATCTCGATGAACAGTGCTGGAGCAGCCAACACGAGAACCTCCAGTGGGATCGATCCAGGGCTCCTAGCTCTCGTTACCCCTCAGCACCAACCTGCTCCGAACCAGACGGAGGCTCAGCTCTCTGAGATCCGTCGCATGATGATGCAGTTGGTAGAAAAAGCTCAAGAAGGTGAGCGTACAATGTAACAGCTAGCCGCTCGGCAGCAACGATTCAAAGAGGTCACTAGATCTCTAACCGCAACAACCCAACCACCGCAACGTCAGGGCTCAGGAGTGACCTTCCGAGATCGAATAACTGACCCCTCGTTCCCTCGAGGACGTCTCGACTTTTCCATTGATAACACTGGATCGGGAGAACAGGGACCATCTTTCCAAACGCCTCATGCTAGGACAGCTCCCGTGTTCAGTCCACCCCTCACCAGTGCTATGGGAAGCAACATAGCATCGACTAGCTCTATTCCCTATCAGGTTACTGGTCAGAGCGCTCGCTTACCTCCTCCACCACCTATTCTTAGGTCAGGAGAAGGAGTATCCGACCCGTCCGGGGGCAGAACGTCAGCTCCGGTGTTTCGGGCCAGAAACCTAAACACGAATCCGGGCGAACATCAAAGGACGGATGCTGATCCTACAGCTCGACTAACCTAACTCGTCAAAATAACCCAATAGCCAGTGAGCAAATCAGCCCACCGAGCACTTGGAAAAATGATCGAACACGATTCCATCAGGGACCTGTTCGCAAGGTACATGTTCGTCAGGTACCTAACGATGACCCGACTGTCCTTCCTCTAGAGGGACCTGAGGATATTCGTAGATATATGGAGCGGACTCACGCAGCTCTCCAAAAGCTGGGTGCTCAAGTCCACAAGGCAATGAGCTCAGCTCCCGAGATCGAGAGCTTGATCGAGGAGACCAGTGGGACTCCATTCACTGACAGAATTACCGGCTCTTACATAAGAGATACCCGAAAAATTAGGATCCCCGAGTACGACGGGACCTCAGACCCGAAGGCCTACTTAAGAGTCTTCCGGCTAGCTATCGTGAAGGCTCACTTTACGAAAGAAGAATGCGAGGCAGGTTATTGCAGGACATTCGCCGAAAACCTGGTCGGAACAGCCCTCGAATGGTTCTCTGGTCTTGAGCCAAATTCGATAGACAGTTTCGACCTGTTAAGTAATGCCTTCATGAAGCAGTACTCGACTCATATCCTAAAGCAAGCATCCGAGGCTGACCTCTGGAAAGTTAGACAAGGAGTGGGAGACTCGCTACGAGCCTACATCGAAAAATTAAGAGCAGTGAGAACTAAGCTCTCAAACTCCAACGATCAAGTTGCCATCGAGGCCCTTAGAAGAGGTCTCTGGTATAAATCAGAATTCTGGTCGGAGCTGACGCTCAACCCTCCTCCAACTATCGATGATGCTCTTCATAAAGCCTCTAGATATGTTACCTTGGAAGAGGAAACAGCTGCACTAGATAAACTCCACAAGAAACCCCAGAATCACCCGAAAGGTGAAGCCTCGGATTGGAAAGGACCTCATAAAAAGGAGAACTTCTGAAACAGTCAGACCCAAGGAGAACATTCTTATGCAGTCGAGGATGACAAAGAGGAAAAACTTGTCGCCGCGACAACTAAAGCTCCATGGTCGAAAGGCTACGACGAGAGCAAACATTGCTCCTATCACGATCGGAAAGGAGATTCAACTGAGGAGTCTTGGGATCTCCTACGACAACTGGCAGCCAAATTTGCAGCCGGAGAAATAAAAGGCGTGGACCTCAAAAAGCCACAGCCCTATCAAAAAAGAGGTCCCAGAGATACCTCTCCGAAACGCGAAAGGTCACCTGAGAAGGAGACAAATTCGCCACCCCCAGCTCCCAAGAAGAGAGTTGATATGATCCTTGGAAAATTCCCACAGGAAAAGAGCCTACAAATCGAGGCCCTCCTAAGTAAACCGTCAACTCAATCGAGCCCCAACTCGAGGGTGGACTGTATCCTTGGAGGATCCGACATATGTCAAGACTCCGTTAATTCTATTAAAAATCACGTACGGAAGGCTGTGTCTAACACTGGACCTAAGCCTCCCAACCCCGAGTCCAATACTAAGATTTCCTTCTATAGAGATACGAGGTGCCTAAACTTACGATAGACTCAGGAAGCTCTGTTGACTTTATTCTCTACAACACCCTGAAAGGGATGGAAATAGACGACTACGAAATTATTGGCCAAAAAGCTAATCTCGTAGGCTTTTCCGGAGAAACAGCTACCTCATTGGGAACTATCAAGCTCCCAATCATAGCTGGCGGAATAATGAAAATGACCAACTTAGTAGTCATCGACAGACCTTCCCCGTTCCATGCGATCCTAGGAAGACCCTAGATTCACAAGATGAAAGCAGTAGCCTCGACTTATCATCAATGTGTGAAATTCCCAACACCTGAAGGGGTAACTACCGAACATGGTAGCCAGAAGATCTCCAGAATCTGTTACCTGGGAGGATTCAAAATCCTCAAAAAATCCTCCCAATAGCAATTACAGATCCAGGAGGGTCGCGAGATGCAACAAAATATTTGGGGTCCCCCTAGGAACCTCACCGAAAAAGTTTGCATCGACGACGCAAATCCTGAAAGACAGGTAAGCATCGGATCTGAGCTACCTATCGAGACCAAAAAGGAGCTCATTGACTTCTTAAAAAGAAACGTCGGAACCTTTGCATGGACCACTAGTGACATGAAGGGTATAAACGCCGACGTCACTACTCACAAGCTTAATGTAGACCCCACTTTCAAACTGATCAAACAAAAGTGTCGCAAGCTAGGCCTAGAAAAGGCACAAGCTGTTAACGACGAGGTCGACCGACTTACGAAAGCTGGGTCCATTCGAGAGGTACATTACCCCGACTGGCTAGCTAATCCAGTAGTAGTAAAAAAGAAGAACGGGAAATGGAGAATCTGCGTAGATTTCACCGACCTAAATAAAGCTTTTCCCAAAGACAGCTTCTCGTTACCTCACATCGATCGTTTGGTCGAGGCCACTGCTGGCCACCAGCTCATGTCCTTCATGGATGCCTTTTTAGGGTACAATCAAATCATGATGGATCCCGACGATCAAGAGAAAACCGCATTCTTAACCGAACGAGGGACCTATTGCTATAAGGTCATGCCATTCGGTTTAAAGAACGCAGGAGCTACCTATCAAAGGCTAGTGAATAAAATGTTCGCTGGCCAGCTCGGGAAAATCATGGAGGTCTATATTGACGATATGCTAGTAAAATCCTCAGTTGGAGAAAATCACATTTCCCACCTAAGGGAACGCTTCGATATCCTCAACAAATACGATATGAAGCTCAACCCTGCCAAGTGCACCTTCAGGGTACCTTCTGGCGAGTTTCTCGGGTACCTTGTAACCCAAAGAGGCATCGAAGCCAACCCGAAACAGATAGCTACCTTTTTGGAAATGCCGTCACATAAGACAACCAGAGAGGTACAGAGATTGACTGGACGAATCGCAGCATTAAATCGATTCATATCCAGGTCCACCGATAAGTGCCTCCCATTCTACAAACTTCTAAAAAATAATAAGAAATTCTTATGGGACGAAAAGTGCGAGGAAGCCTTCAAACAATTGAAAACTTACTTCTCCGAACCTCCTATCCTGGCTAAACCAGTATGGGAGAACCGCTATATCTGTACCTCGCTGTGTCAACCGCTGCAGTTAGTGGTGTGCTGGTACGAGAAGGGCAAAACGAGCAAAGACCTGTCTATTATACCAGCAAGAATCTGATAGATGCCGAAACTAGATACCCTACTATGGAAAAACTAGCTCTAGCTGTCGTAACAGCTGCCAGAAAAGTTCGACCTCATTTCCAATCGCACTCAATCGTCGTAATGACTTCACAACCATTGTGAACAATTTTGCACAGCCCTAGCCAATCATGACGATTAGCTAAATGGGCAATAGAGCTCAGTGAATACGATATCGAGTATAGACCTCGAGCAGCAGCAAAAGCTCAGGTCCTTGCCGATTTCATAATCGAGCTAGCTTCCGAACAACTAGACTTGGAAACGGAAGCTCCGAATTGGAGTCTGTACATTGACGAGCCTCGCCAAGACAAGGTTCCGGCATCGGTCTAAGGCTGACCTCCTCAGCTGGAGAAACCATCCAACAATCCTACAGGCTCGGATTCAGCGCTTCTAATAACGTGGCTGAATACGAAGCATTAATTGCAGGATTAAAACTCGCCCTAAGCCTCGGAATTCGAGAGCTGAACGCTTATAGTGATTCACAGCTAGTAGCTAGCCATTTCCACGGCGAGTATGAAACAAGGGACGAAAGAATGGGGGCATACCTAGAAGTTGTCCGGAACCTCACTAAGCAGTTCAACAGATTTGAAATAACGAGGATCCCACGAGGTGAGAATTCCTCAGCAGACGCGCTGGCTGCTCTAGCGTCAACATCAGACCCCCTCGTAAAACGGATCATACCCGTAGAGGGAATCGAAAAGCCAAGTATCGACATAGCTACCAAAGCTGAGATCGATAGCAAGCCGAAAGAGCAAACGGAAGGTAGCTACCCCCAGACGGTAGCAACCCAAGTTCTTACAACGTACTGGTTCCCAAAAACCAGAATTCGTAGCTTTAAAAAGCATACCTCCGGGGGCAAGATCCAGACTTCGGATTCACCTGTCCACGCAGCCAGGACCAGGAGTCGTTCTGCTTTTGAAAGCGCATCCGAAGAAACGACCCAGACTCCGGAGAACAACACCAGAACTGGAGATATTCCTCAGAATTCAGACTCCTTCGAGCCTAATCCGACCAATATCTCCGGGGGCAATAAGACATCAGTTCACGACACTCAGGGACCTGAACAAGACACATCAGGTCACGACACTTAGGGACCTGAACAAGACCCGCCCTCATCTCTTCATGACAAAATCATTGGGAGAGAGGATTGGAGAATACCAATCATGCAGTACATCTTGGAGGGTAAGATCCCTCCAATAAGTGGGAGGTCCGAAAACTCAAAGCATTAAGCGCAAGATACTGCATAATCGAGTCAGCCCTCCATAAACGAAGCATTTCCGGACCTTGCCTAAAACGCGTCCATGGCCTCGATGCTATCAATCTTATGAAAGAAATGCACGACGGCTCCTGTGGAAACCACTCTGGGGGCAGAGCTCTAGCTATCCGAATCAAAAGACAGGGCTATTTCTGGCCCACCATTATTGCTCACTGCGAGGTTTACTCCTCTTCATGTGATAAATGCCAAAGGCATGCACCGATTATACATCAGCCTGCGGAAAAACTATCCTCAATATCCGCTCTGTACCCGTTCATGAGGTGGTCCATGGACATCGTAGGACCACTCATAACGTCACGAAGGGGAAGGCAGAAGCTACTCTTCCTCCTGGTCTTGACAGACTATTTCACGAAGTGGATAGAGGCTGAAGCTTTCCAACAGATAACTAGATTCAAAGTCGAAGGATTTGTGTGGAAAGACATTGCATGCCGCCACGGCGTCCCGTATGAGATCGTAACCGACAACGGAGGACAGTTTATTTCTCGCGACTTCAAAGCATTTTGCGACAAGTGGAATATCCGCCTTACCTTCTCAACACCTCGACGACCTCAAGGTAACGGTCAGGCGGAGGCTGCTAATAAATCAATATTAGCAAACCTCAAGAAACGCCTCGGAACCAACAAGAAAACCTGGTCTGAAAAGATACTTGAAGTACTTTGGGCATGTTGTTGGGGTCAAAAACGGTTATCTCGAAATCAACGGCTAAAGATATTTATCATGCGCGGACTTTCCATAAAACAAGCGTCGAAAGCAAAACAAGTCGTACAGCTCAAAAAACCTATGTTAAAGTCGATGGTTCTTGTTTTACACGATAAACTTTACGAGAAAACCAACTAAGATTTAGTCGCGTTATAACGCGTTATAATCAAAGGTTTACTTCAAAGAGCCCGTTCTCTCAAACCGTGAGGACCCAGAGAACGATCAAGATATCAAATCAAAGCCCTCGTCGAGACGCACGTGCTGGTCCTGGCCGCCGGCGGCTAGCCCCCGTGCTGTTCCTGGCCGCCGGGCGGCTAGCCCCCGTGCTGGTCTTGGCCGCCGGGAAACTTCAAAGAGCCCGTTCTCTCAAACCGTGAGGACCCAGAAAACGATCAACATATCAAATCGAAGCCCTCGTCGAGACGCACGTGCTGGTCCGTAGCCGCCGGGTGGCTAGCCCCCGTGCTGGCCGTGGCCGCCGGCGGCTAGCGCCCGTGCTGGCCGTGGCCGCCCCCGTGCTGGCCGTGGCCGCCGGTGGCTAGCGCCCGTGCTGGCCGTGGCCGCCGGGCGGCAAGCCCCGTGCTGGCCGTGGCCGCCGGCGGCTAGCGCCCGTGCTGGCCGTGGCCGCCGGGCGGCTAGCCCCGTGCTGGCCGTGGCCGCCGGCGGCTAGCGCCCGGGCTGGCCATGGCCGCCGGGCGGCTAGCCCCGTGCTGGCTTGGGTCGTCGCATGACAAGCTTCCGTGCATAAGTTCTAGGCCCCAGCCGTCAGAAGTCTGTACTTTGCGTCTTTCCCAAGTTTTCGCAGAACGAATCGTTGAGATTCCGCGTACAAAACTCCCGCTCTTACTCCAAACTAAGATCGTCGGAAACACTTCGTAAACTCGTAAGATATCAACGGGAAGGAAGATCTTAAATTCTTCGTGCGAAACAGCGGTGGTCATCTTAAGACACCACTCGTCTCAACTCTACGAATGAACGAGGAACTTCCAAAGAGATCGTAGAAAACAACGGAAGTCCTAGAGACGGCCCGAAAGGGACCAAACGCGATCGGACAGTCTGTCTACGATTATCTGAGATGGATACGACGATTTACGTTTATCTTTACGTGACAAGACGAATGCTAAATCGACGGAAGAATAAATGTCAAGTTTCCCGAAGATAAATGTCAAGTTTCCCGATAAACGTGGAGACCGACGAAAATGGAAAGAAGCCCGCCTCGCGGCCCAGAAGAAGAATAGACCGTCATAAGAAGGAGTATATAAAGGAGCTTTGGGAGAGGAAGAAAGGCAGAGCGAAAATCATGAAGAGAGAGAGAAATCCGAGATTGGAGACCTAGAGAGCTCCTGTTAGGTTAAGAACTTAGAATTTAGGCGGTAGACTAGCAGGGTAGGACCTAGAACGTCCGGCCGCCTCTCGTTCTATTTTCATCTTGTCCGCAGGCTCCTGTCTCTCTCGGAAGGATCTAACAATCCTTTTACTTAGAGTTCCGCACATAGAAACCCTAGGCATTATTCTCGACATGCCCGTTTCTATGACTAACGCTCGTACTAGACGAACTCCGCCAGGCAGTTCGATCTCTTGTTCAAACCCTTCCAACTGAACTACGTCCGACTTGATCCTCGAAAGGGATACGTAGGCAGCCTTCCTTAAGGTCCAGTCCCAAATCTCAATAAAACCTTTCCGCATTTATTTGATCACTTGTCGTTGGTTGTCGCAGAGAATCCGGACCTTCAGGGAAAGTTAGGTTTACTTAGCTTTCCTCCGTTTTACTTAATCAAAATCGACAGTGCGAATTTCGGTTCCCACAGTTTGGCGCTAGAAGGAGGGGGGGGGTCGGATTCTCTTACTCAAAAACCTACGATTGGTAACAACAACATGGCCACATCACACGTCCGCAACATCGTGTCATTCGGGGACAGAGCAACGGCTGGTCAAGCCAAACCTCACGACGAACTCCTCGTTATCGGACTAACGATCCAGGACATCGACGTAGCAAGAATATTGGTCGACACCGGATGCTCGACAAATATTATATATAAAAACACTCTCGAGAGGATGGGAATCGACCTAAGCGCGATCACGGGCGATCCCAATCCGATAATCGGACTCTCAGGAAACATCACAATGACCCTCGCCTCGGTCGATCTCTCGGTCAGAGCCGGGAGCGTCACGAAGATGGTGGAATTTTTGGTAGTCGACGGTCCAGCAGCATAAAACGCGATCGTCGGGACTCCGTGGTTAAACTCCATGCGAGCAATCCCCTCGACTTTCCATCTGTGCCTCAAATTTCCAACCCTCTTCGGAGTAGAAACAATACAAGGAGATCGTAAAGCGCCGCAAGTCTGCTTGGCCGCTGGGTTAAAACGAAAAAACTCTGAGCCCGAAACTAACCCAAAAAAGCAAGCAACCCACGAACCAGCATCGCAGGACCCTCTAGAAATCTTCTGGCAATCGCAAAGAGCTGAAGCCTTAGAAGGGAAACGTGAGCCCACTTGCGAACCAGTAATTTCGGTCTGCCTCGACGAGACTAACCCAGAGCGGTGCGTGGAGATTGGAGCCAATCTCCGCAATCCGTTGAAAGCAGAACTCATCGCATGTCTCAAGAAGAACATTAACACGTTCGCTTGGGCTGGGAAAGATATGCCGGGAATCGACATCAACATAACGAACACGAACACTCGTAAACCGAAGGAACCGAGCAGCTGACCCCGGCCTTGGCCGTAGCCGCCGGGCGGCTAGCGCCCGTGCTGGCCGTGGCCGCCGGGCGGCTAGCCCCCGTGCTGGCCGTGGCCGCCGGCGGCTAGCGCCCGTGCTGGCCGTGGCCGCCGGGCGGCTAGCCCCGTGCTGGCCGTGGCCGCCGGCGGCTAGCGCCCGTGCTGGCCGTGGCCGCCGGGCGGCTAGCCCCGTGCTGGCCGTAGCCGCCGGCGGCTAGCGCCCGTGCTGGCCATGGCCGCCGGGCGGCTAGCCCCGTGCGGGCTCGGGTCTTCAGACAACAATCTCCGGTACACAAGTCCCAGGCCCCGGCCGTCAGAAATCTGTACTTCGAGTCTTTCCCAAAGTCCTCGCATGACGAATCATTGAGATTCCGCGTACGAAACTCCGGTTCTTACTCCAAACTAAGACCGTCGGAAACACTTCGGAAACTCGTAAGATATCAACGGGAATGATGATCTTAAATTCTTCGTACGAAACAGCGATGGTTATCTTAAGACACCACTCATCTCAACTCTACGAACGAATGAAGAACTTCTGAAGAAATCGTAGAAAACAACGGAAGTCCTAGAGACGGCCCGAAAGGGACCAAACGTGATCGGACAGTCCGTTCACGATTATCTAAGATAGACACGACGATTTACATTTATCTTTACGTAACAAGATAAATGCTAAATTTCTGGAAGGATAAATGTCAAGTTTCCCGAAGATCAATGTCAAGTTTCCCGATAAGTATGGAGGCCGACGAAAATAAGTGTTTCTAATGCTAAAATTCGATAACATTTTACGGAACACCTTTCGTAAAATAAATTCTCGAAAATATTTCACGAGACAGCTTTTGCATGATTAAACTCGACAACATTTTACAAAACAGTTTCCGTAAAATTAACTCGACAACATTTTGTGAAATAACTCTCGTAAAATAAAAGGTCAACAACGTTCTAAGAAACAATTCCTTGCTGGGATCATGATGAAATCAATGTCCAAAAGTCTCAGAAAAACAATTAAAGAAACCTCGAGAGACTAAGTGTCGATCGAGAAACCTTGAAAAAAAACGAGAAAAACAGGCAGGTCCCGCGAGGAAGCACAGTCCCGGGCGGCTAGCACGCCCGTGCTGTCCCTAGGCGCCGGGCGGCTAGCACGCCCGTGCTGTCCCTAGGCGCCGGGCGGCTAGCACGCCCGTGCTGCCTCTAGACGCCGGGCGGCTAACGCGCCCGTGCTGCGCTGGTCGCCGGGCAACAAAACATTCGTCAAGCACGGCCAATCCTCGTAAAGATTGACCCAAATATTATCCAAACTAATTTTACGAAACAATTTCCGTAAAATTAACTCGACAAAATTTTGTTGAAAAACTCTCGTTAAATAAAAGCTCGGCAATATTTTACGAAACATCATTCGTGAAGAATAACAAGATCGCTTCTTCGAGGTTCGCCTACTTCCCCTCCCTTTGCTTCAACGATTCTGCATTGTTCCTTCAGGTTTCATCAAAAATCGATTTTCGATACAGTATCAGACTTTTCGAAGACCTTTGACAATGAAACGGTAGAAGACAAAGAGGAACAGACATGAGGCAATCTCGAGTAATCAATGAGACTAAGGCAGAACGCGCAAACCGATCTAATCTCTCGAAAAACCGAGAAACGATCGCCGCGCATCCTTGGCATACTCTTTCCGCTTTCGTGAGACTAATGGCACGACGGTGAGCTACAAAATTAACGAAATAACCTTCGGTAAAACTTCATGAGTAACCTGAAGCAACTTTCGCCAAAAAACGAAATCAAAGCGGAAACATTTCCCGTGTAAACCACGGAAACAAGACTACTTTGACTATCTGCGATTTTCTATCTTCATGAAACCGGTCATCCAACTCCTTGGTTAAACGGCTGAACACAGCCTTCACGCCAAGACAAAACAGCTGAACGATCGCCGCTCCAATCACTTAAGGGCCAAACGATAATCCATGATTTGTCATAAAACACCAAGTGACCATTACGCGAGCAACTCTGTCGCATAGCCCAAAAGCGGAAATCATGCGATAAATTTCACGTAATAAAATCAGTCCTAACAGCCATACGGTTAACGGAAAATTTTGAACTTAACATCGACTGATTAAGTTCAATACGCCCCGTAAACAAAGCATGAAAAGAAACACTCGTGACAAAGCTCCAAGAGTTATACGAGTCGTCCTTAAAATCCGGGAAGGCCAACACTTCGTGAAGCAAAGCGAAGGTAGACACTTCTCCCTGGGTCAAATATACGCGACCCCTGGTCCTAATTCCTCGATCAAAATTTTATAACTTGCACGTCCAAACTGAAACAACAGTTTCTGACTACGGACATTCGCAAAACATCTCCAAGCCCGCGAACATTTGAAATGCGGCACAAGGGAAAATTAACTCGTACACATTTGAAATGTGTATGCTTGTATAATCCCACGTTTTTTGAAGAAACCGGATTTTCGAAACCCTTTACAAACACAGAAACCGAATTTTCGAAACTCTTCGCAAACAAACTCGCCAATCGCTAAACGGCCTCAACAATGGATCCAGTATCCACCAAATAAATCATAAACTATCGCCCGGAAACATTCCGCGATTTCTAAAAGCCCGTAGTCCTTTATGGCATAAGAAAAACAAACTTCAAAGCACTGCGAGACGTCGCTTTGTGCCTGAACATTCGTTTTTCGATTAAAACCTTCATACGCCTTCTAAACGGCATCATATCGTTGTTGCTGATCACAACAAACGAACTCTAACGTCCTAAACAGACAAGCCACCTAAGGGTAGGCTCTTTTACATCCGACAAGGATCCCATAGTGCGCTATACAAAAAATCCAAATTTGGTTCAGCACTTCGTAAAGGAAGTAGCTCGGTTCGTGCCCAGACAAATCATATAAGCCGATACCACTTCGCGGATTTTAAAACGGTACGAATCAGGTTAAAATCACAAACAGGAAAAACGAAAGCCGATTTGTCATCGCACAGCCTCAGTCTGAGAGTAAACCTAGGTCTTGCCCTAAACCCAGCCTTGCTGGTATCTTAACATCTCATAGGCAAAGCGTCAACGACGCGAGATCCCAAAACTTGTCTCTTCGGTCAAGTCTGTACGTTTTCACGAATTTTCGCGTAAATCGTAAACCGCAGGAAAATCTCGCTTTGTACAAACGACGGATACGGTGATCATCAGGGAGGCAGGAATGAGACGACAACTCACACCCTGTCCCTCTAACTTCGATAGACAGAAGTTCTGAAAACGCAACATTAATATTTTATAAAGATTGAGCCGCATAGTTCAACAGATGCCCTGAAAAGGCCGGGATTCGAAGCCACCAACAGCCAGTCCCGCAAATACACATCATCGCCTCTTAAACGGCCGAAACACAATCAAAATAAAAATCTCTAATGGGATTGATAAACCTAGACGCTCCCCGGAGCATCACCTTCATCCTCAAAACTCACCCAAAGTAGGAACGGTCTCACCGTCGCCTCCATTGGTCGCACCACCGCTGCATGTCTCATATGTGCCGGCTTCGCGATCCTTGATTGCGTGGTCCTGGTCCTCCGAACCCTCCGAATGCAGGACAAGGGTGCACACGGATTTCAGACCAGCAAGAATCGAGTCGAAGTTGAGCAACGAACTCACGGTCTTCCCGACGTCACGTTCGAGATCGCCAATCAAAGGTGATGTGGATTTCCGCAACAAAATACTCTTAGCCAAAAATTTCGATTTTCAACTCATAATCTTCCGCCCGCAAGATCGTTTCCGCGTCTTACAGGCTGGGGGGCTAACTGTTGGGGTCAAAAACGGTTATCTCTAAATCAACGGCTAAAGATATTTATCATGCGCGGACTTTCCATAAAACAAGCGTCGAAAGCAAAACAAGTCGTACAGCTCAAAAAACCTATGTTAAAGTCGATCGTTCTTGTTTTACACGATAAACTTTACGAGAAAACCAACTCAGATTTAGTCGCGTTATAACGCGTTATAATCAAAGGTTTACTTCAAAGAGCCCGTTCTCTCAAACCGTGAGGACCCAGAGAACGATCAAGATATCAAATCGAAGCCCTCGTCGAGACGCACGTGCTGGTCCTGGCCGCCGCCGGCTAGCCCCCGTGCTGGTCCTGGCCGCCGGGCGGCTAGCCCCCGTGCTGGTCTTGGCCGCCGGGAAACTTCAAAGAGCCCGTTCTCTCAAACCGTGAGGACCCAGAAAACGATCAACATATCAAATCGAAGCCCTCGTCGAGACGCACGTGCTGGTCCGTAGCCGCCGGGCGGCTAGCCCCCGTGCTGGTCGTGGCCGCCGGCGGCTAGCGACGGTGCTGGCCGTGGCCGCCGGGCGGCTAGCCCCGTGCTGGCCGTGGCCGCCGGGCGGCTAGCCCCGTGCTGGCCGTGGCCGCCGCCGGCTAGCGCCCGTGCTGGCCGTGGCCGTCGGGCGGCTAGCCCCGTGCTGGCCGTGGCCGCCGGCGGCTAGCGCCCGTGCTGGCCGTGGCCGCCGAGCGGCTAGCCCCGTGCTGGCCGTGGCCGCCGGCGGCTAGCGCCCGTGCTAGCCGTGGCCGCCGGGCGGCTAGTTCCGTGCTCGCTCGGGTCGTCGGATGACAAGCTTCCGTGCATAAGTTCTAGGCCCCAGCCGTCAGAAGTCTGTACTTTGCGTCTTTCTCAAGTTTTCGCGGAACGAATCGTTGAGATTCCTCGTACAAAACTCCCGCTCTTACTCCAAACTAAGATCGTCGGAAACACTTCGGAAACTCGTAAGAAATCAACGGGAAGGAAGATCTTAAATTCTTCGTGCGAAACAGCGGTGGTCATCTTAAGACACCACTCGTCTCAACTCTACGAATGAACGAGGAACTTCCAAAGAGATCGTAGAAAACAACGGAAGTCCTAGAGACGGCCCGAAAGGGACCAAACGCGATCGGACAGTCTGTCTACGATTATCTGAGATGGATACGACGATTTACGTTTATCTTTACGTGACAAGACGAATGCTAAATCGACGGAAGAATAAATGTCAAGTTTCCCGAAGATAAATGTCAAGTTTCCCGATAAACGTGGAGACCGACGAAAATGGAAAGAAGCCCGCCTTGCGGCCCAGAAGGAGAATAGACCGTCATAAGAAGGAGTATATAAAGGAGCTTTGGGAGAGGAAGAAAGGCAGAGCGAAAATCATGAAGAGAGAGAGAAATCCGAGATTGGAGACGTAGAGAGCTCCTGTTAGGTTAAGAACTTAGAATTTAGGCGGTAGACTAGCAGGGTAGGACCTAGAACGTCCGGCCGCCTCTCGTTCTATTTTCATCTTGTCCGCAGGCTCCTGTCTCTCTCGGAAGGATCTAACAATCCTTTTACTTAGAGTTCCGCACATAGAAACCCTAGGCATTATTCTCGACATGCCCGTTTCTATAACTAACGCTCGTACTAGACGAACTCCGCCAGGCAGTTCGATCTCTTGTTCAAACCCTTCCAACTGAACTACGTCCGACTTGATCCTCGAAAGGGGTACGTAGGCAGCCTTCCTTAAGGTCCAGTCCCAAATCTCAATAAAACATTTCCGCATTTATTTGATCACTTGTCGTTGGTTGTCGCAGAGAATCCGGACCTTCAGGGAAAGTTAGGTTTACTTAGCTTTCCTCCGTTTTACTTAATCAAAATCGACAGTGCGAATTTCGGTTCCCACACATGTCGAACCATCCCGAGAAAGGCTACAGAGGAAACCCCTTTCTCTTTAGCCTACGGAACGGAAGTTGTCGTTCCGGCGGAAACCTCCACTGGGAGCCTCCGTCGAGAGCTCTGTACGTCTGATCCCGAAGCTAACGACCAGCTCTTATCAGACAGATTCGATTTAATCGAGGAACGACGAGACCGAGCTTTGCTTCGGATTCAAAGCTATCAGCAGACAATGGCTCGACATTATAATTCCAAAGTCAGGTCTCGACAATTTGTTGTAGGTGACCTGGTACTTAGGAAGGTTTTCAAAGGAACCAAGGAACCAGATGCTGGAAAGTTAGGAACCAATTGGGAAGGTCCTTACCGGATTATCCACGTGGTACGACCTGACGTCTATAAAATCCTGAAGGTGCGAACCGGAGTACCTGAAATAAGATCGTGGAATGCCACAAATCTAAAGAAATACTATAATTAGGTACTTAAATTCCTTGAATTACGTTAGGCTTGACCCCTTGACTGGGTACATAGGCAATTGTGTTATGAGTGCAACCCCAATCTCATTTTAACACTCTTTCCACCATGACGAAAGGGGGCATATGTTTGAGAACATATAGTCCAAACAGCGATTGTATGATTATTGTGATACCATGTATCCTATTATCAATAAAGCAATTATCTTCGATAACTTGACCTTCGAACAAATTCAGGTCTCTACGAACCTGAACCCAAGGTCTTAAAATCCTTCGAACAAATTCAGGTCTCAATGAACCTGAACCTAAGGTCTTAAAACCCTTCGAACAAATTCAGGTCTCAATGAACCTGAACCTAAGGTCTTAAAACCCTTCAAACAAATTCAGGTCTCCGTGAACCTGAACCTAAGGTCTTAAAACCCTTCGAATAAATTCAGGTCTCCGTGAACCTGAACCTAAGGTCTTAAAACCCTTCGAATAAATTCAGGTCTCCGTGAACCTGAACCTAAGGTCTTAAAACCCTTCGAACAAATTCAGGTCTCCGTCAACCTGAACCTAAGGTCTTAAAATCCTCAGTAATCTCGAAGGTCTTAAAATCCTTCCAACAAACTCAGGTCTCCACGAACCTGGACCTAAGGTCTTAAAATCCTTAGTAACCTCGAAGGTCTTAAAATCCTTCAGGCGAAACCAAACTTCGACAAACCTAAATCTAAGGTCTTAAAAATCCTTAGAAACCACTAAAGGTCTTAAAATCCTTATCAAATCCTAAAAGATCTTAAAATCCTTATCAAATCTCAAAAGGTCTTAAAATCCTTATCAAATCTCAAAAGGTCTAAAAATCCTAAGCAAACTTCAATGGGTCTTAAAATCCCACACACGAATTCAGGTTCCCATGAACCCCCTCCTAAGGTCTTCAGAGTAGCTCAGGTTCCTAAAACCCCGGAGCTAATCTCAATATTTCAGGAACTCCTTCTAAGGATCCTCGTAATCGAATACACTTGAAATCTTCGAGACCTGATAAGTCATTGGAAATTGTATATAATAATCACGATACATGTCCTAACCGAAACTTCCACTTGACAAAACTCAATCTCATCCAAGAAACGATCAAACCAAGTCAAATGACTTAACACGAAAAACAAAAGCGAAATTTGAATAAAAGGGTTTAAAAGCCTCCCCAGGCTAATGAGGGTTCAGAAGACCCTAAGGTTTAAAAGCCTCCTCAGGCTATAAGTCTGAAACGTAAACAAAGCCCATTGGACAAAAGTCATGAAAAGCAACATTACAATTCAAAAAGAGCCGCAGCTCTTAGACATCATTATCACGGGAGCTCATCCCGACATCCTTGTCTCCCTCGACTGGATCACTTTCTTTGGCTGGATCTCCCTAATCTGCCTCCTTGTCATCGCCCATCTGGGACGTCTCGACTGGAGCTGAATCAGGGCCCACCAAACCTAAGTTAGAACCATACTCTCCGTAAAAGGATATATTAAACATGTTAATCTCGAAAGTACCTGAACTCTTTGAGAATTGAGGAATGGAAGCTTGCTGGCCGAGAAGTCGGATACTTGCGCCTTTTCATACGCAATCGTAGCCATCAGATTAAGCAAAAGAAATCTTCGATAAAGATAAATGTTGCTCGAGATCTCAACAAAAAATTGATGCTCGGCGGCTAGGTCTAGCTTCCGAGATAAGGAATCTTATCTCGAAAGCTGGGGGCAACTGTTGGGCCCAAATATGACCCCCTAGCTAGTGATAGACAATAAGAAATGATAACGGGCCGCGAAAGGCCCATCATGAATTCAATCTTCAAAAACAGCTAAGTCAGATCTGGAGGCTGTAAGCTGGAGATGTTCATCAGAGAGGTCAAGGAAAAGAGGCAGCTCGTTGACAAGTAAACAGGCGCAGGACCCGGTCAAAGAGGTAGCTTGTGGACAAATAAATAGGCGCAGGACCCGGTCAAAGGGGAACTGGTACAAATCCCTCATATCACGGAGGGGATCTCGGGAACCTGTTGGTAGCAACTGACGGAGCCTGGGGCTATTTAAAGAAGACATCAAACAACGATCAAGGGATCCACAATTCAACTTCTTACGCAGAAGCTCTCAAAATACTTTACTTTCTTTGTAATCTCAAAAACATTCCTTGTAAACAATTCTTATCAATAATCAATAAAATCATTCTTTCATCCTATAAAGTTCTTACGGGATTCAGCCCACGATATCTTCCCATTTTAATCTTAACCTGACCTAAAATCCAGGCTGGAGGAGTCAGCTGACCCGGAGAGATGTTCAAATGCTCCGAGAGTTTCGCGATCAGGGAAGGAACGCGATCCCGAAAGCCCGCCTCGAAGTACGCTTCGTAGATCGAGATCTCATCGACTCCAAAATCCGAAATTCTGTCGGAAGGACCCGGAACTCGGATCTCCAGATCTTGGGGAAGGTTATACTTCCTCCTCCACTCTTCAACGTCTCTCTTCCCGATTCTGGAAACCGGACCCACCAGCAAAGATTCTTTGGCTTCATCGCCGGAAGGGACATAATCCACGACATCGAGGCAAGGACCCTCCGCATCGGCTATGGGTTCGGGGGATTGAGAAGAGGAGTTCACCGACCCTAGGGTTTCAGATCTAGCCCTACTATCTATGGTGGATTCTAGGGTTCTGCTAGGGGATCCGTCGGACATCATCGATCTAGTGGAAAAGAAGAAAAGAGAGAAGGGAAGAAGACGGCTACCTGAACGAGAGGAAATCTTCGAGAGAGGGAGCCTCCGAGAGAGAGAATCTTGAAGAGAATAGAGAAGAAATGAGAAGAAAGAGACTTTTGTCTCGATCAAATGAAAGAAAAAAGGAGAAAACCCTAGGGTGGCGAACACGTGCCTCGTACAAATCGCCATGCGACCAAATGGGCGTCAAACGGAGATCAACCGTCTTTGGGCCTATTCGCGAAGCCCACTTCATCCGATCAAGTTCAAAAAAGCAAGGCTCGTACCCCTTGATTTTTAAAGAAAAAGAACGCTCCATCTCTTCTCTTCGTTTGAAAACAAGGCAAGATCTAAATATTCTAAGGAGATACGACTTTCAGAGCCTCGTAAAATCAGTATCTCATTTCATCAACTAGGGTCCCGATCTGACCCACTGCAAGAAGATAAGGTACTCAAGCGAAAACTATCAAGGCTCAAGAAGCACATGTTATCCCTTGATTTCCACGAGTAAATCAAGGAATAAGGGGCAAATTGTTGGGAAAAAATATCCAGACATGAGTTTTCTCCAACTTCCGGATATGTCCTCGACTTCCGGACCCTTGCTCAAGAAGAAACCAGGAACCGACCCCTGCCTTGGGTCCGACCCCTAGATCGGACCGACCCCTTGGAGAAAAATAAAAGTTTTCTACCTAAGGGGAAACTTCCATTTTCCGATTATGGAAGAGTTCTATTACTTGAAGCCGACATCTACAATTATAAATGGAAAGCCCAAACCCTAGAATAAGGGATCGACAATTCGAAACTTAGAGATTAGAGTTTAGGCGGCTAGAACTAGGGTTCATACACCATCAAACGTTGTAGTCCCGATCAATAACTCAATAACATCTCTTTGTTCTCGATTTACAACTCTTACAAACGAATCCTCTTGTGTTCTGTAGCACTTAAACGATCCTACACAAAAATACCATAACAGTACAGTTTGTCTCTGTACCCCCACCCTCGATCGATGCATCAGATGCAAACGTCTCTGCACCACGCACCACACAAATTGCGTCGCTAGCCCAGACGTCTCTTAGCCCCCGCCCCTCCACAGTGGCGTCGCTAGTCCAGGAATCCCTGAACCCTCGCCCTCGCACATAGTCCCTACTCATAACTATGTATATACATATATATATATCTCATATCTCATCATCACACAATCCAATCAATGGTTGAATCCCCTAGACCTCTAATTTCGGTTTGCAATAAATAAACTAACTACCAAGCAAGGACTCAAGCAGACATATTTCGAAGTCTAAACCTATCATTGAATAAATTCTACACTGGTAAGGAATTTATGGAGTAGACCCTCACCTTAACCACAGATTCTGAAGAAACCTGAGAAACACAGAATAGATTTTGACGTCTCTGAAACAGCAACTCTGAAGCTCTCTGAAAATAAATGAATATGATTATTCTGGCAGAACTGATCCATAGAGAAAACATGTGAATATCTCAATAACTGACCGTTAAATTTCAATCCCTCCGATCAGAATGTAGTCCTAGATGTCATCTGTCCGTAGCCACCGAGTTTACTCTCATCGGACACCATTTGATCAACCAAAATGGCTTCACTCCTAGGCTGGTCACAAACGCAGACTGCACCAACACCTCTCACGAAAACATGCATATTTCCCAGAAAATAACTCTAAATGACGATCCGCTTGTAGGAGATGACAGATAAAAGAATCAACTACTTACTTACAAATTTCCAGATTGAAAGCATTCGTTTAGGTCGACCGTTTCGCCTTTACTCTGAGACTGGTCGGAACTGTACCTGCATTGCTATAGCTTAAACTTATCCTTGGCTAAGAAGCAATGTCCATAACTTTTGCTATACAACTCCGATCTCGATTCCGTTTGCTGCTACAGATTCCTGGAAACGATATCTATCCAAAGATCCATGTTTCGAAGGCTAAAGTTCTCTGGGTCGATCTAGGATCCTCCCACAAAACCACTCCTTAGCCATGGATCCAATGTTGCAAGTGAACATGGTGAAGATATGTGGCAGCTCACCTTAGCTTCAATCACTACAATACCAGTTGGTGACATCTTAGACAGTGACATGTCGATCTCCGGTGTGACAAGCAAATAAAGTGACATCCCGGCGGTGGCTCTATGGTGTTGGGCGGTGGTGATCAGCACCGGACGTGTCGTTATGTGATGACTCCATGTACGTCCGTCTCTTCTCCACATCTAAGCCTCTCGGATCTGACGCTCGGTGACCATAAGGGAGAGGCAAAGGATCTTTGACCGCGGCAGCGATACGTCACAGCTCCCATAACGATGCTCCATTGCTGGTGTGATGAAGCTTCCCTCTTATGCAGTGCATTCTATGATCGTTTGTGGTGACGGCACAAACGTAACTCCAGACAAGCCCGAGTTGGAGACGGCTAGGTTAACGTGAAGAAGGAGGTTTATACAGGTTTATATATATTGCTTTGGTTTTGTAATTAGTTTGGTTTAGTCCAATTAAATAATCAAACCAATTACTAAACCGGTGAAGTGAGAATCGGATCGTTACAATAGGAGTGGTAATAAGTCAGCAGATATAATAGCGAAGGAGACTTCAATGTTTACGTCCATTGTCCCTAAGTTATATTCTATAGTGTCTTTGTGGTTAAGTTCATGTATTGAGGCTGATAAGCCATTGTAAGAAACTGAGTTTGGATTAATATAAAGTTGTTGTTGACCCAAAAAATGAAAAAAAAGAAACCCATCTCTCTCTACTCTCTTACTCTCTCTCGCTTTTTTAACCCTCTCTCTATTTCACTTTTATCTCTCTGTAAAAACTTTTCGGTGCTGACTTAGAAAAGTCCGGTCTTTTACTGCACTAGGGCATAGCCCCCGCGCAAGCGCGGGGCCGGGTACGTTGTTGATGTGTTTGGTAGTGTTTGTAAGGATTTTGATAGACGTTTCAGAATTTGTGAAAGTCGAAGCCATGTTAGTAATGTTATGAATAAACTTGAGCGGGGGCTTAGGAGGGAGGTGTATTTTGGGGCGTTGAATAAGTCGCGGAAATGTAAAAGACGTGCACCTAACGTTCGTTCGTTTTGGAAGGTTTGATTTATCTTTTAAACATCAGGATGCCTGCACACGGAGAAATCAAAATGCATTTTGTTTCTTTGTGTCCACTGTTATTTGAAGTTGTTTGCGTGCATTAGAATTTCATCTGTATATGTGTTGATATTTTTATGTTTTTATATCTGTACTATTTTAAATTTTTAATCGACCATTAGGTCTAAAAGGGATATCTATTGCAAAAGCTGAGGTTAATGTGGTTGCTTATTGCTGACGTAGATAGTAGTTAGTGTATTTATAAATAAAGTAAAAGGAAAAAGATAAAAAAAAATCTGTTTAAAAAAATTAACAACTTATTCGAACCAAAAAAGTTTGTTTTCTGATTTATTTAACCCATAATTAGTTTCAAGAATGTAGAATCGTTATTTACTGTTTGTCAATCTTTTTTTTTTGTAATTTACTGGTTTTTAAACTAATAAATTGTGATCTTTTAAGAAGTATGCAATATCAAAATTATTTAGTTTTATAGTTTTTCTTTTTGATCAAAAGTTTTATAGTTTTATAATGGACTTTGTTAGTATTTATTTGTAAGTGACCCAAAATAACATCTGTAGATGTCGATCCAAAAAGAACTTGCTATATTTTTTATGTCAATATAAAGAGCAAGCAAAAACTGGGTCTGAAATTTTTGGGCTTAAAAATAGTTGGGCTTCGAATCTAAATCTTGTCTGATTCTGAGTAAATGGTAAGGTCGGCGTCTGTTTTTTTTGTTCGCTGTCGTGAAAGTCGACGCAATTTTCTTCGTCTCCTGTTGGTATTAAGCTTTTGAGTTCGGGAGATTGAAAACGATAATTGATTTAAGCATCATTGTTGAGAGATTGGCTTACATCAGATTCATCAGAGGCTTCAAGCTCGAGATAATCTCATCATTCTCAAGATCCTTCTCAAGATTAGCTAACCGAAAGCTGCTCTTGATCAGACGCAAGACTCGAAATCTTCATGTTCGCTTGAGCAATCTCATTGTCTCTCCTCTTTAACTTATCAGTAAAACCGCTTTTGATACACTTGAACTGACTCCTAGCGAACCCGTTCGCTCGTAAGAGATCAGATACCTCGCATTTCTTCTCAGGGGCAAGCTTCTCATCCTCAAGCTTCAATTTCCTGATTTTAGCTTCCAATAATTCAGCAGCTTCCGAGTCGCCATTTTCTTTATGCATATACACATTTGTATGAGTTTCCAAAACCAAAAAAAACAACACACAAGAGCTTATAAAGTTTGAAACTTAGAACTTACACTTGTATTCATAGTGAGGATATCAAACCAAGCCTTGAAGTCTTTTAAGGCGTCCACTGTCTCTTCTGCAATTTCCATGAAAAGAAATAAGAAAAAGAATGAAACTTTGTTCTCATAAAGGTGAATAAAGGAGCCAACTCTACCTAATTTAAAATTGCAAAGAGAACGATCTCTTTCCTTTGTAACACAGACAAGAGATTGGATTTAGAGGTCTGAAAGAACTGCATCATCTTCATCGTTTCAATTTCTCTCTTCATCTGTACAACAAAAAACTTCATCTGTACAACAAAAAAGCCATAAGAAAAATTAGGTGATTAGAAACCCTAAAAGAAAATTAGGTGATTAGCTAACCAGAGATCGATAATTGATTTAATAGTGATTGTTGATAGATTGGCTTACATCAGATTCATTCCACGAATCCAAAAAGCGATGAAGCGCCCAACAACGTACTGACCAGTTCGTCCGAAGCGAAGAGAGTCGAAATTGGAGCAGAAGAAGACATTTTCGGAACAGAGGTTAAAGAGTCACACGAAGAGAATAGTGGATGAGAAAAACTAAGAGGCACCTAGTACCTGACCTTCGACGACTGCTATATAAAGGAGCCTGGAGAAAGCGTTTTAGGGAGATATATCGTTTCGTCGACAGAACGTGTCTGGAGAAGTCGAAGAGATCAAGTAATGAAGACGATCGTGTACGGCGACGTTCAGTCGATGAAGGATCTCGAAGAAGAAAAGTGAAGAAATATTAGGAGGCGTTTCGTCGTCAGAGGATGTGAAAGATGGGGAGACTCTGGAAGAGAAAGCGCCCTGGGACGAAGGTTTCAGAGAAGCCCATGAAGACGGTAATAGGCCGGTTTCAGAGAAACCCATAGCAAACACGTCATTAAAAAAAATAGGTGTGGGGCCCACATATCTGCTGACGTAGCGCACCAGGAGTGAAGACACTGTCCCATTATATTATAGACTAGGGTCGGCCCGCCCTACGGGCGGGGATGATAATTTGAAAATAATTTCAATAGTTAGAATAAATATTTTTGATTTTTTTAATATTTTTAAATGTTTTGTTCTATATTATGGATCATTATTTTATTAACTGTTATTCTTTATTTAGTTTTATTCTCATTACAATTAATTTAATTTTTTTACGATTAATAATTTGTCTCAAGAGGAAGAAAACCTTCTTTTAATAATTACAGAATAAAAGAAAGACAATGATATATTGTTTATGCTATAAAAACAAATTTATACATTTTTACTCTTGTATTTATTGTTTTTCTTTTTTATATTATTTAATTTGTTTGTCTAAGTATTATTTTGTGAAAAAATGTGACTATCTAAGATTTTTATTTTGATTTTGTAACAATATCTTTTTAAGTTCATTTAACTTGATTTTCGTGATTAAAACAAAAAAAGTCTGATCATCATTTTTCCATTTAGTATATTGGTTTGATCAAAATTGTTGAAAATATCATTAATGACACTATTTTATGAGATTTCACTATATATTTATTTTATGAAATATCACTATATTTTTTTAAAAATATGTATTTTTAAGTTATATTATTTATTTTTGGCAAAATAATAAAAATATATATTTGGTTTACATGTTTGTTGTTTCTCTTACTGTTTTTCTAAATATATGTTTTGATTATGTATCATAATCTTTGTTTCTCAAATTTTCAATTTTGTCTTAGGTTTAAATTTGATAACCAATTAAGGACTAAATTTCAATAAACATAAACATCGCAATATCTTATCTTACCAATCTGAAGTAAAGCCCACTAAGCTAATGCGATACACAACACAAAACCTTAAATATACAAATTAAGTAGTGCTCATAACATATAACCAAATAAAGATTAAATAATAACATCTTGCTGCTAATTAATGTGGACTACTGATACACTAAAAATGAATCTTTGCTACTGCCAAGTTAACAGTTGCAATTGTAGTATTTGAGATTCAAATCCAGAGGACCAGTCTACACTCTAGTTTTATAAGTTTCAGAATCAAGCTAAGAAGAGGATATAATTTGGTTGAAATAGGCGATAGTAAACAAGCAAAATAAACACGAGATTGATTCGATTAAACAAGAGCTAGCCTAGGGTATTTCATTGGGTGTTGAATTGGAGCCAAACAATTATTCAAGCGCGATGAAGTGCTTTCTAGAACTCGGATCACTCAGCTGGAGCACTCCACTGTCGTGGCAGTGATCGCTTTGCAGATCGATCTCACCACCTAACTGTCGTTGGGATGAGGATCGATTGCAAGCTTTAGAGAACAGGTCCGATCAGTTCACTTACCACCCTAATATCTACTTTCGCTGATTAGGGATACTAAGCTCATTCAATACATGTGAAGTTATCATCCTAAGCGGTTAACTAGGTGATGAACTAGTGATCTAACATCAAGTGATCAGTTTAATGAAAGCAGTAAGAACAGTATGAATGAAGAACAGTTATGGATCGCTTATCTATGTTTAGCTCATGTCTCAACACCCTAAAAACCCTAGGCGAGCAAGGTCACTACTAGATCATGATGCACATAAACAAAGACATAAATCCTGAATAAAATTGCATAAGAACAGAGTATGAAACAATAGGGTTCAGATGATCTTCTCTATGAGAGGATGGATTCTTCTCCCTTACAAGTTGCAGATCGCAAATACTCAGTGTTCTCTTGTAAAACTAGCGTAAGAAAAATAGAAAATAGATAGATGGCGTTTTTATATGGAGGCGCCAATCAGAAGAAAAGAGATTAGGGCATCAGGGCTTTAATTCCCGAAATAGGAGTTTCCATATTCGACTGGAACAATCTCCGGATCACTCCGTCTGCTTGTTCCGCTTGAGAGAGAACAGTCTCGGGACTGTTCTCTTGAGTGTTCTCCGCAGGAATGCTCCAAAAGGACTTCTTTTCATCAGGCACCTTCTCTTCTTTCTTCTACTAACTCCAGACCTGTAAAAGGTCAAAAAGGACTAGACTGACACGAATTAGTGACTTGAAACAAATGAAAACATATATACAATGATGTGAAAAACACCATATATCAATTCCCCCAGACTTAGATCCTTGTTTGTCCTCGAACAAGGCAAGTACCAAGAAC
The DNA here is from genome assembly GCA_019706035.1 of Raphanus raphanistrum subsp. raphanistrum. Classification (NCBI taxonomy): domain Eukaryota; kingdom Viridiplantae; phylum Streptophyta; class Magnoliopsida; order Brassicales; family Brassicaceae; genus Raphanus; species Raphanus raphanistrum. Next base: position 12,445,602 of record CM033985.1, read on the forward strand.
ATGGAGAAAGGTTTGAAAGCGTGGGAACTCGCTTATTCTCAGCAACCATACTCTTACCACAAATCTCTGAACCATACAAGCTGTAGATTAGGACCACACACACTTACTGAGAACCCCCTGATCGCTGTTCGAAGATCGGCTCCTTACTCTACATCTCAACCTGAAAAGGCTACACTCTCGAGACAAAACTCCTTATGTTCAACTAAGATCAGCGTGATCTTCTTGTCACAGGCTCTACTCAGAGAGAATAGGCTAGGTATAGAACAGGCTAACTTTTATGGTGGAGTTCAAGAGTGTTTAGGGTTTACCAAGAGCGGGTGCAGGATATCGCACAAAATGGTCGTGAGAGGACGGCTCCATTGAGGTCCACAGTCCTTACTCATCTCTGCTAATCGGACTGCTCTCCGATAGATCGATCATAGGACTACTCTGCGTGATTCAACTTCCCCTTCAGAACACTTCACTGAAACCACCATTACCTTCTCAACTTCCCAGTGGCATGCATCATAGATTCTTCCCCTTCTCGTCACCAGTAAATCAAAGCAAAAACAGAATAATAATAATAATTTTTTTTTTAATATATATACTGAAATACAGAATGCTGGGGTGACGAGCAAGGAGGTAACAAGTGATGTACATGATGCCACTGGTGATTCATTCTGGTCTGTTCTAGCCACTTACTTCTTCGTTGTTCTCTATGGTATCGGAACAGGCACCTCGGTTGTTCTCTTTCGTACCGGAACAAGCACTCCGGTTGTTCTGCCTGCTTCCACTCTGTGAGCATTGATGAGTAAGAACTGCGTCGATCCTTTCCTCTCCGACCTTTTTGCACATATCTGCACATAAAGTACTAGAAAAGCAAATGCATGAGGGTGGAATAAAAGGTCAGGGTTCACGGTGGGAACTAGCTAAAGATGAGCTAGCCACTCAGGAACAGCAAGAGGGATAAAAATCGGATAAGAAGTCCTGATTGTAGTTCTCATTCTACCCTGATCTAGTACCCATGACAAGAACAATTAAAGTCCAGATTAGGTTCAGATAAAGTGGAGTTAAGTCTGCCCAGTGTAACCTGATCGGTATAGAGCTTCTGGAGTGTCAAATGTGATAATTCAGGGTGTTCCAGGTCCATGTGTGGGTCTTTCATCACTGCTAAGGTCACTGAATAAGAAGGTTAAAGCACGAGGTGGTTAAAGAGCATCACAAAATAAGGTCCTGATTCCCACAATAGTTTTGACTGACTCGATCCTAAAACTGACTCGATAAAAACATGAAAATGACACAAGGACTGACTCAAAAATCAGAGATTAGTTCAATCGCTCGCCCAGACTTAGTTCACACCATCCTTGGTTGTGAAAATAAATCAGAGATCTCGAATTTTCTTGATTATTCAACCTGCAAGTTAGTTCCTAGAAAGATAAAGATAAAAAGAAAACAATATTTACACTCACCAGTGGGTTGCCTCCCACCAAGCGCTTGTTTTCTGTCACTAGCTTGACTTCAATGAGCCGATTAGGCTTGAGGGGGATCGCTTAAGGGTATCTCTACACCTTCAGCGATTGTTGTGTCAGCAAGGTATGGCTTGAGACGCTGACCATTGACAACAAATTCTCCTCCTCTTGTGTCCAGCAACACAACAGCTCCATAAGGGCGAACCTCCTTAATGGTGAATGGTCCAGACCATCTGGACTTAAGCTTTCCAGGGAACAGCTTAACCCGTGAATTGAAGAGTAAGACTTGATCATTCGGGGCAAAGCTTCTGCTGATGATCCGTTTGTCGTGGAATGCCTTGGTATTTTCCTTGTAGATCTTAGAACTCTCATAGGCCAGATGCCTGATCTCCTCCAACTCGTGGATCTGAATGGTTCGCCTCTCCTTGGCGGGTTTGATGTCGAAGTTGAGTAGTTTGACAGCCCAAGCCGCCTTGTACTCTAGCTCAACAGGTAGGTGGCACGTCTTGCCATAGACCAGATGATAGGGAGTGGTCCCTAAAGGAGTCTTGTAGGCTGTTCTGTACGCCCAGAGAGCATCGTCAAGCTTAAGGGACCAGTCCTTGCGGGTGGTGTTGACAGTCTTCTGGAGGATGTTCTTGATCTCTCTGTTGGAAACCTCCACTTGACCACTTGTTTGAGGATGATAGGCGGTTGCAACCTTGTGTTTGACACCATTCTTGCTCAGCAATCCTTGGAACAACTTGTTGATAAAGTGAGTTCCACCATCGCTTATAACCACTCTAGGCACTCCAAATCTTGGAAAGATGATGGAGGTGAACATCTTGGTTACAACTCGTGCATCATTGGTTGGACTAGCAATCGCTTCTACCCACTTGGAGACATAGTCCACAGCAACTAGGATGTACTCGTTCTTGTGAGAGACTGGGAAGGGTCCCATGAAATCGATCCCCCAGCAATCGAACACTTCAACTTCCAAGATGTAGTTCTGAGGCATCTCGTTTCTCTTGCTTATACTTCCCATCCTTTGGCATGAATTGCATCGAGATATGAAAGCGTGAGCATCCCTGAACATAGTGGGCCACCAGAAACCGGCTTGGAGGATCTTGGAAACAGTCTTGAAGGTGGCAAAGTGACCAGCATAAGAGGAACTGTGGCAGTGGTGAAGGATCCCTGGAATGTCAGCCTCTGGAACACATCTCCTGAAGATCCCATCCTTGCCTTGCCGATAGAGATACGGCTCATCCCAGAAGTAGTGCCTTGCCTCCCTTAGAAATTTCCTCTTCTCATTCCCAGTGAACCTCAAAGGCTCTTTCTCAGCTGCCAAGAAGTTGGCAATCTCAGCAAACCATGGAAGGTTCGGGTACTCCTTCTGGATCACTGCAACGAATGCTCCTTCTACGCGGGAACAGTCCTTGATGGCAGGTGACGACTTCTCCATGTTGCGCAGACCAATCGCATTGACATACTCCATCGGTTGTTCCACATCAAGAACTGTCTCATCTGACACTTTCATCCTGGAGAGATGATCTGCTACTCCATTATCAACCCCCTTCTTGTCTCTTATCTCCAGATCAAACTCTTGGAGCAAAAGAATCCACCTTAAGAGCCGCAGTTTAGCATCCTTCTTCGTGAGTAGGTACTTGAGAGCCGCGTGGTCTGTGTGCACAATCACCTTTGATCCAACCAGATAGGATCTGAACTTCTCAAAAGCGAACACGATGGCAAGGAGCTCCTTCTCTGTGGTTGCGTATCGGCACTGAGCTTCATCTAAGGTTCTGCTTGCATAGTAGATCACGTGAAGCTTCTTGTCTTTACGCTGTCCAAGGACTGCTCCCACTGCAAAATCACTTGCATCTGTCATTATCTCAAAAGGGAGGTCCCAGTCTGGAGGTTGGACAACTGGTGCACTGACTAGGGCTCCCTTGATCGTGTGGAATGCGGCTAAGCAGTCACTGTCAAAGGCAAACTGAGCTTCCTTGCAGAGCAACCGAGTGAGTGGTCTCGCGATCTTAGAGAAATCCTGGATGAACCTCCTATAGAAACCAGCGTGTCCTAAGAAACTCCTGATTCCCTTCACTGAAGTTGGTGGTTGCAGACTCATCATGACCTCGATCTTAGCCTTGTCCACCTCAATGCCTTTCTCTGATATTTTGTGTCCCAGAACAATCCCATCTCTGACCATGAAGTGGCATTTCTCCCAGTTCAGCACCAGATGCTTCTCCTCGCATCGCTTCAGCACCCTGCACAAGTTTGACAAACAGACATGAAATGAGCTTCCATAGACGCTGAAATCGTCCATGAAAACCTCCATTATGTCTTCGATCAGATCAGTAAAAATCGACATCATGCATCGCTGGAAGGTCGCTGGAGCATTGCACAAGCCGAAGGGCATTCTCCTGTATGCATATGTTCCATAAGGGCATGTGAACGTCGTCTTCTCCTGATCATCTGGGTGGATGGGAATCTGAAAGAAACCTGAATAACCATCTAAAAAGCAGTAGTAAGGGTGGTTAGCCAATCTCTCAAGCATTTGATCAATAAAAGGAAGTGGGAAGTGATCCTTACGAGTCGCAGCATTCAACTTACGAAAATCAATGCACATGCGATGACCAGTAACTGTTCTAGTGGGGATCAATTCATTCTTTGCATTGGTTATCACAGTGATCCCACCTTTCTTAGGTACTACATGCACAGGACTAACCCACTTACTATCAGAGATCGCATAGATCACACCTGCTTCTAGAAGTTTCATTATCTCTTTCTTTACAACATCTTTTAGATTTGGGTTTAACCTCCTCTGATGTTCTACATAAGTCATCGATTCATCTTCCAGGTGTATTCTATGCATGCACAGATCAGGTGAAATGCCAGGTATGTCAGCTAGAGAATAACCCAAAGCCTTACGAATTTTCTCAGCTCACACAAGAGCAGAGCAGTCTCTGCATTGTTCAGGTCAGCATTCACAATGACAGGATATGTGGAATTAGGTCCAAGAAATGCATACCTGAGTCCCTTGGGAAGGGATTTGAGCTCTACCTTTGGAGCTTTCAGCTCGCTCCATGAGTCATCGGTCTGAGCTGCCGGAACAGACGGGTTCTGAGGCGCGGTTGTTCCAGTCGCTGTGCTGGACTCACTTTTCTCCCCCAGACTTAGATTCGCCACCATTCTCTCAATACTCCTGGCTGAATCAAGGAATTTGGCATAGGCATCAGCATCAACACTCTCTAAGCTCTGCTCGGATTCAGCTCTGACTAAGGCGAGTTCAAGCGGATCCTCGGTGAGAATCTCCTCTATCATTCCCTCATGCGGCTCTAATGGATCACCATCTTCTTGGACAGTGAAAGTCTGTCCATCCAGCATCGGTTTCTTGAGCATCTGATCCATCTCAAACTTCATCACAATATCTCCAAGGTGGAGATCAATCTTCCCTTGTCGGACATCAATGATAGCTCCAACAGTGCAGAGGAATGGTCTGCCTAGGATCAGGGGATCATTGGAATCTTCCTCAACTTCCAGAACAACGAAATCGGCTGGAACAATTGTGTTTCCAACCAGAACTTGAAGATCTTCTAGGATTCCAACTGGAGACTTCACCGATCGATCAGCAAACACTAGGGACATCCTGGTAGGCTTGAAGTCCGAGTATCCAAGGCGCTTAGCCACAGTATATGGCATGAGGTTTATGCTCGACCCTAGATCGACCAGTGAGCATGAGAAAAGTGTTCTCCCAATCTGAACCGAGAGAACAAATTTTCCCGGATCACCCAACTTCTTGATCCTTCTATTCTGGAGCACTGCGCTGCACTCCTTAGAGACAATCATGAATTCGCTGTCATCAGATATCTTCCCAGAGATCAATCCCTTGACAAAGCTACGCATGGATGGTATCATCTGGATCGCACTCATCAGAGGGAGCTTGACAATTAGGTCTTCCAGCATCTTCATGCACTTCATTTCTTCCTTATCCTTGCATGTAGCCTTAGCTGGAACAGGGTAAGGCACTTTCGGTACATACTGCCGAGCAGGAGGGGGTGCTGCAGTCGGTGGAACAACCCCAGCGGGTCGCTCTGCTTCGGTCGGAACAGTCTCAGTAGGTTGTTCTGCATCATCCTCATCTGTGGGTACAGCTTTAGGTGGCTGATCCGGCTCCTTCTGCTTCCCTTTCTCAGCCGATGTGAATCTCCTGGGGTCTAGATCAGGCAGTTGCTTTCCACTCCTTAGACCTACTGCATTGCACTCCTTGGGGTTCTTGTCTGTTTTTCCAGGGAGAGTTCCTTGCTGTCTCTTCACACTCTCAGCAGTCTGAGCAATCTGAATATCCATCTGTCTCATATGGCTTGAGACATTGTCATACTTCACACTCAGGTCATTGAACATATGATTCATCCTGGTGTTGATGTCGTTTGTGACCTGGTTCAGTGCTTTCCCTTGGATTTGCTGTCCTTGGAGCAGTTGGCTCATCATGTTGGCGAGGCTCTTCATGTCATCATTCGGAGCAGTCTGAGCCGGTTGTGCAGCCTGCTGATTAACCGGCTGTTTCTGGCTGTGGAACTGGGCATTCTGAGCTGGGTTAAGGACAAAGGTTCTTCCCTGATTGCCATAAGGCCTTTGGTATCCACTGTTCTGACCCTGGTTTCCTTGAGCTTTATCGTCTGGTTTAGGGGCATTGAACAGGTGGGGATTGTTCCTCACGTTAGGGTTCGGGTGATAGTTCTTGAACTGCCATCCTTTCCCATTCACATAACTCACTTCATGCTGATCCTCAGCTGACTGACCTGCCTTTGATGTGCCTTCAGCTGATCGACCTTGATGTGCCTTCAGCTGATCGACCTTGATGTGCCTTCAGCTGATCGACCTGACTTATCCTGTGGGGATTCTTCCATGATGAAGACCTGGTTCTGGTTACTCTTAATCAGCTGATCGACCTTGGCAGAGAGCTCATCAATCTTGCTGTTATCAATGCTCTTCACCTTCTGAGTGCGATCAGTCTCGCGGTTATTGTCAGCTGAGCTTGAGGCCATGTTCTCAATCAACTCGAATGCACCTTGAGTGGACTGAGTCATGAAGTCTCCCTTACTGGCTGAGTTCAAAGCGTTCCTGTACTCCCAGCCTACTCCATCGTAGAACACTCCCAGCAGATAGTCTTCCTCAAAGCCGTGATGTGGGCACTCTCTGCGGTAGACATTGAATCGCTCCCAAGCATCGCAGAACGGCTCGTCCACCAGCTGTTTGAAGGTCACGATCTTCTGTCTCAGAGCTGCTGTCTTCGATTTCGTGTAGAAGTGGCTTAAGAAGGCCTCTCGGACTTGTTCTCAAGTGGTGAGTGATCCTGTGGGTAGTGAATCAAGCCAGCGAGCAGCTTTCCCATCGAGAGAGAAAGGGAACAGAGTACACTTGATGTAATCGGGTGGTACTCCATTCGCTTTAGTGAAACCACACATCTTCTCAAAGTGCTCGATGTGGTCCATCGGTATCTCAGCAGGAAGTCCATTGAAGATCTTCCTTTGCACTAGACTTATCAAGGCTGGCTTGATCTCGAAGTCTTGCCTAGTGCACGGTGGAGGGGTTATGGCAGATCGCGTAGCAGGCAGATTACGCAGTAAGTTTCTCTGACCGATCTGGACCACTTCCTCCTGTTGGTTCTGCTGGTTCGCAGCATTCAGAGCAGCTTGCTCGGCAGCAGCTTGCTGCGCTTGGATCGTCTGCTGCATCTGCTGTTGCATGAGTGCAAACGCAGCAGTGAGATCATCTGGATGATCACCCATGTTGGTGTTCGTTGATCTCGGCTATTGACGGTTCTGTCGTTCCAATCTTGCTAGTTCCTCGTTGGTAAGCTGATGCAATGGTCCTTGTGCGTTGCTCCGAGTATGTCTACTGGTCATGCACCTGGATCATCAGCTGCAACAAAGAAAATAACACGAGTTAGATATCTTAGACTAGATATGAAACCGAAAATTAGAGGTAAAAAAAAATATGGTCCCCATCGCAACGGCGCCAAAACTTGATACACTAAAAATGAATCTTTGCTACTGCCAAGTTAACAGTTGCAATTGTAGTACTTGAGATTCAAATCCAGAGGACCAGTCTACACTCTAGTTCTATAAGTTCCAGAATCAAGCTAAGAAGAGGATATAATTTGGTTGAAATAGGCGATAGTAAACAAGCAAAATAAACACGAGATTGATTCGATTAAACAAGAGCTAGCCTAGGGTATTTCATTGGGTGTTGAATTGGAGCCAAACAATTATTCAAGCGCGATGAAGTGCTTTCTAGAACTCGGATCACTCATCTGGAGCACTCCACTGTCGTGCGTGGCAGTGATCGCTTTGCAGATCGATCTCACCACCTAACTGTCGTTGGGATGAGGATCGATTGCAAGCTTTAGAGAACAGGTCCGATCAGTTCACTTACCACCCTAATATCTACTTTCGCTGATTAGGGATACTAAGCTCATTCAATACATGTCAAGTTATCATCCTAAGCGGTTAACTAGGTGATGAACTAGTGATCTAACATCAAGTGATCAGTTTAATGAAAGCAGTAAGAACAGTATGAATGAAAAACAGTTATGGATCGCTTATCTATGTTTAGCTCATGTCTCAACACCCTAAAAACCCTAGGCGAGCAAGGTCACTACTCGATCATGATGCACATAAACAAAGACATAAATCCTGAATAAAATTGCATAAGAACAGAGTATGAAACAATAGGGTTCAGATGATCTTCTCTATGAGAGGATGGATTCTTCTCCCTTACAAGTTGCAGATCGCAAATACTCAGTGTTCTCTTGTAAAACTAGCGTAAGAAAAATAGAAAATAGATAGATGGCGTTTTTATATGGAGGCGTCAATCAGAAGAAAAGAGATTAGGGCAGCAGGGCTTTAATTCCCGAAATAGGAGTTTCCATATTCGACTGGAACAATCTCCGGATCACTCCGTCTGCTTGTTCCGCTTGAGAGAGAACAGTCTCGGGACTGTTCTCTTGAGTGTTCTCCGCAGGAATGCTCCAAAAGGACTTCTTTTCATCAGGCACCTTCTCTTCTTTCTTCTACTAACTCCAGACCTGTAAAAGGTCAAAAAGGACTAGACTGACACGAATTAGTGACTTGAAACAAATGAAAACATATATACAATGATGTGAAAAACACCATATATCAACTACAACATTATTGAAGGAAAAAATAGAGCCTTGAAACAAAAAATGGAACTCAATTGTATTTTGCGAGTTCCAAGTCTCCACAGTTAGAGAAGTTATCAGTGTTTTCGAGCTTCCTTTGAACTGGGGTCGTGTCATCATCAATGGGAGTTTCGGTAGAGGTTATGACTGAATCAGTATGCGTAGGCTCTGGTTCTGTTCTGGCTGGACGTTCTTCAATAAATGGAACAGCGTCAGATGCCCGTTTGTGTGATCCGAACACTGCATTTCACCACTGTATTTAGGACCACAGTAAGTTTTACAAATTACAGCTACAGCAATATCATCAGAAAGTCCACAGTTACTATAACTTTTCTAACGTGAAGCTTAGATAATGAGCTAATGCAGAAAGCAAGTAACAGCAAATCTCTTATTTAGTTATTGATAAATAAGAGATGTTTTGATAAGTTAATTGAGCGCAACATGAGAAGGAGAGACAACACAAACAACACATGTATTTGGTCATGTTATTATAGTGATCCTTATTCAGTGAACGTACCTGGGGATGAATTGAGATCGTAGCTATTACGTTCAGATAGTGTGACGGATTCAATTTTCTTAACACCACCATACTTGGAAGATGTGGCAGAGGAACCACTCTCTTCTCCACAGAGCCTTCATTTGGTGTCTTTAATGTGGGGAAGTGTGTCACTGATGTGGCATTGAGGAATAAACGACCTGCACAGACAGATTAAGAGAGCATGAAACCTAATGCGTTCCTGTTATCGTAAATGACATCTCTCAGTTCATTCATTCTCTGTCTAAAATGGAAAGAGACATGGTTCCAACATGCAAAACAGACCTAGTTTACCAGCCATTGGAGACGCCTCTCAAGCCGATGGAGGTCCTTGCTTGTTTCTGGAGTCTGCAAAGCACTCTCCATGATGCTCTGTATCCATATATATAAAGACACTTTCCCTATGATCACTTAATCAACCCAAAATATATACACAAATCTTAAATTACACAATGCAAACGACACAATCAATCCATAAGAATCCGACTCTAGCTATTTAAGAGAAGTACCATTTCAAACCTGGTATTTGGTAGGACGTCGTTCTTAATAACCCATCTCCTAACACACCACTTTGCTGTTGCAACAAAACGATCTTTACGGTCTCCAAATTTTGCCTCTAGTTTTACCAAATCCATCGATGAACTTGATTGTGCCATCAAACTTTAAGTCATATTCCTTTATTAATCGGTTAGGAAAAACCTTCAAGCAACAAAATACAAAAAAAAAACAGATTAGTATATCAAAAAGATAGTTGAATTATAAGAAGAAAAAACAGAACTTAAGATGAAGATTCTTACCAACACAGTACGCCCACACGTCGAAAGTGCGATAAAGAAAGGGTTAGAGGGATCTTCAAGATACATCTTCGGATCACCGATAGCTTCAGCACGTTTCCTTTGTGAAGACGTAACTAATGAAACATCACTCAGATAAGTACTCTCATAGGTATCAGCATAATCTGATCAAAAACGAAATCAAGATAATAGGTTATTTGTACCTCTCCTTCAGCCCAGAATCAGGTGAATTCTTCTCAGCATTCCCATTCCCATCTCCATCAGTCCTGCCCTCTCCAGCTCCAATCTGAACAAGAACTGGAATACCATCTGGCCCATTTGTGTCATCACCATAGTTTGTTGGTTAGTTTCGAATGAATCAAAAATGATTCTCAAAGTAGAAAAGCCCACCTTCTTATAATCGAATCTCCACCGTCTTTAGAAGATTGAGACTCGCGTTGATTAGAAAATAGAGAACTTGGGTAATGGATTAGTGGAGGGTTTTAGTTGGATTGTTCAGTAACGGGTATCATTTGGTATCACGAAGAAGAAGATGAAAGAGCAATCTCGAAATCCTAATCCCATGAGCTCTGGAGAGGCAAAGATGAACAGATGTCTAACCCTAAACAAAAAACGCAGTGTTTCTTACAGAATTGATCTCTTATGGTGTATGGGCTCTAAGAAGCTAATACGCAGCCCAATTACAATTAAAGCCCGAATATATGACTGAACATAATAATTGAAACGGTGAGTTTCTGTAGCGGGACACGTGTTGGCATGGAAGAGCTCGAATTACTGACGTGGCATCTGATGTGGAGGGCCCTAGAGAGAGGGAACTCTACTTTATATATAAATAGATTTGAACAATGGCGAATGAAGACCGCGAGAATCCACATCGAGTAATCAAACCTAAGAACAGAAGAATCATGGTACTTCTAACAAAACCCTCTCTTTCTTTAAGATTATTACATTGTTTACTCACTGTAATACAATATCCACTCGCTATGTTCTTATGAGTTCTACTAACTCATTATCGATTATGAAATTCAATATATTCTGGGTAATGTTATACTGTTTATACGAAATAGTTCAAAACTTGAGAGACCAAGTCAAGATTTTTTCTATAAAGGTGAAGACTTTTGATGTGGAGAAGTCAATGGTAGATAAAAGCTAACGAGTGATGTTGTTAATGGTGTTTGCAGGGAGCTGATGGACTAGATGAAGAAGAAGAGAACCATCGATGGCCTCTGTGGCTAAAGCCTGTACTGAAAGAACACTTCTTTGTTCAATGTAACGTTCACTCACCCAAAAGCGAATGCAAAATGTACTGTTTGGACTGCACAAATGGCTCGCTTTGCTCTCTCTGTCTTGCGCATCACAAGGATCATCGTACCATTCAGGTGTGTGTTTTGCATTTCAAGATCCTAAACTATCTTATAGTTAGACTGGGTTTGGAGAAAATTGATTTCTGAAATGTTATGGTTCTTGATTTTACAGATAAGGAGATCATCGTATCATGATGTGATAAGGGTGAATGATATTCAGAAGTATTTAGATATCTTGGGCATTCAGACGGATGTGATCAACAGCGCAAAGGTTGTGTTTTTGAGTGAAAGGCCTCAGCCCAGACCTGCAAGGTCTGTTATCGTGGCCTTGTTTTAATAAAGAGAGAAAAGAGAATTTTTTAAGAGAGGAAGGGGTAGAGTTAATCTCCGAAAAACATACGTACACTAGAATGAAACCATTGTCGTTGTCCATTAAATAGATTATCAAATACAGAACAAAAATGTGAAAAAAGCACTACAACAGAAGGGAGAGAATGTTATATACACAAAATTCAATATCAATAATCCTCGAACTTGGGAGGAAAGAGATGGTTATACAGGAAATGAAAGATGATACAACAAATATATAAGTTACATGTATAGTTGGAGTCGTAAACAATTATCGTACTTTGCATTACTGATACTGAACCGCAAGAATCGGGTTTAAGCTGTGTCGGTTTCAGGTTCGGGATCAGGTTCTTTGCACATACAATCAGGCATGGGGAACGTGTAAAGAGACGCAGCGGGTTTTCTTAATTCGACTCCCTTTGCATCATTGTGTCTAAGCATATCTTGCATTTGTTTCTTGAAGTAGTCCCATCTACACCAAAAAAATAGAACATCCAAAACGAAGAAAATTACTTTAAAAATTGAGGAATCTGTGAGTTAGAGGTAGGTGTGCCAAGTAGGTTTGGAAATCAGATACCTAATGCTCGGTTTATCCAAGAGCTGGACTAGTTTCCGCTTATCTGGTTTGATTGTCTCAGCGTGGCCTTTGTAAAGGTAGCGACGGTGACCTATCAAGAAATGAGGGAAGTTTCCACCTTGTGTGGATACAAACACTTCACTGTGGAGGCATACTGTGTAGTCAAGAGCAGCCAATCTTGATGAGTGACCCTACAGTTCCAAAAAAAAAACAGCACTTTGTTTTTATATATTAAGACAACAATAAAAAATCTTTCAATTTTGAAGGTACATACCCCAGAGGCTTTAATTGTACGCTGCAATTGATATGGACCTAACGCTCCTAACTTAATCATTCTAATACCCACCAACCCGTGGAAACAAAATTCAAATTTCCCATCAAATATATTCCATTAGCAATTGCTTATATATGAATATTTTCAAAACCAAAGCAATCTCTTAGTATTTGATTACCTTAAACGGAGCAAGTTCTTCTGGGGTAGCTAGAGTATCCTTGGTTTGGAGAAGAGGAAACATCTGCCTAAGAGGAGCCATATACTTGTCGGCTTTGTAAATGTTTCCAGCAGCTACGTAAACCAATGTGTTATTGTTAAAACCCATTCCCCTAAGCATCATTCCCACCTATAGAGCGATGTTACCAAAATCAGTTTCCCAACTGGTTTAAAGATTTTAAAGGAAGCGAGGCAGTTTTTCAGTGATACCTCTAGTGGAGTTAAAGGGCATTTCCCATCTATGCGGTTTGCACCAGGCCTTATCACTCTGCCTCTCCGCCTGAACTTTCCTTTCCACCCTCTTTCTCGGGCCATGTCCATTTCTAGCTTCTCAACCTCTCCAAAGTCATATTCGCAACACGAGAAGGCGACCATGTCCTTTTATAAGAGGAGAAAATCAAGAGATTATTAAAGGCGGGAAGCAGGAATTAACAAATGCAGAAATGAAGAACTAGCAGGAAGTGTGTATATATATAAAAACCATTTCAAAGCGGAGATGAACAGAAACATAGTTTCCGCTGCTCTGAACACTCTTAGTAACCATCCTATTGACCATTTGCTCTGCAAGAAGCCGTATGGGATCTGCAAATCTCAATGCTTCGAAGTTTGCTAAGCATCTAAGTCCTTGAATGTGTGCGGGAACTGCATGAGCTAACCTATTAGAGAATGGTGCAACACGGACAGCCCTAACGAAACAACCAAGTAGATTGTGTTTAGGTAAGAAACTTATAGGAAACATAAAAGAAGGGATCTCAATAATCATCACAAGAACAGAGCCTGTGATATATTTATATACTAACCCTCACACACCGATACAGCCTTAGAACAAGCTTATCAAAAGAGAATGCCATTAACCTACCTTAAGCTATCAATCCCATTTCATTTTTGCATGTGAGGAGCTATCTCGTATTCAATTCCATAAGACCTTATCAAATATTCTAGGAAGTTGTACAGGAACAACAGAAAAGACCAAGCACAAAGAACCAACAATTCCTAAATAAAACTGAGAGGAAAGAGGAAAAAGAAAATACTGTCACAGTGAATGGCATACCCCAAACGCAATAGTTGTGGGAGCACCTTATGGAGATAGTATGCCGGACTCGACCAAGCCTTTAATCTCAAATTAACAATACTGCTTATATTGTAGTTGTACCGCTCGAGTATATCTTTAGGGAGCTCTTTCACTACTTTCACGTTCTTACTAAGCGCATATATGAAGAAGTCTTCATCAAATATATCACCAAATTTGCTGTAACCAACACAAGAAAAAAAAAACAGACGTGAGCAAATCATGCTGCAAAAAGAAGCAATTCGGTCTTATAAGATAACATTTGACCTTATCAATCTCTATCTAAAGCAACGGAATTTTAAATTATTTAATTAAACAAATAGTAACCTGGAATCACGCCATACACTGTTTAAGTGAAAAATGGGAATGACAAGAGTAGCATTAAGCAGTCCGGCCACAGCAACTGCATCACATATCTGCACAGTTCAAGAGGAGAGATATAATCAACAAACACGCTATGCAGCCAAAACGAAAGTGAATTTGAATGTGAGAGAGTAAAACATACTGACAAGCGTTGTTGATTCAAGCCCCCATTTGCTTCAATTATGAAGAAACCATTAGAATTTGATCCAGCAGCAGAAACGTTAGTGCTTATGCAAGGTTTCCACAGGCCTTTAACTCTTGGCCTCCATGCTTCCATCAGCTGCATCATCATCAGAGGCAACACTCTCTATATATATATATTAAGCAACAAGAGAATCAGATCAGATCTACAATCAAATTTTCCATTGAAATTTTTACCGCATTGCGACTGCTTCGATTAGCATCGGCTTCCATCATAGGCCAGAGACGCTTAAAAACCTTTGGACTCCGGTAAACCGAACCCGGGGGACCTCGTCTGTACACAATCTCGACGCCGTGACCTAGATCGAGGATAGTGAAGCCAAAGGAGCCCATGAAAAGTAACATTCCAGCGATGTAGAGAAGAGGCGCCAGTAGTAAGACACCTTTCCGCCTAAAAACAACGGAGAAGAGTAAGAAGACGAGTCTCTCTCCTATTCCTTGGTTGGAGGTTTTTCCTCTCGAGTGACGAATCCGAGGCGAAGAAGGCGGTGAAGCAAGGGATCTAGCGTTTCCGTTGCCTAGGCGGCTGAGGCCGTGCATGATATATGGATTATGGATGGGGTAAACCCTAGAAACGAAGAGTAAAGGAGAAGATCTAGGGAAGAGAAGGCCGGAGTAGCATTGGTGTGCGTGGATGTGGTTAGCTTCCTTGGCAATCGATTTGACAAATTTCCAATTAAAACTAAAACGCTAGAAAATAAACCAAAAGATAGATAGGTCGCTGAGGGAGAAACAGAGCAGCAGAGAGAGAGAGAGTGAATGAGAGAACGGGTTGCGTCGTTTCGAGAAAGTAACGTCATCACATGAAGGAAGCAATGGCTATAATGCGCTAAGGGCATCTTCAACCTCACCTATTTTTAGCTTTGAAACAGAGTTTTGAGTAAAATTTAAAATAGAATTTAGAGTAAAAATGTTTTAATTATATTTTATTTTTCGTTTTATAAAATGAAAAATAGGCTTGCTCTAACTATAGAATAATTTTTTTTTTCATCACTCTATTTTCTATTCTAAAATAGATATACAATTTGGAGCAAACTTCAACTCTATTATATAGATCATTCTATTTTAGAGTAAAAAATATAGCAAATCTTTGGTGATAGTCTATGGTCGAGAGAGTGAGCGGCGCTTGAGATTTCGACTTTATGAGAGTGCTTCCATTTTGCATTTTTATCTTTCTTTCACATCTTTTTTCTTTTAAAAATATTTGTATTCCCACATTAATTTTGATAGGTTAAAGAGTTTTTCTTGGATTTATCCTAGTTTAAGAGACTAGTACATGTATTATTATAGTCAGTAGTGGCTGACCTCCGCGCAAGCACGGAATTGTGTTTATTCATGGATATTTTACTTCAATAGTAAATAATATGTTGCAATGACAGGATATAGTAGTTGGCATCATTAGGGAAAATGATATCTATATTATTAATACTGAAGTACAAATTAGGTTTATTTGGAAATATGTATAGCAGTTTTAAAAAAGAGGTTCGTTTGGAAACATGAATGACAGTTTAAAAAGAGAGTTGTTTGAAAACATGAATAGCAATTTAAAAAGAAAGTTGTCTAGAAACATGTATAAAAAGATAATGTTGTTTGGAAACATAGATACAAGTATATATTAAGAAAAAAAAGTAATGGGTTTATGTTATTAAGAAAACTTGAAAATCAATTATATTATGAAAAACTAACTATTTGGGTCAGCATTAAAATACATGAAAATAAGCTAATCTAATTACCCAAAAATATATTTTGTCTAAATTAATCCTTAAAAATTAAAATTATATACATATTTCAAATCAAAATAATAATTTAAAGTTGATTTATATTTAAAATGATTCAAAAATATACATATATTCAAAATTTTATTTTAACAAAAATATTTTCCAATAACCATTATTAAAAAATGTTTTCAATATATATATGAGAAAAATACAGTACAATGTCCAATTTCATATACCAACTTAAATTATGGTTTTTGTGTTTCACATTAAGTTTTTAAAATATAATATATGTGAGTATTTATATAATGGTACATATAGAATACTATTAATTATATGATTACTTATATGATGCTACATATAAAATACGATTAATTATATGGTGACAAATATATGATATGTAATAGTGACTAGGAGTGGACGTTCATGTGTCCATTCGGGTCCAATTCGGGTATGTTTGGGTTTCGGTTTTTTAGGGTCAAGATTTTTTTCCCATTCGGATTTTTTAAAATTTTGGTTCGGATTCAATTCTGATCTTTGCGGGTTCGGATAACTCATTTAAATTATTTTTAAAATTTAAAACTCATTATATATTTTAAATTTCTCAAAATATATAAACAAAATAATGTATTGCATATAAATTTGAATAACATATATCAGAATACATAAACTTAACATATAAATTAGTTTGGTTTAAATATTTGGATAGAGACAATAATTAGTTTAAGTATTTTGGTCTTTTGAGTATACTTTATCTATTATAGATATTTACTTTTGACTATTTGAATATATTTTCAAATATTTAAACCAACTTAAAAGTACCATATATATCATGGATGTTTTTATATACATTAAAACAAAATATAATTAATATTTATAGTATACAAATCTATTTTGGATACATTTGGGTATCCGAAATATTTTTTGTTCGAATCGATTTGGTTCTCTAGCTACCAAAATTTTGAACAATTTGAATATTTAATCAGTTTTGGTTCAAGTTTGGTACTATTTTTGAATGGGGATCGATTCGATTTTTTTGATTGGGTTTTTTTCCTTCTTTAGTATTGACATGAAAAGCTAATAGTAACATATTTTATAAAAAATAACCCGCGCGGGCTCAGATCAAAATCTAATATATAGTTATATTAGCATAATAGACATTTTTGTTACCACCTATTGCTGATTGGTACATTTATTCATTATAATGTTCCTTTCTACTAACTATTAGCATTGTACATGCATTCTAAAATTAGTGCAAATGTTATCTTTTTTTTTTTCATCGACTATTACAAACTTATATAGACTCTGTAAACCAAGTTGGTGGCTCTTCATCCATGTGCACAACAAAAGACGTTTGAGTCCTAGCTCCTCGTGCTAGTCCGTCGGCCTTCAGGTTGTGTGTGCGTGATACATAAATGATATCTGAGCTGTGAAAATTGTCTTGCAAGGTCTTAATATCTTTCAAATAAGATGCAAAAGCAGGCCATTCCTGTGGTTCCGACACCATCTTTACCAATTGAGAACAGTCTGTTGCAAACGTAACCCGAAACTGATGCAAATTCCGCATGCACTCCATTGCCCAAATTAATGCTTCCACCTCAGAATGAAGAGGAGATAGAGAAGCTCGGACATTCCTTGCCCCCATAAGTCCAATAAATCCTTGAAGTGTATTGTACCACCCTTGACCAGAAAACACTTCTTTATCCTTCCAAGAACCATCTATGAAACACCATCGTCCTAGTATGGACGGTAAACTCGGATTAGCCTGTCTATTACCGATATGGC
The DNA here is from genome assembly GCA_019706035.1 of Raphanus raphanistrum subsp. raphanistrum. Classification (NCBI taxonomy): domain Eukaryota; kingdom Viridiplantae; phylum Streptophyta; class Magnoliopsida; order Brassicales; family Brassicaceae; genus Raphanus; species Raphanus raphanistrum. Next base: position 12,463,411 of record CM033985.1, read on the forward strand.
AAACGATTGTGCATCTTCCCAAAGTTTTGCTTCTGTTACTGCTATTTTATGTGTCTCGCTAGATTCAATATCCAAGTTACTAAAAATCTTATTGTTCCTTCCTTTCCAGATATACCATAAAATCCATGCAAAATGATGGTCATCCATTTTTGGTAGGACTCTCCAAAATAGATGATCCATATTCGTGTAGAAAGACTCAGTTGGGAAGATTGTTGGATTAGATGGTATATGGAATAAAGCCCAAACTTGGCGTGCCGGAGGACATTCAAAAAACACATAGTTTATTGATTCCTCTGGAGCACCACATCTATCACAACATATATCCCCTGCAAGTCCCCTAGCATGTAAATTTTTCCTCACTGCTATACACCCTGATACCAGTTGCCATAAAAAATGTTTAAGTTTTGGTGGACAGCGGACTTTCCAACAGTGTGCCTTAAGAGCATCTACCGTGGGTCCGAACGCCTGTAAAGGTTTTGCGACATCAGGATAGACTCGTTCCACTTGATAACCAGACTTAACCGAATATTTTCCATTCTGTGTAAAGTGCCATCCCTCTCTATCCATCCTCTGGAATCTACTCAAAGGTATACTTTCTATTATCTTTACATCCTGGGGATCCACTACAGCCTGAATTGCCTGTGAGTTCCAAATCCGTAGATCGGGATCAATAAGTTGGTCGACCGTAAGGTCAAGGTAACTAGTAACATGATTTTTGTTTGCTGGTCTTGGGCGAGTGGTTGGGAGCCAGGGATCATTCCATACTGAAATGGATGATCCTGTTCCCACCCGTTTAATTAATCTTTTGCTAACCAGAGATCTAGTTGAAGAGATGCTCCGCCAACCATATGACGGAGAATATGAACGAATCGGATCCAGGGGTGAGGCATTCCTGAAATACCGTCCTTTAAAGACTCGAGAGAATAAAGTATTTGGCTTCTCAATGAGCCTCCATAACTGTTTAGCCAACATTGCTGTATTAAAATATGCTATTTCTTTAAAGCCCAGCCCGCCCTCTTCCTTGTCTAGGCAGACCTTATCCCATGATTTCCAGTGCATTCCTTTTGTACTACCACCTTGACTCCACCAAAATTTAGCTACCACACTTGTTAATTTCTTTGTTGTCGCTTTTGGTAATCGATAACATGACATAACATGATTGGGTAGAGCCGTTGCCACAGATTTAATAATTACTTCCTTTCCTCCTTTCGTAAAAAACTTAAAGGTCCACCCATTAATTCTTGTGTTCAGACGATCATGAAGAAATCCAAACACCTGAATTTTAGAGCCTCCAAGATTCTCTGGTAAACCCAAGTATGATCTCATACCTCCCAAATTTTGAATTCCTAAGATATCTCGCATTTCCAGTCTACAAGATTCCTCGATCTTATGTCCAAATTGAATCGAGGATTTTTGGAAATTAATAAGTTGACCCGAGACAACCTCATAATCCTTCAAAATCCTTAAAATAGTGTGACACTCGTCTCTTTGTGCTTTGCAGAAGAAAAGGCTATCGTCTGCAAAAAGCAAATGAGAGATTGAGGGACAAGCTCTTGCAACCTTCATTCCCGTGATTTGTTGATTTGCCTCCGCCTTTTTGATATTTGCAATCAATGCTTCCGTACATATAATAAATAGGTACGGGGATAGAGGATCCCCTTGCCGTAATCCCCTCTGAGGTAAAATTTGACCACGTGGTTGACCATTTAATAACACCTGATATTGCACCGATGAGATACACTCCATAAGTAATTTGATCCAATGAGAATCAAAGCCCATCCTATGTAGGATTGCTTGAATAAAATCCCATTCAATACGGTCATATGTCTTGCTCATGTCCGTCTTAATTGCCATATATTTCCCTTGACAGGATATATTTGCTCTGAGGCCATGAAACATTTCCTGGGTAATTAAAATATTATCCGAAATCAATCTTCCTGCCACAAAGGCCGATTGAGTCTCCGATATAAGTGATCGGAGGCACGGTTTCAGTCTCTGGCATAACACTTTCGAAATAATCTTATACCCAACATTACACAAGCTAATTGGTCTTAGCTCGGTCATTCTCGTGGGTCTCTCTGTTTTTGGAATCATACAAATATTTGTAATATTTAACCTTTCATCCAATTCCCCCGTTACCAAAAAATTATTTACCATGTCGACCACATCCTGTTTTATAATGTTCCATGAGTGCTGGAAAAAGAGAGCCGTCATTCCATCAAGACCTGGAGTCTTCTCCGGATGCATCATAAATAGAGCATGTCTTACCTCTTCTTCCGTTACTGGCCGCAGAAGCCGTTGATTCATTTGTGGTGTGATTCCCGGTCTTATTTCTTCCAAAAAACTATCAAAATCTGCAGGCGATGTTGTAGTAAATAGCTCCGTGAAATAATCTACAGCTACCTTCTCGATACCGTTATCTTCGGTTATCCAATTTCCATTATTATGTAAACCCACAATCCTATTACGTGTTCTTCTTTGCTTCATCAAAGCATGATAAAAATTCGTATTTAGATCTCCAAAAGCATGCCACATGTTCCTACTTTTCTGATGCCAGTAATCCTCTTCATCCTTATAAGCCTCTTGTAGTTTCCGTGATACTTCCAGGATATCCTCTTGCGTTCTAGAGTCATCTGTTTGTACCTCCTCCAATGTTTTTTGGACTTCATTGATTTTATCCTTTCCAAATGGAGGGTTATCCTTCCGCCATTTTGCAATTTCATGACGACAGTTGCTAATTTTCGAAACAATATCAATGTTATCCCCTTGTTGATTGTGGGCCCACCCCATAGCAATTGAATCCATAAGTCCATCTTTTCCAATCCATCTCTTATCGAACCGAAACTGTCCTCGCCTTTTAGTAATTTTATCTTCCAATACCGCCACTACTGGCCGATGATCCGATCCCACCATTCCTAAATATTTCGTGTAAGAAAAAGGGAAAAGAGTATGCCAATCCTCATTCGCTAATGCCCGATCAAGTCGACATCTAACCATAAAAGCCCCTTTTCCTTTTCCTCTCCTATCTTGCCATGACATTTTATTGCCCCGTGCCGGGAACTCCAGTAAACCACTATTCCGGATCATATCAATAAAGGGAATAAAAGTATCTGGATGTCTCAAAGCTCCTCCTTTTTCATGATTTCCAGTGATCTCATTAAAATCTCCTATCAGAAACCATGGATCCGACCGTGCTAATCCATACCTCGTTAACATTTCCCAGACTTGTTTTCTTAATTTATGAACTGGTTCTCCGTATACAAAAGTCATGAAAATCTTTTTCCCTAAGGCCATTGCTTCAACATCAATCATTCTATTATTTGAATATAAGATCTTAATCTGATACTCATTATTATAGAAGAGGGCCAGTCTTCCACTCGTTCCTGTAGGATCCACTGTTACAATATTATCAAATCCAAAATCTGATTGAAACGCTTGAACAAACCCAAAATCTTGCTTTGTTTCCGAAAGGAACAAGAAATATGGTTTGTGTTTGTGCCATATTTCCCGTAAATAACTAATAGTCCATTTACTTCCCATTCCCCTGCAATTCCAACTGAGTACTTTCATAAAAAACTTCAAATACGGGCATGATGAGACCCTTTGTCGATACCTTTGATTCCTTGATAATTCTCTTAAAACTCCAAATAATATAAGTTTTCCACTTCTTACTTTGTCCCGGAATATAAATTAACCATAAAGAGATCCTTCTGCCTTGTTTGTCCTGCCGCAAATTACATCATATGTTTCCTTCAAAAAGACAAATCCAATTATTCCATAAGGCATCCAATATTTTTCCCATAGCATTAGTATAATAGATATTCACATGATGCCAAACAAAAGCCCTTTCTTTGGTACGTTCTAAATAATAACAAAGGCCAATACTCCTAGAGTTCCTTTTTAACCTCATTCCAATTGCAAGTCCACTCGTTCCTACAGAATTATAGCAAGTTGACATGCTTCTCCTGAATCTAGTCTTCGTAGGAATACATGGTTGGGTTAATGAGCCCCACCACACAGACGTTTCACTACTGATGAATAGAAACCTATCCCAAACGAGCCAAGCTCTGAAACTGTTATGTGCAACCCTGTTAACAATCCAGAAATAAACCTCAAACCCATAACCAAAACGTTCACTATTATTCCATTGCTCATCACCAGCATTACAACAAAAAAATATAAAAGTGGATCCCCACATGAAAGCAAACAACCAATACTTAAAATCAAAGAAACAACTAATGATCATAGAGCTTATTGCAACCAAAATAAAACTTGAACCAAAAGGCTTCCTTTGCCATTCTTGAATCTTATTCTCTTGATCCATAAACTACTAAAATTACTCTGCTCTTGGGTTTGCATTACCCTTGCTCTCCCCTTGCTTGGTCGTGTCCCCATGACGAGTACTCAGTTTCCCTGCGCCTTTCTTGCGTGGAGATACCAGAGCACTTGCATTCCTAAGCTTAGTACTACCTGCAATGTTTAAATTTCCTTTGAAAAGCTTCTTACGAGTACCAGTCTTCTTTGCCTCTTCCTTTGTTTCCTTTCCTTTTCCCGCCTCTGTAATAGTCGTAAGATCTTCCTTCTGGGCCTGTGTTCTCGCTTCCTCCCCCATAAGCTCCTTCTCAGCTTCCTCATCAGTAAGCTCATTAAGGATATCATCCCCATCCATGTCTATCCCATTCTCAAGAGGAGATGCTTTTATAGCCTCCATATCCATCAGCGCTTCTTCGCCATCTTCATCCCGATGCTCAGTGGATTGGTTGGCGAGTTGAAAATCCTGTTCCACAGCATACCCCTCCGCCATAACCTTATCATCGTCAACTTGGGTCTCCAGGAGAGCCAACTGAAACTCAGCAGAAAGCAAATCTTCAGACTGCTCCTGTAAAGGTCTGATCTCGCCCTCTTCTACAGCATCTCCAAGTACTTCCATTTGTGCAGTCTCACTCCTCCTATGCCCTGAGAGCTCCCGGTCCCCATTCCCCTGGATGCCCGCTTTAGCTTCCTCCTGACGGGTGGATCTTGAGCGAGTGCTGTTCTCCTCCCCATTGTAGTTTCCTCAGCTAGTATATGTCTTCTTTTGACTCTTATCTGATCTCCTAACCCATCTAGAGTCCGAACGATCCTCCATCTTTCCTTTACCCTTTCCATAATAATCCCTTGGGACCCTTTCTTTGCCCTGATGATTATTTGTGCCATTGACGACTACCCCTTTGTAGCTCCTAGCTCTGTCATCATGTTTCCCACCATCTATCCACCCACCATTGTCGCATCTTGTTTCTGGTACCTGTGCTGGTTCCACAGGAAGAGTAGGTGCTTTAAGGGGACATTTTTCCTCTTTGTGACATAGGCTTCCGCATTCTTTGCAGTATCCAAACAACTTCTCATATCTCAATGACACCGAGGCCCCCTCTCCATCATAAAACTCTCCTCCTTTGAAATCAATGGTGGTGTCAAAGCACAACTCCGAGAACCCATCAACTACCACCTGCACTCGTGAGTGCTTTACATCTAGCGCCACTTTCCTCCCAATTGCATCACCAATGCTCCGCATAGTGGCCGCTGTACGGAAAGCCATGGGAACTCCTAGCACCCGGACCCAAAAGGTAATCTCCGAGGGGAAGAGCTGTGACTTCTTGGGCTGCCATCTTGCTACCGCCAACATCCAATAATCAAAGTGAAAGGGTTGAAGCATCATCACCGATTGAATATCCTCCTCGGTTTGGAAATCAAACTGGAATTTCCCAAGCCCCAAATCAGTCCCCACCACCCGATCTTCCATCTTCCATATCTTTGGCAAATTGCGAAGCAACGGTTTCATATCCTGCGCCGGAGGATTCATGCATCGCCCGATGAGGGTTTTAGCATAGGTCTTGATGAGCTCCGAATTATCGAAATGAGGCACCGATATTTTGAGCCTCTTCCTCATACCTTCCCCCATCTTCAGTACACCAGAATTCCCCACCAAGTTACTTTGTGCCACTGAACCAGAGAAAAAGAGAATGTTATTTGCTTTGCTTATAGTATGTTTAAGCTTTAAAACCGTGATGCTCTCAACTATGAGCCTGCGACCTCTTTTATAGTCCCTACTCGCTTGTGAAAATCCCCAAATCCCTTCCCAATAAATTCCCAATTTAGAATCATAAAATTTCCTTTTTCCAGCCAACCCGATGATTCTTTTCTGTAGAAAATCCCATAGATTTGCCTTTGTAACTACATTCCTACTTCCCGAAATCCAAATACAAATGATCCATATCGGAGATTTCCTTTTCAATCCCAACAAAAGGAAACCCAATCGAGGTAGAGATATCAGAAAGGAAATACCTCCATTAATTCTCAATCTCGTCGTGATGATGACAGAGACACTACAAGAAAACACGGTCTTAGCGACGAAAGTTGGCGACGAAATTATTTCCTCGTAAAATTATGTCGGCTTTACAAGGAACTTACGTGAAAAGACAATAAACACCTAATTTCGTCGTTAAATAACGACGAAACATTTTCGTCGTAAACCAAACGTAAAGTAAAGTTGTTTTTACGAGGAAACTGCATTTTGTCGTAATAAACACGTAAAACTTAACGTGTAATTAACGAGGAATATGTTTACGAGGTTTTTGCGAGTTCAACCTAATTTTAGGTGAGACACGTTTTTTATCTAGTCTACTACCCATATTTCGTCGTTAATTCGTAGTAAAATCTCACCTACCAATTTTGAATTTTCCTATAAATATGTCATTTGTGTTTCATTTGAAACACACCACATGCAAAAGGAAAAAAAATCTAAAAACGTGAAAGAAAAAAAAATGTCCGGTGTCGGAAAGTATTATGAGTTGCGGAGGTGGATGTACACGCATAGAGATGCTAACGGGAGAGTGACGAAAGAGTATCTGGAAGGACTAGAGACATTTATGCATCAAGCAGATTCTAAACCGCTCGCCCAGGAAAGCGGTAAGATGTTTTGTCCTTGTCGGAAATGCAACAATCACTACAAGAAAACAGATGTTTAACAAAGGCCATTTTCCTCGTTAATTCCTCGTAAAAAGATGTTTACGAGGAATTAACGAGGAAAAGAGTTTCGTCGTTTATCGTCCGTCGTAACAAAACTTTCGTCGCCATTTCCTCGTAGACTAGCGAGTCTTCTCTTTCCTCGTAAAGACGAAGTTAATATTTCATCGTAAGTTCCTCGCGGCTTTTCCTCGTAAATCACTCACGGGATTTCCTCGTAGAAACCACGCGGAACATGCGTCGTTACTTACACGTAAGATCCTTGAAAATAAATCCTCGTAAATTCGATGTAACTTCCTTGAAAAGGTTTCCTCGTGAAATCCACGTAGAGTCCTTGAAAAAGTTTCCTCGTAAAAACCTCGTAAGGCTTTCCTCGTAAATTCCTCGGAAAATTTTTCGTCGTAAATAACTCGTACAGTGCCAATTTTCGAATTAATAAAAATATTATTTGATAAATATAATAATTATTAATTTAATAAAATAAAAGTATTTAAATATTGGGTTTATAAATAAATTTTAAATAAAATTCAGAAGCAACAAAATATTTTATATATAATTAAGTTTTGGATTTTATAATACATAAACCGAAAAAAAACTAAGGCTCGTTCATCGCCTCGTAGAATTCCTCGCTCCTCCTCGTAACATCCTCCTCGTTATGTGTGCCCGATGACTCGCCTGGAATGGGATTTTGTTGTTTCATGTTCCTCAACAAAGTTTCCCATTCCGGATTTGTGGTCGCTATAAAGTCGATGAAGGCCTCGAGTCCAGTCACACGGCTTTGGGTCGCGCCCAGCTCGGAACGCAACTGAGTGACTTCTTCGGTCCGTCTCTGAGCATAAGACGATGTCGCTCTCGGGACATCATTGACGGAACCGATCCCCAACGTACGTCCCTTTTTCTTAGGGACAACCTTAAAAACAAAAAAAAAATATTTGTTAGTTAAATTTAAAAGGTAAATTTAATGAATTAATAATTAAAAAGATATAATGTTAAAAAATTTACCTCCTCGTAAATCTTATCCACTTCAGTTGTGGATAAGGTAACCGGTAATCCGTCGGCGAACTGCAGGGTCAGCTGAGTCTGGCGCTCCTCAAGCCGAGCAATTACGTCGTTCTAGATTTGCTCGGACTTGCCATCTAAAAACTGGCCTGCCTTGTTCTTGTGGGTCCGCTCGTAAAGTTCCGGAAGAGTCGGGAGACGTCCCAACTCTTTGGTCTAAAAACATTTAAGAAAATTGTTAGAAATATATTTAATTATATTAAAAATAATAATTAAAAAATTATTGTTTAATTACGTACAATTTGCAAACAGACACCGGCATGGGGTTTTTGGCCCGTAGAGTGTTGCATCGGGCCGTTACCGTGCTCGTCTACCGTGTTACGGGCGGCAGCACAAATGTTTGCGATCCTAATGGAGTTGGGATCCTTCCAGTAACGGATGAGGCCGTCCCAAACATCCGTGGTAAGCTCAGCGGGTTTGCCACGGGTGTACCCCTTGACGATCCAGGCACCCTTCCAGTTGCAAACCGTGTCCGACAAGCGGACTTGCGCCTTCTCGTAAAACGCCTTCCTCACTCTCTCACTGACCCCGATGGACCAATGATACTTTTGCTGCAAAAAAAAAATTAATAATCGGTTATTTAAAAAAAATATAAAATAATTAATTAATAGAATTACTTACAGCGTAAATCTTGAACCACATCTTTCGGATGTAGATCAGCGTCAATTTCCAGTTTGGATGCGCCATGGAGAAGTAACCTTTAATCGTCTCGGTTACATCTGTCGCGAGGCAATTGTCAACCCCGAACCTGGAAAAAAATGAAAATTTAAATTATTTAAAGAAGTTATAAATTAAAATAATTATTTAAAAAATGCACTTACCACAAAGTCCCGTCGGGTCTGTCGGGGTCTATGATTGGTAAACCAGCTCTGCCTGGCATACCAAGAATATCCTCGACAGTGTACTGCGAGAAGGGAACAGTAGGTGGCACCATGAGATCGGAATGAACAGCGGCGGGGATCTCAGGAGGAGCCATCGGAGGAGGCACCGGAGGAGCCATCGGAGGAGCCGTCGGATGAGCCATCGGAGGAGGCATCGGATGAGCCATCGGAGGAGGCATCGGAGGGAAGAAATGCTGAGTCTCGGGAACAGACTCCTGATCCAAAGAACCGGAACCGCCGGCACCTGAAGAAGAACCTGGCGGGTCTAACTGACTACCAGGCTCACCGAACATCTGCCTGTAGTGAGCAGTAAGCAAGTGCTTGCGAACCTGCAAAAATATATTTTTTTGAGATTATGATCATCAATAATTAAAAATCTATCAGCAATAATTAAAAAATCAATCTAACGAACATAAAATCCGTAAACCTATCTAAATTCCCTAAACTAACCACCTAAACTAACCACCTATCTAAATTGTCTAAACTAATTATGGGGGCGAGGAAATTACCATTTTTTTCGAAGGAGAGAGGAATGGGAGACGAAATGGGGAGGAAATGGAGAGGAAGTTGGGAGGAATGGAGAGTGTGAGGTTTGTGAGGTTGTATATATAACTTACGAGGGTCTCGCAATTTCCTCGTAAGGTTACGAGGAATTAAAGAGGCCCGTGTTTCTGTTCCTCGTAAAAACCACGAAACCTTACGAGGAAATTGCGAGGCCCGTCTTTCTGTTCCTCGTAAAATCCTCGTAAATTATGAGTTTTTAACGAGGTAATTTTCTAAACCATTAAAATCGAAACCCCAAACCCTAAACCCCATCTTTCTTATATTCTACTTCATATATTCATAACATATCTTCCTTTTAACATCAATATTCTTAACATTTCAAACCTCAAAATTTATAACCACAATTCTTTAACTTCTAATATCAATCTCTTCTTTCTAATATAAACTTATACAAAATCAAATTATTTATTCGAATTTTTTCAAGATTTGAAAATATAATCTTTTGAAGATTTGAAAATATAATCATTTGAAGATTTGAAAATATAATCTTTTGAAGATTTGAAAATATAATCTTTTGAAAATTATAAAATTATTAATGGGGTTTGGAGTTTGGGATTTAGACAAAATAGATAAGAAAGATGGGGTTTGGGGTTTAGGGTTTAGGGGTTTAGACAACGTAACTCGTTAAAACCTCGTAAACCCACGAGGAAATAACGAGGATATAAGAAAAAACAGGAAGCCTCGGTAATTCCACGTAAGCTGACGAGGTCTTTACGACGATTATGTCTTACGTGGAATTAACGAGGCCCTCTTTCCACGAGGAAATAACGAAGAATTAAAAAAAAACATAAAACCTCGGTAATTCCACGTAAGCTGACGAGGTCCTTACGACGATTCTGTCTTACGTGGAATTAACGAGGCCCGCGGTTTTCTTTTTTTTCTATTTTCCTCGTTATTGCGTCGTAAACTACGAGGAATTAACGAGGTTTGCTTTCTAAACGCCTAAAATCAAAAACCCCAAACCACAAACACCATCTTTCCTATCTTCTTACTCTTCATATTCCAATCCCCAAACCTCAATCTTTTATTTTTCATTCAAAACCTCAAACCTCAAATTCTTTATAAGCATTCCCAAATTCTTATAATCTCAATACATTAAATAGTTTTTCATGATTAAAATAATCGAATCACATGCATTAAGTCTGAAAATCAATCATATTAAAACACAAATACATCAATCGGATACATTTTCGTCATCACTAGAAACATCATCATTTTCATTAAACTCGTCTTCAACAGCTTCGTCTGTGCCATCGTCGGTAAGATCTTCATACTCATGATTATGCGGATCAATGAGAAGAATGTCATCAATTTGTTGTTCAGGTTCCTCGACTTCATTTATCTGTTCTTCTTGCAATGGTGGTTCTTCTCCACTAATGATTCGTCCTCGAGGTGTAACTTTGATCACGGATAACCAATTTATTCCCGATTCTCTCATCCGAGGGTATGGAAGGTAGCTAACTTGATCTGCTTGTGAAGCTAAGATGAAAGGCTCGAATTTGTTGTACCTGAAAAATAATGAAAACATTGAAGTAAGCTTATTCTGCTCATGTATGCCAAATAAAGAATTTGTTGTAGCTTCGTCCACCATTGACATCAACTACACCGAATTTGTTAAACCGAACACCTCTGTTGACGACGGGGTCGAACCACTCACATTTGAAGAGGACGCATTTCAGCTTCAATATCCCTGGAAATTCCACTTCAATAATCTCTGTCAAGATACCGTAGAAATCGGTTTCCCCTTTCACACATATTCCATAGTTACTGGTCGCCCGCTGTCTACCATACTCATATGTGTGAAAAGTATAGCCTCGTGTGAAATACATCTGTGAGGTGGTGACCTTTACATGTGGAGATTGAATTACTTCGTGTAACCACTTAGGATAATCTGCATCGTCGTCAAAATCAACCTGCAAAAATAAATTGAACGTTAAAATACAGATCATTTATGAATAAAGAGTTTGAGTTAATACCTGATTCTTCAACCACTTTATAAAGTGTTGATCTTTCCTTTTGTCTACGTCAGTTGTGGATATACCAGGGAATGTTTCTTCGACTTGTAAAACAAATAGGCTGTAAAATCACATTTTATATTAATTAATATTTGGCAATTATATATATGTGTTAATTTATATGTGTCCATTTATGTTACCTTTCAAAATAACGAATCAATGGATCCTCACAATTGAGTAGAATATAGGTGTGTGCACTATGAGCGTCTTCTTCACTCGACCACCAAACCTCTTTTGATTTCCCATCCAGTCGCCCAATCTGGCTAAAGATGTCTGGAACACCAGCAACTGCGTTTGTTGGCGCGACACCACCATCATCATATCTCCTTGGAGCTCTTTTCCGAGTACGTACTTTTGACGCAAAGTAGTACGATGTGAAGTGAGAAGTTTTTTCCGTCAAACTTCCAGCAATTATAGAACCTTCAACCTTTGCAAGGTTCTTTGCTTTTCCCTTCAAATATTTCATGGCTCGCTCATACTGATACATCCATCCGTAATGTACAGGTCCACGAAGCAATGCCTCATATGGGAGGTGGACAGCTAGATGCTCCATTACGTCAAAAAACCCAGGAGGAAATATCTTCTCCAAGTTGCACAATAAGATGGGAACGTTCTCTTGAAGCTGTTCCACCACTTCTACTTTAAGGGTGCGGGTGCTCAGATCCCTGAAAAATGATCCAATGCCTTGTATATTACAAAAACAATTATACACATATTAGTCATATATATTTCAAACTAAATCATTATATATAAAATAACTGCAATATATAATATAGTACCTGCAAGTGCTTCATGTACGTTTGTAGGAAGTAGCTCCGCAAAAGCAAAGGGAAGTAGTCGTTGCATAAAGACATGACAGTCATGACTCTTCATCCCGGAGAACTTTTGACCCTTTTCAACGCATCTAGACAGATTTGAAACATATCCATCAGGGAATTTCACTTCTGATGCTACCCAGTTGAACAACACCGACTTTTTTTCAGAAGACAATATGAATATCGGAACATGAACTTGCCCATTGCTATTTATATGTAACTCGCTTCTTGAGCAAATATCCGGCAAGTCTAACCTCGATTTTATGTTGTCTTTTGTCTTCCCCGGGACATTCAATATTGTATTCATGATGTTCTCAAAGAAATTCTTCTCTATATGCATCACATCGAGGTTGTGGCGCAGAAGAAGATCCTTAGAATATGGCAACTCCCAAAATATACTCTTCTTGTGCCAGTTGTGATGAACACCGTAAGAATCAGGCATATTAGGGGGAACATGCCAATTACCACCACGAGGAACTGTTTCCAAAGCTCCATAGTAATCGACTTGCTTTTCAGTTTCTTCGCCAGTTAGATATGGAGGAGGAGTGTCTCTCACAACCCTTTTGTGCCTAAACAATGTCTTGTTTCTTCGGTACGGATGGCCAATGGGAAGAAATCTACGATGACAATCGAACCAACTTGTCTTCCTCCCATTCTTCAGTTGAAACGCATATGTCGCTCCATTACAATATGGACAAGCTAATCTCCCATGTGTAGTCCATCCCGACAATATCCCATAGGCAGGAAAGTCACTTATGGTCCACAAAAGCATCGCTCGCATCGTGAAATTCGTCTTCGTTGAGCAGTCATACGTCCTCTCCCCTGTTGACCACAAATCCTTCAACTCTTTTATCAGTGGTTGCAGGAAAACATCCAGCGACCTTTTAGGATGTTTCGGACCAGGTATTAATATGGTCAAGAATAGCAACTCCCGTTGCATGCACATCTCCGGTGGCAGGTTGTATGGCGTAAGAAAGACAGGCCACAATGAATATTGTCTCCCTGACATTCCGAATGAACTAAATCCATTTGTGCATAATCCGATATACACATTCCGGATATTGCTAGCGAATTCCGGATATACTTTATTAAAATGTTTCCAGGCTCTTGCATCTGATGGATGTGTCATCTCACCATCCGTCTGAGTATGCTCGGCATGCCATCTCATCTTTCCAGAAGTCTGCTCTGATTGGTACAATCTTTTCAATATGTCTGTAATTGGTAGGTACCACATCCTTTGGTACGGTACCCTATTACGTCCCCGTCCTTGCGGCTTGAATCGTGGCTTCTTGCAGAATCGACATTCTTCTAACTTCTCATCATTTCCCCAGTAGATCATGCAGTTGTCGATGCAAACATCTATCATCTCCGAAGGCAACCCAAGACTATAAACCAATTTCTGAATCTCATAATAAGAATCAGCAGACACATTGTCTTCCGGCAAATACTCCTTAAACAAGTCTGCCCATTCATTCATGCAACTTTCAGATATATTGTGATCAGTTTTAATATTCATCATTCTAGCAGCCAACGACAATTTAGAGAGACCTTCTCTACAACCACTGTAAAGTGGTTGATTCGCCGCATTTAACATTTCATAAAACTTTTTTGCATCTATGTTAGGTTCTTCATCTTCATCATGAACTACGAATGCATCAGTTACCATATCATGAACCCTATCAAAATCTACCATCTGCTCCTCCTGATGGTAACTATGTTCATTATGCAAATGATGAGCAACCGGTTCTTCCTGAAAATTGCTATTACTACTACTAGCTTCATTCTGATCATAATTATTATAATCTTCTCCATGTTGAAACCAGATATAGTAATTTGGCGTGAAACCTCTATTTATTAAATGCTTCCAAACATTTTCTTCCTATTTGCCAATTTCGAATTGTTGCATTTCCGACATGGACAGAACATCTTACCGCTTTCTAGGGCGAGCGGTGTGGAATCTGCTTGATGCATAAATGTCTCCAGTCCCGCAATGTATTCTTTCGTCACTCTCCCGTTAGTATCTCTATGCATATACATCCACCTCCGCAACTCGTAGACATTCCCGGAGCCTGACATTTTTTTCCTTTTACGTTTTTCTTTTTTTTTCTTGTTGGTGTGCTTAAAATGATGTTGAAACTTCCATATTTATAGAAAATTTTCGAATCTGGTAGTTGAAGTTTTGCGATGAATTTGCGAGGAATAGGTAGGTAGCCAAAAAAAAACGTGCTTCAAAATTCCTCGTTAAGTTCACGTATATCATTTCCTCGTAAAGGTGACGTAATATTACGTTGAATTAACGAGGAATGTATATTTCCTCTTTTCCTCGTAAAGATAATGCAAGCTTTACGTGGTCTTTACGAGGAAAGTGTATTTCCTCGTTAAGACCACGTAAAATTACGTTGGCTTTACGACGAAAATTTGTCTTCGTTACTTTACGAGGAAATAACGAGGTTTACTTCTTTCCTTGTAATTTCCTCGTACAGTCGTCGTAAATTTACGAGGATTATATTTCCTCGTTAATCTTCCTCGCCAAAGTGCTGTTTTCTTGTAGTGAATTCAAAACTGGCAACTCGTGAAAATGTTTGGAAGCATTTAATAAATAGAGGTTTCATGCCAAATTACTATATCTGATTTCAACATGGAGAAGGTTATAATTATGAGAATGAAGCTAGTGGTAGTAATAGCAATTTTCAGAATGAACCGGTTGATCATTTGCATAATCAACATAGATACCATCAGGAGGAGCAGATGGTAGATAATTATGATAGGGTTCATGATATGGTAGCTGATGCATTTGTTGCTCATGATAATGATGAAGTTGAAGAACCTAACATAGATGCAAAAAAGTTTTATGAAATGTTAGATGCTGCGAATCAGCCACTTTACAGTGGTTGTAGAGAAGGTCTCTCTAAATTGTCGTTGGCTGCTAGAATGATGAGTATTAAAACTGATCATAATCTACCTGAAAGTTGCATGAATGCATGGACATACTTGTTTAAAGAGTATTTGCCGGAAGACAATGTCTCTGCTGATTCTTATTATGAGATTCAGAAACTAGTTTATAGTCTTGGGTTGCCTTCTGAGATGATAGACGTTTGCATCGACAACTGCATGCTGTACTGGGGAGATGATGAGAAGTTAGAAGAGTGTCGATTCTGCAAGAAGCCACGATTCAAACCGCAAGGACGAGGACGTAATAGGGTACCGTACCAAAGGATGTGGTACCTACCAATTACCGACAGATTGAAAAGATTGTACCAATCTAAGGAGACTGCTGGAAAAATGAAATGGCATGACTCATCCATCAGATGCAAGAGCTTGGAAACATTTTAACAAAATATATCCACAATTCGCTAGCAATAGCTGAAATGTGTATATGGGATTATGCACGGACGGATTTAGTCCCTTCGGTATGTTAGGGAGACAATAATCATTGTGGCCAGTCTTTATGACACCATACAACCTGCCCCCATATATGTGCATGCAACGGGAGTTTCTGTTCTTGACCATATTAATACCTGGTCCGAACCATCCAAAAAGGTCTTTGGATGTCTTTCTACAGCCACTGATAAAAGAGTTGAAAGATTTGTGGTCAACAGGGGTGAGGACGTACGACTGCTCAACGAAGACGAATTTTACGATGCGAGCGATGCTTTTGTGGACCATAAGTGACTTTCCTGCTTATGAGATGTTGTCTGGGTGGACTACACATGGGAGATTATCTTGTCCATATTGTAATGGAACGACAGATGCATTTCAGCTGAAGAACGGTAGGAAGACAAGTTGGTTCGATTGTCACCGTCGATTTCTTCCCATTAACCATCCTTATCGAAGAAACAAGAAATTGTTTAGGCAGAAAAGGGTTGTGAGAGACACTCCTCCTCCGTATTTAAATGGAGAACAAATTGAACAGCAAATCGATTACTACGGAGCTCAAGAAACAGTTCGTTGTGGTGGTAATTGGCATGTTCCCGGTAATATGCCTGATTATTATGTAGTTCAGCACAACTGGCACAAGAAGAGTATATTTTGGGAGTTGCCGTATTGGAAGGATCTTCTTTTGCGCCACAATCTAGATGTGATGCATATTGAGAAGAATTTTTTTGAGAACATCATGAATACAATATTAAATGTTCCAGGGAAGACAAAAGACAATCAAAAATCTAGGTTGGACTTGCCTGATATTTGCTCAAGACCCGAGTTACATATAAAAAGCAATGGACAAGTTCCTGTACCGGTATTCAGATTATCTTCAGAACAAAAGTCGGTCTTGTTCAACTGGGTTGCATCAGCAGTGAAGTTTCCTGATGGGTATGTTTCAAACCTCACTAGATGTGTTGAAAAGGGCCAAAAATTCTCTGGGATGAAGAGTCATGATTGTCATGTCTTTATACAAAGACTACTTCCCTTTGCACTTGCGGAGCTACTTCCAACAAAAGTACATGAAGCACTTGCAGGTAATATATTATTAATACTCACACTAATTAATTTCTTAATTTATTTTTCAAAAATATGCACTAATAATTTGCTTAATTGTTTTTGGAATATACAAAGTCATTGGAGCATTTTTCAGGGATTTGAGCACTCGCACTCTTAAAGAGGATGTCGTAGAACAACTTCACGAGAACATTCCGATCTTATTGTGCAACTTGGAGATGATATTTCCTCCCTCATTTTTTTGACGTCATGGAGCATTTAGCTGTCCATCTCCCGTATCACTACAAGAAAATAGCTCTATTGCAACAGAAAAATTGCAACATCCGTTTTCGTTATTAATTTGCTATGATTCTTACAATGTTTTTGCAATAATGAATATTTGTTGCAATTTTCTTACAAATTTATTGCAAAATAACAACTAAAACTAATGTTGCATGTTTTCGTTAGTAAATTGCAACCTCTTGCAACATAAACAAATATCTTGCAAGTTTCGCAAAAAACTTTCAACACTTTTTAATCATTGCTAATTTGCAAAAAAGAAAAATATAAAAAATATGTGGGAAAACATGTGATTAATAGATACTCGCTTCAATACATGAAGTGCCACTTGTTTCATAAGGATTCATTCTCTTTTGAAACCCAAAGCATCCTCTTGCATAGGCATTTTAACATAGATCCGAAGACCCGATCCGGAACCGGTCCGAAAATACCCGACCCAAACCCGTACCGAAAGTTTACAAGTACCTTTTGGGTCTAAATTTCTTTTATCCGAATAGATCCAGACCCGAAAAGAACCGATCCGAATAGATCCGGGCCCGGAAAAAATCGATTTATACCTGACTTAAAAACATGTATATTCAAAAGTAAACTATGATTTTTCGTGTTATGTTTTATATAATTATTTTTTATTTAGTTGAAATATCTTTTATTAACAATATTTATTATTATTTTGTAACATTTTTAAATAATATGAAGCTTTAAAAATAAATTTTTGAGTTTAAAAATATTTTATGTTAATTATTAATATTTTAATTTAAGTTATTTTGTGAATATTTAGATATATATGACAAATATAAATTAAATTTGAGTGAGTTTGAGTATGTCATGTATTTTTCAGATTCTAAATATCCGAACCCGATCTACTTCCAAAAAATTACGGGTATTTTACAGGTATCGGAATTATGGACCCGAACTGATCCGGACCCGAGAAGACCCGATCCGAAACCGACCAAAAAAATTACAGGTACCTAGATGGATCTAAATTTTCAGGATCCGAAAGATCCGAACTCTATAAGATCCGACCCGAACCCGATCCAGAGACCCGGATGCCCACGCCTACTCTCCGTACACAACCTTCATAGTTCACCTTTGATTTCAATAACACAACAACTTAACCCCACGCCTATAATATCTAAATTTTTGGTTTTTATTTGAAAATTTATTAAATGGCTCATGGGAAAGTATGATAAGCCTAAAACTAGAAATGGTTCAAATAAATTTTGTAGTAAGGTCTTATTTTGTGTATACTAACTGAATCAAATGAATCAGATTTTTTATGGATCTAGGAATTGCACGAGGAGCTTGCAACTACTAAAATATATTTTTTAACCAAAAAAGAACTACTAGAATATATTTTTTTAGTCAAATTTTGTTTCTGTCTTATATTTTATTTACAGTTTGAGTTTAGTTTGTTGAGAAAATATTAAACTAAAAAGATAAGTATATATCGAGAATCGAGATAGTTAAGATTTTATTGTTTTCATTATATATATACAGCTTATATGGTGCTTCAACAATTTATTGACTTCTGCACGTAGTTCTTTGACGGGAACTTTAAAAACAACTCATCTTCAGTAATTTTTTTTTATGTCCTTTATTTATTCTTTGTTAATTTTCTTTTAAGTGTTATTTTGATCTTGTAGTTTTTCCAGATGAATCACATGACAAATGAGGACCATCAGCAAGTAGCAGCCCAAGCAATGATTGTCTTAGATGTTTTCAATCCTTCAGAAATGAATGGATCATTGTGGTAAAAAGAAGAATATATATTATAAATATGAACGGCATGTTATACTTTTATTTTTGTTTATAGGTTTAAGCGTGTAGCTGATCATATGCTTGAAGATGAAAGGACAATGCTAATTACTGAAAGATTTGGAAAAATTGTAGCTGATGATATGCTTGAAGATGATATCCTAACAGAAGAGCTAACTTCTAATAATGCATCGTTTTAAATTTTTAATATTTTAGTTTATTTAATAAAGTTGGTCATTTGTTTTTTTTGTTATTGTAAACTATATTCACTGTAAAAAATAATAATACATCTAATATTATGGTAACAAAATACTACAATAATCAGTTATGCAACCCAGTTGATAATATACTAATATTATTTGTTAACCACAAAAAAAAACTATCGACAAAATATATTTGCCCCAGATATATTATTTAAAAATAATTATAGAAAAATTTGCCACAACACTCGTTGTTGACTTTATTGAGCAAATTTTATAACAATTTTAAGTTGCATCCATACGTTATAATTATACCAAAAAATTATATACATTTTCTTGCATTAAAAACTATTAAATTGCAAGAAAAATAATTGCAACTTTGCAATATTATTTGCTATTATTTTACGTAGCAATGGCTTGCCACTAATTATGTTGCAAAAGTATGTTGTAAATATACAACAAAGTTGCTATAAAAAAATTGTTGCAAAATTATGACAGATTTAGCAACAACTCAATTTGTTGCTAATTTTGCAACTTATATGCGACAAACATGAATTTGCAACGTACAAACAGCAAGAAGTTAAAATTTGTCACATTTTTGTTGCAGTTATATATTTGCAACAATATATTACCATATTGCAATAATATATCACTATTGCAATATGACTATTTTCTTGTAGTGTATGAGGCATTGCTTCAAGGACCAGTACATTATGGATGGATGTATCAGTATGAGCGGGCCATGAAATATTTGAAGGGAAAGGCAAAAAACCTCGCAAAGGTTGAAGGTTCTATAATTGCTGGAAGTTTGATGGAAGAAACATCTCACTTCACATCGTACTACTTTGCACCTAATGTACGGACCCGACAAAGAGCTCCAAGAAGATATGATGATGGTGGTGTTGCCCCAACATATGCAGTTGCTGTGTTCCGGATATCTTTAGCCAGATTGGGCGAATAGGTGGGAAAACGAAAGAGGTTTGGTGGTCGAGTGATGAAGACGCCCATAGTGCACACACTTACATTCTACTTAATTGTGAGGATCCATTTATGCGCTATTTTGAAAGGTAACATATATGGAAACTTCTAAACTAATTGTAATTAAAATATATTTTTCAAATGATGATATAACTAATAAAATATGTGCATTTTACAGCCTATTTGTTAGTCAAGTCCAAGAAGCAATCCCAGGTATATCCACAAGTGAGGTAGATAATAGGAAAGATCGACACTTTATTAAATGGTTGAAGAGTCAGGTATTTACTCCAATCCGATATTTGTTTCGCCCACGGGGTGTAACGAAAGCTTAAGACGTTTGTTTCAATGTTCTCTTTAATTTAATTTTGCAGGTTGAATATGACGATCCAGATTACCCCACATGGTTTCACGAATTAGTTCAGGGTCCACTTGCAAAGGTCACCACATCACCAATGTATTTCTCACGAGGCTTTACTTTTCATACGTACGAGTATGGTAAACACCAGGCGACCAGCAATTATGAAATTTGTGTGAAAGGCGAAACCGATTTCTACGGGATCTTGCAGGAGATTATTGAAGTGGAATTCCCTGGGTTATTGAAGCTGAAATGCGTCATATTCAAATGTGACTGGTTCGACCCTGTGGTCAACAGAGGTGTTCGATTTAAAAAATTCGGTGTAGTTGCTGTCAATGGTGGACGGAGGTACAACAAATTCGAGCCTTTCATATTAGCTTCGCAAGCAGACCAAGTTAGCTTCCTACCATACCCGAGGTTGCGAGAATCTGGAATAAGTTGGTTAGCCGTTATCAAAGTTACACCCGTGGACGAATAATCGGTGGAGAAGAACAACCTTTGCAAGAAGAACACATCAATGAAGTCAAAGAACCTGAACAACAAATGGATGACATCATACTCATTGATCCGCATAATCTTGAGTATGAAGATCTTCCCACCGATACCACTGACGATGCTGTTGAAGACGAGTTTAGTGAAAGTGATGATGTTTCTAGTGTTGAAGAGAATGATGATGTATCTGAATGATGATGTAATTTTTTAAAAATATTATTTACTTTCAGATTTAATTAATGCATTTGGGGTTTAGGGTATGGGTTTTGGTGTTTGAGATTGAGTTATGAGTTAAAGGATGTTTGAGGTTTGGTGTTTGTGGTTTACACTTTTAGAGATTTAAACGTTATCGACGTTAATTCCTCGTGAAAAAAAAACACGGGCCTTGCAAAATCCACGTAAGCTGATTTCGTCGTAAAGACCACGTTAATAATAAACACGGGCCTTGCAAATTCCACGTAAGCTTGCAAGGTCTTTACGACGAAATCAGCTTACGTGGAAATAACAGGCATTTTAGCTGTTTCGTCATAAAGAACTCGTTAATTTACGGTGATTTAACGAGTGTCTTGTGTAAATCCCTAAAACTCTAAACCCTAAACCCCAAACCTCAATCTATATATGTTTTCACTTAGCAGACACAATAAACCTGTATAATTAACATTGTATGATTAAAAAAATTAAGAATTTAAAACATCAAACCCAAAATTAACCAAAACTTCCTTAACTTATAAGTGAATCATATATAAGGTTTACATTGCTAAACTCAATTCACTTAAGAAGACTTAATAAACATGCATATTTAAAATTTCTTGATTAAATTAACTAAACACATATAGATGTTACTAGTTAAGATTTTGGGGTTTGGGATTTACGGTAAAGGGTTAGGGATTTAGGGATTTACAAAACTACCTTGTTAAAAACTCGTAATGAACGTGGCATTTACGACGATATATTATATATACCTTGCTAATTCCATGTAAGCTTGCGAGGTTTTTACGACGAAACTTGCTTACGTGGAATTAGCAAGGATATTTTCTGTTTCGTCATAACGTCCACGCTAGTATACGAGGGATTAACGTCTGTTTTATGTAATCCCTATACCCTAAACCCCAAACCTCAATCTATATATATGCGGTTACGATTCACTTAAAAAATAAATTAAACCTATATAATTAAAATTTCATGATTAAACAAATAATTAAAATTAGGAATTTGGGGTTTAGGGTTTAGGGAATGTAAAAAACAAATGCTAAATCCACGGTTTCGTCGTAACATCCACGTGAACAAAAAAACACGGGCCTTGCAAATTCGTCGCAAATGTGAAAACACGGGCCTTGCAAATTCGTCGTAAACAATGACACGGGCCTTGCTGTTTCGTCGTAATTTTACGATGAATTTACGTCTCCATGTAATATTATATATACACGCGAGAACCAGCCACTTCATTTCGTCGGAATTTCCTCTCCTACACCTCTCAAGGTTCTCTCTAATCTCTCTCTAGAATTAGGTGGTTTAGTTTAGGGAATTTAGATAGGTTTATAGTTGATTAGGTGGTTAGTGTAGAGAATTTAGATAGATTAATAGAATTTTTTGATTAGTTTGATTTCTTCTACTTGTTTTTTCTAACAATCTGATTTTTTTTTCAGATGGTTAGAAAGAACAAGCAGAAGAAACCCCCCCCCCCCCCCACTACAGTCAGATGTTCTGTGGTGATCCTGCTGCTGGATCATCATCTTCAGCTCCAGGTTCCTCCATCCCGGAGATTGTCCCGGAGTCTCAGTCACAGCCACCACCGGTTCCTCCATCTGGTGCACCACCCCCACCTGCTGCACCTCAGGCGGTTCCAGACCCGGTTACACCCGGATACATTCATCCGGAGTTCCGGGTGCCGCCGACCGCTCCTTTTGCTCGGTACACGGTTGAGGATCTTCTCGCTCAGCCAGGCCGAGCCGGTTTACCGGTTTTAGACCCCGACCAACCAGAGGGGACTCTGTGGTACGTAATTTTTTTATTTAAATATTTTTAAAAATATTAATAATTTTTTTTAATACTTTAACTTTGTTTTTTTCAGGTTTGGGGTCGACAATTCTGTCGCTACGAGCGTATCCGATATGATCAAAGGATACTTCTCCGAGCCTCACCCAAACTGGAAAAAACGCCGCAGCACGTTAGAAACACGTGGTTCAAGATGTTTGCTGTAAGTTTTTTAAATTAATTATTTTATGTTTAATTTTTATTATTAACTTTTATTTCATTAATATTTTTAACTAATTATTAATCTTTTTGGGTTTAAAAATGCAGCAAAGATACCATTGGTCCATCGGGGTTCACGAGGACGTGAAACGGGAGTTCATCGCAAAGGCGAAGAAGCGGTTGTTGGACACCGTAGGCAACTGGAAGGAGGACTGGATCTACAAGGGTTACAAGGACGGGCAACCCGCTGAGCTGACCAAGGAAGTCTACGATGGCCTCATCCGCTACTGGGAGCTGCCATCATCCATTGCGATCTCCAACGCCTGCTCCGCCTCTCGTAACACCAAAGACGAGCACGGCAACGGCCCGATGCTTCACTGTACGGCTCAAAAACCCATGCCCGTGTCCGCTTGGAAATGGTATTTAATTTCTAATTTTTTTTTCATATTAAATATTTTAATAACTAATTAATATGTATATTGATTCTAACTATTTAAATTTTAAATATTTTCAGGCCAAAGAGACGGGACAACTCCCGTCTCTTAAAGAGCTTTACGAGAGGACCCACAAGACCAAGGCGGGGGTATTTGTGGATCCGAGGTCCGAGCAAATCTACAACGATGTCGTTGCTCGGATTGAAGACCGCCAAACCCAGCTGACCCAGCAATCTCCCGATGGAATACCGGTCGTATTATCCACTCAAGAAGTGGATCAGATTTACGAGGAAGTAAAAATTTTTATTTTAACTATTAATCTACCTTTTTAATTATTAACATTAAACTTTATTTTTTCTTTGTAGGTCGTCCCTAAGAAAAAGGGACGTACGTTGGGAATCGGTTCCGTCAACGATGTCCCAAGAGCGACATCGTCTTATGGTCAGAGACGAGCCGACGAAGTCACTGAGCTGCGAACGGAGTTAGACTCGACGCGGACTCAGTTGGAGTCAACGCAGTCGGAGTTGGAGTCCACGCGCCAATCGTTCCAAGCTCGTATGGGTGGAGTGGAGGGGTTTCTGGAAGTTATATCTTCTGGAAATCCCCAATGGGAGGAGTTGTTGGCGGATATGCGACGACGGAACCCGGTTCCCGAGCCTTCTCGTACTCAGCAGCAAGAGGAGGGACTACAGAGGAAGAGTGAAGACCTCTACCGGGAAACGATCCACTGCCCCCGTCCGACTTAGTTTTTTTTGGTTGTGTAATATAAAAATTCTAAACTTTTATTTATTTAATATTTTCGGTTTTTATTTATTCCAAATTTTTAATATTTTCGCATTAATAATTATTTATATTTCTAATATTTTTGAAATAATTATTTAAATCTATAATATTAAAAATTTAAATTTAAAAATAAATTCAGTTATACAAATCGAAGAAAATTCCTCGTTAACTCACGAGGATTTAAAGAGTAAGGTTGACGTGTCCTTAACGACGAAACTTTACGACGAAACTACGTGTTGGGTTTTACGTTTTCTTTACGACGAAATATTACGTCAGCTTTATGTGTAAATTTACGGTTCTTTTACGAGTAAATCTACGTCTATCTTACGAGGATATTTTACGTGTGTTTTACGAGGAAACCTTACGTGTCATTTACGTGGAAAGTTAGCGTCTACTTTACGTGGAAAGCTACGTCTCCTTTACGACGAATATTTAACCTTTCTTTTACGACGAAATGGCGATTAAATATCCGTTACGGCCAAACTTTAACGACAATATGCGTTTCCTCGCTAAGTCGTCGTAAAGACGTATTTACGACGATTTAGCGAGGATATTGGTCGTCGTTAAAATCGTGTTTTCTTGTAGTGAGATGAGTATCGGGTGCAAAATCCCGATGAAAAATCCCATTCCCTCGCAAATCTCTTCCTCCGATTCGCAATCACCCCTCTCAAAGGTAGGAATGATTTGACAGATCAAAACTCCGTGATAGTTGCCTTTAGCGACGGCAACACCGAATCCCTCCAATCTCCCAATTCCGGGATCCCACCATCGCGAAACCATCGTGAAAAGATGAAAAACCTAGATAGCCTTCTTAGTCGCCATTTTTCGAGAGAGCTTTTTTACTAGATACTATATTCTAAACAGTGCAAATGTTATCTAAATGTCTTTGAGAAGAATGAGTTTCTGAATAAATGGAGAAGCAGAATATGCCTAATGCCATAAAATGAAATAAAATGAAAAGGTATTGGAGTCATCATCAACTGTACAAATAAATACAGTTTTTATAAAAGCCAAACATATAAGTAGATGAATAAAAAAGAAAACAAACCTTCTTATTCATCGCTTTTTTCTTCGGTAGATATATTGTTATTTTGGCTGGCTTTGCTTCCTCTTCTGAGTTTCTGTTAAATAATCCGTTTAAATTGCACTAATAATCTAGATGACAAAATATCACATCTCATATCTTTCTCTTAGATTTCTTTTATCATAAAATAAACGTTCATCAAGCGAACATAAGGAGAGAAGTCTGAGACATGCATCAACTTTTTAAAAATCTTTCTACATTTAAAAATAGAATTTTATGCTTAACTATGCTCGAGAGGTATCGAAAAATAATGTCGTCCTGCAGAAAATAGCTGAAAGGAATTAAAGAGTCAAATATAAACCTCCAATCGTGGCGTACATTGCAAACCGAAATGTCTGTCGGTAATTCCCTGCTATGACTCGACCTCATTTAGGGCTTTGGCTTTGACGCTTCCTCCCATAACCCCTTGATGCTGACCAAGTGTATGTCCTTCTCCTGATCTGAGAGTATCTTCAGCTCTATATCAGTCAATCAACAAAAACGAAGTCATAAAGTGTACCATGAATATTTGTACTTTTAATAAATTAAGACACAACAAAATGCAAGAGTTAATGACATCATCGTCTAAGATTCGCTTTCCCTGCAATCTGAAAAATCACATCATTGAGGATCAATTGATGAAAATACTTGCAAAAATGAGACATATTGATATCTTAAACTATACAATTTTAAGCCTTGGTGATCAAGGTATATCGTTAATAAAGATAATATTTAGCAAACAACCTCACAACTCCGACATGCACTTGCATTGAAACATATAGTGCATGTGAAGGAGGAGACACCATGCTGGAGTTTTTTTGAACACTTAGCACATGAGATGTAGCACCATCCATTATTAGTTTCTATCGAAACAACTTTGGCAGTGCATATGAACTCAATATTTTGTGTTTAAGTCAGTTATACGGGTTAATTGTCCTGATTATTATAAAGCTTGAGTAGATGTTAAATCAGGAAACATACTTGTGGGGCGAGGTTATAACGTTGGCATTCAACTCGGCTAATTAAACTGTCTCCAGCTTCTGCACTCCACCGTATTTGGTACCACGGATGGAGTCACTTTCGTTTGTGGCACACAACCTGGTAAGCACAATGTAAGGAGTGGATGCCTCACCTATGGATGGAACTGAGTGAATGCAACCATCAAGTGACTATGAAAGTGACTATGAAGCTGACTTGGAGCTAAATGGAATTGGTGACCCTCAAACTCGAAGCCAAACTGATGATGGATAAGATATGACTTTCTCAGCTCAAAAAGACCAATTCTCTTTCTATAATGGCCAGTTACTCGATCTTAGACCAGGAAATTGAAGAAGGCAATTGTTTGCTTGGTTTATCGTAATCCAGCGCCAAACCAAAATGAAGATCACGTCAAAGAACCGACTCAACTCTTCATTTGTTCGGTCTTTGGTCTTGCCTAGTTTTTCTAAGTATTTTCTCTTTTCTGCAACTTATGACTTTTCAGATTCCTTTTGGACCTTTTGTTTTCTTCTTCTTTCTACTTAAACTCCAGATGTTGCAGACCGATTTTTTAATAAACTTTTTATCAAAAACTTTCTCTGAAACTTGTGATTCCTTTGTTCAGTTCTTGAACATAGATTTCCTAGAAGAGTGATCTCTATAAGCACCTGTCTTGGTCACTAGTGGGGTTGCCCTCACGGACTAAGGCATCAAAGCAAATGATTGATCAATCCATAGATCTCACACCCAAATTCATCCTCCATCTCGATATCTATCCACAAATCCATCAACCCTTCACAATCAGATCAGTGTTAGTAACCTGATCCTCCATCAAATCGGTTCGTTTTATGCTAGTCCTTTAGGATATTCATAACCCTAATAATCTGATCCTCAAGACCATTCAAGGGACTGGTTTCTCATCAGGATTGCGACATATAGACTGTAACACCCCCGAACTGTTCTAGGTATAGGTCGAACCACCGGCCAACAATCAAACAAGAACATGACCGACGACTGACGTCTACCAAGGTTCCTGAGCGCTACATGACGGGTTAGGAACGATCCAGCCATGATCACAAAGAGTGCAATTCGTGATTAGGCCAGTCCGCCCACTAACACGTCCCGTCAGATTAAAGCCTAAGGCTTTTCAACCTGTACCCCAATCTGACGTTGTGTTAGCTTGGACAAGCTAATATAAGATACAACAAGCCATTTGCACAAAACATCGATTTATTTATTTTATATCATACTGGGTTCACAACACACAAAATATTATACACGTGGTGGCATGCCAAGAGAAAAGATACATACTTATAGTCTGAAAACGTCTTAAGCAAAAAGAGATGCAAAATCTACACCAGCCGGCCTAACTTCCCGCTTCCTCTACAAGCACTACTGGTCACCTGAAAACAACACCGAGTGAGGGATGAGTAATCTAGCATTACTCAGTGAGTTACAATCCCCAACTAACAAATACAACCCCTCGCTATCCCACCCCAAACAATCTAAAGCGAGAGGTTCACCTAATAGCATATCCCAAAGATAATAACGATAATATACGCATATCAAAAATATCAGAAATCCGCAGCAGAAAATAATACGAGTAAATTATCGATACTATAAGATAGTCGATAAATATTAACCAGGGTTTACCAATCCCTTTACATTATATAATATATATCTAACTCGGGCCCCGGTGACGTTAGGTTCCTCCTTCACTATCGGCAATATCCTATCTTCCTACCACAAAGGCCAGAAGAAGGAACTTTCAACCGACCGCGGCCCACAGTCATTTGGGTGACCGGGCGACAGCCCACAGTCCTTCGGGTCACTGCCACGTTACATCGTCGTGTAACACTCAGCCCTAGGCCATGACCCCGTCTCTCTGAGTCTTTCCGATCCAGCGAATAAGGGGTTTCCTTAAACCCGCCGGGTACGAGGTCTGAAGGAACACTAACTCACCCCTAATACGCCTAGCAATGTGGGTTACACAATGCTGTCGGTCAATATATAAACAATACCAAACCCGGTAATATAACAAAGGTTCCAAGCAATAATCACAACAACCACAATCAACCATATTCTAGAATCTAGCATAAGACTAATTCTAGAATATCTAACTATCCACAACCTAACGATAACATCTAAGAATTCAGCAATCGCTAACTAACCAATCAACCTAACCATTAGCATGCTACTACGATTCTCAAGCAATAACTAAGCATGCTATCAACTAATCAATCTCAACTATAAACTAATCAAACCATTACTCAGTTAGACCCGGCTTCCTGCCATGATCCAACTTCCAAGTAACGGGAATCTGTATGAAAACAGCTTAGCAAACAATTGACTATAACTCACAGTTTTTCGGTTGACCGTGGCCTCGACCTCAAACCCGACTTCTGCGATCCGAACCCTTTCTTCCTGACCTTCACAAGTAGTCCCATGTCTGGACTGATCTTCAGTCAAGCAGAGCTTCTGTAGATGCTGACTCAAATCGTGCAAAGTAACTTTTCTCGGTAACTCTCAAAAACTGCCGGAAAAGACTCGAAAATGATCAAAACTCGAACTTTCTCTCTCTAGATTTTTCTCTCACGTTTTAACTGACTTTGAACTGGTCTGAATGTGATGAAATGGACTGAGGGTCGTTGGGTATATATAGGATGCATCAACCAATCAGAAACAAGCCGTGTGGCAGCCCGTGTGTCGCTTCGCATGCCTCAGGACGCATGCGCGGCGACACCTCGTGCTCCACATGTCTGGCTGCAAGACCAGGGTGTCCTGCAAGGTGACACCACACCTTCCACAGTGCACACATGTCGATCTGCATGCTTCGATCGCAGGTTGAGCGTCACCTCGTGCTTCTGGGTGTCACTCCGCATGTGGTGATCATCTGTGCTTCAACACCTCGTGCTTCCCTTGCCACATACCCCTCCAGGCAGGTGACACCACGTCCTTATCTCATAGATGAAGCCACCTCGAGCTTCTCGGTCCATTCGACCGGTTTCGACCTTTTCGGTGAATTTTCGACCCGTGATCAATCCCGAATATTTTTCTATGCCCGTTCTGATGCGCTGAATATTTTTAAAATACTCCATAAGAATCCTGACCTTGACGGAAAATATTTCCCGAGCCTCCGGCTTCCTTGAAAAATTTCGATAATACCGAAATCATGGTTTTTGGTCGATTTCGGATTTTCCCGTCATGCTTCGATTCTGTCGTGCTTACTTCCCGTCCTGCCTAATACCCGTCCTGCTTCATTATGTCTCCAGAGTGATAATTTACCGATACGAAGATTTCCCGAGAAAACTTAGTGGTTAAGAAACGTCGGCTTCAAAACCGTCGAGCTTCTAAACTGTCGTGTTTCCAAACATGTGATGCTTCCAAAACTACCGTCTGATCAATCTAAGAAACTTCTATCAATGGTAGAGCAGCTTACTCGACTCATGGCTTCTCCCATGATCAATTCTTCGACCACTTGTACTTCAAAACTTGCCGATCGATCCTTATCGCCCGCGGCTCGACCTCAAAACAGATGCTCGACCAATCTTCCATTTTCTCTGAACCATGTTAAGTTTGAAATGATCAAAACTCAACATTCTTCATCATTCTTTGATTCCCAAAAGCTTGACCTCAAACTCCAATCTTTATTATATATATATATATATATATATATATATATATATATATATATATATATTTTACGGGTTTCTACATTCTCCCCCCTTAATAGAATTCGTCCTCGAATTCTAAGGATGTGAGGGGCCTCCTTCCTCCATCACAACATCTTCTCGGAAAAACTCCGGGTGATTGGCCTTGAATCTCTCTTCATCTTCCCAAGTGACATGAATCATGTTTTGTCTTCCCCAGAATACTTGTACTTGGGAATCTCACGATTCTTCAGCTTCTGAATACGCCTTTCTCCAAGTCGGATTGGTCCTTCCGGGTATGTAAGGTTCGGCCTCAGCTCCTTAATTCTCTTGGGTTCAACAGCACTTGGATCCCATATATATATCCGAAGCATGGAAACATGTAACACCGGATGTAGATGCATATCCTCTGGCAGATCCAATCGGTAAGCTACCTCACCAACTTTCCCGATGGTCTTGTATGGACCAATGAATCTGACTGCGAGTTTCCCAACCTTACCAAATCTGTCATTCCCTTTCTGTGTTGTAACCTTCAAGTAGACCCAATCTCCTATCTAAAAAGTTACCTCTCTTCCGGACTGGTCAGCATACTTCTTCTGACGGTCTTGAGCCTTCTTGATGTTGGTTTGAATTGTCTCCAGCTTAACCATAGTCTCTTGTACGATAGGCGATCCAAACATTCTTCTTTCTCCCACTTCCGTCCAACACAAAGGTGTTTTGCATGGCCTTCCATACAGCGCTTCATAAGGTGACATCCCTATGCTCGCATGGTGACTGTTGTTGTATGAGAACTCAACCAACGGTAAATGCTTCTCCCAGTTTCCTGCCCAATCGAGAATACTCATCCGGAGCATGTCCTCGATTGTCCGAATGGTTCTCTCTGTTTGGCCGTCTGTTTCTGGGTGGAACGCCGTGCTTCTAAAGAGTTTAGTTCCCCAAGGCTTCTTGTAATGCTTCCCAAAATGCTGCCGTGAACCTAGGGTCACGATCTGAGATGATGTCTGAAGGTACACCATGTAGCTTCACAAATTGGTCGATGTACTGCTCGGCCAATACTTCCACTTTATCCGTATCCCGCATAGGTAACATGTGTGTGACCTTGGTTAACCTACCCACAAACACCCAGATTGAGTTGTTCGATCTACCTGGAGCAGTAGGTAATCAAGTGATGAAATCCATGGAAATAGAATCCCATTTCCATTGAGGTATCGGAAGACTCTGCAGCAATCCTCCTGGAACTTGATGCTCGACTTTCACTTGTTGACAAGTTTCACACTGAGCAACCCATTGCGCTACTGATCTCTTCATTCCCGGCCAATGATAGTATATTCTCACGTCTCGGTACATCTTCGAACTTCCAGGATGGATACTAAGTAAGGAATGGTGTGCCATCCTTAGTATCTCATCTCTCAGCCCTTGCCCCTTAGGAACCGTGATCCTTCGGTAATTAGCAAAGTTCCATCCTCCGCCAAGTAGTATCCAGCACTATTTGGTCGGGCTTGTCCTCTGAGCTCTTCAGCAATCTTCTGTAATTTCTCATCTCTAAGTTGCTCCTCTCGAATCTTCTGAACCAAGCTGGCCTAGTTCACTGCTTGTAATCCCAATGGTTCACTTGTCTGACCTTCCAAGGCAACAAACTTCACTTGTTTCAACTCTTGATTCAACAGCTCAACTTCTTTCTCCATATCAGCATCCAACTTTCTTCGACTTAAGGCATCCGCAACAACATTCGCTTTACCAGGATGGTAGCGAATCTTTAAGTCGTAGTCGGCCACA
This sequence comes from Raphanus raphanistrum subsp. raphanistrum, assembly GCA_019706035.1. Lineage (NCBI taxonomy): Eukaryota > Viridiplantae > Streptophyta > Magnoliopsida > Brassicales > Brassicaceae > Raphanus > Raphanus raphanistrum. The sequence goes on from CM033985.1 coordinate 12,495,120, forward strand.
AACTCCATCCATATACGCTGGCGCAGGTTGAGATCTGGCTGAGTGAAGAGGTATTTAAGACTTTGGTGATCTGTGTATACCTCTACTTCTTCTCCATACAAGTACGATCTCCATATTCGCAAAGCGAATACCACAGCTGCCAACTCCAAATCATGTGTAGTGTAGTTATCTTCATGCTTCCGTAGTTGTCGTGAGACATATGCAATAGCTCTCCCATCTTGCATTAGCACACAACCTAACCCAACTCGTGAAGCATCCGTGTACACTGTGTAAGGTTTACCTTGCTCAGGCAAAACTAACACATGTGCGGTCGTGAGAGCTTCCTTCAACTTCTTTAATGCCTTCTCCATTTCTTCCACCCATATGAATGTAACAGCTTTACCGGTCAGTTTAGTTAAGGGCTTTGCAATGGAGGAAACGTTCTTAACAAACTTCCGATAATAGCCCGCGAGTCCTAGAAAACTCCTCACTTCCGTCACAGTGGTAGGTCGAGGCCATTCTCGTATGGCTTGGACCTTTTCTGGATCAGGAGCCACGCCCTCTCCTGACACAATGTGACCCAGAAATCCTATCTTTCTCTTCCAAAACGAACACTTGCTAAACTTGGCAAACAGCTTCTGACTTCGTAACCTCTCCATAACCAGTTTCAGATGCTCCTCATGCTTCTCCTTACTTCTCGATTACACCAGGATGTCATCAATGAAAATGATCACGAACTTGTCGAGGTAGTTGTGAAATACTTCATTCATCAAACGCATGAAAGCTGTGGATGCGTTTGTGAGACCAAAGGGCATAACCACGAACTCATATTGTCCATACCTCGTCTGAAATGCCGTCTTCATGATGTCTGACTCGGCAATGGGAATTTGGTGATACCCTGATGCCAAATCAATCTTCGAAAACCAACTTGCTCCTTTGAGTTGGTCCAACAACTCATCTATCCTCGGAAGAGGATACTTGTCTTTTATGGTGATGTTGTTGATACCGCGCTAATCGATACACAACCTCATGCTTCCGTCTTTCTTCTTCACAAATAGAACAGGAGCTCCCCAAGGTGAAGAACTCGATCGGATGAATCCATTTCCCAAAAGATCTTCCAATTGTTTCTTGAGTTCAGCCAACTCCGCAAATGCCATCCGATACAGTGCCTTAGCTATAGGTTTTGCTTCAGGCTCCAACGTAATAGTAAATGGATTACTCCGAGGTGGAGGTAATTCCTTTAGTGGCTCAAAAATATCTTCAAACTCCTTGACCACTTCTATGTCTTCAATCTTAACTTCATCGTTAGTGGCTCCTCCACTAATCGATAAAGTTACCAAATACACTTCTCCATCTTGAAACAAATCTTATACTCTCATTGCTGCTACCAGTGACACTGTCATACTAGGACTGATTCCATAGTATACCATCTCTGGACGTTTTCCTCTGCCAAACAACAGTCTTCCCTTTCCACAATCAATCTGAACTCCGTAGAACGATAACCAATCCATTCCAAGGATGACTTCGTACCCTTCCAAAGGCACGACCAACAAATTTGCCACAAACTCTCTCTCTTGAATGACCAATGGAACATTCTTGATATACTGACTCGCTTGAAGGGTTTGGTCTGTGGGGGTCAAGACTGCCACGTTTACCCTGTCAACCAAAAAGCAATCCCAGAACTGGGCAGCAACCACAGGGGTCACAAAACTATGTGTTGCCCCCGAAACAAACAATACATGTGTCGGTTTACCAGCAACATGTATGGTTCCTGCCACAGTAACTCAATCAACAATATCTCAATCACAATACTACTAATCAATACTCGCACAATTGTTGGGGTCAAAATCGGTCAAGACGAAATCGATGTCCGAAAGTCTTGGAAAAACATGAAAGATGTTAGAGCAACCTCGAGAGACTAATTGTTAATCGAGAAACCTTGGAAAAATATTAAGTTCGAGATTAATCATCTCGAAATCAACGGCTAGAAACGTTTTCTACACGAGGAAAAACCTACGGAAAACTAAAAAGAACGCAAAAATACGCACAAGCCGAAGGAACCGAGCAGCCGACTCCGGTCGCGGCCGTGGCCGCCAGGCGGCTAGCCCCCGTGCTGGCCGTAGCCGCCGGCGGCTAGCGCCCGTGCTGGCCGTGCCCGCCGGGCGGCTAGCCCCCGTGCTGGCCGTAACCGCAGGCGGCTAGCGCCCGTGCTGGCCGTGGCCACCAGGCGGCTAGCCCATGTGCTGGTCGTAGCCGCCGGCGGCTAGCGCCCGTGCTGGCCGTGGCCGCCGGGCGGATAGCCCTCGTGCTGGCTGTGGCCGGCGGCGGCTAGCGCCCGTGCTGGCCGTGGCCGCCGGGCGGCTAGCCCCCGTGCTAGCCGTAGCCGCCGGCGGCTAGCGCCTGTGCCGGCCGTGGTCGCCGGGCGGCTAGCCCCGTGCTGGCTCGGGTCGTCGGGCGGCTAGTCTTCGTGCGTAAGTTCTAGGCCCCGGGTCGCCAGAAATCCGTGTTTTGCGACTTTCCGAGATCCCGCAAACAAAACTCCTTTTCCTGCTCCAAGATTTAGGAGAACCCGTAAGACGTCAAGGGACAGAAAGACTTCGTATAAAACGGTGATGGTTATCTTAAAACACAATTCGCCTCAGCAATGGATCGAAGATCTTCCGAAAGACTCGACATCCAAGTAGGAGCATTCTTTCAAAGAAATCGTAGAAAACAATGGAAGTCCGGAAGACGGCCCGAAAGGGACCAAACCCGATCGGACGGCCCATTTACGATTTTCTAAAAGATAGATACGACGGTTTACAATTATCTTCACATAACAAGATAAATGTTAAACTTCCGGAAGGATAAATGTCAAATTTCCGAAAGGATAAATGTCAACTTTCCCGATAAACACGAAGGCCGACGAAAATGGAAAAAGCCCAGCTCGCGGCAGACTCAGTCCATCAAGAATAGACCGTCATATGGGAGTATATAAGCAAGGCTAGGAGCAGAGGAAGGAGGATCCGAAATCAGAAGAAAGAAACCACTCTAGAGCAACTTAGAACTTAGGCTTTTATTTCCTTTTTAGCGAGCTGCGACTCAACTAGGTTAGATCTAGGTTTTGAGACTAGCGACGATCGACAACTCTTGCGGCCGAGATCTCGACCTGTTGTTCAAACGCTCTCCGCGAATTCGGAAATAAGATTCTTTCTTTTGCTCTCTTTATTTTACGTATTTATTCCCAAACTAAACTCGTATTAACTTCGTCGTGCGTGGCCCAGCAGATAGCCGGGATCCTCAGGGAAAACTAGGTCAACTTAGTTTTCCTACGTTTAAACTTAACTAAAATCGACAGTGCGAATTTCGGTTCCCACAGTTTGGCGCTAGAAGGAGGGGGATACACGGATTTATCTTTCTCGCAACTACGCACGCCCAGTTAAGCATGTCTGCTAACGCGGAAAAAGACAAGCAAACGCACGACGGACCAGCCGCCGATGCCAACGCTGAGAAGACTCCTGCCGGAAACGTATCGACGGTTACTGCCGAAGCAAACACCGCGATGCTGGACCAGGTGAAGGAACTGTTCGCCACCGCCCAGAAACGGTCGGAAGAACAAGAGAAACTAATAGCTTCACTCGCTAAACAGGTCTCGACTTCGGAATTTCCGGAGACCAAGAAAAAGATGCCCCGAGAAAATCCCCGGAACTCATCCCTGACGATACCACTCCGGCGGGGCAGAAGAAAACGACGAATAACCTCCCACCTCCCGCAAGGGAAAACGAAGGAGACGACGTCGAAAGAATCAATATGGATATTAGCGATCAATCGGATCCGTCCGACGAAGACGCCGACATCCACCACAGAAGGACCCGAAGGCAGTCAGCTCGACTGGCGGCAGCCTTCGAAAAACCCATGACAGAAGAGGAAGAAGACATCTACTGGTCAGAGCAAGAGAGGTTGGCTGAAGACCAGACTCGGGCCTATCGCAGCCAACGTAGACAAAGGAGCGCGAACGGCGCCAACGAGATCCATGATTTGCGCGAGTACATCGCAAAAACTGCAGCCGAGGTGAAAGCGGTAAAGTCACAGATTCACCACGCAACCAGCACTGCCCCCGAGATCGACCTGCTCCTCGAGGAATCGAGAAAGACTCCGTTCACCTCTCGAATCACGGACGCACGAGTCTCAGATCCCGGGAAAATAAAGCTTCCCACCTACGACGGAACCACAGATCCGAAGGCACATCTGCCGTCCTTCCAGATTGTGATGGCGAGGTCTAAACTTCCGGAGCGGGAAAAGGACGTCGGCTGCTGTCTCCTATTCGTCGAGAACCTCAGAGGTGCTGGGCTCGAGTTGTTCTCACACTTGAAAAGAAACTCCATCGGAAGTTTCCGCTAGCTTGCTTCAGCTTTTCTGAAGCAATTCTCCATGTTCATGGACATGGAAATTTCCGACGTAGACATTTGGAGTCTAATTCAAAAGGAAGATGAACCTCTCCGCGACTACATAAGGAGGTTCAAACTCGTGATGTCCAGGGTAACAGGCCTCAGCGACAGAGTCGCCATCGACGCCCTGAGAAAAAACCTCTGGTACAAATCGAAATTTTGAAAGTGGATTTTTTTGGAGAGGCCACGCACCATCCAGGACACTCTCCACAAGGCTACGGATTTCATCATCATGGAAGAAGAGATGAAAGTCCTAGCGCAAAAGCATGGACCGCAGAAAGCGTCCGGCAAGAAGAAAACCTCTCGTAACGACAAGTACGTCGATCACGAAGGGGAAGACGTCCAAGGCGAACATAACTACGCCGTCAATTCCAAACAAGGAAGGACCGCCGGAAACACTTGGACGCGGAACTCGTACAAGGACAATTCCAGCTGCGAGTTCCATCAAACGAGAGGTCACTCCACCGCCAACTGCAAAGTCCTCGGCGCTAGACTCATTACGAAGCTGCTTGCCGCGAACTAGCAACGGTCAGGAGCGTGAAAGACCTGCTCCTAGATTCTGACCGTCCGCCGAAGACCGACGGAGCCAATCCCGAGAATAACGCTCCTTGAACTCAATCGGGCGAAAAACACGGACGGAGACAAGACGGCGAAGGAAACAACAACAACCGCCAAAGGATCAACATGATCATCGGAGGATCGCATTTTTACCAGGACTCCATTTCGTCGATCAAAGCCTACGGACGGAGGGCCGAAACAAGCCCCGGATGGTGTCCAGAGGACGACGTTCCCAATCACGCAATCATCTTCGAGGAACAGGATACGGCCGGACTCGATAAACCCCACTATGATCCTCTGGTCATCGACTTGGTGATTCAGGATCTCGAAGTCGGCCGCATCCTCATCGACACAGGAAGCACGGTCAACATCATGTTCCACGACACTCTGCAGAGGATGAACATACCCCTCGGAGAAGTCATCCCAGAACCAAGACCGTTGACTGGATTCTTGGGCGTCACGTCCATGACCCTCGGAAAAATCAGACTCCCGGTCATGGCTAAAGAAGTCACGAAGATCGTCGAATTCGCGGTAGTGGATAACCCGACTATCTATAACGCCATAATGGGAACTCCTTGGATAAATGCCATGAAGGCAGTCCCGTCCACTTACCATCTCAGCGTCAAGTTTCCAACACCGACTGGAACAGCGGTAATCTGGGGAAGCCAAAAACAGTCGCGACTCTGCTTCCTGGCCGAACATAAATTGCGCAGCAATCGGAACGCCCCAGTAGCTAACCCGAAGCGAACTAAGAAGCATCTGAGTATCTCCAAGAACTCAGCAAAGAACAGCTCGGATTTGTCCGAACAAGCCACAACTCAGGATGGCGGGAAAATCCTCGAGTCCATCGCCGAAAGAACGGATGACCTAACTCCCAACGCGACCACCGACTTAGCTGAAACAGTCAAGGCACCGGAAATCGTGGAGTAATAGCAACCGCGATAGAAACAGAACTATTAGATGGCTTGATCCTCGCAAGAGGTACGTAGGCAGCTCGTCGCAACCCGACGAGTTCAGCTATCCCCCTCACCAAAAAGGGGGGGGGGAAGATGGGGACAAACATCCTTGTACTCCCGCAAAAATACTTTTCACATGTACTCTACATTATAAAGTCTTTAATTCAAATGCTTACTCAACGCATAAACATTACGGAAAACGAAAATCATATCTTTGAGGAACGCGAGACGTCGTTAGTTCCCGAAAAGTCTTCATTCTCCAGTCTCCTCCAAACAGTCCATCCGCAACTCTAAAAAACTCTATCAAACAGTCTGTCCGCGACTCCAAAGTTCATTTCCATCGATTGGCCCCGACGGAAAAACATAGAAACGTTTCACTCAATCAAATTCGTAGTCTGGCTCATAACGAAGTCCTCTTGCATCTGACAAGGATACCATAGCGCGCTATACTAAAAATCCAAATTTTGGTTAGCTCTTCGTAAAGGAAGTAGCTCGACTCGTATCCAAACGAATCATATAAGCCGATAAGCACTTCGCAGATTCTAAAACGGTACGAGTAAGGTCGAAATCGCAAACAGGCAAAACGAAAGCCGATTTGTCATCGCACAGCTTCAGTCCGAAAGTAGACCTAGGTCTTGCCCTAAACCCGGCCTTGCTGGTATCTAAGACATCTCATAGGCATAAGTATCCAGAATACGAGATTCCAAAATTTGCCTCTTATCGCTTACAAACCTAACGTTCGCTACAAAGTAACCTACGGATCAAGCGACAAAAAAAAAGAGATTGAATACGAAGTGACTGCACGTATTCAAACCCTCTACACTTGACGAAAGTATAAATCAAAACGCAGAATTCATAAAAGCATTCATAGCAGGGATTCAAAAGCCACCAACGGCCAATCCCGAGAAACACAAAGTCACGCGACCTCCTAAGGGTCGCAACACATACATACAAACAGCCACACTTGGCCTAACACAAATTATAATCGAATGCATAACAATCGGTTAGCGATATTCCAAACGAGGAGTCGGGCTGGTCGACCTCTTCACCCCCGTCGCCTTCATTCAAACCCGCGCCTACATCCGCCGTATCTTCCGAGACTTGGATAGGATTCCACAACTCTCGAATTCTCCCTTCGATCGGAGGAACAAAAGATTCGGCGTTAGCGCATATTCTCATCGAGCCATCCATCGCGGCAAGTTCGCCGGAAAGAGAGAAACCCTCACGCTGCATCTTGTGTAGAGTACCGACCGAACCACGACACTCGCGAAAATCGCCTACAAAGTCCTGAGCCTCTTTGTACGCTTCGAATTCGGTAGAGAAAATTTCGGCCCTTCGGTTCAGCTCGGCGGCAGCTATTCTCCGCCCGCTCCTTTCCGCACGAACGAGGGCTCGAGCCTGGACCTCGGCTTGCCGGCGTTTTTGCTCCTCCACCTCCAACCGATACTTGGCGAATTCCCTTTCCGTTTCCTCCGCTTTGAAACGGGCCAGCCGGGCAGTACGGAAACTTCCATCGATCGATGCGTTCCACACTCTCACGGCCTGCAAAGAACGCCGGAGGGAGTTCATCAAAGAAGTCACCCGGGGGAGGAACACCCTGATTCTCTGTAGTGAAGTCAGGATCGTATCTCGGCAGCTCACCATTTCCCGACGAGGCCTCGAAAGCAATCCCTTTATCCTTCCGAGATCTCCGCCTCCGCCTTGAAGGGGCAAAAGCGTAGGATCCATCATTGACACAGGGCCGCGTACCGCCTCGCGATCGGTGAAGCGCGACCGCCCCTCGAATCCGGTCAAGAGTAAAGGAGTTCTAGGAACAAGGCATTGTCCTAAAAATGTCTCTCTTGGTCGAAAGATCGGAAGGAACATGCGCGAGACACCTGTTCTCTGAACAAAAAAAAAAAAAACACACATGTTCAGTACTCGCTTTTCGGATTCTAAGAAAAGGGATGCGACAATCTTACCTCGTTGGTACAACCAGTCTGTCGGGAATAGGTGGAGAAAGCCTTCCTCGACAGACTCTCCATCTATCCTCACGAAAAAGAAATGGTCAACGTAATCCCTGGCGTGCGAGGTGACTCCAAGGATTACCGAAAAATCGGTCCTCGCCTTCATGGAGTATACTCCATTGATGCTCGTCGTCTTGGAGTTCCACAACCCTTCGAAGTCAGCAGGGCTAAGGTCCATCCTTAACTCGTAACTCAAAATCACAACGCCAAGCCAGCTTTCCAAAGCCGGCACGTTCAGCTGGCTGATTACGATTCCGAAACGGTCGAGAGCCTGAACAATGACTCCAGGGATTGGAAACCACAGTCGGCATTGCGTCAGGAACGCCTCGTAGCAAGTAAAGTAACCCTTCGGAGGATGCTCCAAACTCTCATTCCCACGAGGAATGCGAAACATGACTCCCTTCGGAACCTCATAAAACTCTCGAAGAGTTCCGAGATATTCAGGGGATACTTCGCTCGGCGAGTCAGTTTCCTTACGCGCCCTCAGAGGTCGCCGGGGAATCGGGATCACGGGAAGGGGAGCATCAGAACCGAAGACGGTGTCGCAATACGCGCTCCTGTCAATCTCTGGAACCTCGGGTTTCGGAACTTTCTCCTCGGCATGGAAACTATCTGAAGACGAGTGAGACTGCCTCCTCGAGGATTTTGATCTTGAAGTCATTCTTTTCTTAAAGTTAGAGAGAGAATTTGCAAGAGAGAGATTAACTTAAGATTCTTGGGTGAAATAAGAATGGTAAAGAATTCACAAGTCTTTATAGGCAAGGATTTGACTATTCACCCCGACCTTCGACACGATTTCGTCTCCATACTTTCCTCACGAACCATACCGCAGGCTAGGACATACAAACCCTACGGCTCCTAGCTAGCTGGGGGGCTAACTGTTGGGGTCAAAATCGGTCAAGACGAAATCGATGTCCGAAAGTCTCGGAAAAACATGAAAGATGTTAGAGCAACCTCGAGAGACTAATTGTTAATCGAGAAACCTTGGAAAAATATTAAGTTCGAGATTAATCATCTTGAAATCAACGGCTAGAAACGTTTTCTACACGAGGAAAAACCTACGGAAAACTAAAAAGAACGCAAAAACACGCACAAGCCGAAGGAACCGAGCAGCCGGTTGGCTAGACGCCCGTGCTGGCCGTGGCCGCCGGGCGGCTAGCCCCCGTGCTGGCCGTGGCCGCCGGTGGGTAGCGCCCGTGCTGGCCGTAGCCGCCGGCGGCTAGCGCCCGTGCCGGCCGTGGTCGCCGGGCGGCTAGCCCCGTGCTGGCTCGGGTCGTCGGGCGGCTAGTCTTCGTGCGTAAGTTCTAGGCCCCCGGGTCGCCAGAAATCCGTGTTTTGCGACTTTCCGAGATCCCGCAAACAAAACTCCTTTTCCTGCTCCAAGATTTCGGAGAACCCGTAAGACGTCAACGGACAGAAAGACTTAGTATAAAACGGTGATGGTTATCTTAAAACACCATTCGCCTCAGCAATGGATCGAAGATCTTCCGAAAGACTCGACATCCAAGTAGGAACATTCTTTCAAAGAAATCGTAGAAAACAACGGAAGTCCTGAAGACGGCCCGAAAGGGACCAAACCCGATCGGACGGCCCATTTACGATTTTCTAAAAGATAGATACGACGGTTTACAATTATCTTCACATAACAAGATAAATGTTAAACTTCCGGAAGGATAAATGTCAAATTTCCGAAAGGATAAATGTCAACTTTCCCGATAAACACGAAGGCCGACGAAAATGGAAAAAAGCCCAGCTCGCGGCAGACTCAGCCCATCAAGAATAGACCGTCATATGGGAGTATATAAGCAAGGCTAGGAGCAGAGGAAGGGGGATCCGAAATCAGAAGAAAGAAACCACTCTAGAGCAACTTAGAACTTAGGCTTTTATTTCCTTTTTAGCGAGCTGCGACTCAACTAGGTTAGATCTAGGTTTTGAGACTAGCGACGATCGACAGCTCTTGCGGCCGAGATCTCGACCTGTTGTTCAAACGCTCTCCGCGAATTCGGAAATAAGATTCTTTCTTTTGCTCTCTTTATTTTACGTATTTATTCCCAAACTAAACTCGTATTAACTTCGTCGTGCGTGGCCCAGCAGATAGCCGGGATCCTCGGGGAAAACCAGGTCAACTTAGTTTTCCTACGTTTAAACTTAACTAAAATCGACAGTGCGAATTTCAGTTCCCACAACAATTATCAAACACAATAGAAATATTTCTAAACGCGCAACCTAGCGACCAAGCAATCTATACCTAGCCAGAATCCTAACTAAATTCCAGCAGCTAATTCTACACAAAATCCCATGCAATAAAAAGAGGAGGTTAAACACCTAAAATACCTGTGATGGGACCGCTTGACGGTCCTGCATTGTCAGGCTTTTCTACACCTAAGGCATAAACTCTACCTCCTAGGTTTTGCTTCCTTGGTGCTTGCTCAATTGCTGGACGGCTAGGAGGAGCTCGGATGGCGAGAGGAATCACCGGGATTGGCTTGTTTGGACAAGACGAAGCATAATGGTCCTTCCTACCGCAGGAAAAACAAGTAACATCTTCTATCCTTATTTTTGGATAACCCTGCTGGTTACTCCGCTGGTTACTCCGCTGGTTATTCCGCTGGTTCTTGGGACAAAACCTTGAAATGTGTCCCAGCTGACCACATATGTAACAAACCCTAGAGTTACTGCGATAATTGCCTTGGCCTCCAAATCCTCGCCCTTTTCCTTTGTTAAATCTTAGACCCTTGTTGTAATTCGACCTTTCTCCCGGGTTAAACTTGGAGTGTCCTCCAGAATGTTGTGTAACCTTCTTTTCTGCATCCAGCACAGCCTCAACATTAACAGCCTTCTCCACCAGATCGGACAAGCTGCTAAAGTTGCTTCCAGCTAAATGACTTCCAAGTTCCGGCTTTAACCCGTACATAAAGTTACGGATCATAGTACCTTCGTCTTCACGTCCATCAAAAACATGTCGCCTCAACCTTGTGAATTCAGAATCATAACTCCTCTACTACAAGAAAACAGCACTTAGCACTTTGGCGAGGAAAATTAACGAGGAAATATAATCCTCGTAACTTTACGACGACTTTACGAGGAAATTACAAAGAAAGAAGTAAACCTCGTTATTTCCTCGTAAAATAACGAAGACAATATTTCGTCGTAAAACCAACGTAACTTTACGTGGTCTTAACGAGGAAATACACTTTCTTCGTAAAGACCACGTAAAGCTTGCATTATCTTTACGAGGAAAAGAGGAAATATACTTTCCTCGTTAAATCAACGTAAGGTTACGTCACCTTTACGAGGAAATGATATACGTGAACTTAACGAGGAATTTTGAAGCACGTTTTTTTTTGGCTACCTACCTATTCCTCGCAAATTCATCGCAAAACTTCAACTACCAGATTCGAAAATTTTCTATAAATATGGAAGTTTCAACATCATTTTAAACACACCAACAAGAAAAAAAAAAAGAAAAACGTGAAAGGAAAAAAATGTCAGGCTCCGGGAATGTCTACGAGTTGCGGAGGTGGATGTATATGCATAGAGATGCTAACGGGAGAGTGACGAAAGAATACATTGCGGGACTGGAGACATTTATGCATCAAGCAGATTCCACACCGCTCGCCCTAGAAAGCGGTAAGATGTTCTGTCCATGTCGAAAATGCAACAATTAGAAATTGGCAAATCGTGAAAATGTTTGGAAGCATTTAATAAATAGAGGTTTCACGCCAAATTACTATATCTGGTTTCAACATGGAGAAGGTTATAATAATTATGATCAGAATGAAGTTAGTATTAGTAATAGCAATTTTCAGGAAGAACCGGTTGCTCATCATTTGCATAATGAACATAATTACCATCAGGAGGAGCAGATGGTAGATTTTGATAGGGTTCATGATATGGTAACTGATGCATTCGTAGCTCATGATGAAGAACCTAACATAGATGCAAAAAAGTTTTATGAAATGTTAAATGCGGCGAATCAACCACTTTACAGTGGTTGTAGAGAAGGTCTCTCTAAATTGTCGTTGGCTGCTAGAATGATGAATATTAAAACTGATCACAATCTACCTGAAAGTTGCATGAATGAATGGGCAGACTTGTTTAAAGAGTATTTGCCGGAAGACAATGTGTCTGCTGATTCTTATTATGAGATTCAGAAACTGGTTTATAGTCTTGGGTTGCCTTCGGAGATGATAGATGTTTGCATCGACAACTGCATGATCTACTGGGGAAATGATGAGAAGTTAGAAGAATGTCGATTCTGCAAGAAGCCACGATTCAAGCCCCAAGGACGGGGACGTAATAGGGTACCGTACCAAAGGATGTGGTACCTACCAATTACAGACAGATTGAAAAGATTGTACCAATCAGAGCAGACTGCTGGAAAGATGAGATGGCATGCCGAGCATACTCAGACGGATGGTGAGATGACACATCCATCAGATGCAAGAGCCTGGAAACATTTTAACAAAGTATATCCGGAATTCGCTAGCAATATCCGGAATGTGTATCTCGGATTATGCACAGATGGATTTAGTCCATTCGGAATGTCAGGGAGACAATATTCATTGTGGCCAGTCTTTCTTACGCCATACAACCTGCCACCGGAGATGTGCATGCAACGGGAGTTGCTATTCTTGACCATATTAATACCTGGTCCGAAACATCCTAAAAGGTCGCTGGATGTTTTCCTGCAACCACTGATAAAAGAGTTGAAGGATTTGTGGTCAACAGGGGAGATGACGTATGACTGCTCAACGAAGACGAATTTCACGATGCGAGCGATGCTTTTGTGGACCATAAGTGACTTTCCTGCCTATGGGATGTTGTCGGGATGGACTACACATGGGAGATTAGCTTGTCCATATTGTAATGGAGCGACATATGCGTTTCAACTGAAGAATGGGAGGAAGACAAGCTGGTTCGATTGTCATCGTAGATTTCTTCCCATTGGCCATCCGTACCGAAGAAACAAGACATTGTTTAGGCACAAAAGGGTTGTGAGAGACACTCCTCCTCCATATTTAACTGGAGAAGAAACTGAAAAGAACTCGATTACTATGGAGCTTTGGAAACAGTTCCTCGTGGTGGTAATTGGCATGTTCCCCCTAATATGCCTGATTCTTACGGTGTTCATCACAACTGGCACAAGAAGAGTATATTTTGGGAGTTGCCATATTGGAAGGATCTTCTTCTGCGCCACAACCTCGATGTGATGCATATAGAGAATAATTTCTTTGAGAACATCATGAATACAATATTGAATGTCCCGGGGAAGACAAAAGACAACATAAAATCGAGGTTAGACTTGCCGGATATTTGCTCAAGAAGCGAGTTACATATAAACAGCAATGGGCAAGTTCCTGTTCCGATATTCAGATTGTCTTCAGAAAAAAAGTCGGTGTTGTTCAACTGGGTAGCATCAGAAGTGAAATTCCCCGATGGGTATGTTTCAAATCTGTCTAGATGCGTTGAAAAGGGTCAAAAGTTCTCCGGGATGAAGAGTCATGACTTTCATGTCTTTATGCAACGACTACTTCCCTTTGCTTTTGCGGAGCTACTTCCTACAAACGTACATGAAGCACTTGCAGGTACTATATTATATATTGCAGTTATTTTATATATAATGATTTAGTTTGAAATATATATGACTAATATGTGTATAATTGTTTTTGGAATATACAAGGCATTGGAGCATTTTTCAGGGATCTGAGCACCCGCACCCTTAAAGTAGAAGTCGTGGAACAGCTTCAAGAGAACATTCACATCTTATTGTGCAACTTGGAGACGAATTTCATCCTGGGTTTTTTGACGTAATGGAGCATCTAGCTGTCCACCTCCCATATGAGGCATTGCTTCGTGGACCAGTACATTACGGATGGATGTATCAGTATGAGCGAGCCATGAAATATTTGAAGGGAAAAGCAAAGAACCTTGCAAAGGTTGAAGGTTCTATAATTGCTGGAAGTTTGGCGGAAGAAACTTCTCACTTCACATCGTACTACTTTGCGTCAAAAGTACGTACTCGGAAAAGAGGTCCAAGGAGATATGATGATGGTGGTGTCGCGCCAACATACGCAGTTGCTGGTGTTCCAGACATCTTTAGCCAGATTGGGCGACTGGGTGGAAAATCAAAAGAGGTTTGGTGGTCGAGTGAAGAAGACGCTCATAGTGCACACACCTATATTCTACTCAATTGTGAGGATCCATTGATTCGTTATTTTGAAAGGTAACATAAATGGACACATATAAATTAACACATATATATAATTGCCAAATATTAATTAATATAAAATGTGATTTTACAGCCTATTTGTTTCACAAGTCGAAGAAACATTCCCTGGTATATCCACAACTGACGTAGATAAAAGGAAAGATCAACACTTTATAAAGTGGTTGAAGAATCAGGTATTAACTCAAACTCTTTATTCATAAATGATCTGTATTTTAACGTTCACTTTGTTTTTGCAGGTTGATTTTGACGACGATGCAGATTATCCTAAGTGGTTACATGAAGTAATTCAATCTCCACATGTAAAGGTCACCACCTCACAGATGTATTTCACACGAGGCTATACTTTTCACACATATGAGTATGGTAGACAGCGGGCGACCAGTAACTATGGAATATGTGTGAAAGGGGAAACCGATTTCTACGGTATCTTGACATAGATTATTGAAGTGGAATTTCCAGGGATATTGAAGCTGAAATGCGTCCTCTTCAAATGTGAGTGGTTCGACCCCATCGTCAACAGAGGTGTTCGGTTTAACAAATTCGGTGTAGTTGATGTCAATGGTGGACGAAGGTACAACAAATTCTTTATTTGGCATACATGAGCAGAATAAGCTTACTTCTATGTTTTCTTTATTTTTCAGGTACAACAAATTCGAGCCTTTCATCTTAGCTTCACAAGCAGATCAAGTTAGCTACCTTCCATACCCTCGGATGAGAGAATCGGGAATAAATTGGTTATCCGTGATCAAAGTTACACCTCGAGGACGAATCATTAGTGGAGAAGAACCACCACTGCAAGAAGAACAGATAAATGAAGTCGAGGAACCTGAACAACAAATTGATGACATTTTTCTCATTGATCCGCATAATCATGAGTATGAAGATCTTACCGACGATGGCACAGACGAAGCTGTTGAAGACGAGTTTAATGAAAATGATGATGTTTCTAGTGATGACGAAAATGTATCCGATTGATGTATTTGTGTTTTAATATGATTGATTTTCAGACTTAATGCATGTGATTCGATTATTTTAATCATGAAAAACTATTTAATGTAATGAGATTATAAGAATTTGGGAATGTTTATAAAGAATTTGAGAATGTTTATAAAGAAAAAAAATATTGAGGTTTGAGGTTTTGAATGAAAAATAAAAGATTGGTGTTTGTGGTTTGGGGTTTTTGATTTTAGGCGTTTAGAAAGCAAACCTCGTTAATTCCTCGTGGTTTACGACGAAATAACGAGGAAAATAGAAAAAAAGAAAAACGCGGGCCTCGTTAATTCCACGTAAGACAGAATCGTCGTAAAGACCTCGTCAGCTTACGTGGAATTACCGAGGCTTTCTGTTTTTTTTTAATTCCTCGTTATTTCCTCGTGGGTTTACGAGGTTTTAACGAGATATGTTGTCTAAACCCCTAAAACCTAAACCCCAAACCCCATCTTTCTTATCTATTTTGTCTAAATCCAAAACTCCAAACCCCATTAATAATTTTATAATTTTCAAAAGATTATATTTTTAAATCTTCAAAAGATTATATTTTCAAATCTTCAAATGATTATATTTTCAAATCTTCAAAAAAATATTGAGGTTTGAGGTTTTGAATGAAAAATAAAAGATTGAGGTTTGGGATTGGAATATGAAGAGTAGAAGATAGGAAAGATGGTGTTTGTGGTTTGGGGTTTTTGATTTTAGAGGTTTAGAAAGAAAACCTCGTTAATTCCTCGTAGTTGACGACGAAATAACGAGGAAAATAGAAAAAAAGAAAAACGTGGGCCTCGTTAATTCCACGTAAGACAGAATCGTCGTAAGGACCTCGTAAGCTTACGTGGAATTACCGAGGCTTTCTGTTTTTTTTTTATTTCCTCGTTATTTCCTCGTGGGGTTACGAGGTTTTAACGAGATATGTTGTCTAAACCCCTAAACCCTAAACCCCAAACCCCATATTTCTTATCTATTTTGTTTAAATCCCAAACTCCAAACCCCATTAATAATTTTATAATTTTCAAAAGATTATATTTTTAAATCTTCAAAGGATTATATTTTTAAATCTTCAAAGGATTATATTTTTAAATCTTCGAAGGATTATATTTTCAAATCTTCAAAGGATTATATTTTTGTTGCAAGATAAAAATTTTAAATAAATAATTTGATTTTGTATAAGTTTATATTAGAAAGAAGAGATTGATATTAGAAGTTAAAGAATTGTGGTTATAAATTTTGAGGTTTGAAATGTTAAGAATATTGAGGTTAAAAGGAAGATATGTTATGAATATATGAAGTAGAATATAAGAAAGATGGGGTTTAAGGTTTGGGGTTTCGATTTTAGAGCTTCTGTAGAAAATAACCTCGTTAATAACTCGTAACTTACGAGGCTTTTACGAGGAACAGAAAGACGGGCCTCGCTATTTCATCGTTTGATTTGGGACGGGCCTCACAATTTCCTCGTAAGTTTACGTGGTTTTTACGAGGAACAGAAAGACGGGCCTCTTTAATTCATCGTAACCTTACGAGGAAATTGCGAGACCTTCGTAAGTTATATATACAATCGCACAAACCTCACACTCTCCATTCCTCCCAACTTCCTCTCCATTTCCTCTCCATTTCGTCTCCAACTCCTCTCCCATTCCTCTCTCCTCCGAAAATGGTAATTTCCTCGCCCCCATAATTAGTTTAGATCATTTAGATAGGTGGTTAGTTTAGGTGGTTAGTTTAGGGAATTTAGATAGGTTTACGGATTTTATGTTCGTTAGATAGATTTTTTAATCATTGATGATAGATTTTTAATTATTGATGATCATAATCTCAAAAAATATATTTTTGCAGGTTCGCAAGCACTTGCTTACTGCACATTACAGGGAGATATTCGGTGAGCCTGGTAGTCAGTTAGACCCGCCAGGTTCTTCTTCAGGTGCCGGCGGTTCAGGTTCTTCGGATCATGGCAGGAAGCCGGGTCTAACTGAGTAATGGTTTGATTAATTTATAGTTGAGATTGATTAGTTGATAGCATGCTTAGTTATTGCTTGAGAATCGTAGTAGCATGCTAATGGTTAGGTTGATTGGTTAGTTAGCGATTTCTGAATTCTTAGATGTTATCGCTAGGTTGTGGATAGTTAGATATTCTAGAATTAGTCTTATGCTAGATTCTAGAATATGGTTGATTGTGGTTGTTGTGATTATTGCTTGGAACCTTTTTTATATTACCGGGTTTGGTATTCTTTATATATTGACTGACAGCATTGTGTAACCCACATAGCTGGGCGTATTAAGGGTGAGTTAGTGTTCCTTCAGACCTCGTACCCGGCGGGTTTAAGGAAACCCCTTATTCGCTGGATCGGGAAGACTCAGAGAGACGGGGTCATGGCCTAGGGCTGAGTGTTACACGACGGTGTAACGTGGCAGTGACCCGAAGGACTGTGGGCTGTCGCGCGGTCACCCGAATGACTGTGGGCCGCGGTCGGTTGAAAGTTCCTTCTTCTGGCCTTTGTGGTAGGAAGATAGGATATTGCTGATAGTGAAGGAGGAACCTAACGTCACCGGGGCCCGAGTTAGATATATATTATATAGTGTAAAGGGATTGGTAAACCCTGGTTAATATTTATCGACTATCTTATAGTATCGATAATTTATTCGTATTATTTTCTGCTGCGGATTTCTGATATTTTTTATGCGTATATTATCATTATTATCTTTGGGATATGCTATTAGGTGAACCTCTCGCTTTAGATTGTTTGGGGTGGGATAGCAAGGGGTTGTATTTGTTAGTTGGGGATTGTAACTCACTGAGTAATGCTAGATTACTCATCCCTCAATCATTGTTGTTTTCAGGTGACCAGTAGTGCTTGTAGAGGAAGCGGGAAGTTAGGCCCGCTGGTGTAGATTTTGCATCCCTTTTTGCTTAAGACGTTTTCAGACTATAAGTATGTATCTTTTCTCTTGGCATGCCACCACGTGTATAATATTTTGTGTGTTGTGAACCCAGTATGATATAAAATAAATAAATCGATGTTTGTGCAAATGGATTGTTGTATCTGATATTAGCTTGTCCAAGCTAACACAACGTCAGATTGGGGTCGTTTGGTATATATAGGATGCATCAACCAATCAGAAACAAGCCGTGTGGCAGCCCGTGTGTCGCTTTGCATGCCTCCGGACGCATGCGCGGCGACACCTCGTGCTCCACATGTCTGGCTGCAAGACCAGGGTGTCCTGAAAGGTGACACCACACCTTCCACATGTCTGATCCACGTCCTGACCTCATCCAATTCGACACCACAGCGCACACATGTCGATCTGCATGCTTCGATCGCAGGTTGAGCGACACCTCGTGCTTCTGGGTGGTGATCATCTGTGCTTCAACACCTCGTGCTTCCCTTGCCACATACCCCTCCAGCCCAAACCCTAGAATAATGGATCCACTAGCACAAGTGGCAAAACATTCCTTACCATTTGAATCAAACCCGGGTTCAACACTCAAACTAGATTCAAATAACCAATAAAGGTTTAAACACCTAAGATCAACAATTAGAGACTTAGAGATTAGAGTTTAGGCGACTAGAACTAGGGTTTATACACCAATACGTTGTAGTCCCAAAGAATATACTCAATAACATCTCTTTGCTCTCGATTTACAACTCTTTCATACAAGTTCTCTAGTGTTCTGTAGTACTAAAACGATCCTACACAAAAATACCCTAACAGTTTGGCGCTAGAAGGAGGAGGCTGATCCAACTATACAAAAATACCCTGGCGATGGCATTAGAGGACGACGCTAACCAGACGGAGATGACTCCGAGAGAGATCGAGCTCCTCAACAGGCTTGAGTCTCTTCAGAGTCAGGTCACCGATCTTCACAAATCTCGGGAGACAACACCCGGAGGTCCTGAACTTCTCCTTGAAGTTCAAACCCTAAAAGACCAACTTGGAGAGCACTCAAAGCAACTACAGTAAAGCGCCGAGAAGCTAGACGCCATAGAGGCGGAGAATCTTGTCCTCCGACAAGAGAACCATACCCTTGGTGAAGCTAGCAACAAGCGAAAGCGGTTCCGGACTAAGGTAAGACCCATGGCTTTACTCCACACTCCGCGAGACTATGAAGAGCTACCTCGTCGACCCGCCTCAACCGAAGACGAACCCGAAAGCCGAGGAGCCGCGAACGATAGGACCCGAGTACAAGCAGATAGCGATTCTGATATGGAGGACGAGGAGTATTCACCCGACGATCCCGAGATCTCAGATCCAGCCCTAGCAGCCTACTTAGAAAGAGTGGTCTCCGAAAGGTTCGACACCATTCAATCTATGGTAGAAAGGCTCCCAGGGGCAACTCCTCCTATTCGAAGAAGTAATCAGGGATCCTACTCCGATACACCTTTCGTGGAAGAGATTGCTTTGGTGGAGATGCCGCGAAAGTTCTCTTTCCCAAGCATAAAGATGTACAAAGGTACTGGGGATCCCGACAATCATATTGCTCAGTACAAGCAACACATGCTAGCAGTAGCAATCCCTCGAGATGCACGGGAAGCTACCATGTGCAAAGGATTCGGATCGACCTTGACCGGCCCCGCTCTTCAGTGGTATATCAACCGGCCCACCAAATCCATCAAATCCTTTGCAGCCCTTAGCGATAAGTTCGTAGAGCAGTTCGCTAGCAGCCGTGACCTAGAGAAGAATTCGGATGATCCCTATGAGATCCTCCAGCATAGGAATGAGCCCCTTCGTTCTTACGTAGCTCGCTTCAACCAGGAGAAGGTGGCTATTCCTGAGTGCAACGCTGATACGGCTATCGCGGCCTTCAAAAGGGGTCTACTTCCAGAGGGAGACCTTTACAAGGAGCTGATCAAATACAAGTGCAGGATTATGGAAGACGTGCTCTCCCGTGCTTGGGCTCAAGTAAGATGGGAAGAAGATGTTGCTAGTAGGGCTAAAGCCGGTCCGAAGTACGATCAGAAGTCATCAAAGCCTACAAGGAGTGACCGCGACGAGTCTTCTCACTCTAAGTCCGTCAGGCAGACTAGCAACCCGAATAGGAGCATGTATCAGCATCGACCTTTGCCTAGATCCGAAGGGATAATGGTGTCTACTTGGCCTGACATCTCCCATCCCGCGATAACTAAACCGGAGCTGATCGGTGTCTTACGACAAAATGGGCTCTCAAGTCAAGTGGCCTCCTAAGATGAAGGCCGCACAGGCTAATCGAAATCCCAAGCGATGGTGCGAGTTCCATAGTGATCATGCATACTACGGAGGATTGCATAGCCCTAAAGATGGAAGTCGCCGAGCTCCTCAAGAAAGGCTACCTACGGGAGTTCCTCTTGGATAAAGCCAAGAACCTTCTAAATAAAGAAGGTCCCAGTCTCCCTATCGAGGCAGCCCCAGCATTGCCACCACAGCAAGACCGGGTGATCCACATCATCACAGGAGGATCAGAGGTGAGCGGAATTAGCAGTGCCGCAGCCAAAAAAAGTACTCGCAATGCCAGGAACCGCGAAGAGGCCGAGGGTCCCAAGCGCCTACTCCTTGGAACAGATGAGATCAGTTTCACTGCAAGGGAGCAGGAGAAGGTCCTCACCCCTCATCATGACGCTCTCGTCATTTCACTTACCATAGCAAACTGCTTGGTCAAGCGGATACTAGTAGATAATGGGAGCTCCAGTAACATAATCTTCCATTCGGCTTTCGCTGATCTGGGTTTGGAACCTACAGCTCTAACCAGAAAGGCAACTCCCCTCGTGGGCTTCAGCGGAGAAGTCAAACAAATATTGGGAGAGGTTCTTCTTCCTGTGTATGCCGAAGGGGTAAACCAAGCTACGAAGTTCCTGGTCGTCGACTGCCCCTCATCATACAACATGATATTGGGAAGGCCTTGGATCCATGACATGGGAGCCGTACCTTCAAATTTGCACCAGCTGGTCAAGTTCCCAACCCCTTGGGGCATCAGAGCGGTCAAAGGGGATCAAGAGAATGCTAGGTCTTGCTATCAGACTACCCTAGGGGAAAGACTCGGATCTTATAGCAATTACAGAAGAAGCTTCCGGCCCCACATACCGAAGAGCTGGAAGTGGAAGAAATGGATGAGGTCCCGCTCACGGAAGGGAACTCGAATCGAAACTTAAAGGTAGGCTCCAAGCTTCCGGAAAACTTGAGAAGGAGACTGATCGATTTCTTAAGATCCAACTCCTATTGCTTCGCCTGGTGTATATGAAGACATGCCTGGAATCGATCCTAATGTTATCATGCAGCAACTCAAGGTGGATCCAATGCTTCCTCCTGTCAGACAAAAGAGGAGAAAATTCGCTCATGAAAGGGATGAGATAATCAACGAAGAGGTCAAGAACCTACTAGATGCTGGATTCATACGAGAGGTGCAATACCCGGAATGGCTAGCCAATGTGGTGGTCGTGAAGAAGAAGAATGGGAAGTGGAGAGTCTGTATCGATTTCACGGACCTTAATAAGTCATGTCCTAAAGATCCTTTCCCTCTGCCTCACATCGACAAGCTGGTCGACGCAACGGCTGGTCACGAGCTGATGAGCTTCATGGATGTGTCTCTAGATATAACCAGATCCTAATGCACCCCGACGATCAAGAGAAGACCTCATTCATGACCTCAAGGGGTATCTACTGTTACAATGTTATGCCCTTCGGATTGAAGAACGCCGGTTCGACCTTCCAAAGGCTTGTCGACATGATGTTCGCCGATCAGATAGGGCAGACCATGGAGGTCTATATTAATGACATGTTGGTGAAGTCCCTAGACGCCGAAGACCATATCTCACACCTCCAACAAGCCTTCACCACTCTCAGGAGGTACAACATGAAGCTAAACCCTTCAAAGTGCTTGTTCGGAGTAAGCTCTGGAAAGTTCCTAGGGTACATAGTCACTCACAGGGTCATCGAAGCAAATCCATAACAGGTGAGAGCGATCCAGGTGATATCTTCCCCTCAGAACGTCAAGGAGGTGCAAAGACTGACAGGAAGGATGGCCGCCTTGAGCAGATTCATCTCCAGGCTATCCGACAAGTCGCACGCCTTCTTCGAAACCCTGAAGGACCCCAAGGACTTCCATGGACCGAGAAATTTGAGCAAGCCTTATCCGACCTCAAGGCCTATCTCACTACTCTACCTCTCCTCTCAAAACCTTTGGAAGGTGAGGTCTTACTACTCTATCTGGCGGTATCGGAGCACGCAGTCAGTGCGGTCCTAGTAAGGGAAGAAGGAAAAAAACAGCATCATATCTACTATGTGAGCAAATCTCTACTGGACGCGGAGACCCGCTATAGTCACCTCGAGAAGCTGGCCCTCGCCTTAGTGAATGCTGCCCGAAAGCTGCGTCTCTACTTCCAGGCTCATCAAATCGTGGTAGTCACCTCCTTCCCCATCAAGGCTGTGCTGCATAAGCCAGAAGTGTCTGGACGACTAGCAAAATGGGCTATAGAGCTGGGGGAATATGACGTGATCTTCCGGCCTGCAACAGCCATCAAATCGCAAGTCCTAGCAGATTTCGTAGCTGAATTCTCTCCTGCCATGCTTTCAGCTCTGGAACAAGAGGTAAAACTTCGTGATAACGAAGGGGAGAAAGGCGAATGGACACTGTACATTGATGGGTCTAGTAACGTAAGGGGCGCAGGCGTGGGATTGGTCCTAACTTCCCCCACGGGGGAATCAGCCTCAAGGACCGTACATTGCAACTTCAAAGCAACGAACAACGAAGCTGAGTATGAAGCTCTAATAGCAGGGCTGACACTCGCCAAACAGATGGGGTGGAAGATATCCTGGTCTTCAGCGACTCACAACTAATCATAAGCCAAGTCCAAGGAGATTATCAGGCGAAAGATCCGAGTATGATCAGATACTTATCCGTGGCTAAGCGATTACTCGACAGGTTCCAACATTGTAAGCTCACCCAGATTCCTAGGGAGCATAACTCCCAGGCTGACGTTCTAGCTAACCTAGGGTCCGCCCTAGAAACTACAAGTCATATGAGCATCCCATTACTGGTACTCCAATGGCCCGCGACCGAAAAGGAGACAGAACCTGAAGAAGTATCCATGGTAGACGAAGGAGACACTGTGGGAACCGAAATTTGCACTGTCGATTTTGATTAAGTAAAACGGAGGAAAGCTAAGTAAACCTAACTTTCCCTGGAGGTCCGGATTCTCTGCGACAACCAACGACAAGTGATCAAATAAATGCGGAAAGGTTTTATTGAGATTTGGGACTGGACCTTAAGGAAGGCTGCCTACGTACCCCTTTCGAGGATCAAGTCGGACGTAGTTCAGTTGGAAGGGTTTGAACAAGAGATCGAACTGCCTGGCGGAGTTCGTCTAGTACGAGCGTTAGTCATAGAAACGGGCATGTCGAGAATAATGCCTAGGGTTTCTATGTGCGGAACTCTAAGTAAAAGGATTGTTAGATCCTTCCGAGAGAGACAGGAGCCTGCGGACAAGATGAAAATAGAACGAGAGGCGGCCGGACGTTCTAGGTCCTACCTTACTAGTCTACCGCCTAAATTCTAAGTTCTTAACCTAACAGGAGCTCTCTAGGTCTCCAATCTCGGATTTCTCCCTCTCTTAATGATTTTCGCTCTGCCTTTTCTCCTCTCCCAAAGCTCCTTTATATACTCCTTCTCATGACGGTCTATTCTCCTTTTGGGCTGCAAAGCGGGCTTTTTCCATTTTCGTCGGCCTTCATGTTTATCGGGAAACTTGACATTTATCTTCGGGAAACTTGACATTTATCCTTCTGGAAATTTAGCATTTATCTTGTTATGTGAAGATAAACGTAAATCGTCGTATCTATCTCAGACAATCGTAAGCGGACTGTCCGATCGCGTTTGGTCCCTTTCGGGCCGTTTCTAGGACTTCCGTTGTTTTCTACGATTTCTTCGGAAGATCTTCAATCCTTCGTAGAGTTGAGATGAGTGGTGTCTTAAGATAACCATCACTGTTTCGCAAGAAGAATTTAAGATCTTCCTTCCCGTTGATATCTTACGAGTTTCCGAAGTGTTTCCGACGATCTTAGTTTGGAGTAAGAGCGGGAGTTTTGTACGCGGAATCTCAACGATTCGTTCCGCGAAAACTTGGGAAAGACGCAAAGTACAGACTTCTGACGGCCGGGGTCTAGAACTTATGCACGGAAGCTTGTCATCCGACGACCCGAGCCAGCACGGAGCTAGCCGCCCGGCGGCCATGGCCAGCACGGGCGCTAGCCGCCGGCGGCCACGGCCAGCACGGGGCTAGCCGCCCGGCGGCCACGGCCAGCACGGGCGCTAGCCGCCGGCGGCCACGGCCAGCACGGGGCTAGCCGCCCGGCGGCCACGGCCAGCACAGGCGCTAGCCGCCGGCGTCCACGGCAAGCGTGGGGCTAGCCGCCCGGCGGCCACGGCCAGCACGGGCGCTAGCCGGCGGCGGCCACGGCCAGCACGGGGGCTAGCCGCCCGGCGGCTACAGACCAGCACGTGCGTCTCGACGAGGGCTTCGATTTGATATGTTGATCGTTTTCTGGGTCCTCACGGTTTGAGAGAACGGGCTCTTTGAAGTTTCCCGGCGGCCAGGACCAGCACGGGGGCTAGCCGCCCGGCGGCCAGGACCAGCACGGGGGCTAGCCGGCGGCGGCCAGGACCAGCACGTGCGTCTCGACGAGGGCTTCAATTTGATATCTTGATCATTCTCTGGGTCCTCACGGTTTGAGAGAACGGGCTCTTTGAAGTTTCAAGGCGGATTTCTTGTCGTTCGGCCTATCCAAACTTAGATCACTTCCCGTTTCTTCCGTATACTTTCGTATGGTCGTGTCATCTCAGCTACGGACCTAATGTCTCTCGGTTCTTATTGATTGTATCATCGAAGTTTTACGACTAAATCTGAGTTGGTTTTCTCGTAAAGTTTATCGTGTAAAACAAGAACGATCGACTTTAACATAGGTTTTTTAAGCTGTACGACTTGTTTTTCTTTCGACGCTTGTTTTATGGAAAGTCCGCGCATGATAAATATTTTTAGCTGTTGATTTCAAGATAACCGTTTTTGACCCCAACAGTTAGCCCCCCAGCCTGTAAGACGCAGAAACGATCTTGCGGGCGGAAGATTATGAGTTGAAAATCGAAATTTTTGGCTAAGAGTATTTCATTGCGGAAATCCACATCACCTTTGATTGGCGATCTCGAACGTGACGTCGGGAAGACCGTGAGTTCGTTGCTCAACTTCGACTCGATTCTTTCTGGTCTGAAATCCGTGTGCACCCTTGTCCTGCATTCGGAGGGTTCGGAGGACCAGGACCACGCAGTCAAGGATCGCGAAGCCGGCGCATATGAGACATGCAGCGGTGGTGCGACCAATGGAGGCGACGGTGAGACCGTTCCTACTTTGGGTGAGTTTTGAGGATGAAGGTGATGCTCCGAGGAGCGTCTAGGTTTATCAATCCCTTTAGAGATTTTTATTTTTATTGTGTTTCGGCCGTTAAGAGGCCATGATGTGTATTTGCGGGACTGGCTGTTGGTGGCTTCGAATCCCGGCCTTTTTCAGGGCATCTGTTGAACTCTGCGGCTCAATCTTTATAAAATATTAATGTTGCGTTTTCAGAACTTATGTCTATCGAAGTTAGAGGGACATGGTGTGAGTTGTCGTCTCATTCCTGCCTCCCTGATGATCACCGTATCCGTCGTTTGTACAAAGCGAGATTTTCCTGCGGTTTACGATTTACGCGAAAATTCGTGAAAACGTACAGACTTGAGTGAAGAGACAAGTTTTGGGATCTCGCGTCGTTGACGCTTTGCCTATGAGATGTTAAGATACCATCAAGGCTGGGTTTAGGGCAAGACCTAGGTTTACTCTCAGATTGAGGCTGTGCGATGACAAATCGGCTTTCGTTTTGCCTGTTTGTGATTTTAACTTGATTCGTACCGTTTTAAAATCCGCGAAGTGGTATCGTCTTATATGATTTGTCTGGGCACGAATCGAGCTACTTCCTTTACGAAGTGCTGAACCAAATTTGGATTTTTTGTATAGCGCGCTATGGGATCCTTGTCGGATGTAAAAGAGCCTACCCTTAGGTGGCTTGTCTGTTTAGGACGTTAGAGTTCGTTTGTTGTGATCAGCAACAACGATATGATGCCGTTTAGAAGGCGTATGAAGGTTTTAATCGAAAAACGAATGTTCAGGCACGAAGCGACGTCTCGTAGTGCTTTGAAGTTTGTTTTTCTTATGCCATAAAGGACTATGGGCTTTTAGAAATCGCGGAATGTTTCCGGGCGATAGTTTATGATTTATTTGGTGGATACTGGATCCATTGTTGAGGCCGTTTAGCGATTGGCGAGTTTGTTTACGAAGAGTTTCGAAAATTCGGTTTCTGTGTTTGTAAAGAGTTTCGAAAATCCGGTTTCTTCAAAAAACGTGGGATTATACAAGCATACACATTTCAAATGTGTACGAGTTAATTTTCCCTTGTGCCGCATTTCAAATGTTCGCGGGCTTGGAGATGTTTTGCGAATGTCCGTAGTCAGAAACTGTTGTTTCAGTTTGGACGTGCAAGTTATAAAATTTTGGTCGAGGAATTAGGACCAGGGGTCGCGTATATTTGAACCAGGGAGAAGTGTCTACCTTCGCTTTGCTTCGCGAAGTGTTGGCCTTCCGGGATTTTAAGGATGACTCGTATAACTCTTGGAGCTTTGTCACGAGTGTTTCTTTTCATGCTTTGTTTACGGGGCGTATAGAACTTAATCAGTCGATGTTAAGTTCAAATTTTTCCGTTAACCGTATGGCTGTTAGGACTGATTTTATTACGATAAATTTATCGCATGATTTCCGCTTTTGGGCTATGCGACAGAGTTGCTCGCGAAATGGTCACTTGGCGTTTTATGACAAATCGTGGATTATCGTCTGGCCCTTAAATGATTGGAGCGGCGATCGTTCAGCTGTTTTGTCTTGGCGTGAAGGCTGTGTTCAGCCGTTTAACCAAGGAGTTGGTAAACGATCAGACCGCGATCCTTTCGCATTAAGGTCATATTGGTTCACGATTGTCCTTAATGGTGATGCCGAATTCAGGTCCGGACTTTATGGAAAGACGTAGTTGGCCGAGGGCCGAATAGAGTTCGTCGAGATAGACATGCCAATCATAGCGGAGTTTTCCAAGTTATGGGTGATGGCTTTTCGAAACGATTTTCCACTTTAGGTTTCAGTTATACGATAGATGCTTCGTATAAAGTTTCCTTTGGTCGCATGAAAATTGTTTCATTTTATCCGAGGAAATAAAGTTTAAGGAATCGACGAAGAACACGTTCGGATTCAGTTTTGGGTTATTTCCCGCTTGGACGTAATTTTCCGTATTGCGATGTCGTTTTGCATGAGACCGATCTTGGTTTTCCTTATGATGTTTTTGTGTAACATGTTTATACAAAAGTAATGGATGACCGGTTTCATGAAGATAGAAAATCGCAGATAGTCAAAGTAGTCTTGTTTCCGTGGTTTACACGGGAAATGTTTCCGCTTTGATTTCGTTTTTGGCGAAAGTTGCTTCGGGTTACTCATGAAGTTTTACCGAAGGTTATTTCGTTAATTTTGTAGCTCACCGTCGTGCCATTAGTCTCACGGAAGCGGAAAGAGTATGCCAAGGATGCGCGGTGAACGTTTCTCGGTTTTCCGAGAGATTAGATCGGTTTGCACGTTCTGCCTAGACATTCAAGGAACAATAGAACGAAACTGGAAGAAAATGCCTAAGACTTATCTTGCTAGACTATCCACCTAGGTTCTAAGTTCCCTAAATTTTACGGCAGTTTACAAGACGTTCCCATTCCTTTCCTACGAAAAAATTAAAACCTTGATAAAATTTTCTAAGTCGGACGTACCTTAGTCTCATTGATTACTCGAGATTGCCTCATGTCCGTTCCTCTTTGTCTTCTACCGTTTCATTGTCAAAGGTCTTCGAAAATTCTGATACTGAATCGAGAATCGATTTTTGATGAAACCTGAAGGAACAGTGCAGAATCGTTGCAGAATCGTTGAAGCAAAGGGAGGAGAAGTAGGCGAAACTCGAAGAAGGCTAAGGTGGGTAGACAAGTGAAAACGAATGGCAAGATGTCACTTGAGTGGTGCTTCTTGTTTCGTCAAGCTATGAGTGAACTGGTCAGGTCAAGAAGCTTACGATCTTGTTATACTTCACGAATGATGTTTCGTAAAATATTGCCGAGCTTTTTTTAACGAGAGTTAATCAAAATGTTGTGGAGTTAATTTTACGGAAATTGTTTCGTAAAATTAGTTTGGATAATATTTGGGTCAATCCTTACGAGGATTGGCCGTGCTTGACGAATGTTTTGTTTGCGGGATCTCGGAAAGTCGCAAAACACGGATTTCTGGCGACCCGGGGGCCTAGATCTTATGCACGAAGACTAACTGCCCGACGACCCGAGCCAGCACGGGGCTAGCCGTCCGGCGGCAGAGGCCAGCACGGGGGATAGCCGCCCGGCAACCACGGCCAGCACGGGCCCTAGCCGCCGCCGGCCACGGCCAGCACGGGGCTAGCCGCCCGGCGACCACGGACAGCACGGGCGCTAGCCGCCGGCGGCCACGGCCAGCACGGGGCTAGCCGCCCGGCGACCACGGCCAGCACGGGCGCTAGCCGCGGGCGGCCACGGACAGCACGGGGCTAGCCGCCGCCGGCCACGGCCAGCACGGGGCTAGCCGCCCGGCGACCACGGCCAGCACGGGCGCTAGCCTCCGGCGGCCACGGCCAGCACGGGGCTAGCCGCCCGGCGACCATGGCCAGCACGGGCGCTAGCCGCCGGCGGCCACGGCCAGCGCGAGGGCTAGCCGCCCGACGGCCACGGCCGCGACCGGAGTCGGCTGCTCGGTTCCTTCGGCTTGTGCGTGTTTTTTCGTTCTTTTTAGTTTTCCGTAGGTTTTTCCTCGTGTAGAAAATGTTTTGTTGCCCGGCGACCAGCGCAGCACGGGCGCGTTAGCCGCCCGGCGCCTAGAGGCAGCACGGGCGTGCTAGCCGCCCGGCGCCTAGGGACAGCACGGGCGTGCTAGCCGCCCGGCGCTTAGGGACAGCACGGGCGTGCTAGCCGCCCGGGACTGTGCTTCCTCGCGGGACCTGCCTGTTTTTCTCATTTTTTTAAAGGTTTCTCGATCGACACTTAGTCTCTCGAGGTTTCTTTAATTATTTTTCCGAGACTTTTGGACATTGATTTCATCATGATCCCAGCAAGGAATTGTTTCTTAGAACGTTGTTGACCTTTTATTTTACGAGAGTTATTTCACAAAATGTTGTCGAGTTAATTTTACGGAAACTGTTTTGTAAAATGTTGTCGAGTTTAATCATGCAAAAGCTGTCTCGTGAAATATTTTCGTGAATTTATTTTACGGAAGATGTTCCGTAAAATGTTATCGAATTTTAGCATTAGAAACGCTGATTGGTAACCCGATCAGTCGTGCTTTCTGTTTCATGAGTAATCTGGGGTTTCTCCACGATTTCCAGGAGAACAAGTCTTTATTTTTCCGGGAAATTCTAAAAAACATTTCCAGTCGAAACTCTACTCGGTAATCAGACCGTCATATCAGCCTTGGGCTCGATCCTACCTAAAATCGTATGTGGGTCGTTTAGCCGTGATTCGGGCCCCTTTTGGGCTGTCTTGGGACTTAGACGTTTTTACGATTTTTCTTTAGAAAAAGCCGTTGATGTGACGCTGGTTTTTCGAAAGGATTTCAATTCCCCGTATAGTTAAGGCAACTGGTGTTCAAGCTAACCATAGACGTTTTATACGGCAGGCAGGAATCCGTCTCCACTACCAAGTCTTTTTATGAATTTTCCCGAAGTCTTTCTTCGATAATCCCAAACGAGGGGGGTTGTGTCCATGGACCCGAGGACCGTGTTGCAGGAACTTGGACGGGGTTGCATGGTTGATAGGACCCGAACTTGGTTGGGATGGTCCGTTCTCGGGACGTTTGTCCGTAAGATGATAATCTTAGATAACTGTTTGCATAAGCGTTGGTCGTAGGAGCAGTCACTGCTGAAGTTGTTTTACCAGCGTCGATGTGAGCTGTGAGTTTGTCTTTCATATTTCCAGACATTGCTTTGATCAAGCGTTTTGCGGCCGTAAGAGTAAGAGTAATCTGTCCCCCCCTCCTTCTAGCGCCAAACTGTGGGAACCGAAATTCGCACTGTCGATTTTGATTAAGTAAAACGGAGGAAAGCTAAGTAAACCTAACTTTCCCTGAAGGTCCGGATTCTCTGCGACAACCAACGACAAGTGATCAAATAAATGCGGAAAGGTTTTATTGAGAATTGGGAATGGACCTTAAGGAAGGCTGCCTACGTACCCCTTTCGAGGATCAAGTCGGACGTAGTTCAGTTGGAAGGGTTTGAACAAGAGATCGAACTGCCTGGCGGAGTTCGTCTAGTACGAGCGTTAGTCATAGAAACGGGCATGTCGAGAATAATGCCTAGGGTTTCTATGTGCGGAACTCTAAGTAAAAGGATTGTTAGATCCTTCCGAGAGAGACAGGAGCCTGCGGACAAGATGAAAATAGAACGAGAGGCGGCCGGACGTTCTAGGTCCTACCTTACTAGTCTACCGCCTAAATTCTAAGTTCTTAACCTAACAGGAGCTCTCTAGGTCTCCAATCTCGGATTTCTCTCTCTCTTAATGATTTTCGCTCTGCCTTTCCTCTTCTCCCAAAGCTCCTTTATATACTCCTTCTCATGACGGTCTATTCTCCTTTTGGGCTGCAAAGCGGGCTTTTTCCATTTTCGTCGGCCTTCATGTTTATCGGGAAACTTGACATTTATCTTCGGGAAACTTGACATTTATCCTTCTGGAAATTTAGCATTTATCTTGTTATGTGAAGATAAACGTAAATCGTCGTATCTATCTCAGACAATCGTAAGCGGACTGTCCGATCGCGTTTGGTCCCTTTCGGGCCGTTTCTAGGACTTCCGTTGTTTTCTACGATTTCTTCGGAAGATCTTCAATCCTTCGTAGAGTTGAGATGAGTGGTGTCTTAAGATAACCATCACTGTTTCGCAAGAAGAATTTAAGATCTTCCTTCCCGTTGATATCTTACGAGTTTCCGAAGTGTTTCCGACGATCTTAGTTTGGAGTAAGAGCGGGAGTTTTGTACGCGGAATCTCAACGATTCGTTCCGCGAAAACTTGGAAAAGACACAAAGTACAGACTTCTGACGGCCGGGGCCTAGAACTTATGCACGGAAGCTTGTCATCCGACGACCCGAGCCAGCACGGAGCTAGCCGCCCGGCGGCCATGGCTAGCACGGGCGCTAGCCACCGGCGGCCACGGCCAGCACGGGGCTAGCCGCCCGGCGGCCACGGCCAGCACGGGCGCTAGCCACCGGCGGCCACGGCCAGCACGGGGCTAGCCGCCCGGCGGCCACGGCCAGCACGGGCGCTAGCCGCCGGCGGCCACGGCAAGCGCGGGGCTAGCCGCCCGGCGGCCACGGCCAGCACGGGCGCTAGCCGCCGGCGGCCACGGCCAGCACGGGGGCTAGCCGCCCGGCGGCTACGGACCAGCACGTGCGTCTCGACGAGGGCTTCGATTTGATATGTTGATCATTTTCTGGGTCCTCACGGTTTGAGAGAACGGGCTCTTTGAAGTTTTCCGGCGGCCAGGACCAGCACGGGGGCTAGCCGCCCGGCGGCCAGGACCAGCACGGGGGCTAGCCGCCGGCGGCCAGGACCAGCACGTGCGTCTCGACGAGGGCTTCGATTTGATATCTTGATCATTCTCTGGGTCCTCACGGTTTGAGAGAACGGGCTCTTTGAAGTTTCAAGGCGGATTTCTTGTCGTTTGGCCTATCCAAACTTAGATCACTTCCCGTTTCTTCCGTATACTTTCGTATGGTCGTGTCATCTCAGCTACGGACCTAATGTCTCTCGGTTCTTCTTGATTGTATCATCGAAGTTTTACGACTAAATCTGAGTTGGTTTTCTCATAAAGTTTATCGTGTAAAACAAGAACGATCGACTTTAACATAGGTTTTTTAAGCTGTACGACTTGTTTTGCTTTCGACGCTTGTTTTAAGGAAAGTCCGCGCATGATAAATATTTTTAGCCGTTGATTTCGAGATAACCGTTTTTGACCCCAACAGACACCTGGATGACGCCCATCACCAACTACCTAAGGTATGACACCTTGCCTGAAGATCGAGACGAAAGTCGGAAGATAAGGCGCCAAGCCGCAAGGTATTGCTTTTTCGAGGGGAAACTATACCGAAGATCCTTTTCAAGACCCTATCTGCTATGTCTTACACCTATTTCACTAAATGGGTGGAAGTTGAAGCACTAGCCAAGATAACGGATCTCCAAATCAGGAAATTCCTATGGACTAACGTGATCACACGCTTCGGAACTCCCCATGAGATCGTCATAGACAACGGACCACAGTTCACAAGTTATAACTTCTGAAAGTTCTGCAAGGACTGGAACATCAAGCTCTCCTACTCAGCACCACGACACCCTCAATCTAACGGCCAAGCAGAATCCACTAACAAGACAGTGGTGAACATGCTCACGAAGCGCCTAGAAGAAGCCCATGGACGATGGGCAGAAGAGCTACACGGAGTACTCTGGGCCTATCAGACAACCCCGAAGACGGCTACCCACGAGACTCCCTTCTCCCTTGTCTATGGTGCTGATGCAGTGATACCCACAGAGGTACACGTAAGGACCACGGTCTCTGAATTCCTCTCCCAGGAGGAGAATAACGAGCTAATGTCCCTGAGTCTAGACCTACTCGACGAAAAGAGGGAGGCGGCCCGCCTTAGAAATGCATCCTACCTGTTGAAAGTCGGCAAGAGCTACAACAAAAAGGTCAGATCCAGAACCTTCCAGAAAGGGGACTGGGTCCTAAGGCGATTCTGTGACCACACAAGGGACAAATCAGCCGGAAAACTCTCTCCTGGATGGGAAGGTCCCTATAAGGTAATAAAGGTGCAAGGGGCAGGAGCCTATAAGCTGGAAGACAGCGACGGCAAGGTCCAACCCAACTGCTGGAACGCCTTGCACCTCAAATTCTATCACTTCTAGAGTAAGATCCCCGGATCAAGCTCTATATACTACTACTATTATTATGATATATTTAAGTACACTGGTTTCCTACTCCTATGTATGCGATAACGTCTCCGGACTAAGCTTATAAGATACATTATTAGTTATGGCTCAAAGGGTTATAGGAACTCCAATGTACTTAAAGGGGCATACTAGCTAGGTCAGGTCTTAAGGGATCTTATACCTCAGCAAACCCTATATACACTAGTGAGACTACTCACATGGGTGTACGACATATAAGGAACGGGTCTGATCAACCTTATTACATTGACTGCACCTCGGGCCCTGCGTAAAGGCTATAAGTCCAAGAGTTATGTGGGGACCACCGTACTAGTGCTACCAAAACCCTGTGTTAAAGACGCTACGAGCTAAATACACGCAGGGGGCATGACGTACACTGCAAAGTACTGTAATCAGATGCTGACGGCTGATATGCAAGGAGCAAATGTGCGAAAATACCGGTTAGCACCAAAATTTAATACTTATCCAGACGTGGAAAGTAGTGTGTCTGGTGTGAAGTCGCTCCGCGGGGCAGGCCCACGCCAGGCCACAGTAAGTCTGAGCGTGACCTTTTTTGCAGAAAGGTAGAGTGCAGCATTGAGATTCACTGGAGTGGCCTATACCTCCGGGTGGCAGAGTGCGGTTTATCAATAACAGATCGGTAGTGGTTCCCCCATGGGGAGCAGAATACGATCACAAACCTCCCATAACGCATACGGCCTCAGTGTCTATGACGAACCTCCGGGTTCAATACGGCATCAGTGTCTATGACAAACCTCCGGGTTCAATATGGCCTCAGGATCTATATAATAACCTCCGGGTTAAATACGGCCTCAGGGTCTATATAATAACCTCCGGGTTCAATGCGGCCTCAGGGTCTATATAATAACCTCCGGGTTTAGTATGTCCTCCGGGTCTATAAAAGAACCTCAGGTTTCAATGCAGCCTCCGGGTCTGTAAGGAATCTCCGGATTCTAAATCACCTCAGGGTCGATCAAGAGCCTTCAGGACCAACTGATCTTCTGATCCAGTAAGAACCTCAGGGTTCAAGGATCTTTGAATCCTAAATACCAACCTTCGGGGTTGCCAAGAACCTCAGGGTTCAAAAGCATCAACCTCTGGGGTCGAGGTATCCATAGGGTTTAATCATGGTCCCCGGATCTAAAGATTAAACCCCAACACTCAGAAAACCTCAGGGTTCAAGGAGCAAACCTTCGGGTTCAATAAAACGGCCTTCGGCCCTAGGTAAGGAGCCTCAGGGTCCAAGACCTTAAGAACTTCCGGGTTCTAAGGCTCAAGAACCCCAGGGTTCAAACAAAGCTAGAACTCTAGGGTTCCAAGCAAGGATCTTTCATTCCAAATCTAAAACTCAGGTTTTTAATAATGGATTACAAGGTCTAACATTTTTCTGATCATTTCAAGATTCAATCAATCTACTAACAGGATCCAGGTCCTAGACCTTGATATCCACTCAAGGGGTCAGCCCTAACAAGGGTCCATCCCTCACGAGGAGTCAATCCCTTCCAAGGGTCCATCCCTTTCGAGGTCTCGTCCCTCCCTAGGGTATATTCCTTTCCATGAATCCGCATGTCTACCTAGGTGCCTTTGCGTTCCAAAGATATGGAATCGATTCAACAAAATCTAGACCCTCCGCCTATGGATACGGTTGCAGGGCTCGAACCCCGATACCTCTATAGCTCTAGGTGGCGTAACCCCCAGGGTGGAACTATCATCGATTCCTAAGACCTCGTCTGATCTGATTAGGGTTATGGTCGGCCTTCGGCCCATAACCTCTAATAAGGGACTCCCCATCCTCGAAACATAAACAAAGCAATTCCTTTCGGAAGACGACTCTATGCTACTCAAAGATAAAAACAGAGGCATAAATAGATTAAAGTTAAGACCCCGAGGGTCAGTACTTAAAAAGTCTTAAGGCACGGAGGCCTGATGTTTAAAAAACAAAACCCTGAAGGGTAAAAACAACAACAAAAGCCCAAAGGGCTTAAAAGATCAAGAGTTCAAAAGATAGAGAGATCAGGCAGATGGAGAAGCGCCCGCGCCTTCAGATGGAGCAGGGGAAGTCTCCTTGGCAGCAGCGGCTTCGGGAAGTGGCGGTTCATCATCAAATGAAGGAGGAGGCAGTCCCTTCAGCTTAGCCTCGGCCTCTTTCACCAGCTAATATCGCTGAAACTCCACAGCGAACTCCCATTTGTCGGTATGCTCCTCAAGCCAATCCCTCATCAGCTCCCAGCGAGCGGTCACCTTGGCCCCACTCACCGCCATCATCCTTTCGTCCTCAAAGGACTCCTTCTCCAGCTTCAGCCCACAGAGCTCCTCCTGGGTCTCCTCCAGTTGACGTGTCAGAGCAGTGTTCTCTGCAGCAGTAGCAGACTCAGCATCCTTCGAGTTCTTCAGCTTAAGCTGAAGGGATTTGATCTCCTTTCCCTGAGCCAGGACTCTGTTCTTCTCTTCCTTGAGTTGGACATTCATGCTCTCCAGCTCCTTCTTGGATGACTGCTCGTTCACCATGTCCTCAAGGTGGTGAATCTGAGACATAACCTGCAAACCACACAACAATGATTGCAGATCCATATAACAAAGAAAGAAAAAGAAAAAAAAAAGCGAAGTCTTACCTGGAGGAGATCAAACTGAACACTCTCAAAGGCCTTTGGGAGATCCCCACAAGGAAGAAAGCAGGCACTCCCTGGAAACGTGGAGGAAGAGAGATCAGCTACCACCTTGGCTAAGTCCACGCAAGGGTTAAGAGAAGGCTCTGGAGTCGAGGACTTCGGAGTCGATCCCGAGGCCCGAGTTCTTCTCCTTGAGGCAGAAGGGGCTGAGCTAGTAGGTCCTTTGCGCTTGGAACTCTTGATGATTTGGACATCATCATCACCCGAGGTAGTGGCCTTAGCAGCAGGCTTCTTGGCTGAGAGCTTCCCCGCGACCTGCATGAACGCCTCCATGGTTTTTTCTCCTGTGGATCCCGACATATTACATGCAAAGAATCAAAGCAGTCAATGAGCCAGTTCGCAAGAGAAGGCACACCAAGAAAACTTACCCCAAATACTACACTGCCTTAAGACTTCTTTGATGGTGAGAAAGGTGGTTTGACGACGCGACGGAGGAAGATCGAGGACTTGATCAGCAACTTCTTTCCCTTCAGGCACGGGCTTGCAAGACACCTCTGCTATAAAAAAAAAATAACAAGAACAAATTAGTATCGCGATCAAAAATTGTCTGAGAAGAATAATGACCTACCCACTACATGCCAAATAGGAGAAAACCCGGGGAGGGTTACGAAGGAAAATCTCTCTGCCCATCTACTGCTAAAGACCGGATGACGCTTCTTTGCACCTTTCTCGATCTCCCGAACTAAAGTTTGGTTACTACGAGGGTGGAGGTAATACTTCCCCTTTGATCCAGGTAGGTCAGCAACGTAATACGAGTGGAGCACCTCGTTTACTCCTATCGTCCAGCGCTCCAAGTCACCGAGGTTCTGGATCGCGATCAAAGTTCTCTAGGCTGGAGGAGTCAGCTGACCCGGGGAGATGTCCAAATGTTCCGAGAGTTTGGCAATCAGAGATGGAAAGCGATCCCGAAAGCCCGCCTCGAAATATGCCTCGTAGATCGGGATTTCATCAACTCCGAAATCCGATATCCTATTAGAAGGACCTGGAACTCGGATCTCCAGATCCCGGGGAAGATCATACTTCCTCCTCCACTCTTCAACGTCTTTCCTTCCGATCCTGGAAACCGGACCCACCAACAAAGACTCTTCGGCCTCATCGCCGGAAGGAACATATTCTGCGACGTCAAGACGAGGACCCTCTGCGTCGGCTATGGGTTCGGGGGACTGAGAAGAAGAGTTCATCGAGCCTAGGGTTTCAGATCTAACTCTATTATCTACGGGGGATTCTAGGGATTTGCTAGGAGAACCGTCGGACATTACTGATCTAGTATAAGAGAAGAAAAGAGATGAGGGAAGAAGACGGCTACCTGAACAAGAGGAAATCTTAGAGAGAGGGAGCCGCCGAGAGAGAATCTTGAAGAGAATTGAGAAGAAAGAGACTTTGCTCTCGATCAAATGAAAGAAAGAAGGAGAAACCCTAGGGTGGCGAACACGCGCCTCGTGAAAATTGCCACACGACCAAACAGGCGCCAAACGGAGAAACTCAACCGTCTTTGGGCCTATTCACGAAGCCCACCTCATCCGATCAAGTTCAGAAAAGCAAGGCTCGTACCCCTTGATTTTTAAAGAAAGAGAACACTCCATCTCTTCTCTTCGTTTGAAAACAAGTCAAGATCTAGATATTCTAAGGAGATACGACTTCCAGAGCTTCGTAAAATCAGTGTCTCATTTCATCAATTAGGGTTCCGGTCTGACCCACTGCAAGAAGATAAGGTACCCAAGAGAATATCAAGGAATAAGGGGCAAACTATTGGGGAAAAATATCCAGCTATAAGTTTTCTCCAGCTTCCGGATAGGTCCTCGACTCCCAGACCCTTGCTCAAGAAGATACCAGGGATCGACCCCTGCCTTGGGTCCGACCCCTAGATCGGACCGACCCCTTGGAGCAAAATAAAAGTTTTCTACCTAAGGGTAAACTTCCATTTTTCCGATTATGGAAGAGTTACATTACTTGAAGCCGACATCTACAACTATAAAAGGGGAGCACAAACCCTAGAATAAGGGATCCACTAGCACAAGTGGCAAAACATTCCTTACCATTTGAATCAAACCTGGGTTCAACACCCAAACGAGATTCAAATAACCAATAAAGGTTTAAACACCTAAGATCGACAATTCGAGACTTAGAGATTAGAGTTTAGGCTACTAGAACTAGGGTTTATACACCAATACGTTGTAGTCCCAAAGAATATACTCAATAACATCTCTTTGCTCTCGATTTACAACTCTTTCATACAAGTTCTCTAGTGTTCCATAGTACTAAAACGATCCTACACAAAAATACCCTAACACCTAAGTCAAATGATAGTATAGTGGAAGTTGTCGAACCAGTTCTGAGGGACTCAAAGCAGTGAGAATGCAAGTATTTGCTTAATCTAAGTGCAGCCAATGATTTGATGGTTTTTAACTATAACTAGAATGCAATTAACGAAATGATACTTTTTAACTATTGGAAAGGAGAACTCATGGGTATAGGGATTTAGACCTTGGGTGATCAGGTTTCGAACTAAGGATGGCAAATGATCAATCAAACTATCAACCTTATGCCTAGACACAATTCTAAGCAAGCTCTATGTCTAGATGAATGCTAATTTGCTAACATATCTCAAACATCAAATGTCTTTGGTTGAATAACATGCAAGCAATCATTACTAACAGGTCTATTAGCTATCTTAGCATCTTTAATAACAAATGTCTTTGGAAAAGTACACTAAAAGCCTATGAGAGTTGTCTCATGCATTTCATCAAACACCTGTCTGGTGAGAAATGCCTAAAGATCAACCTTTGAGTGGCCTACTGATATACCATGGATTTTACCCGTTTTTAACCATGGTATACTAGTATTTTATTGTATATTTAATCTGTTTTCTAGCCTGTTAGGTATGTTTTCAGGTTCAGGAGCATTTTGTGAGAAAGTGATGTTTTTGGAGCATTTTGGAGTACAAGAGATGATATACCCGAGTTGACCATTCAAGAAAAAGTCGGAAGTCAACATTGCGATTATAATCGATCGATACTCATCCTGAGTTGTCGATCGATGTAGCTGAGAAGATCCGCGTACTAGAAGATTATAATCGATCGATACACATCCAGTGTTGTCGATCGATATCGAGTACGAAATGGTTTAGCCGACTA
The DNA here is from genome assembly GCA_019706035.1 of Raphanus raphanistrum subsp. raphanistrum. Classification (NCBI taxonomy): domain Eukaryota; kingdom Viridiplantae; phylum Streptophyta; class Magnoliopsida; order Brassicales; family Brassicaceae; genus Raphanus; species Raphanus raphanistrum. Next base: position 12,534,146 of record CM033985.1, read on the forward strand.
CTTCACCAAGACTTCACCAAATTACGAGATTGCCCCTGACGAGTTTTTAACCTAATGGAAATGCTTAAATATTCCTGCTAAGTGTTTTTGACGGCAACCTTGAGCCTTCGAAAGAAGCAAGCTTTTAACAACCCTCAAAGCAGAGAGTGTGAGAGAGAGAGACTAGAGTTTTATTTGTGTTTGAGAGATTGGAGAGATTTCTCATCTCCTTTTGTATTTCTACTTTATTCTATCTATGCAATTCTTTCATCTATCTATTGTTATGAATTTCTTAGCTATGTCTGAGTAGTCTACTTGTTAGATCTAGGGTTCAAATAGGTTTGTGGGATTAGCCCCAAACTATAATTGCTAAGTTGTGATACTCATCAAATGAATTAGACCTTGTGGTCATATTCGGCTCGCGCCTAGGCATATCTAGAAGCTGTCGATCGATATCCCGACAGGTGAATCGATCGGCGCTGCCAAAGGTGTATCGCTCGATATCTCAAAAGGATATCGATCGACTCTTTTTCTGTGTCATCATGCGAAAGGTGTGGCCAGAGATCTAGATATTTTAACCAGTGATACATCACATATGTTAAGCGGCTGAGATCTATAGTATCATGCAAGCAACTTGTTAAAGCATTTATAGAGATTATAATCTCCATTCCTGAAAAGAAACCCTATGTCTAGCACTCTTTATAACATTTAAACTACCCGTATTATTGTTTGTTAGAGCAACTACCTTGCTCATTTTAGGAATTGTTATTTTCATTTACATCATATAAACCAACCATGCCTAGGATTGATTAGTAGATTTTATTTAATTGGTTCCCTAGCTCCTCGTGATTCGATCTCTAAGTACTACAGCTGTACCTCTTATTTGAGAGAGTAAGCTTTACTGGGTAATTTGAGCACTATCAAATTTGGCGCCGTTGCCGGGGAGCTTTGATCGCCATTAGATTTAATCTTACTAATCTTAGGTTTTTCTTTTTTACGTCCTTTCTGATTTAAAATTTTCTTGTCTTTTCGGGTACATGCCCGGCAGTACCAGAAGCAACAGGGGAAATCAACTATTATTCTCGGAAGATCCTGCACACTTGGAACGTTCAATCCGCAAAGACCTACGCTCCGCATCGATCGACAGAAACGCAACACCGTCGACTGATACTCACGTTCAACAGTCGACCGACACTCAGACAGAACCGTCGACCGATACCGTTCGCCGATCCACATCGTTCGATACTCCTAATCGTATATCGATCGACACTACTCCGCGAAGCATGGTCGCGATTGTTATTCTCACGCAGGGCGAGAATGGAAACCTGTATGACCAAGATGGTCATCTGCGTAAAGCAACATGTCAGAAGCTAGATGCACTGGGAAACATAATCCCTGAGCCTGAAGCTGAGGCTACAGGAGAAGCTCAAACACGATCGTTGGCAGACTATAACCGTCCAGACGAGTACTACACCAACATATCAGCTATTCGACTTCCAGAAATTCAGAAGCCGAACTTCGAGCTCAAGCCTCAGTACTACTCTCTCGTGTCTCAGATACCTTACTCTGGGCTATCACACGAGCATCCTATGGACCATCTGGAGAGGTTCGAGGATCTTATCGCTGCTATTCGTATGGATGGAGTCCCTGAGGACTACCTACTATGCAAGCTCTTCAAATACTCACTGATTGGAGAAGCTTCGCACTGGCTCAAGCAGCTACCTACAGGATCACTGGCATCCTGGGCCGACATCAAAAACGCCTTCCTGCGTAATTTCTTTGACGAGGCACGCGCTTAAGACTTAAGGTGCAAAATCGCAACTTTCGCGCAAAAGCCTTGTGAGACTTTTAAAGACGCGTGGATCAGATTTAAGTTCTTCCAGCGAGACTGTCCACACCATGGATTCAATGAAGTGCAGCTGCTAAGCACTTTCTACAGAGGTATCGCCTTGAGGTATCAGATGGCTCTTGATACTGCTAGCAAGGGGAACTTCAACTCTAGGAATCCAATAGAGGCTGTGAGACTTATTGAAAACCTAGCCAACAGCAGCAGCACCAAGAACACTGACTTTAACAAGAAGAAATCGGTTGCAGCCATCGGGGAAGACCAGATGAATGAAGTCAGAGCCAAGATAGATGCTTTACATGCATTTCTGGGGCAGCCAGTCTGCTCAGATGAAGAAGGAGAGGCTAAAGAAGATGATACAGAGGAAGATGTGAACTACATTGGAGGTATTGGATTTCAGAGATATGGAAACCACAGTGGAAACATAAACTTTTTTGGCAGTGGTCAGAAGAGTAACTACAACCAGCGTTCACAGTATCAGAAACCCTTCACCAACACAAGGAACTACGGCAACTCAGCTTACCAAAATCCACCGCCACCCACCCAGGAGAGTAAGTTTGATGCCATGATTGATAGAGTTCTGGAAGGACAGCAGAAGCTTACAGTAGACTTCAATGGGAAGATTGATTCTGTCTTCAACAATCTGACCACGAGGATAGACACCATCTGCACTTAAGTTAATAAACTTGAGACACATATTGTCCAGACTGAAGACTCTATCAGGAGGATTGGAACTTCTAAGGAAGTAGGGGAAGGAAATAGGAAACACCACATCAATGCTATCATAGATGATGATTTTTGGCAAGTGGTGAAACATGAGAAGCTACAAGAAGGAGACTTTGAAGTGAAAAGTTCACTAAGTCTCGGTGGATCACAATGGTGTCGATCGACACAAACTAGTCCACATCGATCGACATCGACGATGTCTTTTTCGGATACGACTGCAGATTGTAACGCGGTTAGGATATTGACATATGCTGAATTCACGGCTTCTCATCCATACCCACCCACCCACACCTACGAAGATATCGATCGACGAGACGAGCCACTTATCGATCGACACAAAGAAGAGAGACGTATCGATTGACCCTACTCTCCACCTATCGATCGACACGCACCTCTCACTTACCAAGTGCAACTACCATCGATAGACAGCAACCGAATCAATGCACTCAGACCCACACCGCAACCACAAGCTAACCCTACCGAAATCACTGGTAACCCTTCAGACACTACACCTACATCAGAGGAAACTGAAGGAAGAAGGTTAAGGAGTAGGAAAGAGAAGATTCCTAAGAACCTTAAGAGGGAAGCTAATGAAAAGGAGATTGATGGTTTCACTAAGAGAGTTATCGGAATCCCACCAGAAAAACCTTTTGAGGAGGTTTATTTCACAAAAAGATTGTGGATGTTCTTCAGAGAAACAAGGGAGACTGAAACTGACATTAGGAGAAGGTTTGACAATGTCAGAGAAGATATGAGGAAAAGGATTACTTTGCCAAAGAAGAGTGATCCTGGGAAGTTTGCAATATCCTGTGTAGTAAAAGGGATTGAATTTCCTCATGCACTATGTGACACTGGTTCATCAGTCAGCATCCTACCAAAAGTCATGGCAGACCATCTGGGCCTGCAAGTAGAGCCTTCACCAGAGATCTTTACATTCGTGGATTACACTCAGAAAAACTCTGGAGGCTTCATCAGAGACCTAGAGGTACATATTGGTGATGCTATCGTCCCTGTAGATTTTCATGTCCTAGACATCAAGCTAAATTGGAACTCTTCCCTCTTACTTGGAAGAGCACTTATGGCTACAGTAGGAGCCATATGTGACATGAACACCAACAGGATGTGCTTGACTATGATAGATCCAGAGATCCACTACGACCCTGTCAAGCTTGGCAAACCACCAGCCAAATCAGTGGTAAAGGAAGATGATATTGGTATCATCGCAGTTTGTCATTGTGAAGTCGAGTACGAGAGAGAGTACTCGGGATCGATCGACAGCACTTTAACATCATCGATCGACACTTGCAAGTCAGAGGAGATCGACAACAACTATGGATCATCGATCGACAGAGACCCACCAGATGATGAACTCGATCTACCAGATCATTGCTACCCGAATTTCGCCATCCCACCCAGCCGAAAGGAAGATGATTACTCAGTAAGGAGTTGGGCAGATAGCGGATTTTATGAGAGTTTTGCAGTAGACATGGCCACCTCTTCCCACAGTGGAGACCACAGTGAAGAACATAATGCAGACTATTGGGAAGAGAGAGCTTGGGAAAATTACTTGGAGAATGGTAGATATGCAATTCAATTCCCACCATCGATCGACATCATACGCCCACCATCGATCGATTATCTACTTCATCCAGCAAAACGACATCGTCCATCGATCGACATCGCCAGTATCACATCGATCGATATTCACCCGGACGACTTGAAGGACAAAATCGGAATTTCACCGATTAAGGCAACACATGGGTATAAAAGGTTGACAACTCAAGCCACGAAAATTCAAAACTTTTCACCTTCTACCCAGCAGCTTCCAACATTCAGAAACTCATCAATGGAAGATTGCAACAACCTGTACAATCGATCCCACCGTGCAGCTAGATGTGCACAATCGATCGCCACCACCACACACCCATCGATCGACACCTTCAACAGAGCTCAACCGAGATCTTATGAACCTTACGATATCAGGAACGTTTCACTAACACCTGATGAATTTGGAATTTTCAGGGACACAGATGGCTATGCAAAAGCAATGGATGGAAGAGTTCTGCACATAACCAGAGAAGACGTAGCAGACATCCTCCAAGTTGCTAATGGACCAGAAAACCTGTTCACACAGCAACGTAGCCATCCAGACATCCTAACTCACGTCCAGGACAACCACAACACCAACACAAGGGAGGATACAGTTCCTCAACAATTTGGTCAACATATGAATTCCCCATCGATCGACATCGTTTCAACACCATCGATCCACGGCGGATATCCCGGATCGAACGAGAGACCAAGAGTCATATCGCCCGACCGACGATTGGAGTTTGGACGACGCGCCTTCAATACTAATGGATCCAGGAGATTCAAATGGGAAGCAAAAGATGAATATGGTGTCTACAGAGATGAGTTTGGCTATGCTAGAGGAGTTGATGGTGAGATCATCCAAGTTACCAAGGAGCAAGTAAAGAGAATTCTGGATAGAGCATCCCTTTTTCACAAAGGTTGCTTACGCCTTCCAGAATATACACGCCCCTACCATGCATACATACCACCACCAGTACCCTGCAATAGAGAGGAGATAGATGATATGGTGACTGATGTATGGAGAGCTCAGGCAGACCTTGAGGCGAACTTGCACACATTGGTGGAAGACACTTTCCAGCCTTTGGATGTCAGTTACAAGGACTTCCACAATGATATGGCTGAGATAAGAGTGGAGCTTGGAAACATATTGACCATGCTTGAGAAAAAGGCTACGCCACCAGTATCGACCGACAGAGCACCTGCACCATCGATCGACATCGGCAAGACTACATCCATGGACCGACCAGAATGTTCATCACCTAAGAGAGATGAATGGGAGGTTGCTTATTTCAATACACGGATTGGAGACGTCTACAGCCCTCTCAACAACAATGTCGAATGGTTAAGCAAGAGGATCGATCTTCTACAGAACGAGCTAGCATCAATTCGCAAGAAAGATCAAGCTTAGAATGCTACTTTTCCATCGATCGACACACTAAACTCATCGTCGATCGACACAAGGTTCGCAGAACTGGAAGATAGGATGAAAGCATACGACGAGAAGCATGATCTTTTAAGTTCACCTATCATGCGATACCTGGATACACTGTCACGACAGCTGGACAAGCTAGAAAGAGACATGAGCATAGTTCAAGATCATCTTGGTCTTCGTGACAACACGGCAACATCGATCGACAGGCCTAGACCAACATCGATCGACATCGAGCCACCACCAGCGAGAAGAGAATGCACTACAGCAGAAGTTGATGAACTTCAACATGAGCTGTACGAGGCTATGGATGCTATGGAGAGGAGACTCAACGGGACCTGTGATACCATTGATTATACTGTTAACGAACGAGTTAACAGCCTATGCAGAACTACTCGCCATATGAAGGGCAATATACGTACTCCGCAGTACCAAGGACAATGCTCTCAGTCGATCGACACAGTAGATTCCGAGTCGACCGACAGACCCCTCAGCGAAATGACCGACGCGCATCTGGTCGCATCGATCGACACCGAGTCTTTAGCAGCTCGAGATCAGTTTATTCTTGACAAGATCGATGCATTACAGAGTGAGCTGAAAGAATTGTCTGTACATACCTACCAGACCATCGACAAGAAGGTTGGCAACATCGAATACATCAAGAATTTTGTGAGGAAACTTCAAGATACAGTCCTCAAGATAGATAAGAAACAACTACGAGCGGATGACGCCACAAGAAGCTTCGTCGCCACATGGTTCAATAGCAGGAGACACAAAATTGATGATTGCTGTCCAGCAATCAGCAGATTCTGCACCCCATGACTTACTCACCTACCACAGTCAAGCTAAATGACTATAACAAAGCGCTGAGTGGGAGGCAACCCACTATTAGGTTTTCTTTTATTTTTTCTTTATTTTATTTATTTTTTATTTTTGCTTTTATTTTTCGGATTTATTTTTCAGTTTTTATTAGATCCAAGTAGAATGATGATTCCATCGACCGACATTCACCATTCATATCGCTCGACACCACACGACCATTACTAACGATCGACGTATACCACTACGAATCGATCGACACCTTGTCGATCAGGTTTATTCATTCTACCTTGTTATACTTATTATTTATGACTTAGTTTACCTCGCCACCGGCTGTGTTACACTGGGACAGTGTAATTTAAGTCTGGGGGGGGGGAGTTTACTAATATGTGTTTTTATTTTGGTTTTTATTTAAATTGTTTTTCAAAATTATTTTTGGCATATGTATTAAATAAGGAACATTGATATAGATTTATATTTGATCGTCTTACCACTCTTTAGCACCATTCTAGATTACTGATTGCAGATAGTACTAAAGATGCTAAAGTGGATCAACCTGCCATCTATATTCACTAGCTAAGATTGTTTGAAGGAACCAAAGCTGACCTCTAACACTAATACAGACTTATTTGCTTGTCTTGGGGCTTGAAAACCACTGGATCGGAATCCTCTTACAAGTCTGGAAGGTAAAAAGTCTGTGTGTTTCTGGTTCCCTTCCTTCTCTCTCTTCAGCATCTCGAGATCTAAGTTTATGTTATAAAAGATTGAAATGATTTCTTGAGAGGCAGAGGGGTAGGAGTGTCTCCCGCGACCCTAGTATTCTAAATCTCAAGGATGATCACACATTGTGGAAACGAGGGATAGGTTGAGTACCGAACCCCATTATTCGCTACACTTTGCCAAAAATGTATGAGTTACAATGCAAATGTCAATGAGATGGACAAGATGACCTATGTGGCATCGAAACCTGTTGAAATTGAAACTAATAAGAGATTCAGAGAAGAGAGTTGAGGGGAGAAAGGGATCAGAGAAGACTACATGTGTGTTCAGATACTTGTTTGAGTTGAATCCATGTGTCCTTTGATCGATACTCCCAAGGTAAAGCCTGCACTTTTATTTTATGTTAAGAAATAAGGTTAGTAAAGGGGAATGTCAGATGAGATTTGCTAAGTTGTTGACTAGATGAGTTTGGTTGCTAAGCTAGGATAAGGCATGATGAACTTCTGTGATTAGGATGTTTAGACATGAATTGCAAACCCATAGAGTGATGACTTCAAAATTTTTAATCTTTGAAATCCTGCTATTTTTCAAACCTTTTCCAAAGACTACTGTTTTTGCTTGTCGAAAAGCAAAGGAGTAAGTCTGGGGGAGTTTATATACCATGGATTTTACCTGTTTTTAACCATGGTATAATAGTATTTTATTGTATATTTAATCTGTTTTCTAGCCTGTTATGTATGTTTTCAGGTTCAGGAGCATTTTGTGAGAAAGTGATGTTTTTGGAGCATTTTGGAGTACAAGAGATGATATACCCGAGTTGACCATTCAAGACTAAGTCGGAAGTCAACATTGCGATTATAATCGATCGATATTCATCCTGAGTTGTCGATCGATGTAGCTGAGAAGATCCGCGTACTAGAAGATTATAATCGATCGATACACATCCAGTGTTGTCGATCGATATCGAGTACGAAATGGTTTAGCCGACTACTTCACCAAGATTTCACCAAATTACGAGATTTCCCCTGACGAGTTTTTAACCTAATGGAAATGCTTAAATATTCCTGCTAAGTGTTTTTGACGGCAACCTTGAGCCTTCGAAAGAAGCAAGCTTTTAACAACCCTCAAAGCAGAGAGTGTGAGAGAGAGACTAGAGTTTTATTTGTGTTTGAGAGATTGGAGAGATTTCTCATCTCCTTTTGTATTTCTACTTTATTCTATCTATGCAATTCTTTCATCTATCTATTGTTATGAATTGCTTAGCTATGTCTGAGTAGTCTACTTGTTAGATCTAGGGTTCAAATAGGTTTGTGGGATTAGCCCCAAACTATAATTGCTAAGTTGTGATACTCATCAAATGGATTGCACCCTATGCTTGTTTTAGATTAGCTAACTAGAACATAGATCACTAGGATCTTAGATTATCTTGAATTATCCATTTGTGCTTGCCTGTTTCCCGTTGAGAAGAACGACAGTTCCTCCTTGAGACCTTGTGGTCATATTCGGCTCGCGCCTAGGCAGATATAGAAGCCGTTGATCGATATCCCGACAGGTGAATCGATCGGAGCTGCGAAAGGTGTATCGCTCGATATCTAAAAAAAGGATATCGATCGACTCTTTTTCTGTGTCATCATGCGAAAGGTGTGGCCAGAGATCTCGATCGACACCATTGTGATCCACCGAGACTTAGTGAAATTTCCACTTCGAAGTCTCCTTCTTGTAGCTTCTCCTGTTTCACCACTTGCCAGAAATCATCATCTATGATAGCATTGACGTGGTGTTTCCTATTTCCTTCCCCTACTTCCTTAGAAGTTCCAATCTTCCTGATAGAGTCTTCAGTCTGGACAATCTGTGTCTCAAGTTTCTTAACTTGAGTGCAGATGGTGTCTATCCTCGTGGTCAGGTTGTTGAAGACAGAATCAATCTTCCCATTGAAGTCTACTGTAAGCTTCTGCTGTCCTTCCAAAACTTTATCAATCATGGCATCAAACTTACTCTCCTGGGTGGGTGGTGGTGGGTTTTGGTAAGCTGAGTTGCCGTAGTTCCTTGTGTTAGTGAAGGGTTTCTGATACTATGAATTCTGGTTGTAGCTACTCTTCTGACCATTGCCAAAAAAGTTTATGTTTCCACTCTGATTTCCATATCTCTGAAATCCAGAACCTCCAATGTAGTTCACATCTTCTTCTGTATCATCCTCTCTAGCCTCTCCTTCTTCAGCTGAGCAGACTGGCTGCCCCAGAAATGCATGTAAAGCATCTATCTTGGCTCTGACTTCATCCATCTGGTCTTCCCCGATGGCTGCAACCGATTTCTTCTTGTCAGAATCAGTGTTCTTGGTGCTGCTGTTGTTGGTTAGGTTCTCAATAAGTCTCACAGCCTCTATTGGATTCCTAGTGTTGAAGTTCCCCTCACTAGCAGTATCAAGAGCCATCTGATACCTTAAGGCGATACCTCTGTAGAAAGTGCTTAACAGCTGCACTTCATTGAATCCATGGTGTGGACAGTCTCGCTGGAAGAACTTGAATCTGATCCACGCGTCTTTAAAAGTCTCACTAGGCTTTTGCGCGAAAGTGGCGATTTTGCTTCTTAAGTCTTCAGCGCGTGCCTCATCAAAGAAATTACGCAGGAAGGCGTTTTTGATGTCGGCCCAGGATGTCAGTGATCCTGTAGGTAGCTGCTTGAGCCAGTGCGAAGCTTCTCCAATCAGTGCGTATTTGAAGAGCTTGCAGAGTAGGTAGTCCTCGGGGACTTCATCCATACAAATAGCAGCGATAAGATCCTCGAACCTCTCCAGATGGTCCATAGGATGCTCGTGTGATTGCCCAAAATAAGGTATCTGAGAAATGAGAGAGTAGTACTGAGGCTTGAGCTCGATCGTCATCCTATGGAAGTCGGATAGCTGATCTGTTGGTGTAGTACTCGTATGGACGGTTATAGTCTGCCAACGATCGTGTTTGAGCTTCTTCTGTAGCCTCAGCTTCAGGTTTAGGGATTATGTTTCCCTGTGCATCTAGCTTCTGACCTGTTGCATTACGCAGATGACCATCTTGGTCATACAAGTTTCCATTCTCGCCCTGCGTGAAAATAACAATCGCGACCATGCTTCGCGGAGTAGTGTCAATCGATATACGGTGAGAAGTATCGAATGATGCGGATCGGCGAACGGTATCGGTCGATGGTGTTGTCTGAGTGTCGGTCGACTGTCGAACGTGAGTATCAGTCGACGTTAATGCGGTTCTGTCGATCGATGCGGAGCGTAGGTCTTTGCGGATTGAGCGTTCCAAGTGTGCAGGATCCTTAGAGAATAATAGTTGATTTCCCCTGTTGTTTCTGGTACTGCTGAGCATGTACCTGAAAAGACAAGAAAATTTTAAATAAGAAAGGGGATAAAAGAAAAACCTAAGATTAATAAGATTAAATCTAATGGCGATCAAAGCTCCCCGGCAACGGCGCCAATTTGATAGTGCTCAAATTACCCAGTAGAGCTTACTCTCTCAAATAAGAGGTACAACTGTAGTACTTAGGGATCGAATCACGAGGAGCTAGGGAACCAATTAAATAAAATCTACTAATCAATCCTAGGCAATGTTGGTTTATATGATAGTAATGAAAATAACAATTCCTAAAATGAACAAGGTAGTTGCTCTAACTAACAATATGATGGGTTGTTTAAATGTGATAAAGAGTGCTACACATAGGGTTTCTATTCAGGAATGGAGATTATAATCTCTATAAATGCTTTAACAAGTTGCTTGCATGATACTATAGATCTCAACCGCTTAACTCAAGTGAAGTATCACTGGTTAAAATATCTAGATCTCTGGCCACACCTTTCGCATGATGACACAGAAAAAGAGTCAGTCGATATCCTTGCGAGATATCGAGCGATACACCTTTCGCAGCGCCGATCGATTTACCTGTCGGGATATCGATCGACGGCTTCTAGATCTGCCTAGGCGCGAGCCGAATATGACCACAAGGTCTCAAGGAGGAACTGTCGTTCTTCTCACGGGAGACAAGCAAGCTCAAATGGATAATTCAAGATAATCAAAGATCCTAGTGATCTATATTCTAGTTAGCTAATCTAAAACAAGCATAGGGTGCAATCCATTTGATGAGTATCACAACTTAGCAATTATAGTTTGGGGCTAATCCCACAAACCTATTTAAACCCTAGATCTAACAAGTAGACTACTCAGACATAGCTAAACAATTCATAACAATAGATAGATGAAAGAATTGCATAGATAGAATAAAGTAGAAATACAAAAGGAGATGAGAAATCTCTCCAATCTCTCTCAAACAAATAAAACTCTAGTCTCTCTCTCTCACTCTCTGCTTTGAGGGTTGTTAAAAGCTTGCTTCTTTCGAAGGTTCAAGGTTGCCGTCAAAAACACTTAGCAGGAGTATTTAAGCATTTCCATTAGGTTAAAAACTCGTCAGTGGCAATCTCGTAATTTGGTGAAGTCTTGGTGAAGTAGTCGGCTAAACCATTTCGTCCTCGATATCGATCGACAACAATGAATGTGTATCGATCGATTATAATCTTCTAGTACGCGGATCTTCTCAGCTACATCGATCAACAACTCAAGATGAGTATTGATCGATTATAATCACAATGTTGACTTCCGACTTAGTCTTGAATGGTCAACTCGGGTGTATCATCTCTTGCACTCCAAAATGCTCCAAAAACATCACTTTCTCACAAAATGCTCCTGAACCTGAAAACATACCTAACAGGCTAGAAAACAGATTAAATATATAATAAAATACTAGTATACCATGGTTAAAACGGGTAAAATCAATGGTATATCAGCAAGCAACTTGTTAAAGCATTTATAGAGATTATAATCTCCATTCCTGAATAGAAACACTATGTCTAGCACACTTTATCACATTCAAACAACCCATCATATTGTTAGTTAGAGCAACTACCTTGCTCATTTTAGGTATTGTTATTTTCATTTCTATCATATAAACCAACCATGCCTAGGATTGATTAGTAGATTTTATTTAATTGGTTCCCTAGCTCCGCGTGATTCGATCCCTAAGTACTACAGATGTACCTCTTATTTGAGAGAGTAAACTATACTGGGTAATTTGAGCACTATCAAATTTGGCGCCGTTGCCGGGGAGCTTTGATCGCCATTAGATTTAATCTTATTAATCTTAAGTTTTTCTTTTATCCCCTTTCTTATTTAAATTTTTCTTGTCTTTTCAGGTACATGCCCAGCAGTACCAGAAGCAACAGGGGAAATCAACTATTATTCTCAGAGGATCCTGCACACTTGGAACGCTCAATCCGCAAAGACCTACACTCCGCATCGTTCGACAGAACCGCACTACCGTCGACTGATACTCACGTTCGACAGTCGACCGACACTCAGACAACACTGTCGACCGACACTCAGACAACACCGTCGACTGATACCGTTCGCCGATCCGCATCGTTCGATACTTCTAACCGTATATCGATCGACACTACTCCGCGAAGCATGGTCGCGATTGTTATTCTCACGCAGGGCGAGAATGGAAACTTGTATGACCAAGATGGTCATCTGCGTAATGCAACAGGTCAGAAGCTAAATGCACAGGGAAACATAATCCCTGAACCTGAAGCTGAGGCTAAAGAAGAAGCTCAAACACGATCGTTGGCAGACTATAACCGTCCAGACGAGTACTACACCAACAGATCAGCTATCTGACTTCCAGAGATTCAGAAGCCGAACTTCGAGCTCAAGCCTCAGTACTACTCTCTCGTGTCTCAGATACCTTATTCTGGGCAATCACACGAGCATCCTATGGACCATCTGGAGAGGTTTGAGGATCTTATCGCTGCTATTCGTATGGATGGAGTCCCCGAGGACTACCTACTCTGCAAGCTCTTCAAATACTCACTTATTGGAGAAACTTCGCACTGGCTCAAAGATGTAGCGGAAGCTTCTAGGGATAGAACTAGATCCGTTTATTCCACGAATACACGAATCTAGGGTTTGTGAATACTCTTCACAGTGCTTAATTAAAAGCTCTTAGGGTTTGAGAATACTCTTCTCAGTGGTTTATCAAAACCTCTTCTGGAAAACTCCTTTATTAATCAAATCATCATAAACTGAATACAACCATAGAGTCTAAAAGACTATATATAAGAAAGCCATAAAACCCTAAAATATTAAGATAATTATCAAAACCCTTAATTAAATAAATAATAATATATTTGGAAATATTCCAAATATTTATCTGCATCATTCTCTCCGGATTGGAGAAGATTCGCCCTCGAATCTTGATCGTAGAATTCGAATCCAAAATGTTTTCCAAGAAAAACTCTTCCTCGAATCTTCAATAGCTTGTATCGCACGGTTTTTGCACGAATCCGATTGTAACTTGAATCTTCAAAAATCTGTTTTTGCACAAACTTTGCACAAAGCAGATAATTAAGTTTCTGCCCAAAATCTTCATCAATATAACTTCGCCCTATTTTTGCACGAAAATCGTTCTGCACAGACTTTACACAGATCTCGTCCCGTCCGAATTTTGCACAAACTTCATCTTTATTAACAGAGTCGACAACACAAATATCTTCTTCGATAAATCTCTCCTCGTCATCATCATCATCAAACTGCACATCTTGAGCTCGTGCTGCTTCTCTTTTCTTTAATGCCTCATCGAACTTATTTAATGCCGTGCAGAAATCTTGTTCTAACTTCTTATAAATCTGAGATCTTGTTTAAGCTTTTCCAAGATATGATCTTGTTTAAGCTTTTCCAAGATCTCAGCTAGTGGTTGTTGTTGTAGATACATCTGCGATCAAGATAATAGAACCTGGCACTGATACCAACTGATGTAGCGGAAGCTTCTAGGGATAGAACTAGATCCGTTTATTCCAAGAATACACGAATCTAGGGTTTGTGAATACTCTTCACAGTGCTTAATTAAATGCTCTTAGGGTTTGAGAATACTCTTCTTAGTGGTTTATCAAAACCTCTTCTGAAAAACTCCTTTATTAATCAAATCATCATAAACTGAATACAACCATAGAGTCTAAAAGACTATATATAAGAAAGCCATAAAATCCTAAAATATTAAGATAATTATCAAAACCCTTAATTAAATAAATAATAATATATTTAGAAATATTCCAAATATTTATCTGCATCACTCAAGCAGCTACCTACAGGATCATTGACATCCTGGGCCGACATCAAAAACGCCTTCCTGCGTAATTTCTTTTATGAGGCACGCACTGAAGACTTAAGAAGCAAAATCGCCACTTTCGCGCAAAAGCCTAGTGAGACTTTTAAAAACGCGTGGATCAGATTCAAGTTCTTCCAGCGAGACTGTCCACACCATGGATTCAATGAAGTGCAGCTGTTAAGCACTTTCTACAGAGGTATCGCCTTAAGGTATCAGATGGCTCTTGATACTGCTAGTGAGGGGAACTTCAACACTAGGAATCCAATAGAGGCTGTGAGACTTATTGAGAACCTAGCCAACAGCAGCAGCACCAAGAACACTGACTCTGACAAGAAGAAATCGGTTGCAGCCATCGGGGAAGACCAGATGAATGAAGTCAGAGCCAAGATAGATGCTTTACATGCATTTCTGGGGCAGCCAGTCTGCTCAGCTGAAGAAGGAGAGGCTAGAAAGGATGATACATAAGAAGATGTGAACTACATTGGAGGTTCTGGATTTCAGAGATATGGAAACCAGAGTGGAAACATAAACTTTCTTGGCAATGGTCAGAAGAGTAGCTACAACCAGAATTCACAGTATCAGAAACCTTTCACTAACACAAGGAACTACGACAACTCAGCTTACCAAAACCCACCGCCACCCACCCAGGAGAGTAAGTTTGATGCCATGATTGATAGAGTTCTGGAAGGACAGCAGAAGCTTACAGTAGACTTCAATGAAAAGATTGATTCTGTATTCAACAACCTGACCACAAGGATAGACACCATCTGCACTCAAGTTAAGAAACTTGAGACACAGATTGTCCAGACTGAAGACTCTATCAGGAGGATTGGAAATTCTAAGGAAGTAGGGGAAGGAAATAGGAAACACCACGTCAATGCTATCATAGATGATGATTTCTGGCAAGTGGTGAAACAGGAGAAGCTACAAGAAGGAGACTTCGAAGTGGAAAGTACACTAAGTCTCGGTGGATCACAATGGTGTCGATCGACACCAACTAGTCCACATCGATCGAGATCGACGATGTCTTTTCCGGATACGCTTGCAGATTGCAACGCGGTTAGGATATTGACACATGCTGAATTCACGGCTTTTCATCCATACCCACCCACCCACACCTACGAAGATATCGACCGAGGAGACGAGCCACTCATCGATCGACACAAAGAAGAGAACCGTATCGATCGACCCTTTTCTCCACCTATCGATCGACCCGCACCTCTCACATACCGAGTGTAACTACCATCGATAGACAGCTACCGGATCAATGCACTCAGACCCACACCGAAACCACAAGTTAACCCTACCGAAATCACTGGTAACCCTTCAGACACTACACCTACATCAGAGGGAACTGAAGGAAGAAGGTTAAGGAGTAGGAAGGAGAAGATTCCTAAGAACCTTAAGAGGGAAGCTAATGAAAAGGAGATTGATGGTTTCACTAAGAGAGTTATCGAAATCCCACCAGAGAAACCTTTTGAGGAGGTTTATTTCACAAAGAGATTGTGGATGTTCTTCAGAGAAACAAGGGAGACTGAAACTGACATTAGGAGAAGGTTTGACAATGTCAGAGAAGATATGAGGAAAATGATTACTTTGCCAAAGAAGAGTGATCCTGGGAAGTTTGCAATACCATGTGTGGTACAAGGGATTGAATTTCCTCATGCACTATGTGACACTGGTTCATCAGTCAGCATCTTACCAAAGGTCATGGCAGACCATCTGGGCCTGCAAGTAGAGCCTTCACCAGAGATTTTTACTTTCGTGGATTACTCTCAGATAAACTCTGGAGGCTTCATCAGAGACCTGGAGGTACATATTGGTGATGCTATCGGCCCTATGGATTTTTATGTCCTAGACATCAAGCTAAATTGGAACTCTTCCCTCTTACTTGGAAGAGCATTTATGGCTACAGTATCAGCCATATGTGACATGAACACCAACAGGATGTTCTTGACTATGATAGATCCAGAGATCCACTACGACCCTGTCAAGCTTGGCAAACCACCAGCCAAATCAGTGGTCAAGAAAGATGATACTGGTATCATCGCAGTTTGTCATTGTGAAGTCGAGTACGAGACAAAGTACTCGGGATCGATCGACAGTACTTTAAAGTCATCGATCGACACATGCAAGTAAGAGGAGATCGACAACAAATATGGATCATCGATCGACAGAGACCCACCAGATGATGAACTCGATCTACAAGATCATTGCTACCCGAATTTCGCCATCCCACCCAACCGAAAGAAAGATGATTACTCAGTAAGGAGTTGGGCAGATAGCGGATTTCATGTGAGTTTTGCAGTAGACATAGCTACCTCTTCCCACAATGGAGACCACAGTGAAGAACATGATGCAGACTATTGGGAAGAGAGAGCTTGGGAAAATTACTTGGAGAATGACAGATTTGCAATTCGATTCCCAAAATCGATCGACATCAAACGCCCACCATCGATCGATTATCTACTTCATCCAGCAAAACGACATCGTTCATCGATCGACATTGCCAGTATCATATCGATCGATATTAACCCAGACGACTTTAAGGACAAAATCGGAATTTCACCGATTAGGACAACACATGGGTATAAAGGGTTGACAACTCAAGCCACGAAAATTCAAAACTTTTCACCTTCTACCCAGCAGCTTCCAACATTCAGAAACCTATCAATGGAAGACTGCAACAACATCTACAATCGATCAAACCGTGCAGCTAGACGTGCACCATCGGTCGCCACCACCACACACCCATCGATCGACACCTTCAACAGAGCTCAACCTCGATCTCATGAACCTTACGATATCGGGAACGTTTCACTAACACCTGATGAATTTGGAATTTCCAGGGACACAGATGGCTATGCAAGAGCAATGGATGGAAGAGTTCTGCACATAACCAGAGAGGACATTGCAGACATCCTCCAAGTTGCTAATGGACCAGAAAACCTGTTCACACAGCAACGTAGCCATCCAGACATCCTAAATCACGTCCAGGACAACCACAACACCAACACAAGGGAGGATACAGTTCCTCAACACTTCGGTCAACCTAGACATTCACCATCGATCGACATCGTTTCAACACCATCGATCGACGGCGGATATCCCGGATCGATCGACAGACCAAGAGTCAGATCGCCCGACAGACGATTGGAGTTTGGACGACGTGCCTTCAATACTGATGGATCCAGGAGATTCAAGTGGAAAGCTAAGGATGAATATGGTGTCTACAGAGATGAGTTTGGCTATGCTAGAAGAGTTGATGGTGAGATCATCCATGTTACCAAGGAGCAAGTAAAGAGAATTCTGGATAGAGCATCCCTTTTTCACAGAGGTTTCTTACGCCTTCCAATACACACACGCCCTTCCCATGCATACACACCACCACCAGTGCCCTACAGTAGAGAGGAGGTAGATGATATGGTGACTGATGTATGGAGAGCTCAGGCACACCTTGAGGCAAACATGAACACATTGGTGGAAGACACTATCCAGCCTTTGCATGTCAGTTACAAGGACTTCCAGAATGATATGGCTGAGATAAGAGTGGAGCTTGGAAACATATTGACCATGCTTGAGAAAGAGGCTACGCCACCAGTATCGACCGACAGAGTACCTGTACCATCGATCGACATCGGCAAGACTACACGCATGGACCGACCAGACTGTTCATCACCTAAGAAAGATGAATGGGAGGTTGCTTACATCAATACACGGATTGGAGACGTCTACAGCCCTCTCAACAACAATGTCGAATGGTTAAGCAAGAGGATCGATCTTCTACAGAAAGAGTTGGACACAATTTGCCAGAATGACCAAGCTAAGTTTGCTACTTTTTCATCGATCGACACACATTCTTCACCATCGATCGACAAAAGGTTCGCAGAACTGGAAGATAGAATGAAAGCGTATGTAAGGAAGCATGAAATTTTCAGTTCACCTATCCTGCGATGCCAGCACACAATGTCACGGCAGCTGGACAAGCTAGAAAGAGACATGAGCATTGTTCAAGCTTATATTGATCTTCGTGACAGCAACGAAGCATCGATCGACAGGCCTAGACCAATATCGATCGACAGCGAACCACCACCAGCAAAGAGAGCATGCACTGCAACAGAAGTTGATGATATCAAAGATCAGCTTTACGAAGCTATGAATTCTATGGAGGAAAGACTCATCGAAAGAAGTGATAACATTGAAGAGACTCAAAATGAAAGAGTGACCAACCTTTGCAGAGCTACTGGTCTCTTGAAGAATGAGATATGCAGTATGCAGGGAAATATTGAGTACCAAGGCCAACATTCAGAATTGATCGACACAGCTGACACAGAGTCGATCGACAGCGATCCCAGCGAAGCGACCGAAGTACCAATTGTAGCATCGATCGATACCGCATCTTTGACAGATCAGGATCAACAGATTCAAGAACATCACGCCAAAGACCAACATGCAGAACTATCTGAGCATTCTAGATTTGACTTCTATCAGCATCAGTTAGACACAGAAGATTTGGTCAGAAGGTTGCAAGTCATCAAAGCCGATTTAGCAAAGATATCTCCTAGATGGACAAGATCAGGTGATGCCGCAAGAAGCTTCACTGCTGCTGAGTCCAAAGATGAGGGAAGTGTTTGCCTACCAGCAAACAGCAACCCCCACTGCACCCCATGAGTCACTCACCTACCACAGTCAAGCTAAATAACTATAACAAAGCACTGAGTGGGAGGCAACCCACTATTAGGTTTTCTTTTTCTTTATTTTATTTTATTTTTCATTTTTGCTTTTATTTTTTTTCGTATTTATTTTACAGTTTTTTATTAGATCCAAGTAGAATGATAATTCCATCGACCGACATTCACCATTCATATCGCTCGACACCACACGACCATTACTAACGATCGACGTATACCACTACGAATCGATCGACATCTTGTCGATCAGGTTTATTCATTCTAACTTATTATATTAATTAATTATGCTTTATTTTATTTACCTCACCACCGGCTGTGTTACACTGGGACAGTGTAATTTAAGTCTCGGGAGAGTTTACTAATATGTGTTTTTGTTTTGGTTTTTATTTAAATTGTTTTTCAAAATTATTTTTCGCATAAGTATCATAGGAACATTGATATGGATTTATATTTGATTGTCTGACCACTCTTTAGCACCATTCTAGATTACTGATTGCAGATAGTACTAAAGATGCTAAAGTGGATCAACTTGCCATCTATATTCACTAGCTAAGATTGTTTGAAGGAACCAAAGCTGACCTCCAACACTAATACGGACTTATTTGCTTGTCTTGGGGCTTGGAAATCACTGGATCGGAATCCTCCTACGAGTCTGGAAGGTAAAAAGTATGTGTGTTTCTGGTTCCCTTCCTTCTCTCTCTTCGGCATCTCGAGATCTAAGTTTATGTTATAAAAGATTGAAATGATTTCTTTAGAGGCAGAGGGGTAGGAGTGATTCCTGCGACCCCAGTATTCTAAATCTCAAGGATGATCACACATTGTGGAAACGAGGGATACGTTGAGTACCGAACCCCATTATTCGCTACACTTTGCCAAAAATGTATGAGTTACAATGCAAATGTCAATGAGATGGACTAGATGACCTATGCTGCATCGAAACCTGTTGAAATTGAAACTAATAAGAGAGAAAAGAAGAGAGAAGAGGGGAGAAAGGGATCAGAGAAGACTACCTGTGTGTTCAGATACTTGTTTGAGTTGAATCCATGTGTCCTTTGATCGATACTCCCAAGGTAAAGCCTGCACTTTTATTTTATGTTAAGAAATGAGGTTAATAGGGGGGAATGTCAGATGAGAATTGCTAAGTTGTTGACTAGATGAGTTTGGTTGCTAAGCTAGGATAAGGCATGATGAACTTCTGTGATTAGGATGTTTAGACATGAATTGCAAACCCATAGAGTGATGACTTCAATATATTGAATCTTTGAGTTCCTGCTATTTCCAAACCTTTTCCAAAGACTACTGTTTTTGCTTGAGGACAAGCAAAGGAGTAAGTCTGGGGGAGTTGATATACCATGGATTTTACCCGTTTTTAACCATGGTATACTAGTATTTTATTATATATTTAATCAGTATTCTAGCCTGTTAGGTATGTTTTCAGGTTCAGGAGCATTTTCCGAGAAAATGATGTTTTTGGAGCATTTTGGAGTGCAAGAGATGATACACCCGAGTTGACCATTCAAGACTAAGTCGGAAGTCAACATTGCGATTATAATCGATCGATACTCATCTTGAGTTGTCGATCGATGTAGCTGAGAAGATCCGTGTACTAGAAGATTATAATCGATCGATACACATTCAGTGTTGTCGATCGATATCGAGGACGAAATGGTTTAGCCGACTACTTCACCAAGACTTCACCAAATTACGAGATTGCCCCTGACGAGTTTTTAACCTAATGGAAATGCTTAAATACTCCTGATAAGTGTTTTTGACGGCAACCCTGAACCTTCGAAAGAAGCAAGCTTTTAACAACCCTCAAAGCAGAGAGTGTGAGAAAGAGACCAGAGTTTTATTTGTTTTGAGAGAGATTGGAGAGATTTCTCATCTCCTTTTGTATTTCTACTTTATTCTATCTATGCAATTCTTTCATCTATCTATTGTTATGAATTGTTTAGCTATGTCTGAGTAGTCTACTTGTTAGATCTAGGGTTTAAATAGGGTTGTGGGATTAGCCCCAAACTATAATTGCTAAGTTGTGATACTCATCAAATGGATTGCACCCTATGCTTGTTTTAGATTAGCTAACTAGAACATAGATCACTAGGATCTTTGATTATCTTGAATTATCCATTTGAGCTTGCCTGTCTCCCGTTGAGAAGAACGACAGTTCCTCCTTGAGACCTTGTGGTCATATTCGGCTCGCGCCTAGGCAGATCTAGAAGCCATCGATCGATATCCCGACAGGTGAATCGATCGGCGCTGCGAAAGGTGTATCGCTCGATATCTCGCAAGGATATCGACCGACTCTTTTTCAGTGTCATCATGCGAAATGTGTGGCCAGAGATCTAGATATTTTAACCAGTGATACTTCACTTGAGTTAAGCGGCTGAGATCTATAGTATCATGCAAGCAACTTGTTAAAGCATTTATAGAGATTATAATCTCCATTCCTGAATAGAAACCCTATGTCTAGCACTCTTTATCACATTTAAACAACCCATCATATTGTTAGTTAGAGCAACTACCTTGCTCATTTTAGGAATTGTTATTTTCATTTCTAATAAACCAACCTTGCCTAGGATTGATTAGTAGATTTTATTTAATTGGTTCTCTAGTTCCTCGTGGTTCGATCCCTAAGTACTACAGCTGTATCTCTTATTTGAGAGAGTAAGCTCTACTGGGTAATTTGAGCACTATCACCTAGACGCGAGCCGATAATGAACACTAGGTCTTAAGGAGGGCGGTTAGCTCTTCTCCAAGGAAACAACTAGGTTAAACAGATAATTCAAGATATCAAGGATCCTAGTGATCTATGCTCTAGTTAGCTAATCTAGAACAAGCATAGGGTACAATCCATTTGATGAATATCACAACTTAGCAAGTATAGTTTGGGGCTAATCCCACAAACCTATCTGAACCTTAGATCTAACATGTGGATCTATTCAGACATGATAGTTGTCACAGAAATCATAGATGAATAGATGAAATGCAATAGATAAATAAACCAAAAGCAAAGGAGTTCCAGGAGGACTTTGAAGGAGTTCCTCCCTTCTCTCCTAAACTAAGAACAATAGAAAGAGTAAAAAGTGTGTAAAGCGTGTAGCCGTCAACAATGGCTTAGAAATAACCTAAATAGGATTTCTGGTCGTCAAGGGTATTTTGGTAACTTTGTGGTGATTCCTGAGCTTCAGTCGGTCATGTAATATACTTGGCCCACATTCTGATGTCTCTGTCGATCGACATGCAGTGTGCATCATCGATCGACATACAATCCTCTTCTCGACAGCCTTCTCTCGCGAGGCAGACTGACCACTCTTCAGTAAATCAGGCATAACGTCCGCTATAGGATGTGGATTGACCTCAGACAGGAGGCACTGGAAAGCTAACTCAAAGCTATATCTTGTTTCAAAAGATGGGCTGAATCCAACGGTGGGAAGGTCTCCATCGAGAGCTAAACATCTGAAGCGTCTGTGCAGTTCTGCACTTTGAAAGACTCCAAAAGACACCAAAATCGCCTTATATACCATGGGTAAAAATAGGTAAAATCCATGGTATATCAACTCCCTCAGACTTACCCTTTTGATTGTCTTCAAGCAAAACAAACATGCAGTATCTCTGAAAGAGGTTTGAAAACAGTAGGGACTCTCATCATTTAAACACTCAGTTCATCATCTCTTTAGTAGTGCAAACCAAATCATAAACATCCTAACCTTAGAAGCAGATTATACCATATCCTAGTTTAGCAACCAAATTCCACTAGTTCCACAACCTAAAAGATCTTGTCTGACAATCCCCTCTACTAACCTCATTTCTTACATAAAAATAAAAGTGTAGGCTTTACCTTGGGAGTATCGATTAAAGGACACATGGATTCAACTCAAACAAGTTTTTGAACACACAGGTAGTCTTCTCAGATCCCTTTCTCCCCTCATCTCTCTTTTCTGAATCTCTTATTAGTTTCAATTTCAACAGGTTTCGATGCCAACACAGGTCATCTAGTCTATCTCATTGACATTTGCATTTGTAACTCATACATTTTGACAAAGTGTAGCGAATAATAGGGTCTCAGGTAATTTACTTATCCCTTGTTTCCACAATGTGTGATCACCCCTAAGGTTTAGAATAATGGGATCGCAGGAGACACTCCTACCCCTCTGCCTCTCAAGAAATCATTTCAATCTTCTATAACATAAAACATAGATCTTTGAGATGCCGAAGAGTAAGAAAGAAGGGAACCAGAAACACACGGACTTTTTACCTTCCAGACTTATAAGAGGATTCTGATCCAATGAATACCAAACCCCAAGACAAGCAAGTCAAAGCAGTATTAGGTTGGAGGTCAGCTTTGGTTCCTTCAAACAATTTCAGCAAGTGCAAACATAGTTGACAGGTTGATCCATTTTAGTATCTCTAGTACTTCATCAGTCAGTAAGTCTAAGACTGGTCTAAAGAGTGGTTAGATGACAAGTAATAAATCGATTAAGATGATATCCCCTTATTGACTCAATAAAAACTTTTTTGAAAATGTTTTAGATAAGACTCATGAAGTAGATAATCATTAGTAATCCCCCCAGACTTAAATTACCTTGTCCCCAGTGTAAAATATCAGTAGAACCTCCCCCAGACTTAAATAACACTATAATGGTGTTATCAAGTCGGAGATTGGTGAGAAATAAACCATAAGGTACTCAATTTAACAAGTTAGAACGAAATACCTGACCAGAATAGATGTTGATCGATGTAAATGTGTTGTCATCGGTCGTGGAAGATTTGGTTATGTCGATCGATATCGACTTCTTCTCGTTGGTCGATATTATGGCAATCGTTTACTCGGGTCCCTATTCTAAATAGCTAATATAAATTATAATATTAGTACGACCTCCTCTAGACTTAAACAACACTGTTACCAGTGTTATACAGTCTAAGATTGGTGGAATAATAAATCATAAGGACAATAATTAACAAGGAAAAACAGTATACCTAACTTTGATGTGAATATTGACCAACACAGTTAAGTGGCGATCGATACTCTTGATGCTCTATCGATCAACACAATTAAGTGGCGATCGATCGATGCTATTAATGCTCTGTCGACCGATGCTGCGCAGCCGTCAGTCGATTCTTGTGGAGAGTCGTCTTCCTTGGATCTCTTGTGGGAACCAAAATTCGCACCGTCAATATTTCGTATATTTTAGGAAAGTAGAAAAACCCTAATTTCCCAGAGGTCTCGGATTTCTGAGAAACCACACGTCAAGCAATCAAGACAATAAACGATAAATAAAGTAAAAATCGTAAAAAGAGAGCAAGAAAGGGTTTTATTCCGAGTCCGCGTCTGAGCGTAGCAAAACCAAGGTAACGTGCTTCGGCTACGAGAGCTTTCGGCGAGATTCCTAGTTCTAATACCCGAAGATGGCTAAACCTAATTGAGTCGCAGCTCGAATAACAAAAACGGAAAGTTGCCTAAATGCTCTAAGTGCTAAGTTTGCTCTGAAAAATGTCTCCCCCTATGCCTCTCGCCGTGAGCTCCTTATATACTCCCTCTTAGGTCGGTTTAAGCTTCCCCCTTTTTCCCTTAAGCCGTCATAGTCGAAAAATGGAAATATTCCATTTTTTCCGATCTTTATGATTATCTGCGGAAAGTTTTCATTTATCCGCGGAAACTGATGTTTATCCTCCAAGCATAAACCGTCATAAGATTTATGGGATTTTTAAGAAATCGTAAGTGGGCCTCGAATCAAGCTTAGGACCCTTTGGGCCGTCTTTCGATTTGAGACGTTTATTACGATTTCTCCAATAAAGTTAAGTTTCTGCGGTTTCATTGTAAACCGAACGGATGGTCCCATTTGATCGAGAAATCAAGAAATGGTTGGTCGTGGCTTGCGGAGAATTGTTATATGGATAGTCGAGGGTGCATAGTTCTATGTCGTATCGTCGTTTCGGAAGACTTTGGACGTTTCGGAAAATGATCGATGTACGAATGCTCTCGGTCGCTATAGCGACCGAGCCTTGCTGGTGGCTCGGTCGCTATAGCGACCTAGCTGTAATCGAGGCTCGGTCGCTATAGCGACCGAGCGTGAATCCGTGATCCGATCGCTATAGTAATCGAGCTCTTGTTCGTGACCCGATACATTGTCCAAGCGTCTGAAACCATTGCGATGCTACGATGCTTTTAGGATATTTGTTTGCGGATGTTTGGACCTTCGATAATATCATATCGTTCATTTCTTAAATCATTAATTTCCTAAGTCGTTGATTAAGAAATCGTTGATTTCCTAAGTCGTTGATTAAGAAATCGTTTATTTCCTAAGTCGTTGATTAAGAAATCGTTGTTTTAAGAAATCGTTGATTTCTTAAATCGTTTATCAAAAAATCGTTGTTTTAAAAAATCGTTTTCTTAAAACAAGATTTTTCCGCGGGTTTTTCGTAAAAGTTTTTCCGTATAAATTTTCCTTTCTTGAAATCGTAGAAATTCTTAAGACGGTTATTTTTATCGAATATTTTGATACTAACTTCATCGTCAACACGAACCATTGGAGCTTGTTTCGACGCTGCGGACAAATCTATTGAAGAATTTAATCGTAAAAATGGGTTTAAGTAATTTTTACGAGAATTATCTTTTTCGAGAAATATTTTCGAACGTTAATTTCGTTGTGACCGTTTTTCACCCCAACAGTTAGCCCCCCAGCCTGTTAAACCGTGGATCATAGATGTGAGGTTCTAGCGTGCGATTAGACAATTTAGTCAAGTTAGGCGGAATTAATGGTTGAAAATGTCCGTTCCAAGTTGTATGTTTATCTTAAGATGAATGGAATCCTGTAAGATTGGGGCTGCGCTTGTGGAAAGCTGCCTACGTACCCTTTGTCAAAAGGGATCAAGCCATTCGTAGTTCGTCTTGGAGCTTAACATCTTTATGATCTGTTTTCCAGCAAGACTTTATCGTCTAGTTATGTGTAGTGTAGTGAATTTCGTATTGGACCTTTGTCGGCCGCATGAGTAGCTTCGGAGGCTCTTTACTTTGGCCAAGTTAGGCCTGTAAAAAATATTTTGCTCAAATCTATAAAATTGTGGTTTTTATAAATCGAGAGAACTTTCATTTATCGAAGTTAGAGGGACAGGGTGTGAGTTGTCGTCTCATTCATGCCTCTCCGATGATCACCGTATCCATCGATTGTACAAAGCGAGATTTTACGCGGTTTACTGATTTACGCTAAGGTTCGTGAAACGGATAGACTTAAGTGAAGAGACAAGTTTTGGAATCTCGTATCGGGTGTTGATACTATGTCTGTGAGATGTTAAGTACCAGCAAGACTGGGTTTAGGGCAAGACCTAGGTTTACTCTCGGACTGAGGCTTTGCGATGACAAATCGGCTTTCGCTTTGCCTGTTTGCTATTTTAAATTGACTGGTACCGTTTTAAAATCCGTGAAGTGTTATCGGCTTATATGATTTGTCTGGGTACGAATCGAAGCTACTTCCTTTATGAAGCGCTTAGACGAAATTTCGGTTTTCTTGTATAGCGCGCTATGTTATCCTTGTCGGATGTAAGAGAGCCTACCCTTAGGTGGCTTGTCTGTTTAGGACGTTAGAGTTTGTTTGTTGTGATCAGCAACAACGATATGATACCGTTTTGAAGGTGTGTTACAGTTTAGAGTTCCTAAGACGAGAATTTCGTCTGGAATGTTTTGAGGAAAAAATATCCTTCGAGTGTTAGCGACGTCTCGCAGTGCCGAAGATTGAGTTTTCCTTGTGCCGCATTTCATATTTGAAATGTTCGCGGGTTTGGAGGTGTTTTGCGATTGTTCGTAGCCAAAAACTGTTGTTTCAGTTTTGGCGCTGAGTCTTTTGATTTTTAATCAAGGAACTAGGACCGAAGGGTCGCGTAAATTTGTTCAAGGGAAATAGTGTTTTCCTTCACTGTGCTTCGTGAAGTGTTGGCCTCCCGAGGGATTTATTTTGTGTATTTTTAAGGATGACTCGTATAGTTCTAGGAGCTTTGTTACGAGTGTTTCTTTTTACGCCGCTTTTTGTGAGGCGTATAGAACTTAATCGATTGATGATACATTTAAATCTTCCGTTAACCAAATGGTTGTTAGGACTGAGTTTTGTTACGAATAATTCATCGTATGATTTACGATTCTGGGTTATACGACAAACTGCTTGCATAATAGTCACTTGGCGT
The DNA here is from genome assembly GCA_019706035.1 of Raphanus raphanistrum subsp. raphanistrum. Lineage (NCBI taxonomy): Eukaryota > Viridiplantae > Streptophyta > Magnoliopsida > Brassicales > Brassicaceae > Raphanus > Raphanus raphanistrum. The sequence continues at coordinate 12,561,318 of CM033985.1, forward strand.
TTCACGACAAATCGTTGATTGTCGTTTAGCCGTTAGCCGTTAAGCGGTTGGAGCGGTGGTCGCTTAGTAGTTTTGGATTGGCATGGAGGCTAGGTGCAGCCGTATAGCCAGGGAAGTTGTTGGTAAAGGATCATCATAGAATATGTGCGGATTCGGTTGCAGGGTCATTTCCTGCTTGGACGTAGCCGAGGCTAGTAAAAGCAGGAATCAGCAACCTTATGGAACAAAAAATTATCTACGACTGATATCCGTTGGATCCGTTATCTTATTTTACGAAAGAAAACGGGTTAACCGTTCTTTCGAAGGTTTTTCTTTCTTTAGGAAGCAGGACGAGTGTGCCTTAGAACGCGTGGCGATCGTTTCTCGTTTTTTCGAGAGATTAGATCGGTTTGCATGCTCTGCCTGGAAAGTCAAGGAACAATGGAACAAGACTGGAAATTTTACCTAAGACTTAGCTTTCTAGACTATCCACCTAGGTTCTAAGTTCGGTCAAGACGAAATCGATGTCCGAAAGTCTCGGAAAAACATGAAAATATTAAAGCAACCTCGAGAGACTAATTGTTAATCGAGAAACCTTAGGAAAATATTAAGTTCGAGATTCATCATCTCAGAATCAACGGCTAGAAAAATTTTCTACACAAGGAAAAACCTACGGAAAACTAAAAACACGCACAAGACGAAGGAACCGGTCGCGGCCGTGGTCGCCGGGCGGCTAGCCCCGTGCTGGCCGTGGCCGCCGGCGGCTAGCGCCCGTGCTGGCCGTGGTTGCCGGGCGGCTAGCCCCGTGCTGGCCGTGGCCGCCGGCGGCTAGCGCCCGTGCTGGCCGTGGTCGCCGGGCGGCTAGCCCCGTGCTGGCCGTGGCCGCCGGCGGCTAGCGCCCGTGCTGGCCGTGGTCGCCGGGCGGCTAGCCCCGTGCTGGCCGTGGCCGCCGGCGGCTAGCGCCCGTGCTGGCCGTGGTCGCCGGGCGGCTAGCCCCGTGCTGGCCGTGGTCGCCGGCGGCTACCGCCCGTGCTGGCCGTGGTCGCCAGGCGGCTAGCCCCGTGCTGGCCGTGGTCGCCGGCGGCTAGCGCCCGTGATGGCCGTGGTCGCCGGGCGGCTAGCCCCGTGCTGGTACGGGTCGTCGAGCGGCTAGTCTTCGTACGCCAAAAATCCGTGTTTTACAACTTCCCGAGATCCCGTAAACAAAACTCCTTTTCCTGCTCCAAGATTTCGAAGAACCCATAAGACGTCAACGGACAGGAAGACTTCGTATAAAACGGTGATGGTTATCTTGGAACACCATTCGCTTCCGCAATGGATCAAAGATCTTCCGAAAGACTCGACATCCAAGTAGGAGCATTCTTTCAAAGAAATCGTAGAAAACAGCGGAAGTCCGGAAGACGGCCCGAAAGGGACCAAACCCGATCGGACGACCCATTCACGATTTTCTAAGAGATAGATATGACGGTTTACAATTATCTTCACATAACAAGATAAATGTTAAACTTCCGAAAAGATAAATGTTAAACTTTCGAAAGGATAAATGTCAACTTTCCCGATAAACACGAAAGCCGACGAAAAATGGAAAAAGTCCAGTTCGCAGCAGGCTCAGCCCATCGAGAATAGACCGTCATATGGGAGTATATAAGCAAGGCTAGGAGCAGAGGAAGGGGGATCCGAAAATCAGAAGAAAGAAACCACTTTAGAGCAACTTAGAACTTAGGCGTTTATTTCCTTTTTTAGCGAGCTGCGACTCAACTAGGTTAGATCTAGGTTCTGAGACTAGCGACGATCGACAGCTCTTGTGGCCGAAATCTCGACCTGTTGTTCAAACGCTCTCCGCAGATTCGGAAATAAGATTCTTTCTTTTTGCTCTCTTTATTTTACGTATTTATTCCAAATTAGATTCATATTAACTTTGTCGTGCGTGGCCCAGCAGATAGTCGGGATCCTCGGGGAAAACTGGGTCTACTTAGTTTTCCTACGTTTAAACTTAACTAAAATCGACAGTGCGAATTTCGGTTCCCACAGTTTGGCGCTAGAAGGAGGGGGATACACGGTTTTATCTTTCTCGCAACTACGCACGCTCAGTTAAGCATGACTGCTAACGACAAGCAAACGCACGACGGACCAGACGTCGACGCCAACGCTGAGAAGACTCCTGCCGGAAACGTATCATTGGTCACTGCCGAGGCAAACACCGCAATGGTAGACCAGGTGAAGGAACTGTTCGCCACCGCCCAGAAACGGTCGGAAGAACAAGAGAAATTAATGGCTTCACTCGCTAAACAGGTCGATACCTTAATAGCGAAAAGCAAACTCCCGCGCGGATCCACCAAGGTGAGGCGTGTCAGGAGGCTCGACTTCGGAACTTTCGGAGACCAAGAAAAAGATGCTACGAGAAAATCCCCGGAACTCGTCCCCGACGATACCGTTCCGACGGGGCAGAAGAAAACGACAGGTAACCTCCCACCTCCCGCAAGGGACAACGAAGGAGACGACGTCGAAAGAATCAATCTGGATATCAGCGATCAATCGAATCCGTCCGACGAAGACGCCGACATCCACCACAGAAGGACCCAAAGCCAGTCAGCTCGACTGGCGGCAGCCTTCGAAAAACCCATGACAGAAGAGGAAGAAGACCTCTACTGGTCAGAACGAGAAAGGTTGGCTGAGGACCAGACTCGGGCCTACCGCAGCCAACGTAGACAAAGAAGCGCGAACGGGGCCGACGAGATCCATGATTTGCGCAAGTACATCGCAAAAACTGCAGCCGAGGTGAAAGCAGTAAAATCGCAGATTCACCACGCAACCAGTACTGCCCCCGAGATCGACCTGCTCCTCGAGGAATCGAGAAAGACTCCCTTCACTTCTCGAATCACGGACGCACGAGTCTTAGATCCCGGGAAAATAAAGCTTCCCACCTACGACGAAACCACAGATCCAAAGGCACATCTGCAGTCCTTCCAGATTGCGATGGCAAGGTCTAAACTTCCGGAGCGGGAAAAGGACGTCGGCTGCTGTCTCCTATTCGTCGAGAACCTCAGAGGTGCTGCGCTCGAGTGGTTCTCACACTTGAAAAGAAACTCCATCGGAAGTTTCCGCCAGCTTGCTTCAGCTTTTCTAAAGCAATTATCCATGTTCATGGACAGGGAAACTTCCGACGTAGACCTTTGGAGTCTAGTTCAAAAGGAAGATGAACCACTCCGCGACTACATAAGGAGGTTCAAACTCGTGATGTCCAGGGTAACAGGCCTCAGCGATAGAGTCGCCATCGACGCCCTGAGAAAAAACCTCTGGTACAAATCGAAATTCCGAAAATGGATTTCTTTAGAGAGGCCACGCACCATCCAGGACACTCTCCACAAGGCGACAGATTTCATCATCATGGAAGAAGAGATGAAAGTCCTAGCGCAAAAGCATGGACCGCAGAAAGCGTCCGGCAAGAAGAAGACAAGTACGTCCATCACGAGGGGGAAGACGTCCAAGGCGAACATAACTACGCCGTCAATTCCGAACAAGGAAGGACCGCCGGAAACACTTGGACGCGGAACTCGTACAAGGACAATTCCAGCTGCGAGTTCCATCAGACGAGAGGTCACTCCACCGCCAACTGCAAAGTCCTCGGCGCTAGACTCATTATGAAATTGCTTGACGGCAAACTAGCAACGGTCAAGAGCGTAAAAGACCTGCTCCTAGATTCTGACCGTCCGCCGAAGACCGATGGAGCCAACCCCAAAAATAACGCTCCTGGAACTCAATCGGGCGAAAAACGCGGACGGAGACAAGACGACGAAGGAAATAACAACAACCGCCAGAGGGTCAACATGATCATCGGAGGATCGCATTTTTACCAGGACTCCGTTTCGTCGATAAAAGCCTACGGACGGAGAGCCGAAACAAGCCCCGGATGGTGTCCAGAGGACGACGCTCCCAATCACGCAATCATCTTCGAGGAACAGGATACGGCCGGACTCGATAAACCCCATTACGATCCTCTGGTCATCGACTTAGTGATTAAGGATCTCGAAGTTGGCCGCATCCTCATCGACACAGGAAGCACGGTCAACATCATGTTCTGCGACACTCTGCAGAGGATGAACATACCCCTCGGAGAAGTTATCCCAGAACCAAGACCGTTGACTGGATTCTCGGGCGTCACATCCATGACCCTCGGAAAAATTAGACTCCCGGTCATGGCTAAAGAAGTCACGAAGATCGTCGAATTCGCGGTAGTGGATAACCCGGCCATCTATAACGCCATAATGGGAACTCCTTGGATAAACGCCATGAAGGCAGTCCCGTCCACTTACCATCTCAGCGTCAAGTTTCCAACACCGACTGGAACAGCGGTAATCTGGGGAAGCCAAAAACAGTCGCGACTCTGCTTCCTGGCCGAGCATAAATTGCGCAGCAATCGGAACGCCCAAGTAGCTAACCCGAAGCGAACTAAGAAGAATCTAAGTATCTCCGAGAACTCAGCAAAGAACAGCTCGGATTTGTCCAAACAGGCCACAACTCAGGATAGCGAGAAAATCCTCGAGTCCATCGCCGAAAAAACGGATGACCTAACTCCTAACGCGACCGCAGACTTAGCTGAAACAGTCAAGGCGCCAGAAATCGTGGAATAATAGCCACCGCAACAGAAACAGAACTACGAGATGGCTTGATCCTCGCAAGAGGTACGTAGGCAGCTCGTCGCAACCCGACGAGTTCAGCTATCCCCCTCACCAAAAAGGAGGGGGGGGGGAAGAGGAAAAACATCCTTGTACTCCCGCAAAAATACTTTTCACATGTACTCTACATTATAAAGTTTTTTAATTTAAATGCTTACTCAACGCGTAAACATTACGGAAAACGAAAATCATATCTTTGAGGAACGCGAGACGTCGTTAGTTCTCGAAAAGTCTTGATTCTCCATTCTCCTCGAAACAGTCCATCGCGACTCTAAAAATCTACCAAACAGTCCGTCCGTGACTCTAAAAAACTGTGTCAAACAGTCTGTCCGCGACTATAAAATTCATTTCCGTCGATTGGCCCCGACGGAAAAACACAGAAACGTTTCACTCAATCAAATTCGTAGTCTGGCTTCTAACGAAGTCCTCTTGCATCCGACAAGGATACCATAGCGCGCTATACAAAAAATCCAAATTTTGGTTAGCTCTTCGTAAAGGAAGTAGCTCGACTCGTATCCAAACGAATCATATAAGCCGATAAGCACTTCGCAGATTCTAAAACGGTACGAGTCAGGTCGAAATCGCAAACAGGCAAAACGAAAGCCGATTTGTCATCGCACAGCTTCAGTCCGAAAGTAGACCTAGGTCTTGCCCTAAACCCGGCCTTGCTGGTATCTAAGATATCTCATAGACATAAGTATCCAGAATACGAGATTCCAAAATTTGCCTCTTATCGCTTACAAACCTAACGTTCGCTACAAAGTAACCTACGGATCTAGCGACAAAAAAAAGAGATTGAATGCGAAGTGACTACGCGTATTCAAACCCTCTACACTTGACGAAAGTATAAATCAAGACGCATAATTCATAAAAGCATTCGTAGCAGGGATTCAAAAGCCACCAACGGCCAATCCCGAGAAACGCAAAGTCACGCGACCTCCTAAGGGTCGCAACACATACATACAAATAGCCACACTTGGCCTATCACAAATTATAATCAAATGCATAACAATCGGTTAAAGATATTCCAAACGAGGAGTCGGGCTGGTCGACCTCTTCACCCCCGTCACCGGCATTCGAACCCGCGCCTACATCCGCCGTATCTTCCGAGACTTGGATAGGACTCCACAACTCTCGAATTCTCCCTTCGATCGGAGGAACAAAGGATTCAGCGTTAGCGCAAATTCTCATCGAGCCATCCATCTTGGCAAGTTCGCCGGAAAGAGAGAAACCCCCACGCTGCATCTTGTGTAGGGTACCGACCGAACCGCGACACTCGCGAAAATCGCCTACAAAGTCCTGAGCCTCTTTGTACGCTTTGAATTCGGTAGAGAAAATTTCGGCCCTTCAGTTCAGCTCGGCGGCAGCTCTTCTTCGCCCGCTCCTTTCCGCACGAATGAGGGCTCGAGCCTGGACCTCGGCTTGCCGACGTTTTTGCTCCTCCACCTCCAACCGATACTTGGCGAATTCCTTTTCCGTTTCCTCCGCTTTGAAACGGGCCATCCGGGCAGTACGGAAACTTCCATCGATCGATGCATTCCACACTCTCACGGCCTGCAAAGAAGTCGAGGTCAAATAAAAAGAAAAGGGGATTTATTCAAGTTTCGAAAACAAACCTCGTTGACCAAACGAGCACCCTCCGCAGTCACCTTGTCCCTCTCCTCGTTGTCCAAAGACTCGTCACGGGAAAACGCCGGAGGGAGTTCATCAAAGAAGTCACCCGGGGGAGGAACGCCATGATCGTATCTCGGAAGCTCACCGTCTCCCGACGAGGTCTCAAAAGCAATCCCTTTATCCTTCCGAGGTCTCCGCCTCTGCCTTGAATGGGCAAAAACGTAGGATCTATCATTGACACAGGGCCTCGTACCGCCTCTCGATCGGTGAAGCGCGACCGCCCCGCGAATCCAGTCAAGAGTAAAGGAGTTCCAAGAACAAGGCCTCGTCCTAAAAATGTCTCTCTTGGTCGAAAGGTCGGAAGGAACATGCGCGAGACACCTGTTCTCTGAACAAAAAAAAATACACACGTTCAGTACTCGTCTTTCGGATTCTAGGAAAACGGATGCGACAATCTTACCTCTTTGGTACAACCAGTCCGTCGAGAATAGGTGGAGAAAGCCTTCCTCGACAGACTCTCCATCTATCCTCACGAAAAAGAATTGATCAACGTGATCTTTGGCGTGCGAGGTAACCCCATGGATTACCGAAAAATTAGTCCTCGCCTTCATGGAGTATACTCCATTAATGCTCGTCGTCTTGGAGTTCCACAACCCTTCGAAGTCAGCAGGGCTAAGGTCCATCCCTAACTCATAACTCAAAATCACAACGCCAAGCCAGCTCTCCAAAGCCGGCACGTTCAGCTGGCTGATTGCGATTCCGAAACGGTCGAGGGCCTGAACAATGACCCCAGGGATTGGGAACCACAGTCGGCATTGCGTCAAGAACGCCTCGTAACAAGTAAAGTAACCCTGCGGAGGATGCTCCGAACTCTCATTCCCACGAGGAATGCGAAACATGACTCCCTTCGGAACCTCATAAAACTCTCGAAGGATTCCGAGATATTCAGGGGATACTTCGCTCGGGGAGTCAATCTCCTTACGCATCCTCAGAGGTCGCCGGGGAATCGGGATCACGGGAAGGGGAGCATCAGAACCGAAGACGGCGTCACGATACGCGCTCCGGTCAATCTCTGAAACCTCAGGTTTCGGAACTTCCTCCTCGGCATGGAAACTATCCGAAGACGAGTGAGACTGTCTCCTCGAGGATTTTGATCTTGAAGTCATTCTTTTCTTAAAGGAAGAGAGAGAATTTACAAGAGAGAGATTAACTTAAGAATCTTGGGTGAAATAAGAATGGTAAAGAATCCACAAGTCTTTATAGACAAAGATTTGACTATTCACCCCGACCTTCGACACGATTTCGTCTCCATACTTTCCTCACGAACCATACCGCAAGCTAGGACCTACAAACCCTACGACTCCTAGCTAGCTGGGGGGCTAACTGTTGGGGTAAAAATCGGTCAAGACGAAATTGATGTCCGAAAGTCTCGGAAAAACATGAAAAATATTAAAGCAACCTCGAGAGACTAATTGTTAATCGAGAAACCTTAGGAAAATATTAAGTTCGAGATTCATCATCTCAGAATCAACGGCTAGAAACATTTTCTACACAAGGAAAAACCTACGGAAAACCAAAAACACGCACAAGACGAAGGAACCGGTCGCGGCCGTGGTCGCCGGGCGGCTAGCCCCGTGCTGGCCGTGGCCGCCGGCGGCTAGCGCCCGTGCTGGCCGTGGTCGCCGGGCGGCTAGCCCCGTGCTGGCCGTGGCCGCCGCCGGCTAGCACCCGTGCTGGCCGTGGTCGCCGGGCGGCTAGTCCCGTGCTGGCCGTGGCCGCCGGCGGCTAGCGCCCGTGCTGGCCGTGGTCGCCGGGCGGCTAGCCCCGTGCTGGCCGTGGCCGCCGGCGGCTAGCGCCCGTGCTGGCCGTGTTCGCCGGGCGGCTAGCCCCGTGCTGGCCGTGGTCGCCGGCGGCTAGCGCCCGTGCTGGCCGTGGTCGCCGGGCGGCTATCCCGTGCTGGTCGTGGTCGCCGGCGGCTATCGCCCGTGATGGCCGTGGTCGCCGGGCGGCTAGCCCCGTGCTGGTACGGGTCGTCGAGCGGCTAGTCTTCGTACGCCAAAAATCCGTGTTTTACAACTTCCCGAGATCCCGTAAACAAAACTCCTTTTCCTGCTCCAAGATTTCGAAGAACCCATAAGACGTCAACGGACAGGAAGACTTCGTATAAAACGGTGATGGTTATCTTGGAACACCATTCGCTTCCGCAATGGATCAAAGATCTTCCGAAAGACTCGACATCCAAGTAGGAGCATTCTTTCAAAGAAATCGTAGAAAACAGCGGAAGTCCGGAAGACGACCTGAAAGGGACCAAACCCGATCGGACGACCCATTCACGATTTTCTAAGAGATAGATATGACGGTTTACAATTATCTTCACATAACAAGATAAATGTTAAACTTCCGAAAAGATAAATGTTAAACTTCCGAAAGGATAAATGTCAACTTTCCTGATAACACGAAAGCCGACGAAAAATGGAAAAAGTCCAGTTCGCAGCAAGCTCAGCCCATCGAGAATAGACCGTCATATGGGAGTATATAAGCAAGGCTAGGAGCAGAGGAAGGGGGATCCGAAAATCAGAAGAAAGAAACCACTCTAGAGCAACTTAGAACTTAGGCGTTTATTTCCTTTTTTAGCGAGCTGCGACTCAACTAGGTTAGATCTAGGTTCTGAGACTAGCGACGATCGACAGCTCTTGTGGCCGAAATCTCGACCTGTTGTTCAAATGCTCTCCGCAGATTCGGAAATAAGATTCTTTCTTTTTGCTCTCTTTATTTTACGTATTTATTCCAAATTAGATTCATATTAACTTTGTCGTGCGTGGCCCAGCAGATAGCCGGGATCCTCGGGGAAAACTGGGTCTACTTAGTTTTCCTACGTTTAAACTTAACTAAAATCGACAGTGCGAATTTCGGTTCCCACATCAAGGAACAATGGAACAAGACTGGAAATTTTACCTAAGTCTTAGCTTTCTAGACTATCCACCTAGGTTCTAAGTTCCCTAAATTCTACGGCAGTTTTCAAGAATTTTTTCGTTCCTTTCCTACCAAAAAATTAAAACCTTGACGGAATTTTTAGTTGGACGTACCTTAGTCTCATTGATGATTCGAGATTGACCCTTCTTCCTTCTTCTTCTCCTCTTTGCTTCTGACTTTATCGAAAGTTTATTATGCGTTTAGGAATGGCCACTTTCAATTCAACGTCAAAGGACTTCGAAAAGTCAGTTATCGAATTTCATATGAATTGGTTTTCGATAAAATTCTGACGAGAATATCGGAATGAGGAAGGGATATCAATGTCCAAGTTCGTCCTCGTTTCTTCGTATCTCTGGTTTTACCAAATTGACCAGGTGCGCTTTGTATATTGTTGAAAAGTCTATCAAACGTTACGAATAGATGTTTTCGACTCAACGTGGCGGAATCTGGTAAAATCACATTGTGTTTTATGCATCGAAGGAATTTTACGAAATCGTTGAACCAAAGGGAGGAGAAACAGACAAAGGGGGGCGTTTTGGAAAGACGGGTCAATGGACAAGGCGTCACTCGAGTGAGGCTCTCAGTTCGTCAGGCTGTGAGCGAACTGGTCATGTTCCAGATTCGATATTGTTTGGCTTTATGAATGACGTTTCGTAAAATATGGCTGAGCTTGATCTTACGAAAGCTGTTTCCAAAACGCTGTCGAGCTTTTTATTTTTCGAGAGTTATTCCACAACTGTTGCCGAGTTAATTTTACGGGAAGTTGTTTCGTAAAATTGTTTTCGAGTTTAATTGTACAAAATCCTTCTCGTGAAATATTGTCGAGTATTATTTTACTAAAAGTGTTCCGTAAAATGTTATCGAACTTAATATCAGATATCCTTGCTGCGGTGAGGCGTAATTTTGGTGACTAAACTTAATCATAAACTTTCTCGTTTCCGTAGGATTGACACGAAGGAGTTTCGAGTAGTTTTTCGAAAGTAAGCTTAGTAGACAACAGTCGAGAGTCCGCAACGAGCAAAATCTTAGGTGTCAGAAAACGTCTTAGCAGTGAGGGATATGATCTCTCGTTTTGGCTTTGTTTAGTCTTCGTTAACCGTTTTAAGTTTCGAGTGATTTTATAGAAATCACTCTATTTTTTCGAAACTGGTTGAGAAGGATGGCGAGCTGGTCGGGACAGAGTTGAGACAAACCACATTCACAACGAGAGTTGCTCGGAAGAGTTGTTTGGAAGAAGTCCGGTAATGGTATCAATCTTCCGAATGAACCCCAATTCCTCGTATAGTTAAGATGATTGGTGTTTTAGAATAACCATAATCGTTTTATACGATGAATTGCAATCTATTCGTTAGCCGGAACTTCCGAGTTTTTTCTGTTACTTTTTCAATCGTTCTGATCGAATGAAATGGGGGTTTTAGATTCACGAGGAATCGGCCGCACTCGCTGAACAACCCGCAACCCGGCGCCCAGGACCGTGACGTCGGTCTGGCCGCCCGGCGCCAGCGAGTGACAGCAAGCCGAGACGAGTCCCACTTGTTTTCGTCGTAAAATCTCAACGGAAACTCCGATTGAGACGAAACGGAAAGCATTTTCGAAGAGGAATCAAAGTAGAACACAAAGGAGGACTCCTTAGAGGCCTGACAGGTCGTTATAGCGAGTGTGGATGTCATCTTGGTCGCTATAGCGAGTGGAAGGGAGCCAAGACGAGTCCAACTTGTTTTCGTCGTAAAATCTCAACGGAAACTCCGATTGAGACGAAACGAAAAAAGCGTTTCGAAGAGGATTCAAAGGAGAACGCAGAGGAGAACATTTTCGACCGAGCTTGTTTTTGAGTTTAACTTTCTGCGAGTAACCTAGGATTTTTCTGCAGTTATTGGGGGAGCGAGTTTTACTTTTCCAGAACATTTTCGAAGAAATCGTCTTGGTCGAACCCTTATCCGCTGAGATTTCTCCAACTCGGCAATAAGAAGAATTTCACGGGGTTGGAAAGATTTTATCATTGCCCTTCGTGTTTGGAGGGTAAAATCATGAGCTCGATTTAGTGCTCTTCCTGTGACGGAAGGTCACGCCTAAGTTTTCGATTTTATTGAACACTATGGCGTTTGCGTTGTGCAGAGGGTTTTCTGAGTTGCCTTTGTCGACAGGGGATGTTTCTCTAGGGTTTTGTCCGGAAGGACGTTCCTGCGAAGTTCCAGGCCTATCTTGTGGGGTCGCAAACTCGAGTCTCCTTCCGCGGAGTTTTGTAGCTCCGCGAGGGAGGACTGCACGTATTCTTGCTGTTAGGGTTTGAACCTGTTTGGTTAGGGTTCCTACGAGTTTATCCTGCTCTCCCGACCTCTTTTCATTGGCGGAGAGCATCTTCTTGAACTTGTCGAGCGTCGCGGCGTTAGCAGGTGCGTTGGCCGCGGATAGATCCGCTGCTGGAGTGTTCAAGGCGTCCTTGGTTGCTACGTTGAGAGGAGTTTGCAAGTTCGCTGGGTCGTCAATAGTCATGTCCGGTTGAGAATGTGCTGGTCGTGAGTAAGATTGATCTGTACCCCCCCCCCTCCTTCTAGCGCCAAACTGTGGGAACCGAAATTCGCACCGTCAATATTTCGTATATTTTAGGAAAGTAGGAAAACCCTAATTTCCCAGAGGTTCCGGATTTTTGAGAAACCACACGTCAAGCAATCAGAACACGACAATAAACGAGAAATAAAGTAAAAATCTTAAAAAGAGAGCAAAAAGGGTTTTATTCCGAGTCCGCGTCTGAGGGTAACAACAATAAGGTAATGTGCTTCGGCTACGAGAGGTGTCGGCGAGATCCCTAGTTCTAATACCCGAAGGTGGCTTAACCTAATTGAGTCGCAGCTCGAATAACGAAAACGGAAAGTTGCCTAAATGCTCTAAGTGCTAAGTTTGCTCTGAAAAATGTCTCCCCCTATGCCTCTCGCCTTGAGCTCCTTATATACTCCCTCCTAGGTCGGTTTACGCTTCCCCCTTTTGCCCTTAAGCCATCATAGTCAAAAAATGGAAATATTCCATTTTTCCGATCTTTATGATTATCTGCGGAAAGTTTCCATTTATCCGCGGAAACTGATGTTTATCCTCCAAGCATAAACCGTCATAAGATCTATGGGATTTTTAAGAAATCGTAAGTGGGCCTCGAATCAAGTTTTGGACCCGATAAAGTTAAGTTTCCGCGGTTTCATTGTAAACCAAACGGACGATCCCATTTGATCGAGAAATCAAGAAATGGTTGGCCGTGGCTTGCGGAGAATTGTTATACGGATAGTCGAGAGTGCATAGTTAAAAGTCGTATCGTCGTTTCGGAAGACTTTGGATGTTTCGGAAAATGATCGATGTACGAATGCTTGTTCGCTATAGCGGCCAAGCTCTGCTCGGAGCTCGTGGCTCGGTTGCTATAGCGACCGAGCTCTGTTCGGAGCTCGGTCTCTATAGCGACCGAGAGCGACCGAGCCTTGCTCGTGGCTCGGTCTCTATAGCGACCGAGAGCGACCGAGCCTTGCTCGTGGCTTGGTCTCTATAGCGACCGAGCTGTAATCGAGGCTCGGTCGCTATAGCGACCGAGCGTGATTCCGTGATCTGATCGCTATAGCAATCGAGCTCTTGTTCGTGACCCGATCGCCATCGCGATCGGGTTTGTGCCGTGGACTGAAATCCATTGTCCAAGCGTCTGAAACCATTGCGATGCTACGATGCTTTTAGGATGTTTGTTTGCGGATGTTTGGACCTTCGATAATATCGTAATGTTGATTTAAGAAATCGTTGATTTAAGAAATCGTTGATTTCTTAAATCATTGATTTCCTAAGTCGTTGATTAAAAAATCGTTGATTTCCTAAATCGTTGATTAAGAAATCGTTGATTAAGAAATCGTTGATTTCCTAAGTCGTTGATTAAGAAATCATTGATTTCTTAAGTCGTTGATTAAGAAATCGTTGATTTCTTAAGTCGTTGATTAAGATATCGTTGTTTTAAGAAATCGTTGTCTTAAAACAAGATTTTTCCGCGAGTTTTTCGTAAAAGTTTTTCGTATAAGATTTTCTTTCTTGAAAACGTAGAAATTCTTAAGACGTATATTTTTATCGAATGTTTTGATACTAACTTCATCGTCAACACGAACCATTGGAGCTTGTTTCGACGCTGCGGACAAATCTATTCAAGAATTTTATCGTAAAAATTGGTTTAAGTAATTTTTACGAGAATTATCTTTTACGAGAAATATTTTCGAACGTTAATTTCGTTGTGATCGTTTTTGACCCCAACATCTCTCCTCCTTTTTTACCTGATATATATAAAACACTAAAAACAAGTAATAGAAAAATGTAAAATCAACTTCTTTTTTTCGGATGAACAGTGACTGCTACAGTAACGTTGCTACAGTGTCATGTGTACTGTTCATATATATATATATATATATATATTTTTTTTTTACCTGTAAATATTAAAAACAAAAATCAATAATTTATGAAAATAAAATCAAATTTAAAACAAACCTAACAGGGGGTTGCCTCCCACTCAGTGCTTATTTTTATTCATTAGCGTGACTTTTGGAGATCTGATTTAGTCCGGATGAGAATGAGAACATGCTCCAAAACAAGTCTCAATGTCCACTCTCTGAAGCTTTATCATTCTTGTGTGAAAGCCTCCTCCATAGACTTTTCTCCTTTGTCTATCATCTCAGCAATAAGGAGTGCTCTATGCTTTGCAAATGGATGTAAAATGCATCTGTTGCGCACTCTGGATGTTCTGACACAATCTGAAAAGTAAGGAGTCAATGGTAATTGAGAACCTCCCTTGGTTCGTTTCCGCTTCTTCCAATTTCTCCTCTTCTTTCCCACAAACTTGTGTAGTCTCACTCCAAATTTCCTGACATCATCGGAGAAGTGAGGAATCAATGATAACTGGTAATCCCTTTTGGTTCTTTTCCTCTTCCTCCAATTCATCATCATCTTTCCCCCAGACTTGTCTGAACGAATGGTGGTATCTCCATCGAAAATATTTCCACACACTTCATACCCATACTGCTCTGATTCGCGTCTGGCATCGATCGATGAACCAGTGGTAGTGTCGATCAATGACAGATTGATGATGTCGATCGGTGGTATCCAGTAGACGTCGATCGATGGTGGAGTGATATTATCGATTGATGTTTTCTGAACAGTGTCGATCGAGTCTTCTTCTCTGAGGCCTTTGTCGACTTCAGTTCTACATCTCATCTCCCTCTGAGAAGCTACTATATGTTGATGATCATTAAATACTCCATTGCAGGAATCTAGATGCACACCTCTATCTGGTGGTATAGAAGTCAGCTTCAACCACAGTACAGGGAACCACAATCTTCACAGGGTCATGTATCCTCTTCACTCTTTTGCAAATCCCAGCAGCTTCGTCTGCGCATATGGGTCTTAGGTGTTCAGGGACAGCAAGGTATGAGGTCTCAGACTTGTGCATTCTCTCCTCAATTGGTTCCAGCTCAACCGTGCATCCTGGTAGCTCGTCCAACCATGTGTGTCCATCGATGCACTCTGGTGGGTGTCGATCGATGATGAATGGTGGATGTTGATCGATCTAATAAGGTTGGTATCGATCGATTCTAACCTTTGACCAAGTCTCCAAATCTTTTCTCATAGTGTTGCGCTCGTCATCAAGCTTATGTTCCGACTCAAGCCATTCTTCCAGCTCTATGAAGTCTTCCATAGTGACTTCTACACTCGAATCCAAGTCTCCAAGTTGTTCTCCACCCTCTAACTCCAAAAAATTTTCTAGCTCCAAGAAATCTTCCATGGTGATCTCTTTTTCTTCATCTGGGTTAGGGTAACAACTTGATACATCAATTCTCTTCTGAGTCGAGTCTGAAATGTCATGAGGACAACTCAAACTTTCATGGAATTCAAGTGGTATCGATCTGTGACAAACGTCTCAGTCGATCGATGTTGAGATGCTGGTGTCGATTGATGCTGAAGTGATGTTGTCGATCGATGTCGAGGTCGTGGGGTCGATCGATGCTGATCGTATGTCACTAATATCGGCTTCTTCTACTCTACTCAGTTCTTCAGGTGCAATATGTTCATCATCCTCTACCATATATTCCAGCATAGCTCTCATCTCAATCTCTAGATTTGCTGCAGCAGCATAGAGAAATTTATTGAGAAAGGCGTTCTTGATGTCTTCCCAACAGGTTAGAGATCTTGGCTGCAGCTTACAGAACCAGCTAAAAGTATCTTCAGATAAATAATAGGGGAAGATCTTGCAGATAATGTGATATACAAGTACTTCATCCTGCTTGCTTATTGAGGCTAGTTTCTCAAATGCTTTGATATGGTCTGTTGGATCTTCATGAGGAAAACCTCGGAAAGGATTTGCACCTCCCAAAACATACCATAGGCTTGACAAAGTAAAGTAGTTCGTTTCAGCAACATCAATCACATCAGGGATTACAGCACCCTGTGCATTAATCAATTGTCCTCTGGTGTTGCAAGGACGACCTTCTTTGTCTCGCCATATACCTCCCTTATCAATCTTAAGTATGAGTGCCCTGACCTCATTTGTTTTACCACAAGTGGTGTCGGTCGACTCTTGATGAACAGAATTTTCCGGCGTCTGATGAACAGTGTCGCGGTGTACAGTGTTTTGATAAACAGTACCGCAATGAACAGTATCGCGATGAACAGTACCGCGATGAACAGCGTCGCGATGAACAGTACCGCGATGAACAACGTTTCGGTGAACAATGTCGTGATGCACATTGTCGATCGACGTCGGATGAACAGTGTCGATCGACGTCGGATTAAAAGTGTCGATTGACGTCTGATGAACAGTGTCGATCGACGAGGAATGAACAGTGCCTCGAGGAACAGTACTCGGATGAACAGTACTTTTGTGAACAGTACCGTATGAACAGTGTTCGCATGAACAGTGTCGTTTGACGATTTGTGTACTCTGTCAATCACCGGTTCTTGTAGGGTGTCGATCGATTCGTGATGTACAATGTCGATCGATTTCGGGTGTATGCTGTCGATCGTGTTGCTTGGAGGGTGTCGATCGTTACATCCTCGTAGACTTACGGATCGTGCATAAACCAGCAGATTGCTTCTTTGTAGAAGCTAAAAATCCTCTCTTCATTGTTGTTCCTGATATGTACCTGAAACAGAAGAAAAAAATTTATGAGATTTTTGAACAATAATAAAACCTAAACAAAATCTAACTAAACAAGATCTAATGGCGATCGAATCTCCCCGGCAACGGCGCCAAATTTGATACCACTCAAATTACTCAAATTACCCTAAAGAGTGAATTACTCTCATCAAAAGAGGTCAAGTTATAGTACTTAGGGATCGAATCCACAAGGAGCTAAGACACACACTAGATCTAATAGTTATATGATTAAGATAGGCTAACAGTAAATAGATTATAAAACAGTAAATAAAATAGTAAATATATTAAATTGTAAGGGCGAACAAGGTAGTTATTCTAATGTAACCAAGAGTTGTTGATGGAAGGATGGTAGCTAGATCTAGGGTTTCTATTCAGGTGTTGGAGATTATAATGTCTATAAATGCCTAACAAGTTGTTTGCATGATATTAAAGAACTCAGCCGGTTAACAATCAGTGATCTCTCACTGGTTAAATAACTAGATCTTTGATCTCAACTGTCGCCTGTTGACCAGAAAAAGAGTCGATCGATATCCTTTAGAGATATCGAGCGATACACCTTTCGCAGCGCCGATCGATTCACCTGTCGGGATATCGATTCACGGCTTCTATATATGCCTAGGTGCGAGCCGATAATGAACACTAGGTCTCAAGTAGGGCGGTTAGCTCTTCTCCAAGGAGACAACTAGTTCAAACAGATAATTCAAGATATCAAGGATCCTAGTGATCTATGCTCTAGTTAGCTAATCTAGAACAAGCATAGGGTACAATCCATTTGATGAATATCACAACTTAGCAAGTATAGTTTGGGGCTAATCCCACAAACCTATATGAACCTTAATCTAACAGGTGGATCTATTCAGACATTGTAGTTGTCACAGAAATCATAGATGAATAGATGAAAATGCAATAGATAAATAACCAAAAGCAAAAGAGTTCCAGGAGGACTCTGAAGGAGTTCATCCCTTCTCTCCTAAACTAATAACAATAGAAAGCGTAAAAAGTGTGTAAAGCGTGTAGCCGTCAACAATGGCTTAGAAATAACATAAATAGGGTTTCTGGTCGTCAAGGGTATTTTGATAACTTTATGGTGACTCATGGGCTTCAGTCGGTCATGAAATATACTTGGCTCACATTCTGATGTCTCTGTCGATCAACATGCAGTGTGCTGCATCGATCGACATACAATCCTCTTCTCGACAGCCTCCTCTCGCGAGGCAGACTGACCACTCTTCAGTAAATCGGGCATAACTTCCGCTACAGGATGTGGATTGACCTCAGACCGGTGGCATTGGAAAGATAACTCAAAGATATATCTTGTGCCAAGAGATGGGCTAAATCCAACGGTGGGGAAGGTCTCCATCGAGAGCTAAACATCTGAAGTGTCTGTGCAGTGCTGCACTTTGAAAGACTCCAAAAGACACCAAAATCACCTTATATCTCCAAATCGTCCATGAACCTGTAAATACTCTAAATAGACTCCAATACATAATAAATAGTATCTATAACACTTATATACTATGGGTAAAAATAGGTAAAATCCATGGTATATTAGCCATCTCTATCGACCGACGCGACCAAGTCGACATCGATCGACGATACAACATAGCCATCGATCGACACGCATTCAACTACATCGATCGATATGGTATCAATCAGGTATAACATTCTAACTTGTTAAATTTCACATTAATATTATATGGTTTTTATAAACTCCGACTGTTTTACACTGGGACAGTGTAATTTAAATCTGGGGGAATTACTAATGATTATCTATTTTATGAGTCTTATCTAAATTGTTTTCAAAATATTTTTTTATTGAGTCAAGAAGTGGATGATGATCTTATTCGATTTATTACTTGTCATCTAACCACTCTTTAAACCAGTCTTAGATTTACTAACTGCAAAAAGTACTAGAGATACTAAAGTGGATCAACATGTCAACTACGTTGCAGTTGTTGAGAATGTTTGAAGGAACTAAATCTGACCTCCAACCTTAAACTGACATTACTAGATTGTCTCGGGGCTTGGTATACATAGGATCGGAATCCTCCGACAAGTCTGGAAGGTAAAAAGCATGTGTGCTTCTGGTTTCCTTCCTTCTCTCTCTTCGGTATCTCAAGATCTAAGTTTATAAAGAAAAGATTGATATTTTTCTTGAGAGGTAGAGGGATAGGTAAATTACCTGCGACCCCATTATTCTAAATCTTAAGGATGATCACACATTGTGGAAACGAGGGATATGTAAATTACCTGTGACCCTATTATTCGCTACACTTTGTCAAAATGTATGACTTACAAATGCAACAATGTCAATGAGATGAAATAGAAGGTCTGAATCAGCATCGAAGTTCATTGAAATTTAAACTAATAAGAGATTCAGAGAAGAGAAAAGAGGGGAGAAAGAGACCAGAGAAGACTGCATGTGTGTTCAAAAACTTTTTTGAGTTGAATCCATGTGTCATGTGATCGATACTCCCAAGGTAAAGCCTACACATTTATTTTATGCAAAAAAATAAGGTTAGTAGAGGGGATTGTCGGACAGGATATGTTAGGTTGTTGACTAAGTGAATTTGGTTGCTATACTAGGATATTGTATAGTGTGCTTCTAAGGTTAGGATGTTTATTGATAGTGCTCAAATTACCCAGTAGAACTTACTCTCTCAAATAAGAGGTACATTTGTAGTACTTAGGGATCGAATCACGAGGAACTGGGGAACCAATTAAATATAATCTACTAATCAATCCTAGGTGAAGTTGGTTTTAAAGATAGAAATGTAAATAGCAATTCCTAAAATGAGCAAGGTAGTTGCTCTAACTAACAATGTGATGGGTTGTTTAAATTTTATAAAGAGTGCTAGACTTAGGGCTTTTATTCAGGAATGAAGATTATAATATCTATAAATGCCTAACAAGTTGCTTGCATGATATATTAGAACTCAGTCGCTTAATCTCAGTGATGTCTCACTGGTTAAATAATCTAGATCTCTGGCCTCAACTGTCGTATATTGACACAGAAAAAGAGTCGATCGATAATCCTTTAGAGATATCGATCGATACACCTTTCGCTCGCGATCGATTCACCTGTCGGGATATCGATCGACGGCTTCTAGATATGCCTAGGCGCGAGCCGATAATGAACACTAGATCTCAAGGAAGGCGGTTAGCTCTTCTCCAGAAGATACTAGTTCAAATAGATAATTCAAGATTATCAGAGATCCTAGTGATCTATATTCTAGTTAGCTACTCTAGAACAAGCTTAGGGTGCAATCTATTTGATGAATATCACAACTTAGCAATTATAGTTTGGGGCTAATCCCACAAACCCATTTAAACCCTAGATCTAACAAGTATACTACTCAGACATAGCTAAGCAATTCATGACAATGGATAGATGAAAGAATTGCATAGATAGAATAGAGTAGAAATACAAAAGGAGAATAGAAATCTCCCAAATCTCTCAAAAACAAACAAAACTCTAGTCTCTCTCTCACACTCTCTGCTTTGTGGTAACTTAGACTTTTTCTCCAAAGCTTGCCGTCAAAAACACTTAGCAGGAATATTTAAGCATTTCCATTAGGTTAAAAACTCGTCAGGGGCAATCTCGTAATCTGGAGAAGTTTTGATGAAGTATTCGGCTAAACCATTTCGTCTTCGATATCGATCGACAACACTGATGTGTATCGATCGATTATAATCTTATAGTACACGGATATTCTCAGCTACATCGATCGACAACTCTGGATGAGTATCGATCGATTATTATCGAAATGTTGACTTCCGGCTTGGTCTTGAATGGTCAACTTGGGTATATCATCTCTTGTACTCCAAAATGCTCCAAAACATCACTTTCTCACAAAATGCTCCTGAACCTGAAAACATACCTAACAGGGAAGAAAACAGATTAAATATAAAATAAAACACTAGTATACCATGGTTAAAAACGGGTAAAATCCATGGTATATCAACTCCCCCAGACTTACTCATTTGCTTGTCCTCAAGCAAAAACAGTAATCTTTGGAAAAGGTTTGAAAACAGTAGGACTCAAAGATTCAAATATTGAAGTCATCACTCTATGGGTTTGCAATCCATATCTACACATCCTAATCACAGAAGTTCATTATGCCTTATCCTAGCTTAGCAACCAAATTCATCTAGTCAACAACTTTGCAAATCTCATCTGACATTCCCCTCTACTAACCTCATTTCTTAACATAAAATAAAAGTGCAGGCTTTACCTTGGGAGTATCGATCAAAGGACACATTGATTCAACTCAAACAAGTATCTAAACACACATGTAGTCTTCTCTGATTCCTTTCTCCCCTCATCTCTCTTCTCTGGATCTCTTATTAGGGTGAGGATGCGAAACCGCGAATTCAGCATGTGTCAATATCCTAACCACGTTGTAATTTGCAGTCGAATCCGGACATGACATAGTTGATGTCGATCGATGTGGACTGGATGGTGTCCATCGACACCATTGTGATCGACCGAAACTTAGTGAACTTTCCACTTCAAAGTCTCCTTCTTGTAGCTTCTCATGTTTCACCACTTGCCAGAAATCGTCATCTATAATGGCATTCACGTGGCGTTTCCTACTTCCTTCCCCTACTTCCTTAGAAGTTCCAATTCTCCTGATAGAGTCTTCAGTCTGAACAATCTATGTCTCAGGTTTCTTAACTTGAGTGCAATTGTGTCTATCCTTGTGGTCAGGTTGTTGAAGACAGAATCAATCTTCCCGTTGAAGTTTACTGTAAGCTTCTGCTGACCTTCTAGAACTCTATCAATCATGGCATCAAACTTACTCTCCTGGGTGGGTGGTGGTGGGTTTTGGTAAGCTGAGTTGCCGCAGTTCCTGGTGTTGGTGAAGGGTTTCTGATACTGTGAACTCTGGTTGTAGTTACTCTTCTGATCACTGCCAAAAAAGTTTATGTTTCCACTCTAGTTTCCATATCTCTAAAATCCAGTACCTTCATTGTAGTTCACATCTCCCTCTGTATCATCATCTCTAGACTCTCCTTCTTCAGCTGAGCAGACTGGCTGCCCCAGAAATGCATGTAATGCATCTATCTTGGCTCTGACTTCATTCATCTGGTCTTTCCCGATGGCTGCAACCGATTTCTTCTTGTCAGAGTCAGTGTTCTTGGTGCTGCTGTTGTTGGCTAGGTTTTCGATAAGTCGCACAGCTTCTATTGGATTCCTGGTGTTGAAGTTTCCCTCGCTAGCAGTATCAAGAGCCATCTGATACCTCAAGGCGATACCTCTGTAGAAAGTGCTTAGCAGCTGCACTTCATTAAATCCATGGTGTGGACAGTCTCGCTGGAAGAACTTAAATATGATCCACGCGTCTTTAAAAGTCTCACTAGGCTTTTGCACGAAAATGGCGATTTTGCTCCTTAACTCTTCAGCGCGTGCCTCATCAAAGAAATTACGCAGGAAGGCGTTCTTGATATCGGCCCATGATGTCAGTGATCATGTAGGTAGCTGCTTGAGCTAGTGTGAAGCTTCTCCAATCAGTGAGTATTTGAAGAGCTTTCAGAGTAGATAGTCCTCAGGGACTCCATCCATACGAATAGCAGCGATAAGATCCTCGAACCTCTCCAGATGGTCCATAGGATGCTCGTGTGATAGCCCAGAATAACGTATTTGAGACACGAGAGAGTAGTACTGAGGCTTGAGCTCGAAGTTCGGCTTCTGAATCTCTGGAAGTCGAATAGCTGATATGTTGGTGTAGTACTCGTCTGGACAATTGTAGTCTGCCAACGATCTTGTTTGAGCTTCTCTTGTAGCCTCAGCTTCAGGCTCAGGGATTATATTTCCATGTGCATCTAGCTTCTGACCTGTTGCATTACGCAGATGACAATCTTGGTCATACAGGTTTCCATTCTGGTCCTGCGTGAGAATAACAATCGCGACCATGCTTCGCGGATTAGTGTCGATTGATGTAATATGTGTAGTATCGATCGATGTGGATCGGCGAACGGTATCGGTCGAAGGTGCCGTCTGAGTCTCGGTCGACGGTTGAACGTGAATATCAGTCGACGGTACTGCGGTTCTGTTGATCGATGCGGAGCGTAGGTCTTTGCGGATTGAGCGTTCCAAGTGTGCAGGATCTTCTGAGAATAGTAGTTGATTTTCCTTGTTGCTTCAGGTACTGCTAGGCATGTACCTGAAAAGACAAGAAAAAATTTAATCAGAAAGGGGGTAAAAAGAAAAACCTAAGATTAATAAGATTAAATCTAATGGCGATCAAAGCTCCCCGGCACCGTGCCAAATTTGATAGTGCTCAAATTACCCTGTAGAGCTTACTCTCTCAAATAAGAGGTACAGCTGTAGTACTTAGGGATTGAATCACGAGGAGCTGGGGAACCAATTAAATATAATCTACTAATCAATCCTAGGTGAAGTTGGTTTTAAAGATAGAAATGTAAATAACAATTCCTAAAAATGAGCAAGGTAGTTGCTCTAACTAACAATATGATGGGTTATTTAAATGTGATAAAGAGTGCTAGACTTAGGGCTTTTATTCAGGAATGGAGATTATAATATCTATAAATGCCTAACAAGTTGCTTGCATGATATATTAGAACTCAGTCGCTTAATCTCAGTGATGTCTCACTGGTTAAATAATCTAAATCTCTGGCCTCAATTGTCGTATGTTGACACAGAAAAAGAGTCGATCGATAATCCTTTAGAGATATCGATCGATACACCTTTCGCTCGGCGATCGATTCACCTGTCGGAATATCGATCGACGGCTTCTAGATATGCCTAGGCGCGAGCCGATAATGAACACTAGATCTCAAGGAGGGCGGTTAGCTCTTCTCCAGAAGATACTAGTTCAAATAGATAATTCAAGATTATCAGAGATCCTAGTGATCTATATTCTAGTTAGCTACTCTAGAACAAGCTTAGGGTGCAATCTATTTAATGAATATCACAACTTAGCAATTATAGTTTGGGGCTAATCCCACAAACCTATTTAAACCCTAGATCTAACAAGTAGACTACTCAGACATAGCTAAGCAATTCATGACAATGGATAGATGAAAGAATTGCATAGATAGAATATAGTAGAAATACAAAAGGAGAATAGAAATCTCTCCAATCTCTCAAAAACAAATAAAAATCTAGTCTCTCTCTCACACTCTCTGCTTTGTGCTAACTTAGACTTTTTCTCCAAAGCTTGCCGTCAAAAACACTTAGCAGGAATATTTAAGAATTTCCATTAGTTTAAAACTCGTCAGGGGCAATTTTGTAATTTGGTGAAGTCTTGCTGAAGTAGTCAGCTAAACCATTTCGTCCTCGATATCGATCGACAACACTGATGTGTATCGATCGATTATAATCTTCTAGTACGCGGATCTTCTCAGCTACATCGATCGAAAACCCTGAATGAGTATCTATCGATTATTATCGAAATGTTGACTTCCGGCTTGGTCTTGAATGGTCAACTCGGGTATATCATCTCTTGTACTTCAAAATGCTCCAAAAACATCACTTTCTCACAAAATGCTCCTGAACCTGAAAACATACCTAACAGGGTAGAAAACAGATTAAATATATAATAAAACACTAGTATACCATGGTTAAAAACAGGTAAAATCCATGGTATATCATTTATGATTTGGATTTCATTACTAGAGAGATGGTGACTGAGTTTTTAAAATCATTTGAGTCTCTGTTGTTTGCAAACCTCTTTCAGAGAGACTGCTTGTGGATTTTGCTTGAGGACAAGCAAAAGGGTAAGTATATAGTATATAAGTGTTTTAGATACTTTTTACTATGATATACAGTCTATTTAGAGTATTTACAGGTTCATGGACGTTTCGGAGGAAATTGGTGATTTTGGTGTCTTTTGGAGCCTTTTGAGTGCAGAGCTGCACAGACGCATCAGATATTTAACTATGGATGGAGACCTTCCTACCGTTATATTTCGCTCATATTTTGACACAAGATAGAGATTTGAGTTAGCTTTTCAATGCCACCGGTTTTGAGGTCAATCAGCATCCTGTAGCAGAAGTTATGTCTGTTTTACTGAGGAATGGTCATTCTGCCTCGCGAGAGGAAGCTGTCGAGAAGAAGAATGCATATCAATCGATGCAACACAGTGCATATCGATCGACATGGATGTCGTAACGTGGGAAAATAATATTTTGTGACCGATTGAAGCCCATGAGCCACCACAAAGTTACCAAAATACCCTTGGACGACCAAAAACCCTATTTATGTGTTTCTAAGCCATTGTTAACGGTTAAGCTTTCTATTATTCTATTCTATTCTTTTCTCTTAGGGTTTGGAGAGAAGATCAATTCTCCTTCAGAGATTGATTGGAACTCCATTGGTTTTATCATTGATTTCTATTATATTATATTATTAAGACTATGATTTCTGTTATTGCTTTCATGTATGAGTAATTCATCTTGTTAGGTTTAGGGATTTCATGAGCTTAATTTCAAACTGATAATGAATTAAGATTGCTAGGTTATCTATAGATCTCTACATCAGGGTGATTTGTAATACTAGGATCTGGAGTAGTTAGAAACGCACGACAGTGTGACTAATTTCTTGAACCTAGAATCATAGGACAATTGAGAGGCATGAAAGTACCATCAATTAACGGAACCCGAGCTCTACTGGATTAGAAACCTAGGCACACATAGAAGTATCGATCGACGCTCAGGCCATAGCATTGATCGATGCTCACTCCTTGTTCGCGTGCGACAGCCGGGACAAAGATTTAGGCATATGATTAGTAATTACATGCGAAAGCTGGATTACTTGCTTATTAAAATCGAGTTCTAGAACTTAATCTATAAACCCTTAGCATCCTTGAGTTGAAGTTTTGAATCTCTTGATTGATAAATCCCTAAGTCTAGCTCTTTCTCCTTCCATCAAACAACTCTCTGCCAAGCTGAACAATTGTTTTGTTCATCTTGTTTACTCCTTTATTTACTGCTTGATTTATTTATTTACTGTCTTATAAAAATATTAGCCTAGTTAAATCTTAATATCTATATTCTAGTGTGTGCCTTAGCTCTCTGTGGATTCGATCCCTAAGTGCTACAACACGACCTCTTATTTGAGAGAATATAAATCACTCATTAGTGTAATTTAAGTGATATCAGAGAGAATAACTCTCTCGAGGTGACCTTTTTTCTTGATCAATGGCGACGGCTGCCATAATCCCTAAGGAAGCCAACTAAATAGATGTAGGCCAAATATGAAGCACACAGAAAAGATTAGCCAACTCATTTGAAAAAATAATTATAGAGGTGGGATCCACAAAGATGGACATGTGTCCTTTTCAAGAGAGAGTAACTCTCTCATTATATTATAGATTAGCTAATTATTTTGTTTCGTTTTATTAATTTTTTTTTTGCTAAATACGTTAAAGCATGTATTATTTTATTTTTTACTCTACGATCATGTAATTCTTTTTTTACATCAATAAACTACTCTATCAAAACACTACCGGTTCAGAAAGCCAAACCGGAGGTATATAATCGACATATAAAATAGCTGAAGGTGAACTCCTTGCACCATATGCAAGCTTATCCGCCATTGTGTTATGTGTCCTTGTAATATGTCTGATCTTGAAACTAGGGAAGAAAGTCTTACTTTGGTGAAATTCCTCCATATGTGTAGTGAATGCTGGCCATTCCTCAGGTGACGACACCATCTTCACCATTTGAGAACAATCCGTTGCAAAAACCACATCTGAGAACTGCAAGGTCTTCATGCACTCCATTGCCCAGATCAACGCTT
Source organism: Raphanus raphanistrum subsp. raphanistrum (assembly GCA_019706035.1). Classification (NCBI taxonomy): domain Eukaryota; kingdom Viridiplantae; phylum Streptophyta; class Magnoliopsida; order Brassicales; family Brassicaceae; genus Raphanus; species Raphanus raphanistrum. Next base: position 12,587,485 of record CM033985.1, read on the forward strand.
CACATTCCTTCATTAATAATTGCTCCTCAGCCAAAGTTTACCTTCAAGTTCCGCTATGTGGAGGATCTCCTGAGGATTCCCATTCTTATTCTTATAGATATTGTCATTTCTGTTCTTTCATATATACCACATAATCCAAGAAAAATAATCTGAGTCAACATCTTTTGGAAGCCTCCAGAAGAGATAATCCAAAATGGTGAAAACTGATGAAGATGGGAAAACTCCAGGGGGAGAAGGAATCCTTGATAAAGCCCATGTTTGTAAAGCTGGTGGACATTCAAAAAGAACATGATTCACGGATTCTTCCTCAGCTCCACAAATACTACACCGGAGATCACAATCAATACCTCGTGCCCTCAAATTTTTTGAACACTGGTAGAGTCCCAGATAATACTTGCCAAACAAAATGCCGTAGTTTTGGGAAGCATTTTAGTTTCCAACAAAAATCCAGCAGAGGTCTTATATTTGGTCCAAATGGTATTATCCTTAGTCTCCTGTCAGGATATAAAGTTCGGTTCTAAAACCTGATTTAACTGAGTACTTTCCAGATTTTGTAAACGCTCAGCCATATGTATCGGGCCTTTGAATTCGAGTAACCGCTAAACCTCGGATTATCTTGACATCGTCTGGATGAATAAATGCGTTAAGCAAATCTACATTCCATGAATGATCAATCGGATTGAGTTTTATTCTTTCTTTTTTTGGTCAACTGAGTTTTATTCTAATTTATTATTCAATATTTTAGTGAAACATTCTCTCAAATGATTCTCTTTTTATTTAGTTAATAATTGCTAGTGATATCTTCAACTTAAAAAATTTACCAATTAACTAAATATTTGATGTTTACAAAACTTCCATAAAAGTAAATTTATTATTTAAAAGTACAATAAATCATAAACCTATATGAGATATCTTATTTTTGTTAGTGAGCACTATAATATTGTTCCTGAAAATATTCAACTAATGTATTTCATAATAAATAATGAGATTCATTATCTTTAATTTTCTTAAATCAAGCAACAAAAATTTAAAGAAAAAATTACTAGAATGTTATGAAAAAGTTAGTTTATTACTAAACTATTATACATCTTTTCAAAATGACTAGACTATTATACATGCCTATAGTAAATTACAATTAAAGCCCTTAGTTAGTTTTTTTAATTGAGATTATTTTTAAACAAAAAATACATGTCACATATGAAAAATCCACATCAGACTCCACATCACACACTAATCAACCGTCTCTCACAATTTATTACGGCTAAAAAAAACGGAAGAACACAATTTACCTTTTTCTTGTTCTTCTGTCTCGACAAAGTAACCAGAGTAACCTCAAGTCGACGAAATCATCATCTCGTTTCTACGAAATCTTCTTCGCCGCATCCTATCTACGAAATCATCATCTTTTGGTATGTTCTTGCTGATTATATATTATGTTTTGGCTGCGTTTGTTTTGATGAGTTTGATTTACGCTGTGTCTGAGTTATATATTAGGTTGCGGGTGAGTTATATATTAGGTTTCGATTGGGTTATATATTATTTTCGGCTGGGTTATATATTATTTGCGGCTGAGTTATATTATGTTGGGACTGAGTTATATTTACGTTGTGGCTGAGTTATTATGCAATTGTGGCTGAGTATTATTATGTTTTGGCTGAGTTATTATTATGTTACGGCTGAGTTATTGTATTGATACCACTCAAATTACCCTATAGAGTGCTTTTACGCTCTCAAATAAGAGGTTCAGCTTTAGTACTTAGGGATCGAATCACGAGGAGCTAGGGAACCAATTAAATCTAATTTATTAATCAATCCTAGATGAAGTTGGTTTTTATGATGGAAATGTAAAATGACAATCCTAAATGAGCAAGGTAGTTGCTCTAACTAAAATGATGGTAGTTTATAAGATAATGAAGAGTGATAGACATAGGGCTTTTATTCAGGTATTGGAGATTATAATATTTATAAATGCCTAACATGTTGTTTGCATGATATTAAAAAACTCAGCCGCTTAACAATCAGTGATGTCTCACTGGTTAAATAACTAGATCTCTGATCTCAGCTGTCGTCTATTGACCAGAAAAAGAGTCGATCGATATCCTTTAGAGATATCGAGCAATACATCTTTCGCAGTGCCGATCGATTGTCCAGTTGGGATATCGATCGACGGCTTTTAGAAATGCCTAGGCGCGAGCCGATAATGATGAATATCACAACTTAGAAAGCATAGGGTGCAATCCATTTGATGAATATCACAACTTAGAAAGTATAGTTTGGGGCTAATCCCACAAACCTATTTAAACCCTAGATCTAACAAGCAGACTACTCAGACATAACTAAGCAATTCATAACACAAGATAGGTAAAGAAATTGAATTAGATAGATAGAGAATAGAAAATAAATGGATTTCAATCACAAATCTCTCAATGATATCTCTCCAATCTCTCAAAACTTAGAACAAAGGTAAAACTCTAGCTTTCTCTCACACTCTCTGCTTGCTTGCTTTCGCTTGCTTGCTTGTCGTCAAAAACACTTAGGCAGGGTATTTAAGCATTTATATTAGGTTAAAAACTCGTCAGGGGCAATCTCATAATTTGGTGAAGTCTTGGTGAAGTAGTCGGCTAAACCATTTCGTCCTCGCTATCGACCGACAACACTTGATGTGTATCGATCGATTATAATCTTCAAGTACGCGGATCTTCACAGCTACATCGATCGACAACTCTGGATGAGTATCGATCGATTATTCTCTGAATGTTGACTTCCGACTTGGTCTTGAATGGTCAACTCGGGTGTATTATCTCTTGTGCTCCAAAATGCTCCAAAAGCATCACTTTATCACGAAACACTCCTGAACCTGAAAACATACCTAATATGCTAGAAAACATATTAGTTACATAATAAAAATATCATTATACCATGGTAGAAAATGGGTGAAATCCATAGTATATCAACTCCCCTAGACTTACTCCTTTGCTTGTCCTCAAGAAAAAACTCAGTAGTCTCTCGAAAAAGTTTGAAAATAGTAGGGACTCAAAGATTCAAAACATTGAAGTCATCACTCTATGGATTCGCAATTCATATCTAAACTTCCTAATCATAGAAGTTCATTATGCATTATCCTAGCTTAGCAACCAAATTCATCTAGTTGACAACTTAGCAAATCTTATCTGATATTCCCCTCCACTCACCTCATTTCTTAACATAAAATAAAAGTGCAGGCTTTAATTTGGGAGTATCGGTCAAAGGACACATGGATTCAACTCAAACAAGTATCTGAACACACATGTAGTCTTCTCTGATCCCTTTCTCCCCTCATCTCTCTTCTCTGGATCTCTTATTAGTTTCAATTTCAATAGGATTTGATGCCAACAAGGGTTATCTAGTCTATCTCATTGACATTGCAATTGTAACTCATACATTTTGACAAAGTGTAGCGAATAATGGGGTCACAGGTAATTTACCTATCCCTCGTTTTCAGAATGTGTGATCATCCCTGAGATTTAGAATAATGGGGTCGCAGGAGACACTTCTTCCCCTCTGTCTCTCAAGAAATCATTTCAATCTTTTATAACATAAACTTAGATCTTTGAGATGCCAAAGAGAGAGAAGGAAAGGGAACCAAAAACACACAAACTTTTTACCTTCCAGACTTGTAGGAGGATTCCGATCCAGTGATTACCAAGTCCCAAGACAAGCAAATAAAGTCAGTATTAGTGTTGGAGGTCAGCTTCGGTTCCTTCAAACAATCTCAGCTAGTGTATATAGGTGACAGGTTGATCCACTTTAGCATCTTTAGTACTCTCTGCAATCAGTAATCTAGAATGGTGCTAAAGAGTGGTTAGATAATCAAGTATAAATCTACATCAGTGTCCCCATTTTAGTACTTATGCGAAAAATAATTTTGAAAACATTTTAAATAAAAGCCAAAATAAAAACACATATTAGTAAACCTCTCCCCAGACTTAAATTACACTGTCCCAGTGTAACACAGCCGGAGTGAAGTGAAGAAATAAATCATAAGTACTTTATGTAACAAGGTAGAACAACTAAACATGGCCGCGATGGCGTCGATCGATAAGTATAGATATACGTCAATCTTTAGTAATGGTCGTGTGGTATTGAGCGATGCGACTTTGTTGTGTCGGTCGACGGAATCATCATTCTACTTGGATCTTAAAAATCTGCAAAAACCAATGCGAAAATAAAAGTAAAAATGTAAAAAAAAAAACTTTAAAATAAAATAAAATAAAACCTAATAGTGGGTTGCCTCCCACTCAGTGCTTTGTTATAGTCATTTAGCTTAACTTTGGTGGTTTGAGCTAGTTGTGGTATAAGCAGTTGTTTGCTGGTGGGCAAACGTCTCCTTCGTCTGTGGACTAAGTAGCAGTGAAGCTTCTTGTGGCATCATCTGATCTAGTCCATCTTTGATGCATATTTGTTAAATCCGCTTTGATGACTTGTAATCTTCTGTCTAAATCTTCCATGTCGAACTGATGATGGAAGTAATCATGTGTTGAATGCTCGGACAGTTCTTCATGTTGTAAGGCATCAATCTGGTCATGAGTCAGCTGATCTCGGTCTGTCAAAGACTCGGTATCGATCGATGCTACAACGTGTGCGTCGGTCGTTTCGTTGGGAGTTCTGTCGGTCGATCCAGTGGTAACTGTGTCGATCGATTCTGAATGCTGACGTTGATACTGAAGAATTCTCTGAATAGCGAGTACCTCGTTCTTCAGTAGACCAGTGGCTGAGCACAAGTTGGTCACTCTGTCATTGAGAGGGTCGTCAATGTCATCACATCTCTTGTTGAGCCTCTCCTCCATAGCATCCATAGCTTCGTATAGCTTGTGTTTGATCTGATCAACTTCTGCTGCTGTGTATGTAGTCTGCGCTGGTGGTTGCTAGATGTCGATCAATCGGGGTCTAATCCTGTCAATCGATGTCACGTTTCTGCCACATAGACCAAGGTGGTCTTAAACTATGCCAACGTCTTGTTGTAACTCGTTCATCTGTTGTGACAGTGTGTTCAGGTATCGCATGATAGGTGAAGTAAAGTTGTCGTGCCTTTCCTCATATGATTTCATCCTATTCTCCATTTCTGCGAACCTTATGTCGATCGATGGTGAAGGTGGTGTGTCGATCGACAGAACAGTATCATTCTGAGTCTGACCTTTCTCGCGAATTGTTGCCAACTCTTGATGTAGAAGATCAAAGTGTTGTAACTCATACATTTGGACAAAGTGTAGCGAATAATGGGTCTCGGGTAATTTACCTATCCCTCGTTTCCACAATGTGTGATCATTCCTGAGATTTAGAATAATGGGGTCGCAGGAGACACTCCTACCCCTCTGCCTCTCAAGAAATCATTTCAATCTTTTATAACATAAACTTAGATCTTTGAGATGCCGAAGAGAGAGAAGGAAGGGAACCAGAAACACACAGACTTTTTACCTTCCAGACTTGTAAGAGGATTCCGATCCAGTGATTACCAAGTCCCAAGACAAGCAAATAAATTCAGTATTAGTGTTGGAGGTCAGCTTTGGTTCCTTCATACAATCTCAGCTAGTGTATATAGGTGACAGGTTGATCCACTTTAGCATCTTTAGTACTCTCTGCAATCAGTAATCTAGAATGGTGCTAAAGAGTGGTTAGATAATCAAGTATAAATCTATATCAGTGTCCCCATTTTAGTACTTATGCGAAAAATAATTTTGAAAACATTTTAAATAAAAACCAAAATAAAAACACATATTAGTAAACCTCCCCCCAGACTTAAATTACACTGTCCCAGTGTAACACAGCCGGAGTGAAGTGAAGAAATAAATCATAAGTACTTTATGTAACAAGGTAAAACGACTAAACATGGCCGCGATGGCGTCAATCGATAAGTATAGATATAGGTCGATCGTTAGTAATGGTCGTGTGGTGTCGAGCGATGTGAATGGATTGTGTCGGTCGACGGAATCATCATTCTACTTGGATCTTTAAAATCTGCAAAAATCAATGCGAAAAATAAATGTAAAAATGTAAAAAGAACTTTAAAAGAAAATAACGTAAAAATCATTTAGCTTGACTTTGGTGGTGTGTGACTCATTTGGTGCAGAAACTGCTACTAGTTGGACAACAAGCATCAATTTCATGTCTCCTCCTATCAAACCATGTGGCAATGAAGCTTCTTGTGGCATCATCACTTCTGAGCTGTTTCTTATCTATCTTGAGGACTGCATCTGTGAGGTTCCTCAGAGTTCTTTCAATTGATTCGATGCTGCCAACATTCCTGTAGACGGTGTTGTAGGAGTATTCTGACAGTTCCCTCAGTTCATTCTGCATTGCGTCGGTCGTTTCGGTGGGAGTTCTGTCGGTCGATCCAGTGGTTACTGTGTCGATCGATTCTGAAAGCTGTCCTTGGTACTCAAAAATTCTCTGAATAGCAAGTATCTCATTCTTCAGCAGACCAGTAGCTCTGCAAAAGTTGGTCACTCTTTCGTTGAGAGGGTCATCAATGTCATCACATCTCCTGTTGAGCCTCTCCTCCATAGCATCCATAGCTTCGTATAGCACATGTTTGATCTGATCAACTTCTGCTGCTTTGCATGCTGTCTGCGCTGGTGGGTGCTCGATGTCGATCGATGTGGGTCTAGACCAGTCGATCGATGTCGCGTTATGACTTTGAGGTTGATCCTTCTGGCGAATTGTTTCCAAATCTTGCTGTAGAAGATCAATCCTTTTGCTTAACCATTCGACATTGTTGTTGAGAGGGCTGTAGACGTCTCCAATCCGTGTATTGATGTAAGCGATCTCCCATTCATCTCGTTTAGGTGATGAACATTCTGGTTGGTCATTGGATGTAGTCTTGCCGATGTCGATCGATGGTGCTGGTGTTGTGTCGATCGATATTGGTGGCGTAGCTTCCTTTTCAAGCATGGTTCTAATGCTCTCAATCTCCATTCTTAGCACTGCCATATCACTTTGGAGAGCTTCATAGCTGCGATCCAATGGCTGGTAGGTGTCTTCCACCAGTGTGCGGAATTCTTCCTCCAGGTGTGCCTGAGCTCCCCACACATCAATCACCATATCATCCATCTCCTCCTTGCTATAGGGTACTGGTGCTGGTCTGTATGCATGGTAAGGGTGTGCATGTTCTGGAAGGCGTAAACAACTCTTCTGAAAAAGAGATGCTCTCTCCAGGATTCTTCTTATGTGCTCTTTGGTGACATGGATGATTTCACCATCAACGCCCCTAGCATGTCCAAATTCATCTATGTGGACATCAAATTCGTCCCTCTCTTCTCATTTGAATCTTCTGGATCCATTGGTATCAAAGGCACGTCGTCCAAACTCAAGACGTTTGTCGCTCGATTTGGGTCTTGCGCTGTCGATCGATCTGGGTAACTCTCCATCGATCGATGGTGATGAAACGATATCGATCGATGGTGAGTTTCCATGTTGACCGAAAAGTTGAGGAACTGTATCCTCTGCCATGGTGATGTGGTGGTTGTCTTGGACGTGAGCTAGGATATCTGGATGGCCACGTTGCTGTGTGAACAGGTTGTCTGGTCCATTGGCAACTTGAAGGATGTCTGTTATGTCCTCTCTGGATATGTTCAGAACCCTTCCATCCATGGCTCTTGCAAAGCCATCTCTGTCCCTAAAAATACCAAATTCATCAGGTGTTAGTGAATCATTCCTGATATCATAAGAATTATGAAATCGAGATTGAGCTCTGGTAAAGGAATCGATCGATGGTGCAGTGGTGATGGCGATCGGTGATGATCGTCTAGCTGCATGGTTGGATCGATTGTTCTTGATGTTGCAGTTCTCCATGGTGATGTTGCTAATTGTTGGAGGCTGCTGGGTATGTGTTGTTGAAGTTTGAAATTTCGTGGTTGATGTTGACAACTTTATATACCCATCTGTTGTCCTAATCGGTGAAATTCCGATTTTGTCCTTTAAGTCGCCGGACTCAATATCGATCGATGTGATGCTGGCGATGTCGATCGATGGACGATGTCGTTTTGCTAGGTGAAGTAGATCGATTTTGGGAAACGATTTGCAAATCTATCATTCTCCATGTAGTTTTCCCAAGCTCTTTCTTCCCAATAATCTTCATCATATTCTTCTATGTGGTTTCCACTATAGCAAGATTTAGCTGTATCTACTGCAAAACTTTCATGAAATCCGCTATCTGCCCAACTCCTTACTGAGTAATCATCTTCCTTGTTGTTGGGTTGGATGGCGAAATTCGGGTAGCAATGATCTGGTAAATCTGGTTCATCATCTGGTGTGTCTCTGTCGATCGATAGTCCACGCTTGGTGTCGATCTCTTCTGACTCGCTCGTCTCGATCGATGATGTAGTGAGGTCGTCGATCGATCCCGAGTACTCTGTTTCGTACTCGACTTCACAATGACAAAATGCAATGATACCAATGTCATCTTCTTTTTCCACGGTTTTGGCTGGTGGTTTGCCAAGTTTGACAGGGTCGTAGTGGATATCTGGATCTATCATAGTCAAGCACATCATGTTGGTGTTCATGTCACATACAGCTCCTGCTGTAGCCAGAAATGCTCTTCCAAGTAGAAGGGAAGAGTTCCAATTTAACTTGATATCCAGGACATGAAAATCCACAGGGACAATGACATTACCAATCTGCACTTCTAAGTCTCTGATCAAGCCTCAAGAATTTTTCTGAGTGTAGTCCACAAATGTGAAGATCTCTGGTGAAGGCTCTATTTTCAGACCCAGATGGTCTGCCATAACCTTTGGTAAGATGCTGACTGATGAACCAGTGTCACATAGTGCATGAAGAAACTTAATTCCCTTTACTACATAGGGTATTGCAAACTTCTCAGGATCACTCTTCTTCTTCTTCAATGTGCTCCTCTTCCTCATATCTTCTCTGACATTGTCAAACATCCTCCTAATGTCATTTTCAGTCTCCCTTGTTTCTCTGAAGAACATCAACAATCTACTTGTGAAGTAAACCTCCTCAAAGGATTTTTCTAGTGGGATTCTGATAACTCTCTTAGTGAAACCATCTATTTCCTTCTCATTAGCTTCCATCTTAAGGTTCTTTGGAGTTTTCTCCTTCCTACTCCTTAACCTTTTTCCTTCAGTGCCCTCTGATATTGGTGTAGTGTCTGAAGGGTTACTAGTAGTCTCTGCAGGGTCAGCTGGTGGTTTCGGTGTGGGTCGGAGTGCGTTGATTCGGTTGCTGTCAATCGCTGGTAATTGTACTCGGTATGTGAGAGGCGCGTCGATCGATAGGTGGAGAAAAGGGTCGATCGATGCGTGTCTCATCTTTATGTCGATCGATGAGTGGCTCGTCTCGTCGGTCGATATTTTCGTAGGTGGGGGTGGGTGGATGTGGATGTGAAGCCGTGAATTCAGCATGTGTCAAGATCCTAACCGCGTTGCAATCTGCAACCGTATCTGGAAATGACATCGATTGTGTCGATCGATATGGACTAACTGGTGTCGATCGACACCATTGCGATCCACCAAAACTTAGTGAACTTTCTACTTCGAAGTGTCCTTCTTGAAGCTTTTCATGCTTCACCACTTGCCATAAATCATCATCTATGATGGCATTCACGTGGTGTTTCATGCTCCTTCTCTTACTTCCTTAGAAGTTCCAATTCTCCTGATAGAGTCTTCAGTTTGGACAATTTGTGTCTCAAGCTTCCTAACTTGAGTACAAATGGTGTCTATCCTTGTGTTAAGATTGTTGAAGACAGAGTCAATCTTTCCATTGAAGTCCACTGTAAGCTTCTGCTGTCCTTCAAGAACTCTGTCAATCATGGCATCAAACTTACTCTTCTGGGTGGGTGGTGGTGGGTTTTGGTAAGATGAGTTGCCATAGTTCCTGGTGTTGGTGAAAGGTTTCTGATACTGTGAACTCTGGTTGTAGTTACTCTGGTGAAAGTTTATGTTGCCACTCTGGTTTCCATACTTCTGAAATCCAGTACCCCAATGTAGTTCACATCTTCCTTTGTATCATGTTCTCTAGACTCTCCTTCTTCAGCTAAGCAGACTAGCAGCCCCAAAAATGCATGTAAAGCATCTATCTTAGCTCTGACTTCACTCATCTGGTCCTCCCTGATGGCTGCAACAGATTTCTTCTTATCAGAGTCAGTGTTCTTGATGCTGTTGTTATTGGCTAGGTTCCCAATAAGTCTCACAGCCTCTATTGGATTCCTGGTGTTGAAGTTCCGCTCGCTAACAGTATCAAGAGCCATCTGATACCTCAAGGCAATACCTCTGTAGAAAGTCCTTAGCAGCTACACTTCATTGAATCCATGGTGTGGACAGTCTCGCTGGAAGAACTTAAATCTGATCCACACGTCTTTAAAAGTCTCACCAGGCTTTTGCGCGAAAGTGGCGATTTTGCTCCTTAAGTCTTCAAGACGTGCCTCATCAAAGAAATTACGCAGGATGGCGTTTTTGATGTCGGCCCAGGATGTCAGTGATCCTGTAGGTAGCTGCTTGAGCCAGTGTGAAGCTTCTCCAATCAGTGAGTATTTGAAGAGCTTGCTGATATACCATGGATTTTACCCGTTTTTAACCATGGTATACTAGTATTTTATTATATATTTAATCTGTTTTCTAGTCAGTTAGGTATGTTTTCAGGTTCAGGAGTATTTCGTGAGAAAGTGATTTTTTGGAGCATTTTGGAGTACAAGAGATGATATACCCGAATTGACCATTCAAGACCAAGTCGGAAGTCAACATTGCGATTATAATCGATCGATACTCATCTAGAGTTGTCGATCGATGTAGCTGAGAAGATCCGCGTACTAGAAGATTATAATCGATCGATACACATCTTGTGTTGTCGATCGATATCGAGGACGAAATGGTTTAGCCGACTACTTCACCAAGACTTCACCAAATTACGATAGGATGATAGCATACGAAGAGAAGCATGATCATTTAAGTTCACCTATCATGCGATACCTGGATACACTGTCACGGCAGCTGAACGAGCTACAAAGAGACATGAGCATAGTTCAAGATCATCTTGGTCTTCGTGACAGAAACGCAACATCGATCGACAGGCCTAGACCGATATCGATCGACATCGAGCCACCACCAGCGAAGAGAGCATGCACTACAGCAGAAGTTGATGAGATCAAACAAGGGCTGTACGAGGCTATGGATGCCATGGAAAGAAGACTCAACGGGACCTGTGATACCATTGACGACACTGTTCACGAACGAGTAAACAGCCTATGCACAACCACTCGCCAAATGGAGGGCGCTATACGTGCTTTACAGTACCAAGGAAAACGTTCAGCATCGCTCGACACCGTTGATACTGAATCGACCGACAGAACTCCTAGCGAAACGACCGACGCGCATTTAGTAGCGTCGATCGACACCGAGTCCTTAGCAGACCGAGATCATTTTATTCATGACAAGATTAATGCATTACAGAGCGAGCTGAAGGAATTGTCCGTATATACCTACCAGACCATCGATAGGAAAGTTGGCAACATCGAATACATTGAAAATTCTGTGAGGAAGCTTCAAGATACAGTCTTCAAGATAGATAAGAAACAACTAAGGTCAGATGATGCCACAAGAAGCTTCGCTGCCACATGGTTCGACAGTAGGAGACACAAGACTGATGATTGCTGTCCAGTAATCAGCAGTTTCTGCACCCCATGAATTACTCACCTACCACAGTCAAGCTAAATGACTATAACAAAGCGCTGAGTGGGAGGCAACCCACTATTAGGTTTTTTTTTATTTTCCTTTACTTTATTATTTTTCATTTTTGCTTTTATTTTTCGGATTTATTTTGCAGTTTTTATTAGATCCAAGTAGAATGATGGTTCCGTCGACCGACATTTACCATTCATATCGCTCGACACCACACGACCATTACTAACGATCGACGTATACCACTACGAATCGATCGACACCTTGTCGATCAGGTTTATTCATTCTAACTTGTTATATTTATTAATTATGATGTGTTACACTGGGACAGTGTAATTTAAGTCTGGGGTGGGGGGGGAGTTTACTAATATGTGTTTTTATTTTGGTTTTTATTCAAATTTTTTTTTTAAATTATTTTTCGCATAAGTATTAAATAGGAACATTGATATAGATCTATATTTGATTGTCTGACCACTCTTAGCACCATTCTAGATTACTGATCGCAGATAGTACTGAGGATGCTAAAGTGGATCAACCTGTCATCTATATTCACTAGCTAAGATTGTTTGAAGGAACCAAAGCTGACCTCCAACACTAATACTGACTTATTTGCTTGTCTTGGGGCTTGGAAATCACTGGAATGGAATCCTCTTACAAGTCTGGAAGGTAAAAAGTCTGTGTGTTTCTGGTTCCCTTCCTTCTCTCTCTTCAGCGTCTCAAGATCTAAGTTTATGTTATAAAAGATTGAAATGATTTCTTGAGAGGCAGAGGGGTAGGAGTGTCTCCTGCGACCCCAGTATTCTAAATCTCAAGGATGACCACACATTTTGGAAACGAAGGATAGGTAAATTACCAAAGACCCCATTATTCGCTACACTTTATCAAAAATGTATAAGTTACAATGCAAATGTCAATGAGATGGACTAGATGACCTTTGTGGCATCGAAACCTGTTGAAATTGAAACTAATAAGAGATTCAGAGAAGAGAGATGAGGGGAGAAAGGGATCAGAGAAGACTACCTGTGTGTTCAGATACTTGTTGGAGTTGAATCCATGTGTCCTTTGATCGATACTCCCAAGGTAAAGCCTGCAATTTATTTTATGTTAAGAAATGAGGTTAGCAGAGGGGAATGTCAGATGAGATTTGCTAAGCTGTTGACTAGGTGAGTTTGGTTGCTAAGCTAGGATAAGGCATAATGAACTTCTGTGATTAGGATGTTTAGACATGGATTGCAAACCCATAGAGTGAAGACTTCAATATTTTGAATCTTTGAGTTCTTACTGTTTTCAAACCTTTTCCAAGGACTACTGTTTTTGATTGAGGATAAGCAAATGAGTAAGTCTGAGGGAGTTGATATACCATGGATTTTACCCGTTTTTAACTATGGTATACTAGTATTTTATTATATTAATCTGTTTTCTAGCCTGTTAGGTATGTTTTCAGGTTCAGGAGCATTTCATGACAAAATGATGTTTTTGGAGCATTTTGGAGTACAAGAGATGATATACCCGAGTTGACCATTCAAGACCAAGTCGGATGTCAACATTGCGATTATAATCGATCGATACTCATCCAGAGTTGTCGATCGATGTAGCTGAGAAGATCCGCGTACTAGAAGATTATAATCGATCGATACACATCTTGTGTTGTCGATCGATATCGAGGACGAAATGGTTTAGCCGACTACTTCACCAAGACTTCACCAAATTACGAGATTGCCCCTGACGAGTTTTTAACCTAATGGAAATGCTTAAATATTCCTGCTAAGTGTTTTTTTTACGGCAACCTTCGAAAGAAGCAAGCTAAAGAGAAAAGCAGAGAGTGTGAGAGAGAGAGTAGAGTTTTATATTGTTTTGAGAGATTGGAGAGATTTCTCATCTCCTTTTGTATTTCTACTTATTTCTATCTATGCAATTCTTTCATCTATCCACTGTCATGAATTGCTTAGCTATGTCTGAGTAGTCTACTTGTTAGATCTAGAGTTTAAATAGGTTTGTGGGATTAGCCCCAAACTATAATTGCTAAGTTGTGGTACTCATCGAATGGATTGCACCCTATGCTTGTTCTAGATTAGCTAACTAGAATATAGATCACTAGGATCTTTGATTATCTTGAATTATCCATTTGAGCTAGCTTGTCTCCCGTTGAGAAGAGCGACAGCTCCTCCTTGGGACCTAGTGTTCATTATCGGCTCGCGCCTAGGCATATCTAGAAGCCGTCGATCGATATCCCGACAGGCGAATCGATCGGCGCTGCGAAAGGTGTATCGCTCGATATCTCAAAAGGATATCGATTGACTCTTTTTCTGTGTCAACATTACGACAGTTGAGGCCAGAGATCTAGATTATTTAACCAGTGATACTTCACTTGAGTTAAGCGGCTGAAATCTATAGTATCATGCAAGCAACTTGTTAAAGCATTTATAGAAATTATAATCTTCATTCCTGAATAAAGGCCCTATGTCTAGCACTCTTGATTCACATTTAAACAACCCATCATATTGTTAGTTAGAGCAACTACCTTGCTCATTTTAGGAATTGTTACTTTTATTTCCATCATATAAACCAACTTCACCTAGGATTGATTAGCAGATTTTATTTAATTGGTTCCCTAGCTCCTCGTGATTCGATCCCTAAGTACTACAGCTGTACCTCTTATTTGAGAGAAGTAAGCTCTACTGAGTAATTTGAGCACTATCACTTGCAGAGTAGGTAGTCCTCATGGACTCCATCCATGCGAATAGCAGCTATAGGATCCTCGAACCTCTCCAGATGGTCCATAGGATGCTCATGTGATAACCCAGCATAGGGTATATGTGACACGAGAGAGTAGTACTGAGGCTTGAGCTCGAAGTTCGGCTTCTGAATCTCTGGAAGTCGAATGGCTGATCTGTTGGTGTAGTACTCATCAGTACAATTGTAGTCTGCCAACAATCGTGTTTGAGCTTCTTCTGTAGCCTCAGCTTCTGGCTCAGGGATTATGTTTCCCTGTGCATCTAGCTTCTGACCTATTGCATTACGCAGATGACCATCCTGATCATACATGCCTAACAAGTTGTTTTCATGATATTAAAGAACTCAGCCGCTTAACAATCAATGATGTCTCACTGGTTAAATAACTAGATTCTCTTATCTCAATTGTCGTCTGTTGACCAGATTGTAAAGCCAAGAAATAGTAGTTGATTTCCCTTACACCTCTGAGAATAGTAGTTGATTTCCCTTATTGCTTCTGGTACTGTTGGGCATGTACCTGAAAAGACAAGAAAAATTTAAATCAGAAAAAGAAAAGAAAAACCTAAGATTGATAAAATTAAATCTAATGGCGATCAAAGCTCCCCGGCAACGGCGCCAAATTTGATACTGCTCAAATTACCCTATAGAGCTTTACTGTCTCAAATAAGAGGTTCAGTTATAGTACTTAGGGATCGAATCACGAAGAGTTAGGGAATCAATTAAATCTAATCAATCCTAGGTGAAGTTGGTTTTTATGATGGACACCGGG
Source organism: Raphanus raphanistrum subsp. raphanistrum (assembly GCA_019706035.1). Lineage (NCBI taxonomy): Eukaryota > Viridiplantae > Streptophyta > Magnoliopsida > Brassicales > Brassicaceae > Raphanus > Raphanus raphanistrum. The sequence continues at coordinate 12,602,653 of CM033985.1, forward strand.
GAATGCGTCCAGGTTCACAACCCTCCCTTACATAAATAGATGCAAGGTTCTCAAGCAAGGGATAACACCTCTCTTCCTGGTTTGCGAGTTCAACAAATTCCGACAGAGGAGCCTGTTGGGGAAAAATATCCACACATAAGTTTTCTCCAGCTTCCGGATAGGTCCTCGACTTCCGGACCCTTGCTCAAGAAGAAACCAGGGACCAACCCCTGCCATAGGTCCGACCCCGTTGATTGGATCGACCCTTGAAGCAAAATAGAAGTTTTTCGCCTAAGGGGAAACTTCCATTTTTCCGATTATGGAAGAGTTCCATTACTTGAAGCCGACGTCTACACCTATAAAAGGGGAGCCCAAACCCTAGAACAAGGGATCGACTTTTCTAGACTAAGAGATTAGGGTTAGGCGGCTAGAACTGATACTGCTCAAATTACCCTATAGAGCTTTACTCTCTCAAATCAGAGGTTCAGCTGTAGTACTTAGGGATCGAATCATAAGGAGCTAGGGAACCAATTAAATCTAATCAATTAATCATTCCTAGGTGAAGTTGGTTTTTATGATGGAAATATAAATGACAATCCTAAAATGAGCAAGGTAGTTGCTCTAACTAACAATATGATGGTTGTTTAAATGATAATGAAGAGTGCTAGACTTATGGCTTTTATTCAGGAATGGAGACTATAATATCTATAAATGCCTAGTAAGTTGCTTGCATGATATTAAAGAACTCAGCCTCTTAACACTCAGTGATGTCTCACTGGTTAAAAGACTAGATCTCTGATCTCAATTGTCGTCTGTTGACCAGAAAAAGAGTCGATCGATATCCTTTAGAGATACCGAGCGATACACCTTTTGCAGCGCCGATCAATTGTCCAGTTGGGATATCGATCGACGGCTTCTAGAAATACATAGGCACAAGCCGATAATGAAAACTAGGTCTCAAAGAGGGCGGTTAGCTCTTCTCAATAATAGACAAACTAGTTAAAAGAGATTATTCAAGATATAAGGATCCTAGTGATCTATGCTCTAGTTAGCTACTCCAGGACAAGCATAGGGTACAATCCATTTGATGAATATCACAACTTAGCAAATATAGTTTGGGGCTAATCCCACAAAACTATTTAAACCCTAGATCTAACAAGTAGACTACTTAGACATAGCTAAGCAATTCATAACACAAGATAGGTAAAGAAATTGCATTAGATAGAGAATAGAAAACAAATGGAGTTCAATCAAAAATCTCTCAATGATCTCTCCAATCTCTCAAAACAAATAAAACTCTAGCTTTCTCTCACACTCTCTGCTTGCTTTTCTCTCTGGTTGCAAAAAGCTTGCTTGCCGTCAAAAACACTTAGCAGGATATTTAAGCATTTCCATTAGGTTAAAAACTCGTCAGGTGCAATCTCGTAATTTGGGGAAGCCTTGGTGAAGTAATCGGCTAAACCATTTCGTCCTCGCTATCGATCGACAACACTAGATGTGTATCGATCGATTATAATCTTCTAGTACGCGGATCTTCTCAGCTACATCGATCGACAACTCTGGATGAGTATCGATCGATTCTTATCTGAATGTTGACTTCCGACTTAGTCTTGAATGGTCAACTCGGGTGTATTATCTTTTGTACTCCAAAATGCTCCAAAAGCATCACTTTATCATGAAACACTCCTGAACCTGAAAACATACCTAACAGGCTAGAAAATACATTAGTTATATAATAAAAATACTATTATACCATGGTAGAAAATGGGTGAAATCCATGGTATATCAGTGGTGGGTTTTGGTAAGATGAACTTCCATAGTTCCCGATGTTGTTGAAAGGTTTCTGATACTATGAACTCTGGTTGTAGTTACTCTTCTGACCACTGCCAAAAAAGTTCATGTTGCCATTCTGGTTTCCAAACCTCTGAAATCCAGTACCTCCAATGTAGTTCACATCTTCTTCTGTATCAGCATCTCTAGCCTCTCCTTCCTCAGCTGAGCAGACTTGCTTCCTCAGAAGCTCATGTACAGCTTCTAACTTAGCTCTGACTTCACTCATATGTTCTTCCCCAATGGCTGCAACAGACTTCTTCTTATCAGAGTCACTATTCTTGGTGCTGCTGCTGTTGGCTAGGTTTTCAATAAGTCTCACAGCCACTATTGGATTCCTGGTGTTGAAGTTCCCCTCGCTAGTTGTATCAAGAGCCATCTGATACCTCAAGGTGATACCTCTGTAGAAAGTTCTTAGCAGCTGCTCTTCATTAAATCCATGGTGTGGACAGTCTCGCTGGAAGATTTTAAATCTGATCCACGCGTACTTAAAAGTCTCATCAGGCTTCTGCGCGAAAGTGGCAATTTTGCTTCTTAAGTCTTCAGCACGTGCCTCATCAAAGAAATTACGCAGGAATGCGTTTTTGATGTCGGCCCAGGATGTCAGTGATCCTGTAGGTAACTGCTTAAGCCAGTGTGAAGCTTCTCCAATTAGTGAGTATTTGAAGAGCTTACAGAGTAGGTAGTCCTCAGAGACTCCATCCATGCGAATAGCAGCTATAAGATCCTCGAACCTCTCCAGATGGTCCATAGGATCCTCGTGTGATAACCCAGCGTAGGGTATCTGCGACACGAGAGAGTAGTACGGAGGCTTGAGCTCGAAGTTCGGCTTCTGAATCTCTGGAAGTCGAATTGCTGATCTGTTAGTGTAGTACTCATCAGGACGATTGTAGTCTGCCAATGATCGTGTTTGAGCTTCTTCTGTAGCCTCAGCTTCTGGCTCAGGGATTACATTTCCCTGTGCATCTAGCTTCTGACATGTTGCATTACGCAGATGACCATCCTGGTCATACAGGTTTCCATTCTCGCCATGCGTGAGAATAACAATGGCAACCATGCCTCGCGGGTTAGTATCGATCGATGTACGGTGGGTACTGTCGAACGATGTGGAACAGCGAAGTGTATCGGTCGACGGTGGTGTCTGAGTATCGGTCGACGGTTGAACATGAATATCAGTCGACGGTGCGTCGGTTCTGTCGATCGATGCGGAGCGTAGGTCTTTGCGGATTAAACGTTCTAAGTGAGTGTGCAGGATCTTCTCAGAATAGTAGTTGATTTTCCTTATTGCTTCTGGTACTGCTGGGCATGTAGTTGAAAAGACAAGAAAAAATTTAATCAGAAAGGGGTAAAAGAAAAAGAACAACCTAAAATTGATAAAATTAAATCTAATGGCGATCAAAGCTCCCCGGCAGCGGTGCCAAATTTGATACCACACAAATTACCCTATAGAGTGCTTTTACTCTCTCAAATAAGAGGTTCAGCTGTAGTACTTAGGGATCTAATCACGAGAAGTTAGGGAACCAATTAAATCTAATTTATTAATCAATCCTAGGTGAATTTGGTTTTTATGATGAAAATGTAAAATGACAATCCTAAATGAGTAAGGTAGTTGCTCTAACTAAAATGATGGTAGTTTATAAGATAATGAAGAGTGCTAGACATAGGGCTTTTATTCAGGTATTGGAGATTATAATATCTATAAATGTCTAACAAGTTGTTTTCATGATATTAAAGAACTCAGCCGCTTAACAATCAATGATGTCTCACTGGTTAAATAACTAGATCTCTTATCTCAATTGTTGGCTGTTGACCAGAAAAAGAGTCGATCTATATCCTTTAGAGATATCGAGCGTTACACCTTTTGCAGCGCCGATCGATTGTCCAGTTGGGATATCGATCGACGGCTTCTAGAAATGCCTAGGCGCGAGCTGATAATGAACACTAGGTCTCAAGGAGGGCTCTTGCTCTTCTCAATAGGAGACAAACTAGTTCAAACAGATAATTCAAGATATAAAGATCCTAGTGATCTATGCTCTAGTTAGCTAATCTAGAACAACCATAGGATGCAATCCATTTGATGAATATCACAACTTAGCAAGTATAGTTTGGGGCTAATCCCACAAACCTATTTAAACCTTAAATCTAACAAGTAGACTACTCAGACATAACTAAGCAATTCATAACACAAGATAGGTAAAGAAATTGCATTAGATAGATAGAGAATATAAAACAAATGGAGTTCAATCACAAATCTCTCAATGATATCTCTCCAATCTCTCAAAACTTAGAACAAAGGTAAAACTCTAGCTTTCTCTCACACTCCCTGCTTGCTTGCTTTCGCTTGCTTGCTTGCCGTAAAAAACACTTAGGCAGGGTATTTAAGCATTTCTATTAGGTTAAAAACTCGTCAGGGGTAATCTCATAATTTGGTGAAGCTTTGGTGAAGTAGTCGGCTAAACCATTTCGTCCTCGCTATCGATCGACAACACTTGATGTGTATCGATCAATTATAATCTTCAAGTACGCGGATCTTCACAGCTACATTGATCGACAACTCTAGATGAGTATCGATCGATTCTTCTCTGAATGTTGACTTTATCTCTTCAAGATTTATCTCTTGAATGTTGACTTTAACTCTACATTGGTCTTGAATGGTCAACTCGGGTGTATTATCTCGTGTGTTCCAAAATGCTCCAAAAGCATCACTTTATCTTGTTTATTTTTGTTGCTATGATCAGATGGATGTTTCTCAAGCTCAATCACCGGATTACTCTCCAAGACTTTACCCTGAAGGGTCTTCTAATATCGAAGCTAAAGAGATTAATCACAATAGGATAATTCCCTCGCGTTAGAGAAGCAATAGGACATGATGTGTGGGATGAACTGGAGATTTGTCCTCTTGGTGTAATTGCTAAGCTAGCTAAACGAAAAAGTGTGTGGTCTGGTAGAACCATACACTATCTACTATGTAGACAGTTGCGAGGACATAAGAAGGAGGTATGGAGTGTCGTTGCTGATGAACCTATCAGGTTTGGCTTACACGAGTTTGGAGAGATCACTGGGTTAAACACAGATCCATTGCCAACGGAAAGTATTGAACCTGGTGACAAATAGAAAGAGTTTTGGGAGCTGTTGAAGGTGCCTCTTGGGATGGGACTCACGTTAGATGAACTTAAGGCAGCATTAGAGGACTGTCCATCTTGGGATTTTGTACAGAGGAAATGGTTAGGGCTGTTATTTCTTCAAACCATGGGACTCTATGCTTTGCATCAAAATTCTAGGATACCATTTGAAAGTGTTAAAAGAGTATTCGACGATGAAGCCATGATGTCTTATCTATGGGGTCGGATTGGATATGAAGTTCTTGTTGACTCTATTAAAATGTTGGATCCACAAGGAAGGACATACACCATAAACGGCATGGTGGAGGTGTTATTGATTTGGGCGTATGAATCTGTCACTTGCTTTGGAGAGTGGTTTGGGAGTGTCGTCAACAATGAAGACAACAATGAAGACAACAACGAAGAGAACAATGAAGACATTCCGCTTCCGCTTTTGCGATGACGTGGAAAGCGTACACGTGCTAGTTTCGAACGTTTATTCTCTGAGTAAACCAGAGAGCACGGCCGGGTAAGTTTAACGCTGAGTTGAGTTTATTTAGTAAATGGCTGACTTATGAATTATTATAGTTTGATGGCTGAATTGTGAGTTATTATAGTTTCATGGCTGAGTTATGAGTTATTTGGTGACTGAGTTATGAGTTATTTATTGGCTGAGTTATGAGTAATTTGATGGCTGAGTTATGTGTTCCTGTTGCAGGTGCGTGTTAGGAATATGGTTATGAAGGAATCAGTTGAAGAGATGTTTCCTCAATGGCCGGGTGAAGTTGAAGACCCACAACTCATTAATTTGATAACAGACCTACATGCTGGTAGATTTGTTAAAGGTTTTCGGGAAGTGAAGGGGCACGAAGAGAAGAAAAGAATTAAAGGTGGAGTTTCGTCAGAAGCTGAGCCACCCACTAAGAAGCAAATGAAAGTTAAGAAACAGAAGGAAGTGAACATCAGTGAAGGTGAAGCTGTTGCAACGGGAAAAGATTGTAGCGAGAGGGAAGGTAGGGAAGATCTTCCGAACAATGAGGCTCTGAGGAGTATAATGAGTACTCTGGATAATATTTCCAGAAGATTTGATCAATATGAAGGTCGATTTACTACGTTTGACTCGCGGTTAAACGCCTTCCATTCCAACTTTGGTAAGTTAGCCCAGAAGACTGTTGATGATATAGTGAATGAGCGTCTGAAAGTTCTGGGGATAGGTCAAAGCTTCATTGGTAACAACACTCAGGAGAAAACTTTACCCTCGCCACTGAATCCACCACAGAATCTACCACATACCCTATCGCAGAAGTCCGTTAATAGTCCACTAGCAACGGTAGATAAGACCCCTACTGGTAAATATCTGGAGGTGAAAAATTCTATGGCGGAGAAGATTGCTAATGCCAATGCCAAAGGTTTAAGGGTTAGTGACCAAATTATTAAAATATGCAGATTGGTCCTTTCGATTTAGTCCTAAACATTTTAATTGTGCAGATCAGACCTCTTCAGAATTGCACGATGGTCCCTTGTCTCTTGATTAGTTTAAAGTCAGCCACAAACTTTATAATTTGCTTGAATAACCTCACAATTTCACCCCAAACTTCTCAAGTGTACATTTTAAATAAGTCAAATGCAAATAAACACACAAATGCAGTATATACATCTTAAAATGATTAAAATGCAGTCTAACCTCTTTAAATTAATATTTTATAATTTAATATACACTAAAAATATCTATAAAATAATTTAATTTTATAGTTTTAAATTGAGTTTTTGGTTCAATTAGCATATCGATAAATTAATATCTCTATAAATTAATAAAAAATATAGTTTGGTATTGTCCCAACATTAGTAATCTATAGAAGTTTCACTCTAAACCCAAAAAAAATATTAATACTCATCAACTAGTAAAACTTCATATGACATACTAATACAACTAGAACAACTAATTTATATATACTAACCAGAAAATACTGGTACAACTGTACAACTCTTTCTGTTAAGAAATTTTAAATTTCATATGAAAATAACAATAAACTAGACAAGTTGGAGTGTCCTTAGAATGATCCATCCTATTTATTTGATGTTTTACCAATTTTTTTGTAATTATTACACAATCACATCACATAAGTTTCTATGATCTTTTTTATACTTTAAAGGTTTGTTTACTAGTTTGTTCACTATATTTTTGAAAAATGTACACCATAAATGTTTTAACAAAATTAATGATTCCATTGTATATACGCATAGATATCTTAATAAATTAGAGTTGTACAACTGAGGTATATATATTTAGTATGTGGTACTAAAATTTTCAAATTTTCAACCAAAATACAACTATGTACAAATTTGTACAACTCAAAACCTGGTACAACTATGTATATGATTGTACAACTAGAATACTCGTACAACTACATGTTATTACATTATCATGTTTTAGTTGTTTATCACGTTTTTTATTTGTAAAACATTATAAACATTTTAAAACGTGGTAAACATGGTTGAACATAAATAACACATAGTTGTACCACTTTATGTAGTTGTATCAGTCTGTAGTTGTACCAGTAAATCAGCTATACCAGATTACACATAGTTGTATATTTGGAGAAAAAAATGAAAATGTTAGTTGTATCAGGTAAAAAATGTAATTTCATCAGTTGTACCACTTTTTTTTGTTTACCTTGTTGAGCGCAAATAATATGGTCGCATAAATTTTTTAAAATTATGTTCTATGTATGTTTTTCAAAATTTATGTTGCAAAACAAGTAAACAAACCTTAAAATATAAGGTAGATGAAGCAAACATACGTGATGGTGTATTAATTTTTCAATTTTTTGTCAACTCTTCATAACGTAATATAAACAATGATAAACACCTATCACTTCGTTCATTTGATTTATTTTCTATACAAAATACCTTCTCGGATCTTTCAAATTATAAATGGATGAGTTGTACTAGTTATACTCGTATTTATCTTTCAAAATACCTTCGTTCTTCAATTATTATTTTTCTTAAATTCCATTTGGTTTTCCATATGAAAATAACCGCAGATTAGACAAGTTGGAAGATCCTTAAAATAGTCCATCCTAATTATTTGATGTTTAACCAAAACGTTTCCGAAATTATATCACAACAACATAAGTTTCCATGATCTACCATGCATAAATATCATGGTCAAGATTGATAAAATTATCCTCGAAATTATAGATATTTGGCTCAAATAATATCAATCACCCCCAAATCACTATAAATTTGGCTCCTAATTTTATATGCTTCCCATATTCCAAAACATGCAATAATGTTGTATGTGGTTCCTATTTTCGAAATTCGAAATGTTGAAAAAAGAGCACACATATATAAAAAAATGTATAATTAAAAGAATATATAAAAGAAGGTATAAGTAGATGTATACATATATGCATTTTTTAGATATTTCATATTTCATATCTTGACCAAATTTTAGCAAGTTTATATTTATTGTAGATCATCTTTTCATAATTTAGGAAAGGCATAAATATCATGGTCAAGATTGATAAAATTATCCTCGAAATTATAGATATTTTTCTCAAATAATATCAATCACCCCCAAATCACTATAAATTTGGTTCCTAATTTTATATGCTTCCCATATTCCAAAACATGCAATAATGTTGTATGTGGTTCCTATTTTCAAAGTTCAAAATGTTGAAAAAAAGAGCACACATATATAAAATAATGTATAATTAAAAGAATATATAAAAGAATGTATAAGTATATGTATACATATATGCATTTTTTACATATTTCATATTGCAAGTAAGCATACATATATATATACAAAAGAATGTATAAGTTCAAGAATATATAAAAAAATGTATAAGTTCAAGAATATATAAAAGAATTAATGTATAAGTTCAAGAATATATAAAAGAATATCAGTAAGGATAAAAAAATATATAAAAGAATGTATAAGTTCAAGAATATATAAAAGAATGTATAAGTTCAAGAATATATAAAAGAATGTTAGTAAGGATAAAAAAATATATATAAAAGAATGTATAAGTTCAAGAATATAGAAAGAATGTATAAGTTCAAGAATATATAAAAGAATGTCAGTAAGAATAAAAAATATATATAAAAGAATGTATAAGTTCAAGAATATATAAAAGAATGTATAAGTTATGTACACATATATGATAGCAAAATCAGCAAAGCATGTGATAATTAGCATACAAAAAATATGATCCGTACAGATGTAAAGGAAAAATGTAATAAAAAACTCGAAATGCATATGTGTCCTTGGACTCGACAACTCATTTTATATAACCTGTTTGCAATGCATATGTGTCAAATAATATAAAGAAGGAGCCAAATAATATGTTGAAAATGAGAATATAACAAACATAATAGGACCAATGGCATTATATGTAATTACTCTAGTAAATTAAGGATAATTTTAAATGATGGCTGAGGAGGATTGTGAGAGTGACACATAGACATAATGGCAACATCGAAATTAGTTTACTTTTTAAAGGTTAAATTTTTAAAATGCTTCTGGATTAATAACAAGGGGATACAAACTTGTACAACACAAATATCGGTACAACTACATGTTACTAAAAGAACGTAGTTGTACCGGTTAAACCAGTCATACATATTTTTCTCGTAGTTATACTAGTTATACTATTTATACTGATCATATTAATCTATTTTCTTATTATTCTATGTGTTTTATGCTTTCGTTTTTTTGGAGGTATATTTCTATTGATAACATTAAAAAAATTCCAAGTATGTGTATTGCGTATAGAAAATAATATATAAAATCACTACGTGTTTTCCTGCGCCACATAGATAATAAAATTTTAAAATATAATTATTTTATGTAAGATAAATTCTTCATAATATTCACGTATTTTGATACATGCATGTGCGGAAAGATCAGAATAACATGTCTCATTTTTTATACATCATTCTATTTACTAGCATCATTTATACGCTGAAAAAAACAAAATATAACCATAATAGTTGCAGAGTCTCGAAAATCTTATCACCACGTAGCGTCTCCTCTTCTGGCAGAAGCTCTAGCCATTAGAGACGCTTTGCTTCACGCCTTTTCCCTGGGCTTCACTTCAATATGGCTCCGATCAGATGCTCAAGCATCCATAGCAGCGATCACCACGAAGCGGAGACCGACATAATTCTACGGCGTCTTGTCGGACATCGATTCGATCTCTTCTTTTTTATTTGTTTGTCGTTTCACCTTCTGTTCTAGGACTTCTAATGGCCTTGCGGACTCTATTGCAAAAGCCCACCTCTGTATTGCTCCTTTGGGCCAACTCCTTTAAATTTATGAAGTTTCCTTGTTGTGAAAAAAAAAAGGTTGCAGAGTTATAATAGTTATACACATTTTAGTCTTACTGATTATACATGTTATATTCATTATAGTTTTTTCTTTTTTGTTTTGCTACAAATATTCATTATATTTGTATTATAGGGTATTACAAAATATATTTGGACCTACTATAAATGTTTTCGGATTTGCAGCTGCCTTCTTCTGCTTCGAGAGCAAAAATAATGAGTATGGATTTCTTTTCTAAATGGTACAACTAATAAGACAAAATTATTATCCAAATCAAATATTAACAAACTATTAACATATTTTAACACTTCTAGGCGGATTATACCAACATTTTTATTGGTTCTGCATCATCGTATTCTATATCACCATTAATACGTTGAAAACAAAAATCCAATATCACCATATTAATTGTAAAGTTGTACTAGTTATATGCGTTAAAGATGTATTAGTTATACTGGTTATACTCATCCTAGTTGTACTAGTTATACTGATTATACTCAATATAGTTGTACTAGTTGTACTGGTTCTAGTGGTACAAGTTGTACTAGTTTGAGTTGTACTAGCTGTACTAGTTTTAGTTGTATTAGTTGTACCAGTAGTACACTTTGTTCTTCTCTGTCGCGAATTTTTCATAACGAAGCTGAAATTCAATTCAGATAAAAAGAAATCGATTGAGGATGATAATAGGTCGATCGATTTGGGATAAGAACAAGAAAACAAGTATGAATTTGGGTTAAGAACAAGAACAACAAAATTGGATTGTGGGAAGTAAAAAAGATTGCATGTTGATTTGGGGATTTAGGGTTGCAAACTGGTCGGATTATGGGTCAAAAAAATGGGTCGGATTCTAGATAGAATGATAGTGGCACGGATTGTAAATAAGTAAAGGCATTTTGGTTTTTTAGTTATTTACCTTTGTTTTGTATTTAAAATTAATTTAATATAAAATAAATACAAATTATGAGTGGGTCATTTTAGAATTTTGAAATCCCATGTGTGTCACTGCAGAATTTGATCCTAATCCAACTAGGAAAAGGTAAATACAAAATATAGAAAATGTACAAAGTAATTAAGGAAAGGAAAACATCATGGCCGCCATTTTCTCTCTCTCTCATGTGGCTGCCGGTTACTCTTTCTTCATGGACCGGGTCTCATTATGGGTCGTCCACCATATGATTTATAACAGTTTATTGATTATTCTGTTTCGATATAATTTGCCAGACCATCTCTAATTTAAATAATAAAATAACGGTCTGATGTAAAAAGAAAATATATGGAAAATTTATTTATGTTATTAGTTAAGATTTTTTTAATCCGGACACACAGAGTCTACAAGAATCCGAAGTTCATTTTAATGGGATGTACATAAAGCAGAGAAAGCATTAGTGCCCACGCAGCAAATGTTGATGTAACCAATTCCTCATGACAGAAAAAGCTTCCTCCGCGTCTCTATCATCTTCCGGTGTTTCCGGCCGGTGAACGAAGCCGTGGCCTCTTCCTTCAAACACCACAACCTTTGACCCATCACCAGTCTTCTCCTTAATTTCCTTCAAACCCTCCAGTTGGCAAAGCGGGTCTGTGTCCCCGGCGATGAACAAGACCGGGACGTTCACGTCTCCGGCCACCACAGAGTCTATTCTCGTGCCATAGAAAGAAATTCCGGTGCTGAAGTAACCGTTCTTGTCGGCGGCTAAAATGTCCACCACGCGTCCACCCCCAAAACAGAATCCTATCACTCCCAGCTTCTTGGATATCCCAGCCGCTGCAAACTCATCAACCATCCATTCGGTCAAGGTCCTTATGTCGTTTCGGATCCGGTTCAGGTCATGTCCTCTTCTCCATTCCTCGTATTCAGACTCTGTTCGGTTTTTCGACCATGGATCTCCACGGAACAGATCCGGGACAAGAACACTGTCTCAAAACAAAAGAATACATTTGCAATTTGAATCATCAAGTGTGGAATTTGAGATAGAAAGAAGAAAATGAAGAAGACGGATACTTGTAGCCATTGCAAGCGACGCGATAAGCGAAGTCGCGGGTGGAGGAATCTTGGAAGCCGAAGACATCAGAGAGTAGAATCAATCCAGTTCCGTTGTTATTCTTTACCGCCGTTAACAGGTGAGCTTCGACGCTGTCAATTAACACTTCTGTTCTGTTAACAAGCTCACACGTTTCTTCTTCGTCATCGTCTACCTTCACGTTAACGGCGCCGTCAGAGGTTTCGAGCGCAGAAGGTTTTTTCGTAGACCGTTGTCTCGGGGAACACCTCGTGATATGTTTACCGATCTGAAAAAGTATGAGTTTAAACCCAATCAATACTTAATATTTTTAGTCCTTTTATTTCTGAGTGAAAATGAAAAAGGAGCTATGCAGAGATGTACAGAGGGAGGGGGAGGTAAAAGGCACGACGGAGGCAGACGATGGCTGCGGTACCGGTTGAACAGTGGTTGTGCTCCGGTTTTAGTGGAGTAGGAAAGAGATGCCAATGACGCAGCCATTTTAGGTATCTTTCCAGGATGAAGGGTCCAGAACTTTCCCTATAATTTGTTTGGATATTTGTTCTTGAAATATCTAAGTAACAAGTGGAGGAGACTGCGATTAGAATAATATGTTTTTCTTCATATGAAAAGAAAATTTCGTGTAGTGCTTTTTCTTTTCTTTTGTCATCTATACTAAAAATATAATCTCTATTAAGATTATGTCTTTATTTTGTAGAGTTATTTACAATACTATGTCATTTCCTTATTTGAAATATATTATATTAATTTAGAGTCCTACTTTTTATCTACTTAAAAATATTGTCATTTAAGTTTTGAACATATTCACATTTTATTAGAAATAATTACAATATCCCTTAAAATTATGTTATAATATATATCACTAGGGTCGGTCCGCCATACAGACGAAAATTTATAATAAAAACTGTTTTATAGTAATTTTATGAAATATTTATACGGACGAAAAGTTATAATAAAAACTGTTCTATAGTAATTTTATGAAATATCTATAACCATTGTAGATTGAAAACGATATCATAGATAAACAAATAATAAAAATAATTTTGAGATCATATTGTTGTTTTTAACCAATATTTTTTGGTTTGAATTAAAATGACAGTAACTTTCATTACTGTCATTATTTTCTATTTTTTAGAGAATACAAAATTAGCAAAAAATAATTCAGAAAATGTGATAATATCTATATTATTATCATTTAATTTACTATCATTTATATTATTATTATTATTATTTAAATTTCAAGTTGACATACTAATAAAATATAAAGTTTAAATAAATAATACTAAATGTTTTCAATAATATTTATGTTTTAAAACACTTTTACACAAATAATTTCTGTCATGGTAATAAATTAGTATATCTCGAAGCTAAATTATTTAAAATATAATTTAATTGATAAAAATTAAATACCAATTTTTTTATATATATAGTATAAATATCATATATAATAATTAATATTATCTAATTTAACATGAAATGATGCTTTAGAATATATTTGTTTCAGATCATAACTATATCTGCAATGAAATATTAGTGAAACTTTAGTGTTTTACTGGTTATGTTTCATAACTTACTATAACTTCTGTTGACTATGTTTAGTAACAAAATTATGTGTTAGGAATTTTTCCAATATATTTTTAAATACTGTTTTTTTTTTTGACAACAATGCAATCTAAAACTAAGAACTACGCTCGTCCTGTCCAGAAAACCAGACCGGAGGCATAGAGTCGACATAGAACATAACAGAAGGGGAACATCTTGCACCACGTGCCAGCTTGTCTGCCACTAAATTTTGTGCCCTCGATAAATGTCGAATATTAAAGGAAGGAAAGAAAGTCTTACTACGCTGGAATTCCTCCAAGTGTGTAGCAAAAGCTGGCCATTCTCCAGGTAATGACACCATCTTCACCAGTTGAGAACAATCCGTTGCAAAAACTACTTCTGAAAAGTTGAGAATCTTCATGCACTCCATAGCCCATATCAAAGCTTTACATTCAGCATGCAAAGGAGATAAGCTTCTTCGGAGACTCATTGCACCCATCATCTTCTCAGTTGAGCCATTCATTCGGAGACTCATTTGCACCCATCATCTTTGGAGACTCAGCTTCTTTGAAATACTGTTTTAAAATAGTATTTTTAAAAATTTTTAAATAGTATTTTTTTTCAATTTTGGATGTGATAAACAAAATAATATTTTAAAATATTATTTTATAAATTAATGAAATAGTATACTTTTATAGAAACTTTTAAAATAATATTTTTAAATTTTTAAAAAATTAAAATATTATTTTATAAATTAATGAAATAGTATACTTTTATTGAAAACTTTTTACTTTAGTTACATACCCCTTCATATCAAATAATTTATTGGAAGAGGTTAGAGTGAAGCAAAACATAACTAAAATGAAGAACTAAAATAGTCTTTCATTTATTCTCAACTGAAAATGATTTTATTATATATTCCCCATTTTTATTATTATTTAAAATTATAGGTTTATCTAACTAATAAGAATTTTTTCATTGTAATCATGTAATTATTTTATGTTTACCAATAATGGTTTTGCCTATATTATAATAATAAATATAATAAAATTAAGATTCAGATTTACAGTTGTGATTCAACGTATAATTTGTTTCTCTAATATAAATTTGTTTATGAATATATTTTACATATTTTTTTGTGAAATCCTTTGTTCTAAATTATGCAAAAAGTACAATTTAAATACTGTTTTTTCAACTTGATAACTTACCACATTACTATTTAAAGATTTATGTATCTATTTTTATAATGATCAAATAAACCATATTATCCAATTAAGAATTATGAAAAAAATATTATTGTTTAGTTTTCAAGGTAAAATTAGTGATTATATTATTATTTTATTTCATTATGTAGTATAAGTTTTTTTACATTAGTTATATATATATATATATATATATATATATATATAACACAATTTGCTCTTTCCATCGCTATATATAATTGTGGTTATAGACTTTCAGTAACGATTTATAATTAAATTAACTGCAAATCAAATTAAACTATGGTTAGGAATTAGAAATGGCGGAGAAGAGTATAATAATTTTGGAGTGACTTAGGGGGATAGACAGGGATCCAGGAGAGCTAGTTAGGCTCGCAGAGAGTGAATGCCAAGCTTGGCATAATGCTAGAGAGAATATGAATATGCCTCAAATTATTCAAGAGCCTCAAGTCTTAAGCTTGGGAGACATATGCATGATAGATGGCTCATGGACCTTTACGGATCAGTGTTGGAAATTATTATGAGTTGCGGAGGTGGATGTACACGCATAGAGATGCTAATGGGAGAGTGACGAAAGAGTATCTGGAAGGACTAGAGACATTTATGCATCAAGCAGATTCTAAACCGCTCGCCCAGGAAAGCGGTAAGATGTTTTGTCCTTGTCGGAAATGCAACAATCACTACAAGAAAACAGATGTTTAACGAGGACCATTTCCCTCGTTAATTCCTCGTAAAATGATGTTTACGAGGAATTAACGAGGAAAAGAGTTTCGTCGTTTATCGTCCGTCGTAACAAAACTTTCGTCGCCATTTTCTCGTAGACTAGCGAGTCTTCTCTTTCCTCGTAAAGACGAAGTTAATATTTCATCGTAAGTTCCTCGTGGCTTTTCCTCGTAAATCACTCACGGGATTTCCTCGTAGAAACCACGCGGAACACGCGTCGTTACTTACACGTAAGATCCTTGAAAATAAATCCTCGTAAATTCGATGTAACTTCCTTGAAAAGGTTTCCTCGTGAAATCCACGTAGAGTCCTTGAAAAAGTTTCCTCGTAAAAACCTCGTAAGGCTTTCCTCGTAAATTCCTCGGAAAACTTTTCGTCGTAAATAACTCGTACAGTGCCAATTTTCGAATTAATAAAAATATTATTTGATAAATATAATAATTATTAATTTAACAAAATAAAAGTATTTAAATATTGAGTTTATAAATAAATTTTAAATAAAATTCAGAAGCAACAAAATATTTTATATATAATTAAGTTTTGGATTTTATAATACATAAACCGAAAAAAAACTAAGGCTCGTTCATCGCCTCGTAGAATTCCTCGCTCCTCCTCGTAACATCCTCCTCGTTATGTGTGCCCGATGACTCGCCTGGAATGGGATTTTGTTGTTTCATGTTCCTCAACAAAGTTTCCCATTCCGGATTTGTGGTCGCTATAAAGTCGATGAAGGCCTCGAGTCCAGTCACACGGCTTTGGGTCGCGCCCAGCTCGGAACGCAACTGAGTGACTTCTTCGGTCCGTCTCTGAGCATAAAACGATGTCGCTCTCGGGACATCATTGACGGAACCGATCCCCAACGTACGTCCCTTTTTCTTAGGGACAACCTTAAAAACAAAAAAAAAATATTTGTTAGTTAAATTTATAAGGTAAATTTAATGAATTAATAATTAAAAAGATATAATGTTAAAAAATTTACCTCCTCGTAAATCTTATCCACTTCAGTTGTGGATAAGGTAACGGGTAATCCGTCGGCGGACTGCTGGGTCAGCTGAGTCTGGCGCTCCTCAAGCCGAGCAATTACGTCGTTCTAGATTTGCTCGGACTTGCCATCTAAAAACTGGCCCGCCTTGTTCTTGTGGGTCCGCTCGTAAAGTTCCGGAAGAGTCGGGAGACGTCCCAACTCTTTGGCCTAAAAACATTTAAGAAAATTGTTAGAAATATATTTAATTATATTAAAAATAATAATTAAAAAATTATTATTTAATTACGTACCATTTGCAAACGGACACCGGCATGGGGTTTTTGGCCCGTAGAGTGTTGCATCGGGCAGTTACCGTGCTCGTCTACCGTGTTACGGGCGGCAGCACAAATGTTTGCGATCCTAATGGAGTTGGGATCCTTCCAGTAACGGATGAGGCCGTCCCAAACATCCGTGGTAAGCTCAGCGGGTTTGCCACGGGTGTACCCCTTGACGATCCAGGCACCCTTCCAGTTGCAAACCGTGTCCGACAAGCGGACTTGCGCCTTCTCGTAAAACGCCTTCCTCACTCTCTCACTGACCCCGATGGACCAATGATACTTTTGCTGCAAAAAAAAATATTAATAATCGGTTATTTAAAAAAAATATAAAATAATTAATTAATAGAATTACTTACAGCGTAAATCTTGAACCACGTCTTTCGGATGTAGATCGGCGTCAATTTCCAGTTTGGATGCGCCATGGAGAAGTAACCTTTAATCGTCTCGGTTACATCTGTCGCGAGGCAATTGTCAACCCCGAACCTGGAAAAAAATGAAAATTTAAATTATTTAAAGAAGTTATAAATTAAAATAATTATTTAAAAAATGCACTTACCACAAAGTCCCGTCGGGTCTGTCGGGGTCTATGATTGGTAAACCAGCTCTGCCTGGCATACCGAGAATATCCTCGACAGTGTACTGCGAGAAGGGAACAGTAGGTGGCACCATGAGATCGGAATGAACAGCGGCGGGGATCTCAGGAGGAGCCATCGGAGGAGGCACCGGAGGAGCCATCGGAGGAGCCGTCGGATGAGCCATCGGAGGAGGCATCGGATGAGCCATCGGAGGAGGCATCGAAGGGAAGAAATGCTGAGTCTCGGGAACAGACTCCTGATCCAAAGAACCGGAACCGCCGGCACCTGAAGAAGAACCTGGCGGGTCTAACTGACTACCAGGCTCACCGAACATCTGCCTGTAGTGAGCAGTAAGCAAGTGCTTGCGAACCTGCAAAAATATATTTTTTTGAGATTATGATCATCAATAATTAAAAATCTATCAGCAATAATTAAAAATTCAATCTAACGAACATAAAATCCGTAAACCTATCTAAATTCCCTAAATTAACCACCTATCTAAATTGTCTAAACTAATTATGGGGGCGACGAAATTACCATTTTTTTCGAAGGAGAGAGGAATGGGAGACGAAATGGGGAGGAAATGGAGAGGAAGTTGGGAGGAATGGAGAGTGTGAGGTTTGTGAGGTTGTATATATAACTTACGAGGGTCTCGCAATTTCCTCGTAAGGTTACGAGGAATTAAAGCGGCCCGTGTTTCTGTTCCTCGTAAAAACCACGAAACCTTACGAGGAAATTGCGAGGCCCGTCTTTCTGTTCCTCGTAAAATCCTCGTAAATTACGAGTTTTTAACGAGGTAATTTTCTAAACCATTAAAATCGAAACCCCAAACCCTAAACCCCATCTTTCTGATATTCTACTTCATATATTCATAACATATCTTCCTTTTAACATCAATATTCTTAACATTTCAAACCTCAAAATTTATAACCACAATTCTTTAACTTCTAATATCAATCTCTTCTTTCTAATATAAACTTATACAAAATCAAATTATTTATTTAAATTTTTTGAAGATTTGAAAATATAATCTTTTGAAGATTTGAAAATATAATCATTTGAAGATTTGAAAATATAATCTTTTGAAGATTTGAAAATATAATCTTTTGAAAATTATAAAATTATTAATGGGGTTTGGAGTTTGGGATTTAGACAAAATAGATAAGAATGATGGGGTTTGGGGTTTAGGGTTTAGGGGTTTAGACAACGTAACTCGTTAAAACCTCGTAAACCCACGAGGAAATAACGAGGATATAAGAAAAAACAGGAAGCCTCGGTAATTCCACGTAAGCTGACGAGGTCTTTACGACGATTCTGTCTTACGTGGAATTAACGAGGCCCTCTTTCCACGAGGAAATAACGAAGAATTAAAAAAAAACATAAAACCTCGGTAATTCCACGTAAGCTGACGAGGTCCTTACGACGATTCTGTCTTACGTGGAATTAACGAGGCCCGCGGTTTTCTTTTTTTTCTATTTTCCTCGTTATTTCGTCGTAAACTACGAGGAATTAACGAGGTTTGCTTTCTAAACGCCTAAAATCAAAAACCCCAAACCACAAACACCATCTTTCCTATCTTCTTACTCTTCATATTCCAATCCCCAAACCTCAATCTTTTATTTTTCATTCAAAACCTCAAACCTCAAATTCTTTATAAACATTCCCAAATTCTTATAATCTCAATACATTATACATGATTAAAATAATCGAATCACATGCATTAAGTCTGAAAATCAATCATATTAAAACACAAATACATCAATCGGATACATTTTCGTCATCACTAGAAACATCATCATTTTCATTAAACTCATCTTCAACAGCTTCGTCTGTGCCATCGTCGGTAAGATCTTCATACTCATGATTATGCGGATCAATGAGAAGAATGTCATCAATTTTTTGTTCAGGTTCCTCGACTTCATTTATCTGTTCTTCTTGCAATGGTGGTTCTTCTCCACTAATGATTCGTCCTCGAGGTGTAACTTTGATCACGGATAACCAATTTATTCCCGATTCTCTCATCCGAGGGTATGGAAGGTAGCTAACTTGATCTGCTTGTGAAGCTAAGATGAAAGGCTCGAATTTGTTGTACCTGAAAAATAAAGAAAAAATTGAAGTAAGCTTATTCTGCTCATGTATGCCAAATAAAGAATTTGTTGTAGCTTCGTCCACCATTGACATCAACTACACCGAATTTGTTAAACCGAACACCTCTGTTGACGACGGGGTCGAACCACTCACATTTGAAGAGGACGCATTTCAGCTTCAATATCCCTGGAAATTCCACTTCAATAATCTCTGTCAAGATACCGTAGAAATCGGTTTCCCCTTTCACACATATTCCATAGTTACTGGTCACCCGCTGTCTACCATACTCATATGTGTGAAAAGTATAGCCTCGTGTGAAATACATCTGTGAGGTGGTGACCTTTACATGTGGAGATTGAATTACTTCGTGTAACCACTTAGGATAATCTGCATCGTCGTCAAAATCAACCTGCAAAAACAAATTGAACGTTAAAATACAGATCATTTATGAATAAAGAGTTTGAGTTAATACCTGATTCTTCAACCACTTTATAAAGTGTTGATCTTTCCTTTTGTCTACGTCAGTTGTGGATATACCAGGGAATGTTTCTTCGACTTGTGAAACAAATAGGCTGTAAAATCACATTTTATATTAATTAATATTTGACAATTATATATATGTGTTAATTTATATGTGTCCATTTATGTTACCTTTCAAAATAACGAATCAATGGATCCTCACAATTGAGTAGAATATAGGTGTGTGCACTATGAGCGTCTTCTTCACTCGACCACCAAACCTCTTTTGATTTCCCATCCAGTCGCCCAATCTGGCTAAAGATGTCTGGAACACCAGCAACTGCGTATGTTGGCGCGACACCACCATCATCATATCTCCTTGGAGCTCTTTTCCGAGTACGTACTTTTGACGCAAAGTAGTACGATGTGAAGTGAGAAGTTTCTTCCGTCAAACTTCCAGCAATTATAGAACCTTCAACCTTTGCAAGGTTCTTTGCTTTTCCCTTCAAATATTTCATGGCTCGCTCATACTGATACATCCATCCGTAATGTACAGGTCCACGAAGCAATGCCTCATATGGGAGGTGGACAGCTAGATGCTCCATTACGTCAAAAAACCCAGGAGGAAATATCTTCTCCAAGTTGCACAATAAGATGGGAACGTTCTCTTGAAGCTGTTCCACGACTTCTACTTTAGGGTGCGGGTGCTCAGATCCCTGAAAAATGCTCCAATGCCTTGTATATTACAAAAACAATTATACACATATTAGTCATATATATTTCAAACTAAATCATTATATATAAAATAACTGCAATATATAATATAGTACCTGCAAGTGCTTCATGTACGTTTGTAGGAAGTAGCTCCGCAAAAGCAAAGGGAAGTAGTCGTTGCATAAAGACATGACAGTCATGATTCTTCATCCCGGAGAACTTTTGACCCTTTTCAACGCATCTAGACAGATTTGAAACATATCCATCAGGGAATTTCACTTCTGATGCTACCCAGTTGAACAACACCGACTTTTTTTCAGAAGACAATCTGAATATCGGAACAGGAACTTGCCCATTGCTGTTTATATGTAACTCGCTTCTTGAGCAAATATCCGGCAAGTCTAACCTCGATTTTATGTTGTCTTTTGTCTTCCCCGGGACATTCAATATTGTATTCATGATGTTCTCAAAGAAATTCTTCTCTATATGCATCACATCGAGGTTGTGGCGCAGAAGAAGATCCTTCCAATATGGCAACTCCCAAAATATACTCTTCTTGTGCCAGTTGTGATGAACACCGTAAGAATCAGACATATTAGGGGGAACATGCCAATTACCACCACGAGGAACTGTTTCCAAAGCTCCATAGTAATCGACTTGCTTTTCAGTTTCTTCTCCAGTTAGATATGGAGGAGGAGTGTCTCTCACAACCCTTTTGTGCCTAAACAATGTCTTGTTTCTTCGGTACGGATGGCCAATGGGAAGAAATCTACGATGACAATCAAACCAACTTGTCTTCCTCCCATTCTTCAGTTGAAACGCATCTGTCGCTCCATTACAATATGGACAAGCTAATCTCCCATGTGTAGTCCATCCCGACAATATCCCATAGGCAGGAAAGTCACTTATGGTCCACAAAAGCATCGCTCGCATCGTGAAATTCGTCTTCGTTGAGCAGTCATACGTCATCTCCCCTGTTGACCACAAATCCTTCAACTCTTTTATCAGTGGTTGCAGGAAAACATCCAGCGACCTTTTAGGATGTTTCGGACCAGGTATTAATATGGTCAAGAATAGCAACTCCCGTTGCATGCACATCTCCGGTGGCAGGTTGTATGGCGTAAGAAAGACTGGCCACAATGAATATTGTCTCCCTGACATTCCGAATGGACTAAATCCATCTGTGCATAATCCGAGATACACATTCCGGATATTGCTAGCGAATTCCGGATATACTTTGTTAAAATGTTTTCAGGCTCTTGCATCTGATGGATGTGTCATCTCACCATCCGTCTGAGTATGCTCGGCATGCCATCTCATCTTTCCAGCAGTCTCCTCTGATTGGTACAATCTTTTCAATATGTCTGTAATTGGTAGGTACCACATCCTTTGGTACGGTACCCTATTACGTCCCCGTCCTTGCGGCTTGAATCGTGGCTTCTTGCAGAATCGACATTCTTCTAACTTCTCATCATTTCCCCAGTAGATCATGCTGTTGTCGATGCAAACATCTATCATCTCCGAAGGCAACCCAAGACTATAAACCAGTTTCTGAATCTCATAATAAGAATCAGCAGACACATTGTCTTCCGGCAAATACTCCTTAAACAAGTCTGCCCATTCATTCATGCAACTTTCAGGTAGATTGTGATCAGTTTTAATATTCATCATTCTAGCAGCCAACGACAATTTAGAGAGACCTTCTCTACAACCACTGTAAAGTGGTTGATTCGCCGCATTTAACATTTCATAAAACTTTTTTGCATCTATGTTAGGTTCTTCATCTTCATCATGAACTACGAATGCATCAGTTACCATATCATGAACCCTATCAAAATCTACCATCTGCTCCTCCTGATGGTAACTATGTTCATTATGCAAATGATGAGCAAGCGGTTCTTCCTGAAAATTGCTATTACTACTACTAGCTTCATTCTGATCATAATTATTATAACCTTCTCCATGTTGAAACCAGATATAGTAATTTGGCGTGAAACCTCTATTTATTAAATGCTTCCAAACATTTTCACGATTTGCCAATTTCGAATTGTTGCATTTCCGACATGGACAGAACATCTTACCGCTTTCTAGGCGAGCGGTGTGGAATCTGCTTGATGCATAAATGTCTCCAGTCCCGGAATGTATTCTTTCGTCACTCTCCCGTTAGCATCTCTATGCATATACATCCACCTCCGCAACTCGTAGAGATTCCCGGAGCCTGACATTTTTTTCCTTTCACGTTTTTCTTTTTTTTTTCTTGTTGGTGTGCTTAAAATGATGTTGAAACTTCCATATTTATAGAAAATTTTTGAATCTGGTAGTTGAAGTTTTGCGATGAATTTGCGAGGAATAGGTAGGTAGAAAAAAAAAACGTGCTTCAAAATTCCTCGTTAAGTTCACGTATATCATTTCCTCGTAAAGGTGACGTAATGTTACGTTGAATTAACGAGGAATGTATATTTCCTCTTTTCCTCGTAAAGATAATGCAAGCTTTACGTGGTCTTTACGAGGAAAGTGTATTTCCTCGTTAAGACCACGTAAAGTTACGTTGGCTTTACGACGAAAATTTGTCTTCGTTACTTTACGAGGAAATAACGAGGTTTACTTCTTTCCTTGTAATTTCCTCGTACAGTCGTCGTAAATTTACGAGGATTATATTTCCTCGTTAATCTTCCTCGCCAAAGTGCTGTTTTCTTGTAGTGAATTCAAAACTGGCAACTCGTGAAAATGTTTGGAAGCATTTAATAAATAGAGGTTTCATGCCAAATTACTATATCTGATTTCAACATGGAGAAGGTTATAATTATGAGAATGAAGCTAGTGGTAGTAATAGCAATTTTCAGAATGAACCGGTTGATCATTTGCATAATCAACATAGATACCATCAGGAGGAGCAGATGGTAGATAATTATGATAGGGTTCATGATATGGTAGCTGATGCATTTGTTGCTCATGATGATGATGAAGTTGAAGAACCTAATATAGATGCAAAAAAGTTTTATGAAATGTTAGATGCTGCGAATCAGCCACTTTACAGTGGTTGTAGAGAAGGTCTCTCTAAATTGTCGTTGGCTGCTAGAATGATGAGTATTAAAACTGATCATAATCTACCTGAAAGTTGCATGAATGCATGGACATACTTGTTTAAAGAGTATTTGCCGGAAGACAATGTCTCTGCTGATTCTTATTATGAGATTCAGAAACTAGTTTATAGTCTTGGGTTGCCTTCTGAGATGATAGACGTTTGCATCGACAACTGCATGCTGTACTGGGGAGATGATGAGAAGTTAGAAGAGTGTCGATTCTGCAAGAAGCCACGATTCAAACCGCAAGGACGAGGACGTAATAGGGTACCGTACCAAAGGATGTGGTACCTACCAATTACCGACAGATTGAAAAGATTGTACCAATCTGAGGAGACTGCTGGAAAAATGAGATGGCATGCCGAGCATACTCAGACGGATGGTGAAATGACTCATCCATCAGATGCAAGAGCTTGGAAACATTTTAACAAAATATATCCACAATTCGCTAGCAATAGCCGAAATGTGTATATGGGATTATGCACGGACGGATTTAGTCCCTTCGGTATGTTAGGGAGACAATAATCATTGTGGCCAGTCTTTATGACACCATACAACCTGCCCCCATATATGTGCATGCAACGGGAGTTTCTGTTCTTGACCATATTAATACCTGGTCCGAACCATCTAAAAAGGTCTTTGGATGTCCTTCTACAGCCACTGATAAAAGAGTTGAAAGATTTATGGTCAACAGGGGTGAGGACGTACGACTGCTCAACGAAGACGAATTTTACGATGCGAGCGATGCTTTCGTGGACCATAAGTGACTTTCCTGCTTATGGGATGTTGTCTGGGTGGACTACACATGGGAGATTATCTTGTCCATATTGTAATGGAACGACAGATGCATTTCAGCTGAAGAACGGTAGGAAGACAAGTTGGTTCGATTGTCACCGTCGATTTCTTCCCATTAACCATCCTTATCGAAGAAACAAGAAATTGTTTAGGCAGAAAAGGGTTGTGAGAGACACTCCTCCTCCGTATTTAAATGGAGAACAAATTGAACAGCAAATCGATTACTACGGAGCTCAAGAAACAGTTCGTTGTGGTGGTAATTGGCATGTTCCCGGTAATATGCCTGATTATTATGTAGTTCAGCACAACTGGCACAAGAAGAGTATATTTTGGGAGTTGCCGTATTGGAAGGATCTTCTTTTGCGCCATAATCTAGATGTGATGCATATTGAGAAGAATTTTTTTGAGAACATCATGAATACAATATTGAATGTTCCAGGGAAGACAAAAGACAATCAAAAATCTAGGTTGGACTTGCCTGATATTTGCTCAAGACCCGAGTTACATATAAAAAGCAATGGACAAGTTCCTGTACTGGTATTCAGATTATCTTCAGAACAAAAGTCGGTCTTGTTCAACTGGGTTGCATCAGCAGTGAAGTTTCCTGATGGGTATGTTTCAAACCTCACTAGATGTGTTGAAAAGGGCCAAAAATTCTCTGGGATGAAGAGTCATGATTGTCATGTCTTTATACAAAGACTACTTCCCTTTGCACTTGCGGAGCTACTTCCAACAAAAGTACATGAAGCACTTGCAGGTAATATATTATTAATACTCACACTAATTAATTTCTTAATTTATTTTTCAAAAATATGCACTAATAATTTGCTTAATTGTTTTTGGAATATACAAAGTCATTGGAGCATTTTTCAGGGATTTGAGCACTCGCACTCTTAAAGAGGATGTCGTAGAACAACTTCACGAGAACATGCCGATCTTATTGTGCAACTTGGAGATGATATTTCCTCCCTCATTTTTTTGACGTCATGGAGCATTTAGCTGTCCATCTCCCGTATGAGGCATTGCTTCGAGGACCAGTACATTATGGATGGATGTATCAGTATGAGCGGGCCATGAAATATTTGAAGGGAAAGGAAAAAAACCTCGCAAAGGTTGAAGGTTCTATAATTGCTGGAAGTTTGACGGAAGAAACATCTCACTTCACATCGTACTACTTTGCACCTAATGTACGGATCCGACAAAGAGCTCCAAGAAGATATGATGATGGTGGTGTTGCCCCAACATATGCAGTTGCTGTGTTCCGGATATCTTTAGCCAGATTGGGCGAATGGGTGGGAAAACGAAAGAGGTTTGGTGGTCGAGTGATGAAGACGCCCTTACATTCTACTTTATTGTGAGGATCCATTTATGCGCTATTTTGAAAGGTAACATATATGGAAACTTCTAAACTAATTGTAATTAAAATATATTTTTGAAATGATGATATAACTAATAAAATATGTACATTTTACAGCCTATTTGTTAGTCAAGTCCAAGAAGCAATCCCAGATATATCCACAAGTGAGGTAGATAAAAGGAAAGATCGACACTTTATTAAATGGTTGAAGAGTCAGGTATTTACTCCAATCCGATATTTGTTTCGCCCACGGGGTGTAACGAAAGCTTAAGACGTTTGTTTCAATGTTCTCTTTAATTTAATTTTGGAGGTTGAATATGACGATCCAGATTACCCCACATGGTTTCATGAATTAGTTCAGGGTCCACTTGCAAAGGTCACCACATCACCAATGTATTTCTCACGAGGCTTTACTTTTCATACGTACGAGTATGGTAAACACCGGGCGACCAGCAATTATGGAATTTGTGTGAAAGGCGAAACCGATTTCTACGGGATCTTGCAGGAGATTATTGAAGTGGAATTCCCTGGGTTATTGAAGCTGAAATGCGTCATATTCAAATGTGACTGGTTCGACCCCGTGGTCAACAGAGGTGTTCGATTTAAAAAATTCGGTGTAGTTGCTGTCAATGGTGGACGGAGGTACAACAAATTCGAGCCTTTCATATTAGCTTCGCAAGCAGACCAAGTTAGCTTCCTACCATACCCGAGGTTGCGAGAATCTGGAATAAATTGGTTAGCTGTTATCAAAGTTACACCCCGTGGACGAATAATCGGTGGAGAAGAACAACCTTTGCAAGAAGAACACATCAATGAAGTCAAAGAACCTTAACAACAAATGGATGACATCCTACTCATTGATCCGCATAATCATGAGTATGAAGATCTTCCCGCCGATACCACTGACGATGCTGTTGAAGACGAGTTTAATGAAAGTGATGATGTTTCTAGTGTTGAAGAGAATGATGATGTATCTGAATGATGATGTAATTTTTTAAAAATATTATTTACTTTCAGACTTAATTAATGCATTTGGGGTTTAGGGTATGGGTTTTGGTGTTTGAGATTGAGTTATGAGTTGAAGGATGTTTGAGGTTTGGTGTTTGTGGTTTACACTTTTAGGGATTTAAACGTTATCGACGTTAATTCCTCGTGAAAAAAAAACACGGGCCTTGCAAAATCCACGTAAGCTGATTTCGTCGTAAAGACCACGTTAATAATAAACACGGGCCTTGCAAATTCCACGTAAGCTTGCAAGGTCTTTACGACGAAATCAGCTTACGTGGAAATAACAGGCATTTTAGCTGTTTCGTCGTAAAAAACTCGTTAATTTTCGTTGATTTAACGAGTGTCTTGTGTAAATCCCTAAAACTCTAAACCCTAAACCCCAAACCTCAATCTATATATGTTTTCACTTAGCAGACACAATAAACCTGTATAATTAACATTGTATGATTAAAAAAATTAAGAATTTAAAACATCAAACCCAAAATTAACCAAAACTTCCTTAACTTATAAGTGAATCATATATAAGGTTTACATTGCTAAACTCAATTCACTTAAGAAGACTTAATAAACATGCATATTTAAAATTTCTTGATTAAATTAACTAAACACATATAGATGTTACTAGTTAAGATTTTGGGGTTTGGGATTTAGGGTAAAGGGTTAGGGATTTAGGGATTTACAAAACTACCTTGTTAAAAACTCGTAATGAACGTGGCATTTACGACGATATATTATATATACCTTGCTAATTCCATGTAAGCTTGCGAGGTTTTTACGACGAAACTTTCTTACGTGGAATTAGCAAGGATATTTTCTATTTCGTCGTAACGTCCATGCTAGTATACGAGGGATTAACGTCTGTTTTATGTAATCCCTATACCCTAAACCCCAAACCTCAATCTATATATATGCGGTTACGATTCACTTAAAAAATAAATTAAATTAAGAGTCAGACTGTAAACACAAAACGCTCCGTTTTGCTAAGCGACTTTTAGGCGATAGTTTGAGCGATAAGGAGAACGAGTTTGGACGGTGGTTTCGTGATGAATCTGGATCCGCCGCCGGATCTGGGTGTTGATTTGGATCTAACAGAAGGTTCGATTGATGTGGTGAAGCAAGGGAGCAACAATGGGGAAGAGAATCGTAGGAAGATGGGTCAGGATCTGGGTGTTGATCGGGATTTAACGGAAGGTTCGATTGAGGAGGTGAAGCAAGGGAGCAAGTCTGGGGATGAGAATCAAAGGAAGATGGCTCAGAGCTGGGTTGATGCGGTTCAAGATAAGAAGAAGTTGAGGAAATATGATATTGAGGTCTTGAGCAAGGAAGGGATTAACACTGTCGAGATTCCGGAAGGGATCATAGAAAACTCTACGCCTCTTTGGGAAGATTTTCTCATTGGAAAGTTCTTAGATCCGGCTCCACTTGTGGCTAAGGTGCATATGGTACTTAATAAAATTTGGAAGTATGGTGATCCCTCTACAAAGGTTGATGTGTACGAAGTGAATGGGAAGACTATGAGATTCAAGGTTTCGAGTCTGAAAGCAAGGGAGAAGATTCTTCGTCGTGGGATGTGGAATGTTGTGGGAGTTCCGATGATAGTTTCAAAATGGTCACCAAAGGCAGAGGATGAGGAGCGTGAGGATGATGCCATACCTATGTGGGTTCATCTTGAAAAGGTTCCTCTACATATGTACTCATGGGAGGGGCTTAGTTTCATCACAAGTACGGTTGGAGTTCCAGTTAAACCGCACCAGGATACCATAGCCTGTACAAAGATGGATGAAGCGAAAATCTTTGTCAATGTTGATGTCTCAAAAACGCTTCCTAAGGAGATTACTTTCTCAAAGGATGGGAGTAGCTTCACTGTGAAATTCTACTACCCTTGGTTGCCAGCACGCTGCAAATTATGTGATAAATGTGGGGGCATAATGAAGGAGTATGTGCTACTAAAGGGAAGGGCAAGAAAAGCATGAATGAAGTTGGCACGCCATCTTCAATGAGTGGGGGGAATGAAGTTAAGGAAAGTGTTATCGGGTCTGGGTCGGTAGTGGTTGTTGATGAAGGAGCAGCTAAATCAAGTGGCAAGCAGATTGAAAAATCCACAACAGTTGAGGGGCGTGAGGAGAGTATTAGTCCAAAGGAAACTATGGGATGGGCTATGGTTTCTCCTACTAAATCTGGGAGGTCGTTATTTAACTCAGCTCAGAAGAATGATATTGAAATCTCTATGTCAAAATTTTCTGTGTTGAGTACATATGATAAAGAGGAAGGAGAGATTCCTATGAATCAGATGGATTATTCAGATGGGGAAGCTAGTAAGAAAGATGATATGGTGGAAGAGATGCTTGAGGAAGAACTGTCGGATGATAATACTATTGTGCAACAAGTTCAGGAGGAAACTAAAGTGGGGAAGAGAAGAGGTCGGAAGCCTAAAACTTAGGATGAGAATCCAGGTAAGAGTTCTAGGCCGGTTCAACGAAAACACTAATCCATGTCAAGCTTCTTCTGGAATGTGCGCGGCTTCAACAAAATCTTAAAACATTCCGTTGTAGAAGAGTGGGTTCGTAGGAATAATATGGTGTTTGGGTGTGTCTTGGAAACTAGAGTGAAGGAAAGTAAGGCTGTGAGTATTCTTCAGAAGGTGTTTAAGGGGTGGTTTTCGATTAACAACTATGAGTACAGTCAGGGGGGCAGGATTTGGCTGGTCTGGAAAGAAGATGTTCGTATTACTCCTGTCTACAAAACTGATCAGTTTATTACCTGTTCAGTAGCGTTGCAAGGTCAGGAGGAGTTTTTTTATACTTGTGTTTATGCAAGTAATCAAGTGGAAGGAAGGAAAGAACTATGGTCAGACTTGTGCAATCATCATGACTCTCCTCTGTTCAGAAATAAGATTTGGATGCTAGTGGGTGATTTTAATGAGATCTTAGATGGGGAGGAAAGTTCTTATTTTATGGATTATGGCAGAATTCCAACTGGAATGAGAGACTTTCAGAGAATGGCTCTTCATTGCAATTTATCGGATATGGGTTATCAAGGTCCGTTGTTTACTTGGTGTAATAAGCGGGAGGATGGTCTTATTTGCAAGAAATTGGATAGAGTTCTAGTAAATGCCACGGCCCTGCAGAGTCTCACGAGTGCTTAATCTATTTTTGAAGCTGGGGGATGTTCTGACCATCTAAGATGTAAGATCCAATTGATTCCGGCATCAGAAACAATTCGGCGTCCTTTCAAATATGTGAATGCTATGGGAAAATTGGAGAGATTTCTTCCTTTAGTGGCGGATTACTGGGATTCTACTTCCTGTTTATTTCACTCAACCTCGGCTTTGTTCAGATTTACTAAGAAGATTAAAGGCTTAAAGCCTCTTCTTCGTGAGCTTGGCAGAGACAAATTGGGAAATCTGAGTAAGAAAGCAAAGGTTGCGTA
Source organism: Raphanus raphanistrum subsp. raphanistrum (assembly GCA_019706035.1). Lineage (NCBI taxonomy): Eukaryota > Viridiplantae > Streptophyta > Magnoliopsida > Brassicales > Brassicaceae > Raphanus > Raphanus raphanistrum. The sequence goes on from CM033985.1 coordinate 12,633,208, forward strand.
TGAAGCATTGTGTGAGAAGCAAAAGCAGACTTTATCTAATCCAAGTGAAGTTGCTATTGGAGAGGAGGCTGTGGCTTATGAGAGATGGCTTCATATTGCTAGTTTGGAGGAAGATTTTCTTAAGCAGAGAGCTAAGCTACATTGGTTAGATGTTGGAGATCAGAACAACAAGACTTTTTACAATGCTATAAGAACTCGTCAAGCTCAAAATACAATCAGGGAGATTCGTTGCAAAAATGGTATTGTAGTTTCGCAGCAGCAGGATATTAAAGAAGAAGCAGTCAGTTTCTTTTCAAACTTTCTTAACCAGTCACCTGATAGCTATACTGGTACTTCTGTTGATGAGATTAAGGGTCTGTTAGAGTTCAGATGCTCGGTTGAGGATTGTAGACTTCTGGAAGAAGAGGTCACAGGGGAAGAAATTCAAAAGGTGCTATTTGCAATGCCTTCAAACAAGTCGCCAGGGCCAGATGGTTATCCAAGTGAATTCTATAAGACTACTTGGTCTATCCTAGGTAAGGACTTCATTGTTGCTATTCAATCAGTCTTCAGATATGGTTTTTTACCAAAAGGAGTAAACTCTACAATTTTGGCTCTGGTTCCTAAGAAGACAGACTCCGTGGAAATGCGAGACTACAGGCCCATAGCGTGTTGTAATGTGATCTACAAGGTGGTGTCAAAGATCATAGCTAATAGACTCAAAAGGATTCTTCCGAGGTTAGTCACTGAAAATCAATCTGCGTTTATTGAATGGAGACTTCTTATGGAGAATGTTCTTTTAGCTTCTGAGCTTGTCAAGGACTATCACAAAGAAGCAGTGTCTCCTAGATGTGTTATGAAGATTGATATTTCGAAGGCTTTTGATTCTGTTCAGTGGGAGTTTGTTCTTCAAAGTTTGGAGGCAGTAGGGATTCCGAGCAGGTTCATTCACTGGATTCGTCTGTGCATCACTACACCTTCTTTCTCAGTTCAAGTTAATGGTGAGCTCACGGGTTATTTCCAAAGTAAGAGAGGCTTGAGACAAGGTTGCTCTCTCTCCCCGTATCTTTTCGTTTTGTGTATGAATGTGCTTTCACACAAGATTGATAGGGCGGTGAGGGATAAGAAGTTTATGTTTCATCCAAGATGCCAATCTGTTAAACTTACGCATTTATGTTTTGCGGATGATCTCATGATCTTTGTGGAAGGTACTAAGAGTTCTGTTGAAGGTGTGCTCTCTGTTTTTGATGATTTTACTCGTTGGTCGGGTTTGAGCATTAGTATAGAAAAGTCGACTATTTATATGGCTGGAGTTGAAGCTGAAGAGAAAAGAAGAATCGTTGTAGACTTTCCATTTGCTGAGGGTTCTCTACCTGTTCGCTATTTGGGCCTTCCTTTAATGACTCAAGCAATGAGAAGACAAGACTACATGCCTTTGGTAGAGAGAATCAGAAATAAAATCAGTTCTTGGACGAGCAGGTATCTCTCTTATGCTGGTCGTCTTCAACTGATTAGTTCTGTACTGATGAGTATCATTAATTTCTGGGCTGGGGTGTTTAGATTGCCTAGTAAGTGTATGAAGGAGTTGGAGCAACTCTGTGCCTCCTTCCTTTGGTCTGGTCCTGATTTGAAAACTTCTGGAGCTAAAGTTGCGTGGAGTGAAATTTGCAAACCTAAGAAAGAAGGTGGTTTGGGTATTAGATCTCTCAAGGAAGTAAACTCAGTTTATGGGTTAAAGCTTATTTGGAGACTTCTTACAGGAAAATCAATGTGGAGTAACTGGATACATGTTTATCTTATCCGTGAAAGGAATTTTTGGGCTATAAAGACCAAAACTCAAGCTGGATCTTGGATGTGGAGAAAGATTCTCAAGTTGAGAGAGATAGCAAAGCAGTTTTATAAGATGGAGATTGGTAATGGTCGACTAATTTCTTTTTGGTTTGACAACTGGTCTGATAAGGGGCAGTTATATGATCTTTTGGGAGATAGTGGTATCATTGGTTTGGGGATTAGAAGAGAAGCGTCTCTTGAGGAAGCAGTCATGAGATACAGAAGAAGGAGATACCATCGTTCTGAGCTTCTTTCTGAACTGGAAACTGTCATTGATTCTGTTGAGAGTAAGATAAGAAATGATGTTGACGACGCTAGTACATGGAAAGGGAGGACGGGGTATAAAGCTAAGTTCTCTACTCAGGAGACTTGGTGGAATTTGAGAGGTACAAATCAGGTTCTCACTTGGACTAATGGTGTCTGGTTTCCTATGAGGACCCCAAGATTTGCTTTTATTGCCTGGTTAGCGATGAAAAATAGGCTCTCTACTATGGACAGGATCTCAGTTTGGTCGCAGGTGGATGTTACTTGTGTGCTTTGTAAAAGTAACAATGAGTCTCGTGACCATTTGTTCTTTAAATGCTCTTACTCTAGCCATCTCTGGTGGTATATAGCGGGTGGGCTTCTTGGTAACTCTTATACGGATGACTGGTCCCCATTAGTTCTGCTGCTATCTGGCTCGGTTTTTGATAGGGGAAGACAGTTTTGTTTCAGATACTCCTTTCAAGCAGTTCTTTATGCTCTGTGGCGTGAGAAGAATAGGATAAAACATGGGGAGACGCCTCTCGCCATATCTACTCTTGAGAAGCTAGTGGATAAAGAGATTAGGAATAAGCTTAGTTTGGTGAGTAAGATGAGAAGAAAGGGGTTGGAGGATGTTCTTCAGATTTGGTTTAGCACAAGAGGTTAATAGAAGTTGTTTTCGGTTCTTTGGGTTGAAGTTGGAGGTTTTATGCAAGGGATTGATGAAGAAAGTACCCTAGCTATAAGTTTCTTACTCTTTTTCCCCATTAGAGTTTTGTCCCAATTGGGTTTTCTCTAATGTGGGTTTTAATGAGGAGAAACTCATAGCATTTCCAGCCTAGACTTGTGTCATATGGTCTAGGTTGAGGGGGAATTTTGATGTTTGGAGCAGCTGTTTTGGAAGGTTTAGTTTATTTCTTGAGTTTGTGTTTGTTTTTCTTGAGTTGGTCTTTTTTCTTGAAGAAAACAGGTTGCACTAGTTGTAATAAAGCTTTTTTGATGAATAAAATTTAGCATTCATTCAAAAAAAATAAAATAATAAATTAAACCTATATAATTAAAATTTCATGATTAAACAAATAATTAAAATTAGGAATTTGGGGTTTAGGGTTTAGGGAATGTAAAAAACAAATGCTAAATCCACGGTTTCGTCGTAACATCCACGTGAACAAAAAAACACGGGCCTTGCAAATTCGTCGTAAATGTGAAAACACGGGCCTTGCAAATTCGTCGTAAACAATGACACGGGCCTTGCTGTTTCATCGTAATTTTACGATGAATTTACGTCTCCATGTAATCTTATATATACACGCGAGAACCAGCCACTTCATTTCGTCGGAATTTCCTCTCCTACACCTCTCAAGGTTCTCTCTAATCTCTCTCTAGAATTATGTGGTTTAGTTTAGAGAATTTAGATAGGTTTATAGTTGATTAGGTGGTTAGTGTAGAGAATTTAGATAGATTAATAGAATTTTTTGATTAGTTTGATTTCTTCTACTTGTTTTTTCTAACAATCTGATTTTTTTTTTCAGATGGTTAGAAAGAACAAGCAGAAGAAAATCCCCCCACTACAGTCAGATGTTCTGTGGTGATCCTGCTGCTGGATCATCATCTTCAGCTCCAGGTTCCTCCATCCCGGAGATTGTCCCGGAGTCTCAGTCACAGCCACCACCGGTTCCTCCATCTGGTGCACCACCCCCACCAGCTGCGCCTCAGGCGGTTCCAGACCCGGTTACACCCGGATACATTCATCCGGAGTTCCGGGTGCCGCCGACCGCTCCTTTTGCTCGGTACACGGTTGAGGATCTTCTCGCTCAGCCAGGCCGAGCCGGTTTACCGGTTTTAGACCCCGACCGTCCAGAGGGGACTCTGTGGTACGTAATTTTTTTTATTTAAATATTTTTAAAATTATTAATAATTTATTTTAATACTTTAACTTTGTTTTTTTCAGGTTTGGGGTCGACAATTCTGTCGCTACGAGCGTATCCGATATGATCAAAGGATACTTCTCCGAGCCTCACCCAAACTGGAAAAAACGCCGCAGCACGTTAGAAACACGTGGTTCAAGATGTTTGCTGTAAGTTTTTTAAATTAATTATTTTATGTTTAATTTTTATTATTAACTTTTATTTCATTAATATTTTTTAACTAATTATTAATCTTTTTGGGTTTAAAAATGCAGCAAAGATACCATTGGTCCATCGGGGTTGACGAGGACGTGAAACGGGAGTTCATCGCAAAGGCGAAGAAGCGGTTGTTGGACACCGTAGGCAACTGGAAGGAGGACTGGATCTACAAGGGTTACAAGGACGGGCAACCCGCTGAGCTGACCAAGGAAGTCTACGATGGCCTCATCCGCTACTGGGAGCTGCCATCATCCATTGCGATCTCCAACGCCTGCTCCGCCTCTCGTAACACCAAAGACGAGCACGGCAACGGCCCGATGCTTCACTGTACGGCTCAAAAACCCATGCCCGTGTCCGCTTGGAAATGGTATTTAATTTCTAATTTTTTTTTTCATATTAAATATTTTAATAACTAATTAATATGTATATTGATTCTAACTATTTAAATTTTAAATATTTTCAGGCCAAAGAGACGGGACAACTCCCGTCTCTTAAAGAGCTTTACGAGAGGACCCACAAGACCAAGGTGGGGGTATTTGTGGATCCGAGGTCCGAGCAAATCTACAACGATGTCGTTGCTCGGATTGAAGACCGCCAAACCCAGCTGATCCAGCAATCTCCCGATGGAATACCGGTCGTATTATCCACTCAAGAAGTGGATCAGATTTACGAGGAGGTAAAAATTTTTATTTTAACTATTAATCTACCTTTTTTAATTATTAACATTAAACTTTATTTTTTCTGTGGAAGCCCCCTTGGTCCAGTGGTTTGACTAAGGGTTCAATTGCTTCTACACCCGGAGGTCTGGGGTTCAAACCCCAGAAAATACCAAATTATGCAGATTATGGAGAAACAAGTTACAAGAGATCTTCAGCTTGGTGCAGGGCGTACCATCGAACATGGATCTCATAGGACGGCTCAGAGTGGTGCAGTCAGGCGTGTATTCTCACATGGTGGTAGAATTGTCGGCTGTAAAATCGTCTTTGTAATATTCTCATCATTGTAATAGCATAATTAATCGATAATAATCGATTCAGACGTTAAAAAAAAAAACTTTATTTTTTCTTTGTAGGTCGTCCCTAAGAAAAAGGGACGTACGTTGGGAATCGGTTCCGTCAACGATGTCCCAAGAGCGACATCGTCTTATGGTCAGAGACGAGCCGACGAAGTCACTGAGCTGCGAACGGAGTTAGACTCGATGCAGACTCAGTTGGCGTCAACGCTGTCGGAGTTGGAGTCCACACGCCAATCGTTCCAAGCTCGTATGGGTGGAGTGGAGGGGTTTCTGGAAGTTATATCTTCTGGAAATCCCCAATGGGAGGAGTTGTTGGCGGATATGCGACGACGGAACCCGGTTCCCGAGCCTTCTCATACTCAGCAGCAAGAGGAGGAACTACAGAGGAAGAGTGAAGACCTCTACCGGGAAACGATCCACTGCCCCCGCCCGACTTAGTTTTTTTTTGGTTGTGTAATATAAAAATTCTAAACTTTTATTTATATAATATTTTCGGTTTTTATTTATTCCAAATTTTTAATATTTTCGCATTAATAATTATTTATATTTCTAATATTTTTGAAATAATTATTTAAATCTATAATATTAAAAATTTAAATTTAAAAATAAATTCAGTTATACAAATCGAAGCAAATTCCTCGTTAACTCACGAGGATTTAACGAGTAAGGTTGACGTGTCCTTAACGACGAAACTTTACGACGAAACTACGTGTTGGGTTTTACGTTTTCTTTACGACGAAATATTACGTCAGCTTTATGTGTAAATTTACGGTTCTTTTACGAGTAAATCTACGTCTATCTTACGAGGATATTTTACGTGTGTTTTACGAGGAAACCTTACGTGTCATTTACATGGAAAGTTAGCGTCTACTTTACGTGGAAAGCTACGTCTCCTTTACGACGAATATTTAACCTTTCTTTTACGACGAATTGAGTCCCTCATACTTTTACGACGAAATGGCGATTAAATATCCGTTACGACCAAACTTTAACGACGATATGCGTTTCCTCGCTAAGTCGTCGTAAAGACGTATTTACGACGATTTAGCGAGGATATTGGTCGTCGTTAAAATCGTGTTTTCTTGTAGTGAGATGAGTATCGGGTGCAAAATCCCGATGAGAAATCCCATTCCCTCGCAAATCTCTTCCTCCGATTCGCAATCACCCCTCTCAAAGGTAGGAATGATTTGACAGATCAAAACTCCGTGATAGTTGCCTTTAGCGACGGCAACACCGAATCCCTCCAATCTCCCAATTCCGGGATCCCACCATCGCGAAACCATCGTGAAAAGATGAAAAACCTAGATCGCCTTCTTAGTCGCCATTTTTCGAGAGAGCTTTTTTACTAGATACTATATTCTAAACAGTGCAAATGTTATCTAAATGTCTTTGAGAAGAATGAGTTTCTGAATAAATGGAGAAGCAGAATATGCCTAATGCCATGAAATGAAATAAAATGAAAAGGTATTGGAGTCATCATCAACTGTACAAATAAATACAGTTTTTATAAAAGCCAAACATATAAGTAGATGAATAAAAAAGAAAACAAACCTTCTTATTCATCGCTTTTTTCTTCGGTAAATCTATACTATTAAAGCAGAAGCATATTGGTATTTTTACTCTTTTTACCCTTACTAAAGAGTCTTTCTTTTGTATTCATTAAAGATATTGTGGACATTCTGCGCCGGTTTCCTAATTCAATTTCGGGCTGTAATTATTTTCATGTTTGATATTGCATCGTTTTAGTATTTTTCCAACCAGTCATGTTTGAAACTGCGTTGTTTTTTAAACTATTTAATCGTTTGGTTTTAAACCGCTTTTTCCTAAATCTAATCTTATATACTATTGATTATTTTCTGATTCGAAATGATAATAGGATTGAAAATTGCCGAACATAACTAAATTTTTCCGGTGAAGTCGTTTGGTTCCGTTATGAGTTTGGTTAGACTGGTAAGTTATTTAAATTCAATAATAGCATGCTGATTATTCTTTAAGATTTTAGTTAATTCTAAAATTATTAATTTTGACAACAATGATTATCATTTAAAACAATTTTGAAAAATATAAATATATTTTAAACAAATTTCCAACTTATGATCACCGAATTTACCTTATCAGTAAAAAAAATCACAATATTAAAAATATCGGGTTACCAACCGGTAACCCGTTCAACGGCAGGTCCGAGTCGGGTTTCAAAACACCGATCAAAACTATGAAATTGTTATATTGATTTATATTTAAAATATCTAATTTAAAATTAAAAACCTAAAAATACATCTACAATATAGTTTTAACCAAAAATAAACTCGGATATAAAATACATATATGAAACGGGTTATATAAATGCATATACAAGACGGATTATATAAATATGATTATATAAAGTTTCACCAAAAATAAACCCGCGCTTTCAAAATCTAGTATATTGTTATTTTGGCTGGCTTTGCTTCCTCTTCTGAGTTTCTGTTAAATAATCCGTTTAAATTGCACTAATAATCTAGATGACAAAATATCACATCTCATATCTTTCTCTTAGATTTCTTTTATCATAAAATAAACGTTCATCAAGCGAACATAAGGAGAGAAGTCTGAGACATGCATCAACTTTTTAAAAATCTTTCTACATTTAAAAATAGAATTTTATGCTTAACTATGCTCGAGAGATATCGAAAAATAATGTCGTCCTGCAGAAAATAGCTGAAAGGAATTAAAGAGTCAAATATAAACCTCCAATCTGTAAGTGCAAAGATGACACCACAATTAAGTAATGCAGAAGGTAAACCAGAGAGACAAAATACACAAGCACACACCAATAGCTTTATTAGAATCGCCTTGTAAACCCTATTACAAGTTCTGCTTAATCAGCCTCGCTAGCCTGTTAACACCCTAACAGCTGCTACTGAACAATTCCTAAGCTACCCGCTTATGTCTCTCCACCGTCAAGTACTTCAGCCCCTGCTTCAGTACGACCCAGAACACTTCCAAGCGCTTCTCTCTCTCTATAAGATCAGCCTCCGTGTCTCTGTCTCTCTACAGACGACCCATAGCTATCTTATATAGTTCTCCACGTTCCCGAAACCCTAGTCTCCAAGGAACCACAATATGGACATCTTCCATATCAATAAGTGCAACTTTCCTTTTCTTGGAATGCACTTATTCCTCTTCTTTTAAGTCATAAACTTGCTCCCCAAGTTTATTCCTCTTTGCCTTTTCTTCAAGATACTCCCTTGCTCTCCAAGTCTACACGACTCCAGCTCAGCATCTCGACTCCACATGGTCTTCACCACTCACTACGACGACTGCTTCAGCAACTACGTCAGCGACTACTTCAGGGCGGACATCTTTACATCAACAATCTCCCCCTTTTAGCTTTGTGTGCCGATCAAGCACAACCTTCTTCTGGTTCAACAACCACGTTCCCCACCTGGAAACTTCCACGCTTAATGTGCTTTTCTCGCCCACGAGATGTGCACCACAACATGCTTTTCTCCCCCATGAGACAAACATCATCTACTTCAGGACGTCCATCACTATGCTCTTCTCCCCCATGAGATATGCACTCCTTGGACCAGAACGTCACCATTCTCCCCCTGCTTGATTGCATACTAAGCTAAAACAGATGCTTAGATGTCAAGCCTTACAGACAAACCCGTCTGCTACTCCATGCGTAATCATGATACAGCCTCTGCTGCAGCGGAATAGATTACACTTACTGCATCACGATCTGACGCACCTGTCGAGCTACCTCTCGACTCACTTCTGTTGAGGACCAGGCTTCCTTCATGCGTCGTCTCCTTGACCATGAGCCTCTTCTCAACCACCCCGAGTGCCCTCTGCACCCGTTGCTACTGTCTTGGAGTGATTTCGCTATCACCCTCCTGAAGATCCTCTCGCATCACTTCCTGACGCACTTCGATCTCCTTCCCCTTTGTGCTACAGACAACTCCGTGTCCTAGCTCCAGACTTGATGCTTCTTGATCTTCCTTAAGACCACTCCTACCAGAGCTGCATCCATCTTCTGATGTCTTCTCCTTGATCTCATCAAGTAAGCCACTCTTGGCTACAGACACCTCTTCAACCCTCTTGGGTTTAGTGAACGCCTTGTTCACCCTCTTGGCCATGTTTCTGCTCTTCTCACGAGCAAAACACTCCACCTTCTTGTGTCCAACCTTCCCACAGAACCAACAGCACATCCGATGTTGCTTCTTCTTTGGCCTGACACAGTTGTTGATGCACCGATCAACCTCCTTCCTCGTACCAGCTGCACACCCATGCTTCAGAACCCCCTGTCTGACCTTCATGTTGCTGCACTGATGTATCACTTTCGGCTTGTTACTCACAGCCATGCGCTGTAGAACTTCCTGCCGCACTTCTTGTCGTACGTCCCGACGCACTTCCTGACAAGCTTCTTTGGCTCCACTTTTTGATGTGCTCCCATGCACGAAATGTGACAGCCCCTTCTGTACTTCCTTAGTACCCTCAGCTCCTCGATATCCCAGACCCCAGTTCACCTTGGCTGGTTCTCCCATCGAGAGTATCTTATCCAACTCCTTGGATCCACTATTGAGCATCCTGATCTGTTTGCGATTCTCAGCCAAATCACGTTCCAGCATCCTTGCTCTCTCTCGTTCCCCAGTAGCAACTTCTCTCAGGTTGCTAACCTCCTTCTCCAGAGACTCATTCTTCTCATGTACAGCAGGAAGTTCTTCAGCAAGATCTTCATACTGCTCACGGCTCTGCACCAGATCGTGTTGCAACCTCAGATTCTCGTTCTTGAGATTCAACCACTTGTTGAGCATCACGTGATAATCCTCAGAGTCTGTAATGACATCTGAATCCGAGGATTCACTAGATCCTTCCTTGCGTGCACCAAACGCAACCATATTCTTCACTACCTTTTCATCTTCTTCAGACTCTGACTCATCAGACGACTGCGATGAAACTCTTTTACCCTTCCTTGAGTTTGGACATTCACGCCGTGTGTGTCCAACACCTCTACACTCAGAGCACTTGAGCTCTCTTCGTTGTACCAACGGACAGTTAGCCCTTATATGACCAACTCCTTCACACTCGTAGCACTTGAGACCTTCTCTTCTTCTGCTACTGTCACGATCACCTCCCTGGCGACCAACCTGATTTCTCCCACCTGAGAAATTCATCGTCTTGCCAAAATTCCTAGCCAACATGCCCACGGCATCTTCAAGCTTCTGAATTTTCTCTGCATCCTTGTCAATTACAAGGGCTATACTACCTGGCGTACCTCCTGATGTAGACACATAGCCACTGCTTGTCTCCATCTCTTCCGCCTTCAGCATACCCACAACCTTGTCAAACTTGAGCTCATCCGTGTTTGCAGTCATATTCAGGACCGCCTTCTGAGCTCCAAACCTTGCTGGAAGACAGCGTAGCAACTTCTTCACCAGCTTCTTCTCCTTGTACTTCTTTCCAAGTACACATGCTTCATGCGCCATAGCACTGAGTTTGGCACTGAAGCTCGCCACCGTATCCGCATCTGACCACTTCAGATTCTCAAACTGCGACCCAAGATGATCCAGACGTGTCCTCTTGACACTATCATCTCCTTCAAACGAATTCAGCAGGATCTCCCACGCCTCTTTAGCTGAAGTACTCCCCTGAATCAGCTGGAACTGCTCTACTTCAACAGCTCCGAAAATCGTCGAAAGCGCCTTTGCATTAAACTTTGATGCATTGCGCTCTGCCTCTGACCAATCCTCCTTTGGCTTAGGCTTCTTCCCATCTGCTGTGACTATGGTAGGCTCCTCCCAACCAGTCTCCACAGCTGTCCACACATCTTCATTGATTCCTCGAATCAACTGCTTCATGCGAGCCTTCCAATGACCATATTGGTCCGCCTTCAACACGATTGCCTTCTGCACAGAAATAACCGTGTCCATCTTCACCTCTAGGATCACACCAGTAACTTAGGTGACCCGCTCTGATACCACTTGTAAGTGCAAAGATGACACCACAATTAAGTAATGCAGAAGGTAAACCAGAGAGACAAAATACACAAGCACACACCAATAGCTTTATTAGAATCGCCTTGTAAACCCTATTACAAGTTCTGCTTAATCAGCCTCGCTAGCCTGTTAACACCCTAACAGCTGCTACTGAACAATTCCTAAGCTACCCGCTTATGTCTCTCCACCGTCAAGTACTTCAGCCCCTGCTTCAGTACGACCCAGAACACTTCCAAGCGCTTCTCTCTCTCTATAAGATCAGCCTCCGTGTCTCTGTCTCTCTACAGACGACCCATAGCTATCTTATATAGTTCTCCACGTTCCCGAAACCCTAGTCTCCAAGGAACCACAATATGGACATCTTCCATATCAATAAGTGCAACTTTCCTTTTCTTGGAATGCACTTATTCCTCTTCTTTTAAGTCATAAACTTGCTCCCCAAGTTTATTCCTCTTTGCCTTTTCTTCAAGATACTCCCTTGCTCTCCAAGTCTACACGACTCCAGCTCAGCATCTCGACTCCACATGGTCTTCACCACTCACTACGACGACTGCTTCAGCAACTACGTCAGCGACTACTTCAGGGCGGACATCTTTACATCAACACAATCGTGGCGTACATTGCAAACCGAAATGTCTGTCGGTAAATCCCTGCTATGACTCGACCTCATTTAGGGCTTTGGCTTTGACGCTTCGTCCCATAACCCCTTGATGCTGACCAAGTTTATGTCCTTCTCCTGATCTGAGAGTATCTTCAGCTCTATATCAGTCAATCAACAAAAACGAAGTCATAAAGTGTACCATGAATATTTGTACTTTTAATAAATTAAGACACAACAAAATGCAAGAGTTAATGACATCATCGTCTAAGATTCGCTTTCCCTGCAATCTGAAAAACCACATCATTGAGGATCAATTGATGAAAATACTTGCAAAAATGAGACATATTGATATCTTAAACTATACAATTTTAAGCCTTGGTGATCAAGGTATATCGTTAATAAAGATAATATTTAGCAAACAACCTCACAACTCCGACATGCACTTGCATTGAAACATATAGTGCATGTGAAGGAGGAGACACCATGCTGGAGTTTTTTTTAACACTTAGCACATGAGATGTAGCACCATCCATTATTAGTTTCTATCGAAACAACTTTGGCAGTGCATATGAACTCAATATTTTGTGTTTAAGTCAGTTATACGGGTTAATTGTCCTGATTATTATAAAGCTTGAGTAGATGTTAAATCAGGAAACATACTTGTGGGGCGAGGTTATAACGTTGGCATTCAACTCGGCTAATTAAACTGTCTCCAGCTTCTGCACTCCACCGTATTTGGTACCACGGATGGAGTCACTTTCGTTTGTGGCACACAACCTGGTAAGCACAATGTAAGGAGTGGATGCCTCACCTATGGATGGAACTGAGTGAATGCAACCATCAAGTGACTATGAAAGTGACTATGAAGCTGACTTGGAGCTAAATGGAATTGGTGACCCTCAAACTCGAAGCCAAACTGATGATGGATAAGATATGACTTTCTCAGCTCAAAAAGACCAATTCTCTTTCTATAATGGCCAGTTACTCGATCTTAGACCAGGAAATTGAAGAAGGCAATTGTTTGCTTGGTTTATCGTAATCCAGCGCCAAACCAAAATGAAGATCACGTCAAAGAACCGACTCAACTCTTCATTTGTTCGGTCTTTGGTCTTGCCTAGTTTTTCTAAGTATTTTCTCTTTTCTGCAACTTATGACTTTTCGGATTCCTTTTGGACCTTTTGTTTTCTTCTTCTTTCTACTTAAACTCCAGATGTTTCAGACCGATTTTTTAATAAACTTTTTATCAAAAACTTTCTCTGAAACTTGTGATTCCTTTGTTCAGTTCTTGAACATAGATTTCCTAGAAGAGTGATCTCTATAAGCACCTGTCTTGGTCACTAGTGGGGTTGCCCTCACGGACTAAGGCATCAAAGCAAATGATTGATCAATCCATAGATCTCACACCCAAATTCATCCTCCATCTCGATATCTATCCACAAATCCATCAACCCTTCACAATCAGATCAGTGTTAGTAACCTGATCCTCCATCAAATCGGTTCTTTTTATGCTAGTCCTTTAGGATATTCATAACCCTAATAATCTGATCCTCAAGACCATTCAAGGGACTGGTTTCTCATCAGGATTGCGACATATGTCTGTAACACCCCCGAACTGTTCTAGGTATAGGTCGAACCACCGGCCAACAATCAAACAAGAACATGACCGACGACTGACGTCTACCAAGGTTCCTGAGCGCTACATGACGGGTTAGGAACGATCCAGCCATGATCACAAAGAGTGCAATTCGTGATTAGGCCAGTCCGCCCACTAACACGTCCCGTCAGATTAAAGCCTAAGGCTTTTCAACCTGTACCCCAATCTGACGTTGTGTTAGCTTGGACAAGCTAATATAAGATACAACAAGCCATTTGCACAAAACATCGATTTATTTATTTTATATCATACTGGGTTCACAACACACAAAATATTATACACGTGGTGGCATGCCAAGAGAAAAGATACATACTTATAGTCTGAAAACGTCTTAAGCAAAAAGAGATGCAAAATCTACACCAGCCGGCCTAACTTCCCGCTTCCTCTACAAGCACTACTAGTCACCTGAAAACAACACCGAGTGAGGGATGAGTAATCTAGCATTACTCAGTGAGTTACAATCCCCAACTAACAAATACAACCCCTCGCTATCCCACCCCAAACAATCTAAAGCGAGAGGTTCACCTAATAGCATATCCCAAAGATAATAATGATAATATACGCATATCAAAAATATCAGAAATCCGCAGCAGAAAATAATACGAGTAAATTATCGATACTATAAGATAGTCGATAAATATTAAGCAGGGTTTACCAATCCCTTTACATTATATAATATATATCTAACTCGGGCCCCGGTGACGTTAGGTTCCTCCTTCACTATCGGCAATATCCTATCTTCCTACCACAAAGGCCAGAAGAAGGAACTTTCAACCGACCGCGGCCCACAGTCATTTGGGTGACCGCGCGACAGCCCACAGTCCTTCTGGTCACTGCCACGTTACACCGTCGTGTAACACTCAGCCCTAGGCCATGACCCCGTCTCTCTGAGTCTTTCCGATCCAGCGAATAAGGGGTTTCCTTAAACCCAACGGGTACGAGGTCTGAAGGAACACTAACTCACCCCTAATACGCCTAGCAATGTGGGTTACACAATGCTGTCGGTCAATATATAAAATACCAAACCCGGTAATATAACAAAGGTTCCAAGCAATAATCACAACAACCACAATCAACCATATTCTAGAATCTAGCATAAGACTAATTCTAGAATATCTAACTATCCACAACCTAGCGATAACATCTAAGAATTCAGCAATCGCTAACTAACCAATCAACCTAACCATTAGCATGCTACTACGATTCTCAAGCAATAACTAAGCATGCTATCAACTAATCAATCTCAACTATAAACTAATAAACCATTACTCAGTTAGACCCGGCTTCCTGCCATGATCCAACTTCCATGTAACGGGAATCTGTATGAAAACAGCTTAGCAAACAATTGACTATAACTCACAGTTTTTTGGTTGACCGTGGCCTCGACCCCAAACCCGACTTCTGCGATCCGAACCCTTTCTTCCTGACCTTTACAGGTAGTCCCATGTCTGGACTGATCTTCAGTCAAGCAGAGCTTCTGTAGATGCTGACTCAAATCGTGCAAAGTAAATTTTCTCGGTAACTCTCAAAAACTGCCGGAAAAGACTCGAAAATGATCGAAACTCGAACTTTCTCTCTCTAGATTTTTCTCTCACGTTTTAACTGACTTTGAACTGGTCTGAATGTTATGAAATGGACTGAGGGTCGTTGGGTATATATAGGATGCAAACAAGCCGTGTGGCAGCCCGTGTGATAGAACCAAAATCGAGCACCGTTCTTTTTTGTTCATGGACACGAACCAAAGTGGCGATCTTGTCAACCAGCTCGACCAAACCGAGGATTCACCATCAGTTCATGAAGATCACCCGGCAAACCAGCTCGACCAGCCCACGTGCGTCCTTCTCCTTACGCGAAGGACCCGATCATCATGGATGAACCTGGACGCTTGGACGAATCTTGACCAGTCTACATCAGAATCCGCAATCTTGACCAGTCTTCATCATTTTCCGCAACATTGACCAAGACTGCATCAATTTCTACAACTTTGACTCTCTAATAATTATCTAGTCAAATGTTGTATTTTCTAGACATCTTTTTCAGCACTTTATTTATTTCTTTCTTTGACTACATCTACTATAAATATGTAGTCCTTTTGATGAATAAAAATCAGTTCATTTTGGTTTTATTTTTGTTTCTTTTCTCTGAGTGAAAGAGAGTTCTTAGCTAGTTCATCGGTGTGAACCGGCTTGTTGATTTGGTGGTTAGCCAATCATCTTTGTGTGTTATTTGGTGGTTAGCCAACACATTCATCCGTTCTTTGGTGGTTAGCCTTAGATCGTTGGTATATCAAGAGTCATTCCGCACCTCTTGACGATCCTATCAAAGCCATCCTTCCCGATTTTGGGCTTATCATTTGGTATCAGAGCCACTTTGGCTGGTTTGTTTTCATTCTTCTTTTCATCTTCTCATCTCTTCATCATTTTCTTTTCTTATTTCTTATTGGATCCGGTTTGTTCCTTTACTCCCTTGTGATCGCCTTATTAAAAAAAAGAAAAAAAAAGTAAAAAAAAAAAGTAAAAAGCTTTTGGCTTGAATCACTTCCGAAGAGAAATCCGGAGGGAGTGGTGGAAGAGAAATCCTGCTGGCTGAAGAGAAACCCAGCCTTAGGACAGTTAAGGCGGATCCACACAAAAAAATCTCTTTCTTTCTCTTTTCTTTTCTCCTAAAGTTTGTTTTGGGTTTTGATTGCCGAATTTTGACTGCCTATCATCCTTTGAACCAGTGAAAGAACTCTGAGTGACCATCTAAAAATCGTGAGCTAAACACTTGAGAGTTTGAGGATTCTTATTTGCTAATGTTTGTTAAGTGTTTTCAGGATGTTTGGACTTCTTAAGAAATCAAAACCACAACAAGACGTCTACTTTCCTTTTAAAACTGTTTTTGAAAAGGAGCAATTGGTTTTTGATAAGAAACAGTTTTCTGCTAATATGTTTGATTTTGTGCAGAAACAAAGGAAGAGACAAAACAGGTCCGATGATGAGAAGTGGGTCAGAAGTGGTGATCGTCCCGTCACCAAAACAAAGAGAAGCAGCCGTGATGTGTTTGATCAGAATAAGATTCAGACTTATGCCAGTTTGGAGAAGATGTTGCATAAGGCGATTCATGCTGTCCGACAACTCAAAAGGAAGGAAAACACCAACACTTCTTCAGCACCAAAAAAACAATGTAAGTTTTCTTATCTTTCAAATTCTGATTTGAAAACTAATGATAATTCTTTTGATAAAAGCAAAGCTGTGAAACCCACAAGCAAGGCTCTTTCTACCAGGTGTTTCAAATGCCATAAGGTCGGCCATTATGCTAACAAGTGCCAAAAACAGAAACCGTTGGTAACCTTAAAGAACGTTGAAACCGAGCCAGAAAAGGAAGTTGAAACCGAGCAAGAAAAAGAAGAACTTTCAGATCCATTGCCAATTTTCGCTGAGTACCCACATGAACCAAATGAAGGGTCAGATGGAGAGCAAAACAATGGTCATCAAACAAACCAAGAAGAATCTTCTCCCATTCAAGAGCCGGACCAAACCCAAGGTGAGCAATGTATTGATTATGATTCTTGTGCTTATACCCCTTTTCCTTTTAATGTTCCAGATTTGAGGACAAATCTTTTTGAAGAGGGAGAGTATGATAGAACCAAAATCGAGCACCGTTCTTTTTTGTTCATGGACACGAACCAAAGTGGCGATCTTGTCAACCAGCTCGACCAAACCGAGGATTCACCATCAGTTCATGAAGATCACCCGGCAAACCAGCTCGACCAGCCCACGTGCGTCCTTCTCCTTACGCGAAGGACCCGATCATCATGGATGAACCTGGACGCTTGGACGAATCTTGACCAGTCTACATCAGAATCCGCAATCTTGACCAGTTTTCATCATTTTCCGCAACATTGACCAAGACTGCATCAATTTCTACAACTTTGACTCTCTAATAATTATCTAGTCAAATGTTGTATTTTCTAGACATTTTTTCAGCACTTTATTTATTTCTTTCTTTGACTACATCTACTATAAATATGTAGTCCTTTTGATGAATAAAAATCAGTTCATTTTGGTTTTATTTTTGTTTCTTTTCTCTGAGTGAGAGAGAGTTCTTAGCTAGTTCATCGGTGTGAACCGGCTTGTTGATTTGGTGGTTAGCCAATCATCTTTGTGTGTTATTTGGTGGTTAGCCAACACATTCATCCGTTCTTTGGTGGTTAGCCTTAGATCGTTGGTATATCAAGAGTCATTCCGCACCTCTTGACGATCCTATCAAAGCCATCCTTCCCGATTTTGGGTCTATCACCGTGTGTCGCTTCGCATGCGTCCGGACGCATGCGCGGCGACACCTCGTGCTCCACATGTCTGGCTGCAAGACCAGGGTGTCCTGCAAGGTGACACCACACCTTCCACAGTGCACACATGTCGATCTGCATGCTTCGATCGCAGGTTGAACGTCACCTCGTGCTTCTGGGTGTCACTCCGCATGTGGTGATCATCTGTGCTTCAACACCTCGTGCTTCCCTTGCCACATACCCCTCCAGGCAGGTGACACCACGTCCTTATCCCATAGATGAAGCCACCTCGAGCTTCTCGGTCCATTCGACCGGTTTCGACCTTTTCGGTGAATTTTCGACCCGTGATCAATCCCGAATATTTTTCTATGCCCGTTCTGATGCGCTGAATATTTTTAAAATACTCCATAAGAATCCTGACCTTGACGGAAAATATTTCCCGAGCCTCCGGCTTCCTTGAAAAATTTCGATAATACCGAAATCATGGTTTTTGGTCGATTTCGGATTTTCCCGTCATTCTTCGATTCCGTCGTGCTTACTTCCCGTCCTGCCTAATACCCGTCCTGCTTCATTATGTCTCCAGAGTGATAATTTACCGATACGAAGATTTCCCGAGAAAACTTAGTGGTTAAGAAACGTCGGCTTCAAAAACGTCGAGCTTCTAAACTGTCGTGTTTCCAAACATGTGATGCTTCCAAAACTATCGTCTGATCAATCTAAGAAACTTCTATCAATGGTAGAGCAGCTTACTCGACTCATGGTTTCTCCCATGATCAATTCTTCGACCACTTGTACTTCAAAACTTGCCGATCGATCCTTATCGCCTGCGGCTCGACCTCAAAACAGATGCTCGACCAATCTTCCATTTTCTCTGAACCATGTTAAGTTTGAAATGATCAAAACTCAACATTCTTCATCATTCTTTGATTCCCAAAAGCTTGACCTCAAACTCCAATCTTTATTTTATATATATATATATATATATATATATATATATATATATATATATATATTTACGGGTTTCTACATTCTCCCCCCTTAATAGAATTCGTCCTCGAATTCTAAGGATGTGAGGGGCCTCATTCCTCCATCACAACATCTTCTCGGAAAAACTCCGGGTGATTGGCCTTGAATCTCTCTTCATCTTCCCAAGTGACATGAATCCTGTTTTGTCTTCCCTAGAATACTTGTACTTGGGCAATCTCACGATTCTTCAGCTTCCGAATACGCCTTTCTCCAAGTCGGATTGGTCCTTCCGGGTATGTAAGGTTCGGCCTCAGCTCCTTAATTATCTTGGGTTCAACAGCACTTGGATCCCATATATATATCCGAAGCATGGAAACATGTACCACCGGATGTAGATGCATATCCTCTGGCAGATCCAATCGGTAAGCTACCTCACCAACTTTCCCGATGGTCTTGTATGGACCAATGAATCTGACTGCGAGTTTCCCGACCTTACCAAATCTGTCTTCTGTGTTGTAACCTTCAAGTATACCCAATCTCCTATCTAAAAAGTTACCTCTCTTCCGGACTGGTCAGCATACTTCTTCTGACGGTCTTGAGCCTTCTTGATGTTGGTTTGAATTGTCTCTAGCTTAACCATAGTCTCTTGTACGATAGGCGATCCAAACATTCTTCTTTCTCCCACTTCCGTCCACCACAAAGGTGTTTTGCATGGCCTTCCATACAGCGCTTCATAAGGTGACATCCCTATGCTCGCATGGTGACTGTTGTTGTATGAGAACTCAACCAACGGTAAATGCTTCTCCCACTTTCCTGCCCAATCGAGAATACTCATCCGGAGCATGTCCTCGATTGTCCGAATGGTTCTCTCCGTTTGGCCGTCTGTTTCTGGGTGGAACGCCGTGCTTCTAAAGAGTTTAGTTCCCCAAGGCTTCTTGTAATGCTTCCCAAAATGCTGCCGTGAACCTAGGGTCACGATCTGAGATGATGTCTGAAGGTACACCATGTAGCTTCACAAATTGGTCGATGTACTGCTCGGCCAATACTTCCACTTTATCCGTATCCCGCATAGGTAACATGTGTGTGACCTTGGTTAACCTATCCACAAACACCCAGATTGAGTTGTTCGATCTACCTGGAGCAGTAGGTAATCCAGTGATGAAATCCATGGAAATAGAATCCCATTTCCATTGAGGTATCGGAAGACTCTGCAGGAATCCTCCTGGAACTTGATGCTCGACTTTCACTTGTTGACAAGTTTCACACTGAGCAACCCATTGCGCTACTGATCTCTTCATTCCGGGCCAATGATAGTATATTCTCACGTCTCTGTACATCTTCGAACTTCCAGGATGGATACTAAGTAAGGAATGGTGTGCCATCCTTAGTATCTCATCTCTCAGCCCTTGCCCCTTAGGAACCGTGATCCTTCGGTAATTAGCAAAGTTCCATCCTCCGCCAAGTAGTATCCAGCACTATTTGGTCTGGCTTGTCCTCTGAGCTCTTCAGCAATCTTCTATAATTTCTCATCTCTAAGTTGCTCCTCTCGAATCTTCTGAACCAAGCTGGCCTAGTTCACTGCTTGTAATCCCAATGGTTCACTTGTCTGACCTTCCAAGGCAACAAACTTCACTTGTTTCAACTCTTGATTCAACAGCTCAACTTCTTTCTCCATATCAGCATCCAACTTTCTTCGACTTAAGCCATCCGCAACAACATTCGCTTTACCAGGATGGTAGCGAATCTTTAAGTCGTAGTCGGCCACAACCTCCATCCATATACGCTGGCGCATGTTGAGATCTGGCTGAGTGAAGAGGTATTTAAGACTTTGGTGATCTGTGTATACCTCCACTTCTTCTCCATACAAGTACGATCTCCATATTCGCAAAGCGAATACCACAGCTGCCAACTCCAAATCATGTGTAGTGTAGTTATCTTCATGCTTCCGTAGTTGTCGTGAGACATATGCAATAGCTCTCCCATCTTGCATTAGCACACAACCTAACCCAACTCGTGAAGCATCCGTGTACACTGTGTAAGGTTTACCTTGCTCAGGCAAACTAACACAGGTGCGGTCGTGAGAGCTTCCTTCAACTTCTTTAATGCCTTCTCCATTTCTTCCACCCATATGAATGTAACAGCTTTACCGGTCAGTTTAGTTAAGGGCTTTGCAATGGAGGAAAAGTTCTTCACAAACTTCCGATAATAGCCCGCGAGTCCTAGAAAACTCCTCACTTCCGTCACAGTGGTAGGTCGAGGCCATTCTCGTATGGCTTGGACCTTTTCTGGATCAGGAGCCACGCCCTCTCCTGACACAATGTGACCCAGAAATCCTATCTTTCTCTTCCAAAACGAACACTTGCTAAACTTGGCAAACAGCTTCTGACTTCGTAACCTCTCCATAACCAGTTTCAGATGCTCCTCATGCTTCTCCTTACTTCTCGATTAAACCAGGATGTCATCAATGAAAATGATCACGAACTTGTCGAGATAGTTGTGAAATACTTCATTCATCAAACGCATGAAAGCTGTGGATGCGTTTGTGAGACCAAAGGGCATAACCACGAACTCATATTGTCCATACCTCGTCCGAAATGCCGTCTTCATGATGTCTGACTTGGCAATGGGAATTTGGTGATACCCTGATGCCAAATCAATCTTCGAAAACCAACTTGCTCCTTTCAGTTGGTCCAACAAATCATCTATCCTCGGAAGAGGATACTTGTCTTTTATGGTGATGTTGTTGATACCGCGCTAATCGATACACAACCTCATGCTTCCGTCTTTCTTCTTCACAAATAGAACAGGAGCTCCCCAAGGTGAAGAACTCGATCGGATGAATCCCTTTCCCAAAAGATCTTCCAATTGTTTCTTGAGTTCAGCCAACTCCGCAGATGCCATCCGATACGGTGCCTTAGCTATAGGTTTTGCTTCAGGCTCCAATGTAATAGTAAATGGATTACTCCGAGGTGGAGGTAATTCCTTTAGTGGCTCAAAAATATCTTCAAACTCCTTGACCACTTCTATGTCTTCAATCTTAACTTCATCGTTAGTGGCTCCTCCACTAATCGATAAAGTTACCAAATACACTTCTCCGTCTTGAAACAAATCTTATACTCTCATTGCTGCTACCAGTGACACTGTCATACTAGGACTGATTCCATAGTATACCATCTATGGACGTTTTCCTCTGCCAAACAACAGTCTTCCCTTTCCACAATCAATCTGAACTCCGTAGAACGATAACCAATCCATTCCAAGGATGACTTCGTACCCTTCCAAAGGCACGACCAACAAATTTGCCACAAACTCTCTCTCTTGAATGACCAATGAAACATTCTTGATATACTGACTCGCTTGAAGGGTTTGGTCTGTGGGGGTCAAGACTGCCACGTTTACCCTGTCAACCAAAAAGCAATCCCAGAACTGGGCAGCAACCACAGGGGTCACAAAACTATGTGTTGCCCCCGAAACAAACAATACATGTGTGGGTTTACCAGCAACATGTATGGTTCCTGCCACAGTAACTCAATCAACAATATCTCAATCACAATACTACTAATCAATACTCGCACAATTGTTGGGGTCAAAATCGGTCAAGACGAAATCGATGTCCGAAAGTCTCGGAAAAACATGAAAGATGTTAGAGCAACCTCGAGAGACTAATTGTTAATCGAGAAACCTTGGAAAAATATTAAGTTCGAGATTAATCATTTCGAAATCAACGGCTAGAAACGTTTTCTACACGAGGAAAAACCTACGGAAAACTAAAAAGAACGCAAAAACACGCACAAGGCGAAGGAACCGAGCAGCCGACTCCGGTCACGGCCGTGGCCGCCGGGCGGCTAGCCCCCGTGCTGGCCGTAGCCGGCGGCAGCTAGCGCTCATGCTGGCCGTGGCCGCCGGGTGGCTAGCGCCCGTGCTGGCCGTGGCCGCCGGGCGGCTAGCCCCCGTGCTGGCCGTAGCCGCCGCCGGCTAGCGCCCGTGCTGGCCGTGGCCACCGGGCGGCTAGCCCCTGTGCTGGTCGTAGCCGCCGGCGGCTAGCGCCCGTGCTGGCCGTGGCCGCCGGCGGCTAGCGCCCGTGCTGGCCGTGGCCGCCGGCGGCTAGCGCCCGTGCTGGCCGTGGCCGCCGGCGGCTAGCGCCCGTGCTGGACGTGGCCGCCGGCCGTGGTCGCCGGGCGGCTAGCCCCGTGCTGGCTCGGGTCGTCGGGCGGCTAGTCTTCGTGCGTAAGTTCTAGGCCCCCGGGTCGCCAGAAATCCGTGTTTTGCGACTTTCCCAGATCCCGCAAACAAAACTCCTTTTCCTGCTCCAAGATTTCGGAGAACCCGTAAGACGTCAACGGACAGAAAGACTTCGTATAAAACGGTGATGGTTATCTTAAAACACCATTCGCCTCAGCAATGGATCGAAGATCTTCCGAAAGACTCGACATCCAAGTAGGAGCATTCTTTCAAAGAAATCGTAGAAAACAACGGAAGTCCGGAAGACGGCCCGAAAGGGACCAAACCCGATCGGACGGCCCATTTACGATTTTCTAAAAGATAGATACGACGGTTTACAATTATCTTCACATAACAAGATAAATGTTAAACTTCTGGAAGGATAAATGTCAACTTTCCGAAAGGATAAATGTCAACTTTCCCGATAAACACGAAGGCCGACGAAAATGGAAAAAGCCCAGCTCGCGGCAGACTCAGCCCATCAAGAATAGACCGTCATATGGGAGTATATAAGCAAGGCTAGGAGCAGAGGAAGGAGGATTCGAAATCAGAAGAAAGAAACCACTCTAGAGCAACTTAGAACTTAGGCTTTTATTTCCTTTTTAGCGAGCTGCGACTCAACTAGGTTAGATCTAGGTTTTGAGACTAGCGACGATCGACCTGTTGTTCAAACGCTCTCCGCGAATTCAGAAATAAGATTCTTTATTTTGCTCTCTTTATTTTACGTATTTATTCCCAAACTAAACTCGTATTAACTTCGTCGTGCGTGGCCCAGCAGATAGCCGGGATCCTCGGGGAAAACTAGGTCAACTTAGTTTTCCTACGTTTAAACTTAACTAAAATCGACAGTGCGAATTTCGGTTCCCACAGTTTGGCGCTAGACGGAGGGGGATACACGGATTTATCTTTCTCGCAACTATGCACGCCCAGGTAAGCATGTCTGCTAACACGGAAAAAGACAAGCAAACGCACGACGGACCAGCCGCCGATGCCAACGCTGAGAAGACTCCTGCCGGAAACGTATCGACGGTTACTGCCGAAGCAAACACCGCGATGCTGGACCAGGTGAAGGAACAGTTCGCCACCGCCCAGAAACGGTCGGAAGAACAAGAGAAACTAATGGCTTCACTCGCTAAACAGGTCAATACCTAAACAGCGAAAAGCAAACTCCCGCGCGGATCCACCAAGGTGAGGCGTGTCAGGAGGCTCGACTTCGGAACTGCCGGAGACCAAGAAAAGATGCCCCGAGAAAATCCCCGGAACTCATCCCTAACGATACCACTCCGGCGGGGCAGAAGAAAACGACGGATAACCTCCCACCTCCCGCAAGGGAAAACGAAGGAGACGACGTCGAAAGAATCAATCTGGATATCAGCGATCAATCGGATTCGTCCGACGAAGACGCCGACATCCACCACAGAAGGACCCGAAGTCAGTCAGCTCGACTGGCGGCAGCCTTCGAAAAACCCATGACAGAAGAGGAAGAAGACCTCTACTGGTCAGAGCAAGAGAGGTTGGCTGAAGACCAGACTCGGGCCTATCGCAGCCAACGTAGACAAAGGAGCGCGAACGGCGCCAACGAGATCCATGATTTGCGCGAGTACATCGCAAAAACTGCAGCCGAGGTGAAAGCGGTAAATTCGCAGATTCACCACGCAACCAGCACTGCCCCCGAGATCGACCTGCTCCTCGAGGAATCGAGAAAGACTCCGTTCACCTCTCGAATCACGGATGCACGAGTCTCAGATCCCGGGAAAATAAAGCTTCCCACCTACGACGGAACCACAGATCCGAAGGCACATCTGCAGTCCTTCCAGATTGTGATGGCGAGGTCTAAACTTTCGGAGCGGGAAAAGGACGTCGGCTGCTGTCTCCTATTCGTCGAGAACCTCAGAGGTGCTGCGCTCGAGTGGTTCTCACACTTGAAAAGAAACTCCATCGGAAGTTTCCGCCAGCTTGCTTCAGCTTTTCTGAAGCAATTCTCCATGTTCATGGACAGGGAAATTTCCGACGTAGACCTTTGGAGTCTAATTCAAAAGGAAGATGAACCGCTCCGCGACTACATAAGGAGGTTCAAACTCGTGATGTCCAGGGTAACAGGCCTCAGCGACAGAGTCGCCATCGACGCCCTGAGAAAAAACCTCTGGTACAAATCGAAATTCCGAAAGTGGATTTCTTTGGAGAGGCCACGCACCATCCAGGACACTCTCCACAAGGCGACGGATTTCATCATCATGGAAGAAGAGATGAAAGTCCTAGCGCAAAAGCATGGACCGCAGAAAGCGTCCGGCAAGAAGAAAACCTCTCGTAACGACAAGTACGTCCATCACGAAGGGGAAGACGTCCAAGGCGAACATAACTACGCCGTCAATTCCGAACAAGGAAGGACCGCCGGAAACACTTGGACGCGGAACTCGTACAAGGACAATTCCAGCTGCGAGTTCCATCAAACGAGAGGTCACTCCACCGCCAACTGCAAAGTCCTCGGCGCTAGACTCATTACGAAGCTGCTTGCCGGCGAACTAGCAACGGTCAGGAGCGTGAAAGACCTGCTCCTAGATTCTGACCGTCCGCCGAAGACCGACGGAGCCAATCCCGAGAATAACGCTCCTGGAACTCAATCGGGCGAAAAACACGGACGGAGACAAGACGGCGAAGGAAACAACAACAACCGCCAAAGGATCAACATGATCATCGGAGGATCGCATTTTTACCAGGACTCCGTTTCGTCGATCAAAGCCTACGAACGGAGGGCCGAAACAAGCCCCGGATGGTGTCCAGAGGACGACGTTCCGAATCACGCAATCATCTTCGAGGAACAGGATACGGCCAGACTCGATAAACCCCACTACGATCCTCTGGTCATCGACTTGGTGATTCAGGATCTCGAAGTCGGCCGCATCCTCATCGACACAGGAAGCACGGTCAACATCATGTTCCGCGACACTCTGCAGAGGATGAACATACCCCTCGGAGAAGTCATCCCAGAACCAAGACCGTTGACTGGATTCTTGGGCGTCACGTCCATGGCCCTCGGAAAAATCAGACTCCCAGTCATGGCTAAAGAAGTCACGAAGATCGTCGAATTCGCGGTAGTGGATAACCGGACTATCTATAACGCCATAATGGGAACTCCTTGGATAAACGCCATGAAGGCAGTCCCGTCCACTTACCATCTCAGCGTCAAGTTTCCAACACCGACTGAAACAGCGGTAATCTGGGGAAGCCAAAAACAGTCGCGACTCTGCTTCCTGGCCGAACATAAATTGCGCAGCAATCGGAACGCCCCAGTAGCTAACCCGAAGCGAACTAAGAAGCATCTGAGTATCTCCGAGAACTCAGCAAAGAACAGCTCGGATTTGTCCGAACAGGCCACAACTCAGGATAGCGGGAAAATCCTCGAGTCCATCGCCGAAAGAACGGATGACATAACTCCCAACGCGACCACCGACTTAGCTGAAACAGTCAAGGCGCCGGAAATCGTGGAGTAATAGCAACCGCGATAGAAACAGAACTACGAGATGGCTTGATCCTCGCAAGAGGTACGTAGGCAGCTCGTCGCAACCCGACGAGTTCAGCTATCCCCCTCACCAAAAAGGGGGGGGGGGGAAGATGGGGACAAACATCCTTGTACTCCCGCAAAAATACTTTTCACATGTACTCTACATTATAAAGTCTTTAATTCAAATGCTTACTCAACGCATAAATATTACGGAAAACGAAAATCATATCTTTGAGGAACGCGAGACGTCGTTAGTTCCCGAAAAGTCTTGATTCTCCTTTCTCCTCCAAACAGTCCATCCGCGACTCTAAAAAACTCTATCAAACAGTCTGTCCGCGACTCCAAAGTTCATTTCCGTCGATTGGCCCCGACGGAAAAACATAGAAACGTTTCACTCAATCAAATTCGTAGTCTGGCTCATAACGAAGTCCTCTTGCATCCGACAAGGATACCATAGCGCGCTATACAAAAAATCCAAATTTTGGTTAGCTCTTCGTAAAGGAAGTAGCTCGACTCGTATCCAAACGAATCATATAAGCCGATAAGCACTTCGCAGATTCTAAAACGGTACGAGTCAGGTCGAAATCGCAAACAGGCAAAACGAAAGCCGATTTGTCATCGCACAGCTTCAGTCCGAAAGTAGACCTAGGTCTTGCCCTAAACCCGGCCTTGCTGGTATCTAAGACATCTCATAGGCATAAGTATCCAGAATACGAGATTCCAAAATTTGCCTCTTATCGCTTACAAACCAAATGTTCGCTACAAAGTAACCTACGGATCAAGCGACAAAAAAAAAGAGATTGAATACGAAGTGACTGCACGTATTCAAACCCTCTACACTTGACGAAAGTATAAATCAAAACGCAGAATTCATAAAAGCATTCATAGCAGGGATTCAAAAGCCACCAACGGCCAATCCCGAGAAACACAAAGTCACGCGACCTCCTAAGGGTCGCAACACATACATACAAACAGCCACACTTGGCCTAACACAAATTATAATCGAATGCATAACAATCGGTTAGAGATATTCCAAACGAGGATTCGGGCTGGTCGACCTCTTCACCCCCGTCGCCTGCATTCAAACCCGCGCCTACATCCGCCGTATCTTCCGAGACTTGGATAGGATTCCACAACTCTCGAATTCTCCCTTCGATCGGAGGAACAAAAGATTCGGCGTTAGCGCATATTCTCATCGAGCCATCCATCGCGGCAAGTTCGCCGGAAAGAGAGAAACCCTCACGCTGCATCTTGTGTAGAGTACCGACCGAACCACGACACTCGCGAAAATCGCCTACAAAGTCCTGAGCCTCTTTGTACGCTTCGAATTCGGTAGAGAAAATTTCGGCCCTTCGGTTCAGCTCGGCGGCAGCTCTTCTCCGCCCGCTCCTTTCCGCACGAACGAGGGCTCGAGCCTGGACCTCGGCTTGCCGGCGTTTTTCCTCCGCTTTGAAACCGGCCAGCCGGGCAGTACGGAAACTTCCATCGATCGATGCGTTCCACACTCTCACGGCCTGCAAAGAAGTCGAGGTCAAATAAAAAGAAAAGGGGATTTACTCAAGTTTCGAAAACAAACCTCGTTGACCAAGCGATCACCCTCCGCAGTCACCTTGTCCCTCTCCTCGTTGTCCAAAGACTCGTCACGGGAAAACGCCGGAGGGAGTTCATCAAAGAAGTCACCCGGGGGAGGAACACCCTGATTCTCTGTAGTGAAGTCAGGATCGTATCTCAGCAGCTCACCATTTCCCGACGAGGCCTCGAAAGCAATCCCATTATCCTTCCGAGATCTCCGCCTCCGTCTTGAAGGGGCAAAAGCGTAGGATCCATCATTGACACATGGCCGCGTACCGCCTCGCGATCGGTGAAGCGCGACCGCCCCTCGAATCCGGTCAAGAGTAAAGGAGTTCCAGGAACAAGGCATTGTCCTAAAAATGTCTCTCTTGGTCGAAAGATCGGAAGGAACATGCGCGAGACACCTGTTCTCTGAACAAAAAAAAAAAAAAAAAAAACACACACGTTCAGTACTCGCTTTTCGGATTCTAGGAAAGGGGATGCGACAATCTTACCTCGTTGGTACAACCAGGCTGTCGGGAATAGGTGGAGAAAGCCTTCCTCGACAGACTCTCCATCTATCCTCACGAAAAAGAAACGGTCAACGTAATCCTTGGCGTGCGAGGTGACTCCAAGGATTACCGAAAAATTGGTCCTCGCCTTCATGGAGTATACTCCATTGATGCTCGTCGTCTTGGAGTTCCACAACCCTTCGAAGTCAGCAGGGCTAAGGTTCATCCCTAACTCGTAACTCAAAATCACAACGCCAAGCCAGCTTTCCAAAGCCGGCACGTTCAGCTGGCTGATTACGATTCCGAAACGGTCGAGAGCCCTTAACAATGACTCCAGGGATTGGGAACCACAGTCGGCATTGCGTCAGGAACGCCTCGTAGCAAGTAAAGTAACCCTTCGGAGGATGCTCCGAACTCTCATTCCCACGAGGAATGTGAAACATGACTCCCTTCGGAACCTCATAAAACTCTCGAAGAGTTCCGAGTTATTCAGGGGATACTTCGCTCGGCGAGTCAGTTTCCTTACGCGCCCTCAGAGGTCGCCGGGGAATCGGGATCACGGGAAGGGGAGCATCAGAACCGAAGACGGCGTCACAATACGCGCTCCTGTCAATCTCTGGAACCTCGGGTTTCGGAACTTTCTCCTCGGCATGGAAACTATCCGAAGACGAGTGAGACTGCCTCCTCGAGGATTTTGATCTTGAAGTCATTCTTTTCTTAAAGGTAGAGAGATAATTTGCAAGAGAGAGATTAACTTAAGATTCTTGGGTGAAATAAGAATGGTAAAGAATTCACAAGTCTTTATAAACAAGGATTTGACTATTCACCCCGACCTTCGACACGATTTCGTCTCCATACTTTCCTCACGAACCATACCGCAAGCTAGGACCTACAAACCCTACGGCTCCTAGCTAGCTGGGGGGCTAACTGTTGGGGTCAAAATCGGTCAAGACGAAATCGATGTCCGAAAGTCTCGGAAAAACATGAAAGATGTTAGAGCAACCTCGAGAGACTAATTGTTAATCGAGAAACCTTGGAAAAATATTAAGTTCGAGATTAATCATCTCGAAATCAACGGCTAGAAATGTTTTCTACATGAGGAAAAACCTACGGAAAACTAAAAAGAACGCAAAAACACGCACAAGCCGAAGGAACCGAGCAGCCGACTCCGGTCGCGGCCGTGGCCGCCGGGCGGCTAGCCCCCGTGCTGGCCGTAGCCGCCGGCGGCTAGCGCCCGTGCTGGCCGTGGCCGCCGGGCGGTAGCCCCCGTGCTGGCCGTAGCCGCCGGCGGCTAGCGCCCGTGCTGGCCGTGGCCGCCGGCGGCTAGCCCCCGTGCTGGCCGTGGCCGGCGTCGGCTAGCGCCCGTGCTGGCCGTAGCCGCCGGCGGCTAGCGCCCGTGCCGGCCGTGGTCGCCGGGCGGCTAGCCCCGTGCTGGCTCGGGTCGTCGGGCGGCTAGTCTTCGTGCGTAAGTTCTAGGCCCCCGGATCGCCAGAAATCCGTGTTTTGCGACTTTCCGAGATCCCGCAAACAAAACTCCTTTTCCTGCTCCAAGATTTCGGAGAACCCGTAAGACGTCAACGGACAGAAAGACTTCGTATAAAACGGTGATGGTTATCTTAAAACACCATTCACCTCAGCAATGGATCGAAGATCTTCCGAAAGACTCGACATCCAAGTAGGAGCATTCTTTCAAAGAAATCGTAGAAAACAACGGAAGTCCGGAAGACGGCCCGAAAGGGACCAAACCCGATCGGACGGCCAATTTACGATTTTCTAAAAGATAGATACGACGGTTTACAATTATCTTCACATAACAAGATAAATGTTAAACTTCCGGAAGGATAAATGTCAAATTTCCGAAAGGATAAATGTCAACTTTCCCGATAAACACGAAGGCCGACGAAAATGGAAAAAGCCCAGCTCGCGGCAGACTCAGCCCATCAAGAATAGACCGTCATATGGGAGTATATAAGCAAGGCTAGGAGCAGAGGAAGGGGGATCCGAAATCAGAAGAAAGAAACCACTCTAGAGCAACTTAGAACTTAGGCTTTTATTTCCTTTTTAGCGAGCTGCGACTCAACTAGGTTAGATCTAGGTTTTGAGACTAGCGACGATCGACAGCTCTTGCGGCCGAGATCTCGACCTGTTGTTCAAACGCTCTCCGCGAATTCGGAAATAAGATTCTTTCTTTTGCTCTCTTTATTTTACGTATTTATTCCCAAACTAAACTCGTATTAACTTCGTCGTGCGTGGCCCAGCAGATAGCCGGGATCCTCGGGGAAAACTAGGTCAACTTAGTTTTCCTACGTTTAAACTTAACTAAAATCGACAGTGCGAATTTCGGTTCCCACAACAATTATCAAACACAATCGAAATATTTCTAAACGCGCAACCTAGCGACCAAGCAATCTATACCTAGCCAGAATCCTAACTAAATTCCAGCAGCTAATTCTACACAAAATCCCATGCAATAAAAAGAGGAGGTTAAACACCTACAATACCTGTGATGGGACCGCTTGACGGTCCTGCATTGTCAGGGTTTTCTACACCTAAGGCATAAACTCTACCTCCTAGGTTTTGCTTCCTTGGTGCTGGCTCAATTGCTGGACGGCTAGGAGGAGCTTGGATGGCGAGAGGAATCACCGGGATTGGCTTGTTTGGACAAGACGAAGCATAATGGTCCTTCCTACCGCAGGAAAAACAAGTAACATCTTTTATCCTTATTTTTGGATAACCCTGCTGGTTACTCTGCTGGTTACTCCGCTGGTTATTCCGCTGGTTCTTGGGACAAAACCTTGAAATGTGTCCCGGCTGACCACATATGTAACAAACCCTAGAGTTACTGTGATAATTGCCTTGGCCTCCAAATCCTCGCCCTTTTCCTTTGTTAAATCTTAGACCCTTGTTGTAATTCGACCTTTCTCCCGGGTTAAACTTGGAGTGTCCTGTAGAATGTTGTGTAACCTTCTTTTCTGCATCCAGCACAGCCTCAACATTAACAGCCTTCTCCACCAGATCGGACAAGCTGCTAAAGTTGCTTCCAGCTAAATGACTTCCAAGTTCCGGCTTTAACCCGTACATAAAGTTACGGATCATAGTACCTTCGTCTTCACGTCCATCAAAAACATGTCGCCTCAACCTTGTGAATTCAGAATCATAACTCCTCACTGGCCTATCTCCTTGAACAAGGTTCATAAACTGACGCTCCAATCGATGCTTCGCTTCAGGAGGAAAGTATTTCCTCTCGAACTCTTCCTTGAACGATTCCCATGATGTGATGGTATGTCCACGCTGCCTGTCTATACTGTCCAACCATCCTGTTGCATCACCTTCCAGATAGTACACATCGATCTTTTTCTTATATTCTTCTGGACACTCCATAGCTTCAAAATTCTTCTCCATCATAGTAATCCACTTAAGAGCTTTAATAGGATCTGATCCCCCCTTGAACTTGTAGGATCCAATGTTCTTCATGGTAGATAACAGCTTGGAAACTTTAGGGGTATGAGTATGTGTGCTTCGGTTACTAAGTGCTTGGGTCATCACGTCGTGCAAAAGCTTCAGAGTGTTTTCTGCTCCTTGATCTTGTGGTCTTTCGGTGGCACGGTTCTGATCTGGCCTCGGGTTTGATTGAGCGGATTGATCTTGTTGATGTCTCTGAGCCCAAATACGACTCGGACTAGTGCTCAACAAACTGGCTTCTCTTGTCCTGTTACCGTACACTGGAAAGGATATTGTTCTCTGAAGAGGGCTCCTATCATGTCCAAACACCTCACTGGCTCCATTGCCATTACCCTGATCTGATCTGTAGCCCAATTCTCTTCCTGTCGAAACCGTACCCTCTCTCCATATCTGATCTCGTACATCATCACCTATCCCGCGATTAGCCATCTGCACACAATTAAAAGGGTAAGTCCTAGTGGAATCTAACCTAACACGGGAAGTGGCTGGTTTCCTAAAGCATCTTTTTGCGACTCCTTTTGACTCGATAAAACATTGAAAAGCACTTGTGTCACGCATGGACGAAACCATGCTCTGATACCACCTCTGTAACACCCCCGAACTGTTCTAGGTATATGTCGAACCACTGGCCAACAATCAAACAAGAACATGACCGACGACTGACGTCTACCAAGGTTCGTGAGAGCTACATGACGGCTTAGGAACGATCCAGCCATGATCACAAAGAGTGCAATTCGTGATTAGGCCAGTCCGCCCACTAACATGTCCCGTCAGATTAAAGCCTAAGGCTTTTCAACCCGTACCCCAATCTGACGTTGTGTTAGCTTGGACAAGCTAATATCAGATACAACAATCCATTTGCACAAACATCGATTTATTTATTTTATATCATACTGGGTTCACAACACACAAAATATTATACACGTGGTGGCATGCCAAGAGAAAAGATACATACTTATAGTCTGAAAACGTCTTAAGCAAAAAGGGATGCAAAATCTACACCAGCGGGCCTAACTTCCCGCTTCCTCTACAAGCACTACTGGTCACCTGAAAACAACAATGATTGAGGGATGAGTAATCTAGCATTACTCAGTGAGTTACAATCCCCAACTAACAAATACAACCCCTTGCTATCCCACCCCAAACAATCTAAAGCGAGAGGTTCACCTAATAGCATATCCCAAAGATAATAATGATAATATACGCATAAAAAATATCAGAAATCCGCAGCAGAAAATAATACGAATAAATTATCGATACTATAAGATAGTCGATAAATATTAACCAGGGTTTACCAATCCCTTTACACTATATAATATATATCTAACTCGGGCCCCGGTGACGTTAGGTTCCTCCTTTACTATCGGCAATATCCTATCTTCCTACCACAAAGGCCAGAAGAAGGAACTTTCAACCGACCGCGGCCCACAGTCATTCGGGTGACCGCGCGACAGCCCACAGTCCTTCGGGTCACTGCCACGTTACACCGTCGTGTAACACCGTCGTGTAACTCGTCCCGATCCAGCGAATAAGGGGTTTCCTTAAACCCGCCGGGTACGAGGTCTGAAGGAACACTAACTCACCCCTAATACGCCCAGCTATGTGGGTTACACAATGCTGTCAGTCAATATATAAAGAATACCAAACCCGGTAATATAAAAAAGGTTCCAAGCAATAATCACAACAACCACAATCAACCATATTCTAGACTCTAGCATAAGACTAATTTTAGAATATCTAACTATCCACAACCTAGCGATAACATCTAAGAATTCAGAAATCGCTAACTAACCAATCAACCTAACCATTAGCATGCTAGTACGATTCTCAAGCAATAACTAAGCATGCTATCAACTAATCAATCTCAACTATAAATTAATCAAACCATTACTCAGTTAGAACCGGCTTCCTGCCATGATCCAACTTCCAAGTAACGGGAATCTGCATGAAAACAGCTTAGCAAACAATTGACTATAACTCACAGTTTTTCGGTTGACTGTGGCCTCGACCCCAAACCCGACTTCTGCGATCCGAACCCTTTCTTCCTGACCTTCACAAGTAGTCCCATGTCTGGAATGATCTTCACTCAAGCAGAGCTTCTGTAGATGCTGACTCAAATCGTGCAGAGTAACTTTTCTCGATAACTCTCAAAAACTGCCGGAAAATACTCGAAAATGATCGAAACTCGAACTTTCTCTCTCTAGCTTTTTCTCTCACGTTTTAACTGACTTTGAACTGGTCTGAATGTGATGAAATGGACTGAGGGTCGTTGGGTATATATAGGATGCATCAACCAATCAGAAACAAGCCGTGTGGCAGCCCGTGTGTCGCTTCGCATGCCTCCGGACGCATGCGCGGCGACACCTCGTGCTCCACATGTCTGGCTGCAACACCAGGGTGTCCTGCAAGGTGACACCACACCTTCCACATGTCTGATCCACGTCCTGACCTCATCCAATTCGACACCACAGCGCACACATGTCGATCTGCATGCTTCGATCGCAGGTTGAGCGGCACCTCGTGCTTCTGGGTTGTGATCATCTGTGCTTCAACACCTCGTGCTTCCCTTGCCACATACCCCTCCAGTCAGGTGACACCACATCCTTATCTGATGTTAGGAGTTTTGAGGCTCCTAATGTTGGGGAAAAATATACATATATAAGTTTTCTCCAGCTTCCGAATAGGTCCTCGACTCCCAGACCCTTGCTAAAGAAGATACCAGGGATCGACCCCTGCCTTGGGTCCGACCCCTAGATCGGACCGACCCCTTGGAGCAAAATAGAAGTTTTCTACCTAAGGGGAAACTTCCATTTTTCCGATTATGGAAGAGTTACATTACTTGAAGCCGACATCTACAACTATAAAAGGGGAGCCCAAACCCTAGAATAATGGATCCACTAGCACAAGTGGCAAAACATTCCTTACCATTTGAATCAAACCCGGGTTCAACACCCAAACTAGATTCAAATAACCAATAAAGGTTTAAACACCTAAGATCAACAATTCGAGACTTAGAGATTAGAGTTTAGGCGACTAGAACTAGGGTTTATACACCAATACGTTGTAGTCCCAAAGAATATACTCAATAACATCTCTTTGCTCTCGATTTACAACTCTTTCATACAAGTTCTCTAGTGTTCTGTAGTACTAAAACGATCCTACACAAAAATACCCTAACAGTTTGGCGCTAGAAGGAGGAGGCTGATCCAACTATACAAAAATACCCTGACGATGGCATTAGAGGACGACGCTAACCAGACGGAGATGACTCCGAGAGAGATCGAGCTCCTCAACAGGCTTGAGTTCTTCAGAGTCAGGTCACCGATCTTCACAAATCTCGGGAGACAACACCCGGAGGTCCTGAACTTCTCTTTGAAGTTCAAACCCTAAAAGACCAACTTGGAGAGCACTCAAAGCAACTACAGTAAAGCGCCGAGAAGCTAGACGCCATAGAGGCGGAGAATCTTGTCCTCCGACAAGAGAACCATACCCTCGGTGAAGCTAGCAACAAGCGAAAGCGGTTCCGGACTAAGGTACGACCCATGGCTTTACTCCACACTCCGCGAGACAGTGAAGAGCTACCTCGTCGACCCGCCTCAACCGAAGACGAACCCGAAAGACGAGGAGCCGCGAACGATAGGACCCGAGTACAAGCAGATAGCGATTCCGATATGGAGGACGAGGAGTATTCACCCGACGATCCCGAGATCTCAGATCCAGCCCTAGCAGCCTACTTAGAAAGAGTGGTCTCCGAAAGGTTCGACACCATTCAATCTATGGTAGAAAGGCTCCCATGGGCAACTCCTCCTATTCGAAGAAGTAATCAGGGATCCTACTCCGATATACCTTTCGTGGAAGAGATTGCTTCGGTGGAGATGCCGCGAAAGTTCTCTTTCCCAAGCATAAAGATGTAAAAAGGTACTGGGGATCCCGACAATCATATTGCTCAGTACAAGCAACGCATGCTAGCAGTAGCAATCCCTCGAGATGCACGGGAAGCTACCATGTGCAAAGGATTCGGATCGACCTTGACCGGCCCCGCTCTTCAGTGGTATATCAACCGGCCCACCAAATCCATCAAATCCTTTGCAGCCCTTAGCGATAAGTTCGTAGAGCAGTTCGCTAGCAGCCGTGACCTAGAGAAGAATTCGGATGATCCCTATGAGATCCTCCAGCATAGGAATGAGCCCCTTCGTTCTTACGTAGCTCGCTTCAACTAGGCGAAGGTGGCTATTCCTGAGTGCAACGCTGATACGGCTATCGCGGCCTTCAAGAGGGGTCTACTTCCAGAGGGAGACCTTTACAAGGAGCTGATCAAATACAAGTGCAGGATTATGGAAGACGTGCTCTCCCGTGCTTGGGCTCAAGTAAGATGGGAAGAAGATGTTGCTAGTAGGGCTAAAGCCGGTCCGAAGTACGATCAGAAGTCATCAAAGCCTACAAGGAGTGACCGCGACGAGTCTTCTCACTCTAAGTCCGTCAGGGAGACTAGCAACCCGAATAGGAGCATGTATCAGCATTGACCTTTGCCTAGATCCGAAGGGATGATGGTGTCTACTTGGCCTGACATCTCCCATCTCGCGATAACTAAACCGGAGCTGATCGGTGTCTTACGACAAAATGGGCTCTCAAGTCAAGTGGCCTCCTAAGATGAAGGCCGCACAGGCTAATCGAAATCCCAAGCGATGGTGCGAGTTCCATAGTGATCATGCATACTACGGATGATTGCATAGCCCTAAAGATGGAAGTCGCCGAGCTCCTCAAGAAAGGCTACATACGGGAGTTTCTCTTGGATAAAGCCAAGAACCTTCTAAATAAAGAAGATCCCAGTCTCCCTATCGAGGCAGCCCCAACATTGCCACCACAGCAAGACCGGGTGATCCACATCATCACAGGAGGATCAGAGGTGAGCGGAATTAGCAGTGCCGCAGCCAAAAAAAGTACTCGCAATGCCAGGAACCGCGAAGAGGCCGAGGGTCCCAAGCGCCTACTCCTTGGAACAGATTAGATCAGTTTCACTGCAAGGGAGCAGGAAAAGGTCCTCACCCCTCATCATGACGCTCTCGTCATTTCACTTACCATAGCAAACTGCTTGGTCAAGCGGATACTAGTAGATAATGGGAGCTCCAGTAACATAATCTTCCATTCGGCTTTCGCTGATCTGGGGTTTGGAACCTACAGCTCTAACCAGAAAGGCAACTCCCCTCGTGGGCTTCAGCGGAGAAGTCAAACAAATATTGGGAGAGGTTCTTCTTCCTGTGTATGCCGAAGGGGTAAACCAAGCTACGAAGTTCCTGGTCGTCGACTGCCCCTCATCATACAACGTGATATTGGGAAGGCCTTGGATCCATGACATGGGAGCCGTACCTTCAAATTTGCACCAGCTGGTCAAGTTCCCAACCCCTTGGGGCATTAGAGCGGTCAAAGGGGATCAAGAGAATGCTAGGTCTTGCTATCAGACTACCCTAGGGGAAAGACTCGGGTCTTATAGCAATTACAGAAGAAGCTTCCGGCCCCACATACCGAAGAGCTGGAAGTGGAAGAAATGGATGAGGTCCCGCTCACGGAAGGGAACTCGAATCGAAACTTAAAGGTAGGCTCCAAGCTTCCGGAAAGCTTGAGAAGGAGACTGATCGATTTCTTAAGATCCAACTCCTATTGCTTCGCCTGGTGTCATGAAGACATGCCTGGAATCGATCCTGATGTTATCATGCAGCAACTCAAGGTGGATCCAATGCTTCCTCCTGTCAGACAAAAGAGGAGAAAATTCGCTCCTGAAAGGGATGAGATAATCAACGAAGAGGTCAAGAACCTACTAGATGCTGGATTCATACGAGAGGTGCAATACCCGGAATGGATAGCCAATGTGGTGGTCGTGAAGAAGAAGAATGGGAAGTGGAGAGTCTGTATCGATTTCACGGACCTTAATAAGTCATGTCCTAAAGATCATTTCCCTCTGCCTCACATCGACAAGCTGGTCGACGCAACGGCTGGTCACGAGCTGATGAGCTTCATGGATGCGTCTCTAGATATAACCAGATCCTAATGCACCCCGACGATCAAGAGAAGACCTCATTCATGACCTCAAGGGGTATCTACTGTTACAATGTTATGCCCTTCGGATTGAAGAACGCCGGTTCGACCTTCCAAAGGCTTGTCGACATGATGTTCGCCGATCAGATAGGGCAGACCATGGAGGTCTATATTAATGACATGTTGGTGAAGTCCCTAGACGCCGAAGACCATATCTCACACCTCCAACAAGCCTTCACCACTCTCAGGAGGTACAACATGAAGCTAAACCCTTCAAAGTGCTTGTTCGGAGTAAGCTCTGGAAAGTTCCTAGGGTACATAGTCACTCACAGGGTCATCGAAGCAAATCCATAACAGGTGAGAGCGATCCAGGTGATATCTTCCCATCAGAACGTCAAGGAGGTGCAAAGAATGACAGGAAGGATGGCCGCCTTGAGCAGATTCATCTCCAGGCTATCCGACAAGTCGTACGCCTTCTTCGAAACCCTGAAGGACCCCAAGGACTTCCATGGACCGAGAAATTTGAGCAAGCCTTATCCAACCTCAAGGCCTATCTCACTACTCTACCTCTCCTCTCAAAACCTTTGGAAGGTGAGGTCTTACTACTCTATCTGGCGGTATCAGAGCACGCAGTTAGTGCGGTCCTAGTAAGGGAAGAAGGAAAAAAACAGCATCATATCTACTATGTGAGCAAATCTCTACTGGACGCGGAGACCCGATATAGTCACCTCGAGAAGCTGGCCCTCGCCTTAGTGAATGCTGCCCGAAAGCTGCGTCTCTACTTCCAGGCTCATCAAATCGTGGTAGTCACCTCCTTCCCCATCAAGGCTGTGCTGCATAAGCCAGAAGTGTCTAGACGACTAGCAAAATGGGCTATAGAGCTGGGGGAATATGACGTGATCTTCCGGCCTGCAACAGCCATCAAATCGCAAGTCCTAGCAGATTTCGTAGCTGAATTCTCTCCTGCCATGCTTTCAGCCCTGGAACAAGAGGTAAAACTTCGTGATAGCGAAGGGGAGAAAGGCGAATGGACACTGTACGTTGATGGGTCTAGTAACGTAAGGGGCGCAGGCGTGGGATTGGTCCTAACTTCCCCCACGGGGGAATCAGCCTCAAGGACCGTACGTTGCAACTTCAAAGCAACGAACAACGAAGCTGAGTATGAAGCTCTAATAGCAGGGCTGACACTCGCCAAACAGATGGGGTGGAAGATATCCAGGTCTTCAGCGACTCACAACTGATCATAAGCCAAGTCCAAGGAGATTATCAGGCGAAAGATCCGAGTATGATCAGATACTTATCCGTGGCTAAGCGATTACTCGACAGGTTCCAACATTGTAAGCTCACCCAGATTCCTAGGGAGCATAACTCCCAGGCTGACGCTCTAGCTAACCTAGGGTCCGCCCTAGAGACTACAAGTCATATGAGCATCCCATTACTGGTACTCCAATGGCCCGCGACCGAAAAGGAGACAGAACCTGAAGAAGTATCCATGGTAGACGAAGGAGACACCTGGATGACGCCCATCACCAACTACCTAAGGTATGACACCTTGCCTGAAGATCGAGACGAAAGTCGGAAGATAAGGCGCCAAGCCGCAAGGTATTGCTTTTCCGAGGGGAAACTATACCGAAGATCCTTTTCAAGACCCTATCTGCGATGTCTTACACCTATTTCACTAAATGGGTGGAAGTTGAAGCACTAGCCAAGATAACGGATCTCCAAATCAGGAAATTCCTATGGACTAAAGTGATCACACGCTTCGGAACTCCCCATGAGATCGTCATAGACAACGGACCACAGTTCATAAGTTATAACTTCTGAAAGTTCTGCAAGGACTGGAACATCAAGCTCTCTTACTCAGCACCACGACACCCTCAATCTAACGGCCAAGCAGAATCCACTAACAAGACAGTGGTGAACATGCTCACGAAGCGCCTAGAAGACGCCCATGGACGATGGGCAGAAGAGCTACACGGAGTACTCTGGGCCTATCAGACAACCCCGAAGACGGCTACCCACGAGACTCCCTTCTCCCTTGTCTATGGTGCTGATGCAGTGATACCCACAGAGGTACACGTAAGGACCACGGTCTCTGAATTCCTCTCCCAGGAGGAGAATAACGAGCTAATGTCCCTGAGTCTAGACCTACTCGACGAAAAGAGGGAGGCGGCCCGCCTTAGAAATGCATCCTACCTGTTGAAAGTCGGCAAGAGCTACAACAAAAAGGTCAGATCCAGAACCTTCCAGAAAGGGGACTGGGTCCTAAGGCGAGTCTGTGACCACACAAGGGACAAATCAGCCGGAAAACTCGCTCCTGGATGGGAAGGTCCCTATAAGGTAATAGAGGTGCAAGGGGCAGGAGCCTATAAGCTGGAAGACAGCGACGGCAAGGTCCAACCCAACTGCTGGAACGCCTTGCACCTCAAATTCTATCACTTCTAGAGTAAGATCCCCGAATCAAGCTCTATATACTACTACTATTTAAGTATACTGGTTTCCTACTCCTATGTATGCGATAACGTCTCCGGACTAAGCTTATAAGATACATTATTAGTTACGGCTAAAAGGGTTATAGGAACTCCAATGTACTTAAAGGGGCATACTAGCTAGGTCAGGTCTTAAGGGATCTTAGACCTCAGCAAACCCTATATACACTAGTGAGACTACTCGCATGGGTGTACGACATATAAGGAACGGGTCTGATCAACCTTATTACATTGACTGCACCTCGGGCCCTGCGTAAAGGCTATAAGTCCAAAAGTTATGTGGGGACCACCGTACTAGTGCTACCAAAACCATGTGTTAAAGACGCTACGAGCTAAATACACGCAGGGGGCATGACGTACACTGCAAAGTACTGTAATCAGATGCTGACGGCTGATATGCAAGGAGCAAATGTGCGAATATACCGGTTAGCACCAAAATTTAATACTTATCCAGACGTGGAAAGTAGTGTGTCTGGTGTGAAGTCGCTCCGCGGGGCAGGCCCACGCCAGACCACAGTAAGTCTGAGCGTGACCTTTTCTGCAGAAAGGTAGAGTGCAGCATTGAGATTCACTAGAGTGGCCTATACCTCCGGGTGGCAGAGTGCGGTTTATCAATAACAGATCGGTAGTGGTTCCCCCATGGGGAGCAGAATACGATCACAAACCTCCCATTTAACGCATACGGCCTCAGTGTCTATGACGAACCTTCGGGTTCAATATGGCATCAGTGTCTATGACGAACCTCCGGGTTAAATACGGCCTCAGGATCTATATAATAACCTCCGGGTTAAATACGGCCTCAGGGTCTATATAATAACCTCCGGGTTCAATGCGGCCTCAGGGTCTATATAATAACCTCCGGGTTTAGTACGTCCTCCGGGTCTATAAAAGAACATCAGGTTTCAATGCAGCCTCCGGGTCTGTAAGGAATCTCCGGATTCTAAATGACCTCAGGGTCGATCAAGAGCCTTCAGGACCAACTGATCTTCGGATCCAGTAAGGACCTCAGGGTTCAAGGATCTTTGAATCCTAAATACCAACCTTCGGGGTTGCCAAGAACCTCAGGGTTCAAAAGCATCAACCTCTGGGGTCGAGGTATCCATAGGGTTTAATCATGGTCCCCGGATCTAAAGATTAAACCCCAACACTCAGAAAACCTCAGGGTTCAAGGAGCAAACCTTCGTGTTCAATAAAACGGCCTTCGGGCCTAGGTAAGGAGCCTCAGGGTCTAAGACCTTAAGAACTTCCGGGTTCTAAGGCTCAAGAACCCCAGGGTTCAAACCAAGCTAGAACTCTAGGGTTCCAAGCAAGGATCTTTCATTCCAAATCTAAAACTCAGGTTTTTAATAATGGATTACAAGGTCTAACGTTTTTCTGATCATTTCAGGATTCAATCAATCTACTAACAGGATCCAGGTCCTAGACCTTGATATCCACTCAAGGGGTCAGCCCTAACAAGGGTCCATCCCTCACGAGGAGTCAATCCCTTCCAAGGGTCCATCCCTTTCGAGGTCTCGTCCCTCCCTAGGGTATATTCCTTTACATGAATCCGCATGTCTACCTAGGTGCCTTTGCGTTCCAAAGATATGGAATCGATTCAACAAAATCTAGACCCTCCGGCTATGGATACGGTTGCAGGGCTCGAACCCCGATACCTCTATAGCTCTAGGTGGCGTAACCCCCAGGGTGGAACTATCATCGATTCCTAAGACCTCGTCTGATCTGATTAGGGTTATGGTCGGCCTTCGGCCCATCACCTCTAATAAGGGACTCCCCATCCTCGAAACATAAACAAAGCAATTCCTTTCGGAAGACGACTCTATGCTACTCAAAGATAAAAACAGAGGCATAAATAGATTAAAGTTATGACCCCGAGGGTCAGTACTTAAAAAGTCTTAAGGCACGGAGGCCTGATGTTTAAAAAACAAAACCCTGAAGGGTAAAAACAACAATAAAAGCCCGAAGGGCTTAAAAGATCAAGAGTTCAAAAGATAGAGAGATCAGGCAGATGGAGAAGCGCCCGCGCCATCAGATGGAGCAGGGGAAGTCTCCTTGGCAGCAGCGGCTTCGGGAAGTGGCGGTTCATCATCAAATGAAGGATGAGGCAGTCCCTTCAGCTTAGCCTCGGCCTCTTTCACCAGCTAATATCGCTGAAACTCCATAGCCAACTCCCATTTGTCGGTATGCTCCTTAAGCCAATCCCTCATCAGCTCCCAGCGAGCGGTCACCTTGGCCCCACTCACCGCCATCATCCTTTCGTCCTCAAAGGACTCCTTCTCCAGCTTCAGCCCACAGAGCTCCTCCTGGGTCTCCTCCAGTTGACGTGTCAGAGCAGTGTTCTCTGCAGCAGTAGCAGACTCAGCATCCTTCGAGTTCTTCAGCTTGAGCTGAAGGGATTTGATCTCCTTTCCCTGAGCCAGGACTCTGTTCTTCTCTTCCTTGAGTTGGACATTCATGCTCTCCAGCTCCTTCTTGGATGACTGCTCGTTCACCATGTCCTCAAGGTGGTGAATCTGAGACATAACCTGCAAACCACACAACAATGATTGCAGATCCATATAACAAAGGAAGAAAAAGAAAAAAAAAGCGAAGTCTTACCTGGAGGAGATCAAACTGAACACTCTCAAAGGCCTTTGGGAGATCCCCACAAGGAAGAAAGCAGGCACTCCCTGGAAACGTGGAGGAAGAGAGATCAGCTACCACCTTGGCTAAGTCCACGCAAGGGTTAAGAGAAGGCTCTGGAGTCGAGGACTTCAGAGTCGATCCCGAGGCCCGAGTTCTTCTCCTTGAGGCAGAAGAGGCTGAGCTAGTAGGTCCTTTGCGCTTGGAACTCTTGATGATTTGGACATCATCATCACCCGAGGTAGTGGCCTTAGCAGCAGGCTTCTTGGCTGAGAGCTTCCCCGCGACCTGCATGAACGCCTCCATGGTTTTTTCTCCTGTGGATCCCGACATATTACCTGCAAAGAATCAAAGCAGTCAATGAGCCAGTTAGCAAGAGAAGGCACACCAAGAAAACTTACCCCAAATACTACACTGCCTTAAGACTTCTTTGATGGTGAGAAAGGTGGTTTGACGACGCGACGGAGGAAGATCGAGGAATTGATCAGCAACTTCTTTCCCTTCAGGCACGGGCTTGCAAGACACCTCTGCTATAAAAAAAATAACAAGAACAAATTAGTATCGCGATCAAAAATTGTCTGAGAAGAATAATGACCTACCCACGACATGCCAAATAGGAGAAAACCCGGGGAGGGTTACGAAGGAAAATCTCTCTGCCCATCTACTGCTAAAGACCGGATGACGCTTCTTTGCACCTTTCTCGATCTCCTGAACTAAAGTTTGGTTACTACGAGGGTGGAGGTAAT
This sequence comes from Raphanus raphanistrum subsp. raphanistrum, assembly GCA_019706035.1. Taxonomy (NCBI): domain Eukaryota; kingdom Viridiplantae; phylum Streptophyta; class Magnoliopsida; order Brassicales; family Brassicaceae; genus Raphanus; species Raphanus raphanistrum. Next base: position 12,677,011 of record CM033985.1, read on the forward strand.
ACTTCCCCTTTGATCCAGGTAGGTCAGCAACGTAATACGAGTGGAGCACCTCGTTTACTCCTATCGTCCAGCGCTCCAAGTCACCGAGGTTCTGGATCGCGATCAAAGTTCTCCAGGCTGGAGGAGTCAGCTGACCCGGGGAGATGTCCAAATGTTCCGAGAGTTTGGCAATCAGAGATGGAAAGCGATCCCGAAAGCCCGCCTCGAAATATGCCTCGTAGATCGGGATTTCATCAACTCCGAAATCCGATATCCTATCAGAAGGACCTGGAACTCGGATCTCCAGATCCCGGGGAAGATCATACTTCCTCCTCCACTCTTCAACGTCTTTCCTTCCGATCCTGGAAACCGGACCCACCAACAAAGACTCTTCGGCCTCATCGCCGTAAGGAACATATTCTGCGACGTCAAGACGAGGACCCTCTGCGTCGGCTATGGGTTCGGGGGACTGAGAAGAAGAGTTCATCGAGCCTAGGTTTCGGATCAAACTCTATTATCTACGGGGGATTCTAGGGATTTTCTAGGAGAACCATCGGACATTACTGATCTAGTATAAGAGAAGAAAAGAGATGAGGGAAGAAGACGGCTACCTGAACAAGAGGAAATCTTAGAGAGAGGGAGCCGCCGAGAGAGAATCTTGAAGAGAATTGAGAAGAAAGAGACTTTGCTCTCGATCAAATGAAAGAAAGAAGGAGAAACCCTAGGGTGGCGAACACGCGCATCGTGAAAATCGCCACACGACCAAACAGGCGCCAAACGGAGAAACTCAACCGTCTTTGGGCCTATTCACGAAGCCCACCTCATCCGATCAAGTTCAGAAAAGCAAGGCTCGTACCCCTTGATTTTTAAAGAAAGAGAACACCCATCTTTTTTCTTCGTTTGAAAACTAGTCAAGATCTAGATATTCTAAGGAGATACGACTTCCAGAGCTTCGTAAAATCAGTGTCTCATTTCATCAATTAGGGTTCCGGTCTGACCCACTGCAAGAAGATAAGGTACCCAAGAGAATATCAAGGAATAAGGGGCAAACTGTTGGGGAAAAATATCCAGCTATAAGTTTTCTCCAGCTTCCGGATAGGTCCTCGACTCCCAGACCCTTGCTCAAGAAGATTCCAGGGATCGACCCCTGCCTTGGGTCCGACCCCTAGATCGGACCGACCCCTTGGAGCAAAATAAAAGTTTTCTACCTAAGGGGAAACTTCCATTTTTCCGATTATGGAAGAGTCTCATTACTTAAAGCCGACATCTACAACTATAAAAGGGGAGCACAAACCCTAGAATAAGGGATCCACTAGCACAAGTGGCAAAATATTCCTTACCATTTGAATCAAACTCGGGTTCAACACCCAAACGAGATTCAAATAACCAATAAAGGTTTAAACACCTAAGATCGACAATTCGAGACTTAGAGATTAGAGTTTAGGCTACTAGAACTAGGGTTTATACACCAATACGTTGTAGTCCCAAAGAATATACTCAATAACATCTCTTTGATCTCGATTTACAACTCTTTCATACAAGTTCTCTAGTGTTCCATAGTACTAAAACGATCCTACACAAAAATACCCTAACACCTAAGTCAAATGATAGTATAGTGGAAGTTGTCGAACCAGTTCTGAGGGACTCAAAGCAGTGAGAATGCAAGTATTTGCTTAATCTAAGTGCAGCCAATGATTTGATGGTTTTTAACTATAACTAGAATGCAATTAACGAAATGATACTTTTTAACTATTGGAAAGGAGAACTCATGGGTATAGGGATTTAGACCTTGGGTGATCAGGTTTCGAACTAAGGATGGCAAATGATCAATCAAACTATCAACCTTAAGCCTAGACACAATTCTAAGCAAGCTCTATGTCTAGATGAATGCTAATTTGCTAACATATCTCAAACATCAAATGTCTTTGGTTGAATAACATGCAAGCAATCATTACTAACAGGTCTATTAGCTATCTTAGCATCTTTAATAACAAATGTTTTTGGAAAAGTACACTAAAAGCCTATGAGAGTTGTCTCATGCATTTCATCAAACACCTGTCTGGTGAGAAATGCCTAAAGATCAACCTTTGAGTGGCCTACTGATATACCATGGATTTTACCCGTTTTTAACCATGGTATACTAGTATTTTATTGTATATTTAATCTGTTTTCTAGCCTGTTAGGTATGTTTTCAGATTCAGGAGCATTTTGTGAGAAAGTGATGTTTTTGGAGCATTTTGGAGTACAAGAGATGATATACCCGAGTTGACCATTCAAGACTAAGTCGGAAGTCAACATTGCGATTATAATCGATCGATACTCATCCTAAGTTGTCGAGCGATGTAGCTGAGAAGATCCGCGTACTAGAAGATTATAATCGATCGATACACATCCAGTGTTGTCGATCGATATCGAGTACGAAATGGTTTAGCCGACTACTTCACCAAGACTTCACCAAATTACGAGATTGCCCCTGACGAGTTTTTAACCTAATGGAAATGCTTAAATATTCCTGCTAAGTGTTTTTGACGGCAACCTTGAGCCTTCGAAAGAAGCAAGCTTTTAACAACCCTCAAAGCAGAGAGTGTGAGAGAGAGAGACTAGAGTTTTATTTGTGTTTGAGAGATTGGAGAGATTTCTCATCTCCTTTTGTATTTCTACTTTATTCTATCTATGCAATTCTTTCATCTATCTATTGTTATGAATTTCTTAGCTATGTATGAGTAGTCTACTTGTTAGATCTAGGGTTCAAATAGGTTTGTGGGATTAGCCCCAAACTATAATTGCTAAGTTGTGATACTCATCAAATGGATTGCACCCGATGCTTGTTTTAGATTAGCTAACTAGAACATAGATCACTAGGATCTTAGATTATCTTGAATTATCCATTTAAGCTTGCATGTTTCCCGTTGAGAAGAACGACAGTTCCTCCTTGAGACCTTGTGGTCATATTCGGCTCGCTCCTAGGCATATCTAGAAGCTGTCGATCGATATCCCGACAGGTGAATCGATCTGCGCTGCCAAAGGTGTATCGCTCGATATTTCAAAAGGATATCGATCGACTCTTTTTCTGTGTCATCATGCGAAAGGTGTGGCCAGAGATCTAGATATTTTAACCAGTGATACATCACATATGTTAAGCGGCTGAGATCTATAGTATCATGCAAGCAACTTGTTAAAGCATTTATAGAGATTATAATCTCCATTCCTGAATAGAAACCCTATGTCTAGCACTCTTTATCACATTTAAACTACCCGTATTATTGTTAGTTAGAGCAACTACCTTGCTCATTTTAGGAATTGTTATTTCATTTACATCATATAAACCAACAATGCCTAGGATTGATTAGTAGATTTTATTTAATTGGTTCCCTAGCTCCTCGTGATTCGATCTCTAAGTACTACAGCTGTACCTCTTATTTGAGAGAGTAAGCTCTACTGGGTAATTTGAGCACTATCAAACTTGGCGCCGTTGCCGGGGAGCTTTGATCGCCATTAGATTTAATCTTATTAATCTTAGGTTTTTTTTTTACCTCCTTTCTGATTTAAAATTTTCTTGTCTTTTCGGGTACATGCCCGGCAGTACCAGAAGCAACAAGGGAAATCAACTATTATTATCAGAAGATCCTGCACACTTGGAACGTTCAATCCGCAAAGACCTACGCTCCGCATCGATCGACAGAAACGCAACACCGTCGACTGATACTCACGTTCAACAGTCGACCGACACTCAGACAGAACCGTCGACCGATACCGTTCGCCGATCCACATCGTTCGATACTCCTAATCGTATATTGATCGACACTACTCCGCGAAGCATGGTCGCGATTGTTATTCTCACGCAGGGCGAGAATGGAAACCTGTATGACCAAGATGGTCATCTGCGTAAAGCAACATGTCAGAAGCTAGATGCACTGGGAAACATAATCCCTGAGCCTGAAGCTGAGGCTACAGGAGAAGCTCAAACACGATCGTTGGCAGACTATAACCGTCCAGACGAGTACTACACCAACAGATCAGCTATTCGACTTCCAGAAATTCAGAAGCCGAACTTCGAGCTCAAGCCTCAGTATTACTCTCTCGTGTCTCAGATACCTTACTCTGGGCTATCACACGAGCATCCTATGGACCATCTGGAGAGGTTTGAGGATCTTATCGCTGCTATTCGTATGGATGGAGTCCCTGAGGACTACCTACTATGCAAGCTCTTCAAATACTCACTGATTGGAGAAGCTTCGCACTGGCTCAAGCAGCTACCTACAGGATCACTGACATCTTGGGCCGACATCAAAAACGCCTTCCTGCGTAATTTCTTTGACGAGGCACGCGCTTAAGACTTAAGGAGCAAAATCGCCACTTTCGCGCAAAAGCCTTGTGAGACTTTTAAAGACGCGTGGATCAGATTTAAGTTCTTCCAGCGAGACTGTCCACACCATGGATTCAATGAAGTGCAGCTGCTAAGCACTTTCTACAGAGGTATCGCCTTGAGGTATCAGATGGTCTTGATACTGCTAGCAAGGGGAACTTCAACACTAGGAATCCAATAGAGGCTGTGAGACTTATTGAAAACCTAGCCAACAGCAGCAGCACCAAGAACACTGACTCTAACAAGAAGAAATCGGTTGCAGCCATCGGGGAAGACCAGATGAATGAAGTCAGAGCCAAGATAGATGCTTTACATGCATTTCTGGGGCAGCCAGTCTGCTCAGCTGAAGAAGGAGAGGCTAGAGAAGATGATACAGAGGAAGATGTGAACTACATTGGAGGTATTGGATTTCAGAGATATGGAAAACAGAGTGGAAACAGAAACTTTTTTGGCAGTGGTCAGAAGAGTAACTACAACCAGAGTTCACAGTATCAGAAACCCTTCACCAACACAAGGAACTACGGCAACTCAGCTTACCAAAATCCACCGCCACCCACCCAGGAGAGTAAGTTTGATGCCATGATTGATAGAGTTCTGGAAGGACAGCAGAAGCTTACAGTAGACTTCAATGGGAAGATTGATTCTGTCTTCAACAATCTGACCACGAGGATAGACACCATCTGCACTTAAGTTAAGAAACTTGAGACACATATTGTCCAGACTGAAGACTCTATCAGGAGGATTGGAACTTCTAAGGAAGTAGGGGAAGGAAATAGGAAACACCACATCAATGCTATCATAGATGATGATTTTTGGCAAGTGGTGAAACAGGAGAAGCTACAAGAAGGAGACTTTGAAGTGAAAAGTTCACTAAGTCTCGGTGGATCACAATGGTGTCGATCGACACAAACTAGTCCACAACGATCGACATCGACGATGTCTTTTTCGGATACGACTGCAGATTGTAACGCGGTTAGGATATTGACATATGCTGAATTCACGGCTTCTCATCCATACCCACCCACCCACACCTACGAAGATATCGATCGACGAGACGAGCCACTTATCGATCGACACAAAGAAGAGAGACGTATCGATCGACCCTACTCTCCACCTATCCATCGACACGCACCTCTCACTTACCAAGTGCAACTACCATCGAGAGACAGCAACCGAATCAATGCACTCAGACCCACACCGAAACCACAAGCTAACCCTACAGAAATCACTGGTAACCCTTCAGACACTACACCTACATCAGAGGAAACTGAAGGAAGAAGGTTAAGGAGTAGGAAAGAGAAGATTCCTAAGAACCTTAAGAGGGAAGCTAATGAAAAGGAGATTGATGGTTTCACTAAGAGAGTTATCGGAATCCCACCAGAGAAACCTTTTGAGGTGGTTTATTTCACAAAAAGATTGTGGATGTTCTTCAGAGAAACAAGGGAGACTGAAACTGACATTAGGAGAAGGTTTGACAATGTCAGAGAAGATATGAGGAAAAGGATTACTTTGCCAAAGAAGAGTGATCCTGGGAAGTTTGCAATACCATGTGTAGTAAAAGGGATTGAATTTCCTCATGCACTATGTGACACTGGTTCATCAGTCAGCATCCTACCAAAAGTCATGGCAGACCATCTGGGCCTGCAAGTAGAGCCTTCACCAGAGATCTTTACATTCGTGGATTACACTCAGAAAAACTCTGGAGGCTTCATCAGAGACCTAGAGGTACATATTGGTGATGCTATCGTCCCTGTAGATTTTCATATCCTAGACATCAAGCTAAATTGGAACTCTTCCCTCTTACTTGGAAGAGCACTTATGGCTACAGTAGGAGCCATATGTGACATGGACACCAACAGGATGTGCTTGACTATGATAGATCCAGAGATCCACTACGACCCTGTCAAGAAGATGATACTGGTATCATCGCAGTTTGTTACACTGGGACAATGTAATTTAAGTCTGGGGGGGGGGGGGGTTTACTAATATGTGTTTTTATTTTGGTTTTTATTCAAATTGTTTTTTTTAAATTATTTTTCGCATAAGTATTAAATAGGAACATTGATATAGATCTATATTTGATTGTCTGACCACTCTTTAGCACCATTCTAGATTACTGATCGCAGATAGTACTGAGAATGCTAAAGTGGATCAACCTGTCATCTATATTCACTAGCTAAGATTGTTTGAAGGAACCAAAGCTGACCTCCAACACTAATACTGACTTATTTGCTTGTCTTGGGGCTTGGAAATCACTGGAATGGAATCCTCTTACAAGTCTGGAAGGTAAAAAGTCTGTGTGTTTCTGGTTCCCTTCCTTCTCTCTCTTCAGCGTCTCAAGATCTAAGTTTATGTTATAAAAGATTGAAATGATTTCTTGAGAGGCAGAGGGGTAGGAGTGTCTCCTGCGACCCCAGTATTCTAAATCTCAAGGATGACCACACATTTTGGAAACGAAGGATAGGTAAATTACCAAAGACCCCATTATTCGCTACACTTTATCAAAAATGTATAAGTTACAATGCAAATGTCAATGAGATAGACTAGATGACCTTTGTGGCATCGAAACCTGTTGAAATTGAAACTAATAAGAGATTCAGAGAAGAGAGATGAGGGGAGAAAGGGATCAGAGAAGACTACCTGTGTGTTCAGATACTTGTTGGAGTTGAATCCATGTGTCCTTTGATCGATACTCCCAAGGTAAAGCCTGCAATTTATTTTATGTTAAGAAATGAGGTTAGCAGAGGGGAATGTCAGATGAGATTTGCTAAGCTGTTGACTAGGTGAGTTTGGTTGCTAAGCTAGGATAAGGCATAATGAACTTCTGTGATTAGGATGTTTAGACATGGATTGCAAACCCATAGAGTGAAGACTTCAATATTTTGAATCTTTGAGTTCCTACTGTTTTCAAACCTTTTCCAAGGACTACTGTTTTTGCTTGAGGATAAGCAAAGGAGTAAGTCTGAGGGAGTTGATATACCATGGATTTTACCCGTTTTTAACTATGGTATACTAGTATTTTATTATATTAATCTGTTTTCTAGCATGTTAGATATGTTTTCAGGTTCAGGAGCATTTCGTGACAAAATGATGTTTTTGGAGCATTTTGGAGTACAAGAGATGATATACCCGAGTTGACCATTCAAGACCAAGTCGGATGTCAACATTGCGATTATAATCGATCGATACTCATCCAGAGTTGTCGATCGATGTAGCTGAGAAGATCCGCGTACTATAAGATTATAATCGATCGATACACATCTTGTGTTGTCGATCGATATCGAGGACGAAATGGTTTAGCCGACTACTTCACCAAGACTTCACCAAATTACGAGATTGCCCCTGACGAGTTTTTAACCTAATGGAAATGCTTAAATATTCCTGCTAAGTGTTTTTTGATGGCAACCTTCGAAAGAAGCAAGCTAAAGAGAAAAGCAGAGAGTGTGAGAGAGAGAGTAGAGTTTTATATTGTTTTGAGAGCTTGGAGAGATTTCTCATCTCCTTTTGCATTTCTACTTATTTCTATCTATGCAATTCTTTCATCTATCCACTGTCATGAATTGCTTAGCTATGTCTGAGTAGTCTACTTGTTAGATCTAGAGTTTAAATAGGTTTGTGGGATTAGCCCCAAACTATAATTGCTAAGTTGTGGTACTCATCGAATGGATTGCACCCTATGCTTGTTCTAGATTAGCTAACTAGAATATAGATCACTAGGATCTTTGATTATCTTGAATTATCCATTTGAGCTAGCTTGTCTCCCGTTGAGAAGAGCGACAGCTCCTCCTTGGGACCTAGTGTTCATTATCGGCTCGCGCCTAGGCATATCTAGAAGCCGTCGATCGATATCCCGACAGGCGAATCGATCGGCGCTGCGAAAGGTGTATCGCTCGATATCTCAAAAGGATATCGATCGACTCTTTTTCTGTGTCAACATTACGACAGTTGAGGCCAGAGATCTAGATTATTTAACCAGTGATACTTCACTTGAGTTAAGCGGCTGAAATCTATAGTATCATGCAAGCAACTTGTTAAAGCATTTATAGAAATTATAATCTTCATTCCTGAATAAAGGCCCTATGTCTAGCACTCTTGATTCACATTTAAACAACCCATCATATTGTTAGTTAGAGCAACTACCTTGCTCATTTTAGGAATTGTTACTTTTATTTCCATCATATAAACCAACTTCACCTAGGATTGATTAGCAGATTTTATTTAATTGGTTCCCTAGCTCCTCGTGATTCGATCCCTAAGTACTACAGATGTACCTCTTATTTGAGAGAAGTAAGCTCTACTGGGTAATTTGAGCACTATCACTTGCAGAGTAGGTAGTCCTCAGGGACTCCATCCATGCGAATAGCAGCTATAGGATCCTCGAACCTCTCCAGTTGGTCCATGGGATGCTCATGTGATAACCCAGCATAGGGTAAATGTGACACGAGAGAGTAGTACTGAGACTTGAGCTCGAAGTTCGGCTTCTGAATCTCTGGAAGTCGAATGGCTGATCTGTTGGTGTAGTACTCATCAGTACAATTGTAGTCTGCCAACAATCGTGTTTGAGCTTCTTCTGTAGCCTCAGCTTCTGGCTCAGGGATTATGTTTCCCTGTTCATCTAGCTTCTGACCTATTGTATTACGCAGATGACCATCCTGATCATACATGCCTAACAAGTTGTTTTCATGATATTAAAGAACTCAGCCGCTTAACAATCAATGATGTCTCACTGGTTAAATAACTAGATCTCTTATCTCAATTGTCGTCTGTTGACCAGATTGTAAAGACAAGAAATAGTAGTTGATTTCCCTTACACCTCTGAGAATAGTAGTTGGTTTCCCTTATTGCTTCTGGTACTGTTGGGCATGTGCCTGAAAAGACAAGAAAAATTTAAATCAGAAAAAGAAAAGAAAAACCTAAGATTGATAAAATTAAATCTAATGGCGATCAAAGCTCCCCGGCAACGGCGCCAAATTTGATACTGCTCAAATTACCCTATAGAGCTTTACTCTCTCAAATAAGAGGTTCAGTTATAGTACTTAGGGATCAAAACACGAAGAATTAGGGAATCAATTAAATCTAATCAATCCTAGGTGAAGTTGGTTTTTATGATGGACACCGGGGAATGCGTCCAGGTTCACAACCCTCCCTTACATAAAGAGATGCAAGGTTCTCAAGCAAGGGATAACACCTCTCTTCCTGGTTTGCGAGTTCAACAAATTCCGACGGAGGAGCTTGTTGGGGAAAAATATCCAGACATAAGTTTTCTCCAGCTTCCGGATAGGTCCTCGACTTCCGGATCCTTGCTCAAGAAGAAACCAGGGACCAACCCCTGCCATAGGTCCGACCCCGTTGATTGGATCGACCCTTGAAGCAAAATAGAAGTTTTTCGCCTAAGGGGAAACTTTCATTTTTCCGATTATGGAAGAGTTCCATTACTTGAAGCCGACGTCTACACCTATAAAAGGGGAGCCCAAACCTTAGAACAAGGGATCGACTTTTCTAGACTTAGAGATTAGGGTTAGGCGGCTAGAACTGATACTGCTCAAATTACCCTATAGAGCTTTACTCTCTCAAATCAGAGGTTCAGCTGTAGTACTTAGGGATCGAATCATAAGGAGCTAGGGAACCAATTAAATCTAATCAATTAATCAATCCTAGGTGAAGTTGGTTTTTATGATGGAAATATAAATGACAATCTTAAAATGAGCAAGGTAGTTGCTCTAACTAACAATATGATGGTTGTTTAAATGATAATGAAGAGTGCTAGACTTATGGCTTTTATTCAGGAATGGAGACTATAATATCTATAAATGCCTAGTAAGTTGCTTGCATGATATTAAAGAACTCAGCCTCTTAACACTCAGTGATGTCTCACTGGTTAAAAAACTAGATCTTTGATCTCAATTGTCGTCTGTTGACCAGAAAAAGAGTCGATCGATATCCTTTAGAGATATCGAGCGATACACCTTTTGCAGCGCCGATCAATTGTCCAGTTGGGATATCGATCGACGGCTTCTAGAAATACATAGGCGCAAGCCGATAATGAAAACTAGGTCTCAAGGAGGGCGGTTAGCTCTTCTCAATAATAGACAAACTAGTTAAAAGAGATTATTCAAGATATAAGGATCCTAGTGATCTATGCTCTAGTTAGCTACTCCAGGACAAGCATAGGGTACATTCCATTTGATGAATATCACAACTTAGCAAATATAGTTTGGGGCTAATCCCACAAACCTATTTAAACCCTAGATCTAACAAGTAGACTACTTAGACATAGCTAAGCAATTCATAACACAAGATAGGTAAAGAAATTGCATTAGATAGAGAATAGAAAACAAATGGAGTTCAATCAAAAATCTCTCAATGATCTCTCCAATCTCTCAAAACAAATAAAACTCTAGCTTTCTCTCACACTCTCTGCTTGCTTTTCTCTCTGGTTGCAAAAAGCTTGCTTGCCGTCAAAAACACTTAGCAGGATATTTAAGCATTTCCATTAGGTCAAAACTCGTCAGGGGCAATCTCGTAATTTGGGGAAGCCTTGGTGAAGTAATCGGCTAAACCATTTCGTCCTCGCTATCGATCGACAACACTAGATGTGTATCGATCGATTATAATCTTCTAGTACGCGGATCTTCTCAGCTACATCGATCGACAACTCTGGATGAGTATCGATCGATTCTTATCTGAATGTTGACTTCCGACTTAGTCTTGAATGGTCAACTCGGGTGTATTATCTCTTGTACTCCAAAATGCTCCAAAAGCATCACTTTATCATGAAACACTCCTGAACCTGAAAACATACCTAACAGGCTAGAAAACACATTAGTTATATAATAAAAATACTATTATACCATGGTAGAAAATGGGTGAAATCCATGGTATATCAGTGGTGGGTTTTGGTAAGATGAACTTCCATAGTTCCCGATGTTGTTGAAAGGTTTCTGATACTATGAACTCTGGTTGTAGTTACTCTTCTGACCACTGCCAAAAAAGCTCATGTTGCCATTCTGGTTTCCAAACCTCTGAAATCCAGTACCTCCAATGTAGTTCACATCTTCTTCTGTATCAGCATCTCTAGCCTCTCCTTCCTCAGCTGAGCATACTTGCTTCCTCAGAAGCTCATGTACAGTTTCTAACTTAGCTCTGACTTCAGTCATATGTTTTTCCCCAATGGCTGCAACAGACTTCTTCTTATCAGAGTCACTGTTCTTGGTGTTGCTGCTGTTGGCTAGGTTCTCAATAAGTCTCACAGCCTCTATTGGATTCCTAGTGTTGAAGTTCCCCTCGCTAGTTGTATCAAGAGCCATCTGATACCTCAAGGTGATACCTCTGTAGAAAGTTCTTAGCAGCTGCTATTCATTAAATCCATGGTGTGGACAGTCTTGCTGGAAGATCTTAAATCTGATCCACGCGTACTTAAAAGTCTCACCAGGCTTCTGCGCGAAAGTGGCAATTTTGCTCCTTAAGTCTTCAGCACGTGCCTCATCAAAGAAATTACGCAGGAATGCGTTTTTGATGTCGGCCCAGGATGTCAGTGATCCTGTAGGTAACTGCTTAAGCCAGTGTGAAGCTTCTCCAATTAGTGAGTATTTGAAGAGCTTACAGAGTAGGTAGTCCTCAGAGACTCCATCCATGCGAATAGCAGCTATAAGATCCTCGAACCTCTCCAGATGGTCCATAGGATCTTCGTGTGATAACCCAGCGTAGGGTATCTGCGACACGAGAGAGTAGTACGGAGGCTTGAGCTCGAAGTTCGGCTTCTGAATCTCTGGAAGTCGAATTGCTGATCTGTTAGTGTAGTACTCATCAGGACGATTGTAGTCTGCCAATGATCGTGTTTGAGCTTCTTCTGTAGCCTCAGCTTCTGGCTCAGGGATTACATTTCCCTGTGCATCTAGCTTCTGACATGTTGCATTACGCAGATGACCATCCTGGTCATACAGGTTTCCATTCTCGCCATGCGTGAGAATAACAATGGCAACCATGCCTCGCGGGTTAGTATCGATCGATGTACGGTGGGTAGTGTCGAACAATGTGGAACAGCGAAGTGTATCGGTCGACGGTGGTGTCTGAGTATCGGTCGACGGTTGAACGTGAATATCAGTCGACAGTGCGTCGGTTCTGTCGATCGATGCGGTGCGTAGGTCTTTGCGGATTAAACGTTCTAAGTGAGTGTGCAGGATCTTCTCAGAATAGTAGTTGATTTTCCTTATTGCTTCTGGTACTGTTGGGCATGTAGTTGAAAAGACAAGAAAAATTTTAATCAGAAAGGGGTAAAAGAAAAAGAAAAACCTAAAATTGATAAAATTAAATCTAATGGCGATCAAAGCTCTCCGGCAGCAGTGCCAAATTTGATACCACACAAATTACCCTATAGAGTGCTTTTACTCTCTCAAATAAGAGGTTCAGCTGTAGTACTTAGGGATCTAATCACGAGAAGTTAGGGAACCAATTAAATCTAATTTATTAATCAATCCTAGGTGAATTTGGTTTTTATGATGGAAATGTAAAATGACAATCTTAAATGAGTAAGGTAGTTGCTCTAACTAAAATGATGGTAGTTTATAAGATAATGAAGAGTGCTAGACATAGGGCTTTTATTCAGGTATTGGAGATTATAATATCTATAAATGCCTAACAAGTTGTTTTCATGATATTAAAGAACTCAGCCGCTTAACAATCAATGATGTCTCACTGGTTAAATAACTAGATCTCTTATCTCAATTGTCGGCTGTTGACCAGAAAAAGAGCCGATCTATATCCTTTAGAGATATCGAGCGATACACCTTTCGCAGTGCCGATCGATTGTCCAGTTGGGATATCGATCGACGGCTTCTAGAAATGCCTAGGCGCGAGCTGATAATGAACACTAGGTCTCAAGGAGGGCTCTCGCTCTTCTCAATAGGAGACAAACTAGTTCAAACAGATAATTCAAGATATAAAGATCCTAGTGATCTATGCTCTAGTTAGCTAATCTAGAACAAGCATAGGATGCAATCCATTTGATGAATATCACAACTTAGCAAGTATAGTTTGGGGCTAATCCCACAAACCTATTTAAACCCTAAATCTAACAAGTAGACTACTCAGACATAACTAAGCAATTCATAACACAAGATAGGTAAGGAAATTGCATTAGATAGATAGAGAATATAAAACAAATGGAGTTCAATCACAAATCTCTCAATGATATCTCTCCAATCTCTCAAAACTTAGAACAAAGATAAAACTCTAGTTTTCTCTCACACTCTCTGCTTGCTTGCTTTCGCTTGCTTGCTTGCCGTAAAAAACACTTAGGCAGGGTATTTAAGCATTTCTATTAGGTTAAAAACTCGTCAGGGGTAATCTCATAATTTGGTGAAGCTTTGGTGAAGTAGTCGGCTAAACCATTTCGTCCTCGCTATCGATCGACAACACTTGATGTGTATCGATCAATTATAATCTTCAAGTACGCGGATCTTCACAGCTACATTGATCGACAACTCTAGATGAGTATCGATCGATTCTTCTCTGAATGTTGACTTTATCTCTTCAAGATTTATCTCTTGAATGTTGACTTTAACTCTACATTGGTCTTGAATGGTCAACTCGGGTGTATTATCTCGTGTGTTCCAAAATGCTCCAAAAGCATCACTTTATCTTGTTTATTTTTGTTGCTATGATCAGATGGATGTTTCTCAAGCTCAATCACCGGATTACTCTCCAAGACTTTACCCTGAAGGGTCTTCTAATATCGAAGCTAAAGAGATTAATCACAATAGGATAATTCCCTCGCGTTAGAGAAGCAATAGGACATGATGTGTGGGATGAACTGGAGATTTGTCCTCTTGGTGTAATTGCTAAGCTAGCTAAACGAAAAAGTGTGTGGTCTGGTAGAACCATACACTATCTACTATGTAGACAGTTGCGAGGACATAAGAAGGAGGTATGGAGTGTCGTTGCTGATGAACCTATCAGGTTTGGCTTACACGAGTTTGGAGAGATCACTGGGTTAAACACAGATCCATTGCCAACGGAAAGTATTGAACCTGGTGACAAATAGAAAGAGTTTTGGGAGCTGTTGAAGGTGCCTCTTGGGATGGGACTCACGTTAGATGAACTGAAGGCAGCATTAGAGGACTGTCCATCTTGGGATTTTGTACAGAGGAAATGGTTAGGGCTGTTATTTCTTCAAACCATGGGACTCTATGCTTTGCATCAAAATTCTAGGATACCATTTGAAAGTGTTAAAAGAGTATTCGACGATGAAGCCATGATGTCTTATCTATGGGGTCGGATTGGATATGAAGTTCTTGTTGACTCTATTAAAATGTTGGATCCACAAGGAAGGACAAACACCATAAACGGCATGGTGGAGGTGTTATTGATTTGGGCGTATGAATCTGTCACTTGCTTTGGAGAGCGGTTTGGGAGTGTCGTCAACAATGAAGACAACAATGAAGACAACAACGAAGAGAACAATGAAGACATTCCGCTTCCGCTTTTGCGATGACGTGGAAAGCGTACACGTGCTAGTTTCGAACGTTTATTCTCTGAGTAGACTAGAGAGCACGGCCGGGTAAGTTTAACGCTGAGTTGAGTTTATTTAGTAAATGGCTGACTTATGAATTATTATAGTTTGATGGCTGAATTGTGAGTTATTATAGTTTCATGGCTGAGTTATGAGTTATTTGGTGACTGAGTTATGAGTTATTTATTGGCTGAGTTATGAGTAATTTGATGGCTGAGTTATGTGTTCCTGTTGCAGGTGCGTGTTAGGAATATGGTTATGAAGGAATCAGTTGAAGAGATGTTTCCTCAATGGCCGGGTGAAGTTGAAGACCCACAACTCCTTAATTTGATAACAGACCTACATGCTGGTAGATTTGTTAAAGGTTTTTGGGAAGTGAAGGGGCACGAAGAGAAGAAAAGAATGAAGGGTGGAGTTTCGTCAGAAGCTGAGCCACCCACTAAGAAGCAAAAGAAAGTTAAGAAACAGAAGGAAGTGAACATCAGTGAAGGTGAAGCTGTTGCAACGGGAAAAGATTGTAGCGAGAGGGAAGGTAGGGAAGATCTTCCGAACAATGAGGCTCTGAGGAGTATAATGAGTACTCTGGATAATATTTCCAGAAGATTTGATCAATATGAAGGTCGATTTACTACGTTTGACTCGCGGTTAAACGCCTTCCATTCCAACTTTGGTAAGTTAGCCCAGAAGACTGTTGATGATATAGTGAATGAGCGTCTGAAAGTTCTGGGGATAGGTCAAAGCTTCATTGGTAACAACACTCAGGAGAAAACTTTACCCTCGCCACTGAATCCACCACAGAATCTACCACATACCCTATCGCAGAAGTCCGTTAATAGTCCGCTAGCAACGGTAGATAAGACCCCTACTGGTAAATATCTGGAGGTGAAAAATTCTATGGCGGAGAAGATTGCTAATGCCAATGCCAAAGGTTTAAGGGTTAGTGACCAAATTATTAAAATATGCAGATTGGTCCTTTCGATTTAGTCCTAAACATTTTAATTGTGCAGATCAGACCTCTTCAGAATTGCACGATGGTCCCTTGTCTCTTGATTAGTTTAAAGTCAGCCACAAACTTTATAATTTGCTTGAATAACCTCACAATTTCACCCCAAACTTCTCAAGTGTACATTTTAAATAAGTCAAATGCAAATAAACACACAAATGCAGTATATACATCTTAAAATGATTAAAATACAGTCTAACCTCTTTAAATTAATATTTTATAATTTAATATACACTAAAAATATCTATAAAATAATTTAATTTTATAGTTTTAAATTGAGTTTTTGGTTCAATTATCATATCGATAAATTAATATCTCTATAAATTAATAAAAAATATAGTTTGGTATTGTCCCAACATTAGTAATCTATAGAAGTTTCACTCTAAACCCACAAAAAATATTAATACTCATCAACTAGTAAAACTTCATATGACATACTAATACAACTAGAACAACTAATTTATATATACTAACCAGAAAATACTGGTACAACTGTACAACTCTTTCTGTTAAGAAATTTTAAATTTCATATGAAAATAACAATAAACTAGACAAGTTGGAGTGTCCTTAGAATGATCCATCCTATTTATTTGATGTTTTACCAAATTTTTTGTAATTATTACACAATCACATCACATAAGTTTCTATGATCTTTTTTATACTTTAAAGGTTTGTTTACTAGTTTGTTCACTATATTTTTGAAAAATGTACACCATAAATGTTTTAACAAAATTTATGATTCCATTGTATATACGCATAGATATCTTAATAAATTAGAGTTGTACAACTGAGGTATATATATTTAGTATGTGGTACTAAAATTTTCAAATTTTCAACCAAAATACAACTATGTACAAATTTGTACAACTCAAAACCTGGTACAACTATGTATATGATTGTACAACTAGAATACTCGTACAACTACATGTTATTACATTTATCATGTTTTAGTTGTTTATCACGTTTTTTATTTGTAAAACATTATAAACATTTTAAAACGTGGTAAACATGGTTGAACATAAATAACACATAGTTGTACCACTTTATGTAGTTGTATCAGTCTGTAGTTGTACCAGTAAATCAGTTATACCAGATTACACATAGTTGTATATTTGGAGAAAAAAATGAAAATATTAGTTGTATCAGGTAAAAAATGTAATTTCATCAGTTGTACCACTTTTTTTTGTTTACCTTGTTGAGCGCAAATAATATGGTCGCATAAATTTTTTAAAATTATGTTCTATGTATGTTTTTCAAAATTTATGTTGCAAAACAAGTAAACAAACCTTAAAATATAAGGTAGATGAAGCAAACATACGTGATGGTGTATTAATTTTTCAATTTTTTTGTCAACTCTTCATAACGTAATATAAACAATTATAAACACCTATCACTTCGTTCATTTGATTTATTTTCTATACAAAATACCTTCTCGGATCTTTCAAATTATAAATGGACGAGTTGTACTAGTTATACTCGTATTTATCTTTCAAAATACCTTCGTTCTTCAATTATTATTTTTCTTAAATTACATTTGGTTTTCCATATGAAAATAACCGCAGATTAGACAAGTTGGAAGATCCTTAAAATAGTCCATCCTAATTATTTGATGTTTAACCAAAACGTTTCCGAAATT
The DNA here is from genome assembly GCA_019706035.1 of Raphanus raphanistrum subsp. raphanistrum. NCBI lineage: Eukaryota > Viridiplantae > Streptophyta > Magnoliopsida > Brassicales > Brassicaceae > Raphanus > Raphanus raphanistrum. Next base: position 12,694,505 of record CM033985.1, read on the forward strand.
ATATCACAACAACATAAGTTTCCATGATCTACCTTATACTTTAAAGGTTTGTTTACTTGTTTGTTCGTTATATTTTTGAAAAACATACACCGAATATATTTTAACAAAATTAATGATTTCATAGTATGTGATTCTAGGTATGTAAATATATAAAAATAGTACAACTTTAAGAGTCTTTTTACCTGTTTGTCCACTACATTTTCAATAAACATACATCGAATGCATTTTAACAAAATTAATGATTCGACTATATGTGATATCAAATAGGTAAACATGTAGAAGTAGTACAACTGGGATATATTTAGTTTTTATTACTCATACTAAGGTTTTCAATTTCGCTCCCAAAATACAACTATACTCGGATATGACCTGCGCCTTGGGCGCAGGGTGAAAATGTTCAAAAAAAAATTTAGGGAACATTTTTTATAAAAAAAAAAAATTAGGGAACATTACATATTCTATATGTGGAAATTGTCAAAATGGTATGAGTAATAATATATAGGGGTTAACATTATTAGTAAAATAATATACCTTAGACTTTAAAGTATATGTTCCGGTCTTGTGCTAAAATAGTTGGTTGTCACTGCATCTCTTTGAAAAAATAATGGTCCACTTATATACCGAAGCCATACCAAATAGCAATGAGTGTATGCGATTATAAACATAAATACACGTGTCATACACAGTCATAATTTTGGTGAGCAACACAGCTATCCAACAAATTCTAATTAATATATTTGTCCAATTTCCATTATTAACGACCAAAATTTTAGCAAGTTTATATTTATTGTAGATCATATTTTCATAATTTAGGAAATGCATAAATATCATGGTCAAGATTGATAAAATTATTCTCGAAATTATAGATATTTGGCTCAAATAATATCAATCACCCCCAAATCACTATAAATTTGGCTCCTAATTTTATATGCTTCCCATATTCCAAAACATGCAATAATGTTGTATGTGGTTCCTATTTTCGAAATTCGAAATGTTGAAAAAAGAGCACACATATATAAAAAAATGTATAATTAAAAGAATATATAAAAGAATGTATAAGTAGATGTATACATATATGCATTTTTTAGATATTTCATATTTCATATCTTGACCAAATTTTAGCAAGTTTATATTTATTGTAGATCATCTTTTCATAATTTAGGAAAGGCATAAATATCATGGTCAAGATTGATAAAATTATCCTCGAAATTATAGATATTTTTCTCAAATAATATCAATCACCCCCAAATCACTATAAATTTGGTTCCTAATTTTATATGCTTCCCATATTCCAAAACATGCAATAATGTTGTATGTGGTTCCTATTTTCAAAGTTCAAAATGTTGAAAAAAAGAGCACACATATATAAAAGAATGTATACTTAAAAGAATATATAAAAGAATGTATAAGTATATGTATACATATATGCATTTTTTTACATATTTCATATTGCAAGTAAGCATACATATATATATATATACAAAAGAATGTATAAGTTCAAGAATATATAAAAAAATGTATAAGTTCAAGAATATATAAAAGAATTAATGTATAAGTTCAAGAATATATAAAAGAATATCAGTAAGGATAAAAAAAATATATAAAAGAATGTATAAGTTCAAGAATATATAAAAGAATGTATAAGTTCAAGAATATATAAAAGAATGTTAGTAAGGATAAAAAAATATATATAAAAGAATGTATAAGTTCAAGAATATAGAAAGAATGTATAAGTTCAAGAATATATAAAAGAATGTCAGTAAGAATAAAAAATATATATAAAAGAATGTATAAGTTCAAGAATATATAAAAGAATGTATAAGTTATGTACACATATATGATAGCAAAATCAGCAAAGCATGTGATAATTAGCATACAAAAAAATATGATCCGTACAGATGTAAAGGAAAAATGTAATAAAAAACTCGAAATGCATATGTGTCCTTGGACTCGACAACTCATTTTATATAACCTGTTTGCAATGCATATGTGTCAAATAATATAAAGAAGGAGCCAAATAATATGTTGAGAATGAGAATATAACAAACATAATAGGACCAATGGCATTATATGTAATTACTCTAGTAAATTAAGGATAATTTTAAATGATGGCTGAGGAGGATTGTGAGAGTGACACATAGACATAATGGCAACATCGAAATTAGTTTACTTTTTAAAGGTTAAATTTTTAAAATGCTTCTGGATTAATAACAAGGGGATACAAACTTGTACAACTCAAATATCGGTACAACTACATGTTACTAAAAGAACGTAGTTGTACCGGTTAAACCAGTCATACATATTTTTCTCGTAGTTATACTAGTTATACTATTTATACTGATCATATTAATCTATTTTCTTATTATTCTATGTGTTTTATGCTTTCGTTTTTTATGGAGGTATATTTCTATTGATAACATTAAAAAAATTCCAAGTATGTGTATTGCGTATAGAAAATAATATATAAAATCACTACGAGTTTTCCTGCGCCACATAGATAATAAAATTTTAAAATATAATTATTTTATGTAAGATAAATTCTTCATAATATTCACGTATTTTGATACATGCATGTGCGGAAAGATCAGAATAACATGTCTCATTTTTTATACATCATTCTATTTACTAGCATCATTTATACGCTGAAAAAAACAAAATATAACCATATTAGTTGCAGAGTCTCGAAAATCTTATCACCACGTAGCGTCTCCTCTTCTGGCAGAAGCTCTAGCCATTAGAGACGCTTTGCTTCACGCCCTTTCCCTGGGCTTCACTTCAATATGGCTCCGATCAGATGCTCAAGCATCCATAGCAGCGATCACCACGAAGCGGAGACCGACATAATTCTACGGCGTCTTGTCGGACATCGATTCGATCTCTTCTTTTTTCTTTGTTTGTCGTTTCACCTTCTGTTCTAGGACTTCTAATGGCCTTGCGGACTCTATTGCAAAAGCTCACCTCTGTATTGCTCCTTTGGGCCAACTCCTTTAAATTTATGAAGTTTCCTTGTTGTGCAAAAAAAAAAAGGTTGCAGAGTTATAATAGTTATACACATTTCAGTCTTACTGATTATACATGTTATATTCATTATAGTTTTTTCTTTTTTGTTTTGCTACAAATATTCATTATATTTGTATTATAGGGTATTACAAAATATATCTGGACCTACTATAAATGTTTTCGGATTTGCAGCTGCCTTCTTCTGCTTCGAGAGCAAAAATAATGAGTATGGATTTCTTTTCTAAATGGTACAACTAATAAGACAAAATTATTATCCAAATCAAATATTAACAAACTATTAACATATTTTAACACTTCTAGGCGGATTATACCAACATTTTTATTGGTTCTGCATCATCGTATTCTATATCACCATTAATACGTTGAAAACAAAAATCCAATATCACCATATTAATTGTAAAGTTGTACTAGTTATATGCGTTAAAGATGTATTAGTTATACTGGTTATACTCATCCTAGTTGTACTAGTTATACTGATTATACTCAATATAGTTGTACTAGTTGTACTGGTTCTAGTGGTACAAGTTGTACTAGTTTGAGTTGTACTAGCTGTACTAGTTTTAGTTGTATTAGTTGTACCAGTAGTACACTTTGTTCTTCTCTGTCGCGAATTTTTCATAACGAAGCTGAAATTCGATTCAGATAAAAAGAAATCGATTGAGGATGATAATAAGTCGATCGATTTGGGATAAGAACAAGAAAACAAGTATGAATTTGGGTTAAGAACAAGAACAACAAAATTGGATTGTGGGAAGTAAAAAAGATTGCATGTCGATTTGGGGATTTAGGGTTGCAAACTGGTCGGATTCTGGGTCAAAAAAATGGGTCGGATTCTAGATAGAATGATAGTGGCACGGATTGTAAATAAGTAAAGGCATTTTGTTTTTTTAGTTATTTACCTTTGTTTTGTATTTAAAATTAATTTAATATAAAATAAATACAAATTATGAGTGGGTCATTTTAGAATTTTGAAATCCCATGTGTGTCACTGCAGAATTTGATCCTAATCCAACTAGGAAAAGGTAAATACAAAATATAGAAAAGGTACAAAGTAATTAAGGAAAGGAAAACATCATGGCCGCCATTTTCTCTCTCTCTCATGTAGCTGCCGGTTACTCTTTCTTCATGGACCGGGTCTCATTATGGGTCGTCCACCATATGATTTATAACAGTTTATTGATTATTCTGTTTCGATATAATTTGCCAGACCATCTCTAATTTAAATAATAAAATAACGGTCTGATGTAAAAAGAAAATATATGGAAAATTTATTTATGTTATTAGTTAAGTTTTTTTTTTAATCCGGACACACAGAGTCTACAAGAATCCGAAGTTCATTTTAATGGGATGTACATAAAGCAGAGAAAGCATTAGTGCCCACGCAGCAAATGTTGATGTAACCAATTCCTCATGACAGAAAAAGCTTCCTCCGCGTCTCTATCATCTTCCGGTGTTTCCGGCCGGTGAACGAAGCCGTGGCCTCTTCCTTCAAACACCACAACCTTTGACCCATCACCAGTCTTCTCCTTAATTTCCTTCAAACCCTCCAGTTGGCAAAGCGGGTCTGTGTCCCCGGCGATGAACAAGACCGGGACGTTCACGTCTCCGGCCACCACAGAGTCTATTCTCGTGCCATAGAAAGAAATTCCGGTGCTGAAGTAACCGTTCTTGTCGGCGGCTAAAATGTCCACCACGCGTCCACCCCCAAAACAGAATCCTATCACTCCCAGCTTCTTGGATATCCCAGCCGCTGCAAACTCATCAACCATCCATTCGGTCAAGGTCCTTATGTCGTTTCGGATCCGGTTCAGGTCATGTCCTCTTCTCCATTCCTCGTATTCAGACTCTGTTCGGTTTTTCGACCATGGATCTCCACGGAACAGATCCGGGACAAGAACACTGTCTCAAAACAAAAGAATACATTTGCAATTTGAATCATCAAGTGTGGAATTTGAGATAGAAAGAAGAAAATGAAGAAGACGGATACTTGTAGCCATTGCAAGCGACGCGATAAGCGAAGTCGCGGGTGGAGGAATCTTGGAAGCCGAAGACATCAGAGAGTAGAATCAATCCAGTTCCGTTGTTATTCTTTACCGCCGTTAACAGGTGAGCTTCGACGCTGTCAATTAACACTTCTGTTCTGTTAACAAGCTCACACGTTTCTTCTTCGTCATCGTCTACCTTCACGTTAACGGCGCCGTCAGAGGTTTCGAGCGCAGAAGGTTTTTTCGTAGACCGTTGTCTCGGGGAACACCTCGTGATATGTTTACCGATCTGAAAAAGTATGAGTTTAAACCCAATCAATACTTAATATTTTTAGTCCTTTTATTTCTGAGTGAAAATGACAAAAGGAGCTATGCAGAGATGTACAGAGGGAGGGGGAGGTAAAAGGCACGACGGAGGCAGACGATGGCTGCGGTACCGGTTGAACAGTGGTTGTGCTCCGGTTTTAGTGGAGTAGGAAAGAGATGCCAATGACGCAGCCATTTTAGGTATCTTTCCAGGATCAAGGGTCCAGAACTTTCCCTATAATTTGTTTGGATATTTGTTCTTGAAATATCTAAGTAACAAGTGGAGGAGACTGCGATTAGAATAATATGTTTTTCTTCATATGAAAAGAAAATTTCGTGTAGTGCTTTTTCTTTTCTTTTGTCATCTATACTATTAAAAATATAATCTCTATTAAGATTATGTCCTTATTTTGTAGAGTTATTTACGATACTATGTCATTTCCTTATTTGAAATATATTATATTAATTTAGAGTCCTACTTTTTATCTACTTAAAAATATTGTCATTTAAGTTTTGAACATATTCACATTTTATTAGAAATAATTACAATATCCCTTAAAATTATGTTATAATATATATCACTAGGGTCGGTCCGCCATACGGACAAAAATTTATAATAAAAACTGTTTTATAGTAATTTTATGAAATATTTATACGGACGAAAAGTTATAATAAAAACTGTTCTATAGTAATTTTATGAAATATCTATAATCATTGTAGATTGAAAACGATATCATATATAAACAAATAATAAAAATAATTTTGAGATCATATTGTTGTTTTTAACCAATATTTTTTGGTTTGAATTAAAATGACAGTAACTTTTATTACTGTCATTATTTTCTATTTTTTAGAGAATACAAAATTAGCAAAAAATAATTCAGAAAATGTGATAATATCTATATTATTATCATTTAATTTACTATCATTTATATTATTATTATTATTATTTAAATTTCAAGTTGACATACTAATAAAATATAAAGTTTAAATAAATAATACTAAATGTTTCCAATAATATTTATGTTTTAAAACACTTTTACACAAATCATTTCTGTCATGGTAATAAATTAGTATATCTCGAAGCTAAATTATTTAAAATATAATTTAATTGATAAAAATTTAATACCAATTTTTTATATATATAGTATAAATATCATATATAATAATTAATATTATCTAATTTAACATGAAATGATGCTTTAGAATATATTTGTTTCAGATCATAACTATATCTGCAATGAAATATTAGTGAAACTTTAGTGTTTTACTGGTTATGTTTCATAACTTACTATAACTTCTGTTGACTATGTTTAGTAACAAAATTATGTGTTAGGAATTTTTCCAATATATTTTTAAATACTATTTTTTTTTTGACAACAATGCAATCTAAAACTAAGAGCTACGCTCGTCCTGTCCAGAAAACCAGACCGGAGGCATAGAATCGACATAGAACATAACAGAAGGGGAACATCTTGCACCACGTGCCAGCTTGTCTGCCACTAAATTTTGTGCCCTCGATAAATGTCGAATATTAAAAAAAGGAAAGAAAGTCTTACTACGCTGGAACTCCTCTAAGTGTGTAGCAAAAGCTGGCCATTCTCCAGGTAATGACACAATCTTCACCAGTTGAGAACAATCCGTTGCAAAAACTACTTCTGAAAAGTTGAGAATCTTCATGCACTCCATAGCCCATATCAAAGCTTCACATTCAGCATGCAAAGGAGATAAGCTTCTTCGGAGACTCATTGCACCCATCATCTTCTCAGTTGAGCCATTCATTCGGAGACTCATTGCACCCATCATCTTTGGAGACTCAGCTTCTTTGAAATACTGCTTTAAAATAGTATTTTTAAAAATTTTAAATAATATTTTTTCAATTTTGGATGTGATAAACAAAATAATATTTTAAAATATTATTTTATAAATTAATGAAATAGTATACTTTTATAGAAACTTTTAAAATAATATTTTTAAATTTTTAAAAAATTAAAATATTATTTTATAAATTAATGAAATAGTATACTTTTATTGAAAACTTTTTACTTTAGTTACATACCCCTTCATATCAAATAATTTATTGGAAGAGGTTAGAGTGAAGAAAAACATAACTAAAATGAAGAACTAAAATAGTCTTTCATTTATTCTCAACTGAAAATGATTTTATTATATATCCCCCATTTTTATTATTATTTAAAATTATAGGTCTATCTAACTAATAAGAATTTTTTCATTGTAATCATGTAATTATTTTATGTTTACCAATAATGGTTTTGCCTATATTATAATAATAAATATAATAAAATTAAGATTCAGATTTACAGTTGTGATTCAACGTATAATTTTTTTCTCTAATATAAATTTGTTTATGAATATATTTTACATATTTTTTTGTGAAATCCTTTGTTCTAAATTATGCAAAATTACAATTTAAATACTGTTTTTTCAACTTGATAACTTATCACATTACTATTTAAAGATTTATGTATCTATTTTTATAATGATCAAATAAACCATATTATCCAATTAAGAATTATGAAAAAAATATTATTGTTTAGTTTTCAAGGTAAAATTAGTGATTATATTATTATTTTATTTCATTATGTAGTATAAGTTTTTTACATTAGTTATATATATATATATATATATATATATATATATATATATATATATATATATATATATATATATATATAACACAATTTGCTCTTTCCATCGCTATATATAATTGTGGTTATAGACTTTCAGTAACGATTTATAATTAAATTAACTGCAAATCAGATTAAACTATGGTTAGGACTTAGAAATGGCGGAGAAGAGTATAATAACTTTGGAGTGACTTAGGGGGATAGACAGAGATCCAGGAGAGCTAGTTAGGCTCGCAGAGAGTGAATGCCAAGCTTGGCATAATGCTAGAGAGAATATGAATATGCCTCAAATTATTCAAGAGCCTCAAGTCTTAAGCTTGGGAGACATATGCATGATAGATGGCTCATGGACCTTTACGGATCAGTGTAGTGGACTTGGATGGGTATGGAAAGACAGCAGGGGGGTGATACAGCTATTGGGGACTAGGAACCTGAGGAGAAGGGAGTCAGCACTACACTCGGAATTGGAAGCTTTGAGATGGGCAATGGAAACAATGTTGCAACATTCAGATTGTCAGAGATTTGGCATAGACTGCAAAGACCTGATTGCAATGCTGACGGAACCGCAAGCATGGCCAAGCTTCTCTACTGAATTGGAGATGATTCAAACAATTAAGATGTGCTACTCTGACTTCAAAATCTGCTATGTGCCAAAGAATGATAATGTGATAGCTGATTCATTAGCTAGGACCGCTCATACCTTTCATAGATCGCTTTGCTACTTTGGTTGTTCTATTCCGGTCTGGTTACCCAGACCACCTCAAGTTTGAGTAATAGAATAGCCTTTTGATGCCAAAAAAAAAAACTTTGGAGTGACTTAACTTTTTTATTGAACACAGGCAACAAACTTCATTAATAGGTAGCGTTTAGGTGAGGGAATTAACATCCTCATTTACTACAATGCTTAGTTATGCAAGACTGTATGCAACAACATTTTCCATACGAGAGATCCATCCAAAAGAGATGGCCTCAAAATCTGAAGCTAAAACTACAATATTCGATACAGTTCCTTCCTGATGCAGGCAATAAGCTGTTTAGAATCTGCTTCACATCTGACACGGCGAACTCCTTGCATTTGGCGAGTGATTCTTTCATTGCTATACTCTCTGCCAACAAAGGCGTGGAGACATGCTCTTCCACTGCTGAGAACTTCATCGGTCCATCCTCTCCATAGATGACCCATCCCAAACCTGCAATATTGCGGTTCTCCTTCCAAGAGGCATCAGATCTCATCACGGTAACGTTATCTAAACTTACCGGTGGTATAGCTACAGTCCTCTGTTTTTGTTGTAGTGTTATTTGACTGTTTTTCCATTCCCTCGCAGCTGATAATGCCGTTGAGACTTAACAATTCTATGAATAGACATAAAGACTCGAACCTCTGTTTGTGAGGATCCAAGCAAATTATAAGAGATCAACGAGCCTGTTTATAACATGTAAAGTCACTTCAATGTGAAGGTTAAGAAGCACATTGTAGTTGCACCTGTGAGAAACGGAGAGCAAACAATATTCGATAATAAATTGTGTTTGAATAGAAAAATAAGACTTATAAGAAACCAACAAAGAAAAAGAAAAGCTTTGACTCATCTGATGACTACTTTGGTTCATGAGGCCAGGTTCCTCAGATTTAGGAAACGGGAAAGTTCTATGCTTCGTCTTGCCATATCTTTTGAATGAACTTTCTTTTGTCCTCCTCAAAGAGTCCCTCGTAAAGGTAATTGTGCTTCATCTAAAAAAGAAACTGCAAGTAAACTAAACTATGTCAAAATCTATGTCAACCTAAAGCAAGTGATCTTTGAGGAAATGATGATCAAAAGCTGGTTGCTTTGTGATAAGAACACAACAATTACATCTCTTTTTGGGGTTTGTTTATCACATCCAAAAGTTATAAACTTTCTCTAGATAAACCTTTCTTTAAAAAAGTGTCGACACAATTTGAACTTATTGTTCAATTAGAACAAAATTAAAAAAAAAAACAAAAGGAAAAAGAAATAGAAACTGGATTATGAGACGTACCAAAATCAGCCCAAACAGAAATATACTCAAAAAGAAATAGATAATAGATTTATCTTACCTGAATGCTCTTGACATCGGATTTGTTTAGCCTGTTCAAATGCTTCTTTATTTCAAAATTTTGCTTAGATATGCCGGTCCTTGTGGCGTAGGATAGCAAGTGGAACCTCCACAGCCATAAACAAAGTAAGGACCTTCAAAACTTGCTTCTCCCTGCAAGCTGGCATGATTTAAAATAACAAAAAAAATTGGGAATATTTTTGATAATGAAGACATGATCAAACTGATCTCTGTTGAACGAACTATTAGGGTTTGATAGAATAAGAAAGTTTTCTTATTATTGACTGTAACTGACTCTGTTACATCGTCTCTTTTATATATTAAAGAGTAATATCGGTTTAACACATAACCGATCAAATAGAATGTAAAATAGACTCGGTTGACATAAACCGGACTATACAATTGGTTATCTAATACCCCTCCTCAAGATGGCATATATATGTTAGACATAGCCATCTTGCGAACATGAGTCTGAAACAGAGAAGAATACAAAGGTTTCGTAAACATGTCGGCGAGCTGATTATCTGTCCGTACATGCAAAGTCTTGATCAAACCCTTTAGTATCTTCTCTCTAACAATGTGACAATCATTTTCAAGGTGTTTAGTTCTCTCATGAAAGACAACATTATTGGCAATGTGAATAGCCGCTGTAGAATCACAAAAGAAGGCCACCGGTTGTGTTTGAGGAACAAGGAACTCAGCAAGAAGCTTGACAAGCCAAGCTATCTCACGAACCGCAAACTCCATCGCACGGTACTCAGATTCTGCAGAAGAATGAGAAACCGTATCTTGTTTCTTGGATTTCCAGGAGATAAGAGAAGGTCCAAGAAACATGCAAAATCCCGAGGTTGAACGTCGAGTGTCAGCGCATGAAGACCAATCAGCATCCGTGAAACACTTCAAAGTCAAGTCAGAATGTGCAGAATAAAAAATCCATTTTCCAAGCGAGCCTTTTAAGTAACGAAGTACTCTATAAGCCGCTTGAAGATGTGATTCTTTTGGAGCCGAAGCAAACTGACAGAGACGATTAACCGCGAATGTTATATCCGGACGAGTGATCGTAAGATACATCATTTTGCCCACAAGTCGTCGATACAGAGTAGAATCAGCAAGGACTGGTTCATCACTATCTTGAACAAGCTTAGTACTTGGATCCATTGGAATTGAAGAAGGTTTGCAAGCCAAAAAACCTGTTTCTTCAAGCAACTCCAAGGCGTACTTATGTTGACAAATAGAAATCCCCTCCTTAGAACGAGCAATCTCAAGTCCCAGAAAATATCGTAAAGGGCCAAGATCACGCAACTTGAAACACTTCTTGAGATTTTCTTTGAGCAAAGTAACACTGTCATCATCATTACTCGCAATTATAATGTCATCGACATATACAAGAACAGCAATATACTTGCCATTTCGGTTACTGAGGAACAAAGTATGATCAGACTGAGATGACTGAAAGCCAAGCGCAGTAAGAGTGCTGCTGAATTTCAGAAACCACTGTCGTGAAGCTTGACGCAAGCCATATAAAGATTTGTTGAGGCGACATACAGGATTTGGAGGTAAAACTGTGCCTTCCTTAGGAGTATAACCCGGTGGTAATGACATGTATATTTCTTCATGTAAATAACCGTTAAGGAAAGCATTTGATACATCCAATTGTGTGAGGCTCCATTGTTTGACTGCTGCAACTGATAATAGAGTTTTAGCAGTAGTCATCTTGGCCACAGGAAAAAAGGTGTCCACAAAATCAATCCCCTCCTGTTGCGTATAACCTTTGGCAACCAGACGTGCCTTATAACGTTCTAGTGTGCCATGAGCATTCAATTTGACCTTATAAACCCACCGACATCCAATAGCATGTTTACCATCAGGAAGTGAGACTATTTCCCATGTATCAGTGCTCTCTAAAGCAATGAGTTCTTCATTCATGGCTTGAATCCATTCATCAAACTTCTTTGCTTGAGCAAATGAAGAAGGTTCAGGATGATGAATGACAGAGCAGATGTAATTACGATACGTTTCAGAGAGCTTGTCATAAGATATATGAGCAGCAAGAGGATAGGGAATAATAGTCTCAGTCATATTACAAAAATAGTCTTGTAAGTATGCCGGTGGTTTAGAAGATCGGTTCTGATCAGGTGGTAAAATAGGTGGTGTGTTAGTCACTGGTGCAGAAACATCAGGAACAACTGTAGAAGTAGTAGAATCAGCAGTCGTTGACTCTGCAGTGTTTTTCTCAGGAGACTCAAATATATCATTAAGAATCTCAGTTTGTTCATAAGGATAAATGTCTTCGTGAAAGACGACATTGCGTGATATAGAGATGATGTTAGTCTCTAGGTCCATGACTTTATATCCTTTGTATCCAGACGGATAACCAAGAAAGATACAAGCTTTAGCCCTTGGTTGAAATTTGTGTCGATTCTTGGAAGAAGTAGACACATAACAGAGACAACCAAACGATCTCAATCCTGTATAATCTGGTGGTTTTGAGGTAAGCATCTGATAAGGAGACTTATCTTGCAGAAGAGGTGTAGGAAGACGGTTGATCAAGAACACTGCGGTAAGTACACAATCAGACAAGTATTCCAGAGATAATTGGGCTTGAAACATCAACGAACGTGCAACGTTCAATATATGTTGGTGTTTCCGTTCGACAATTGAGTTTTGCTCCGGAGTCTCTGGACAAGAATGGTAAGACTTTATCCCTTTGGCTTTATATAAGTCAGTGAATCGGAGCTCCGGTGCATTATCAGACCTCACTCCCTTAACAGTTGTGTTGTATTGCGTCTCTACCATCTTCAGAAATTCAGGAAACAGAGTAAGAACTTCATCCTTTGTGCGCATGAGATAAATCCAGGTAACTCTTGTGTGGTCATCCACAATAGTTAAGAAGTATCTATATCCTTCATTTGAAGTCACAGAGAAAGGTCCCCAAGTATCAATGTGCAACAGATCAAACGGCTTGATACTCATGTTGTTTTGAGAAGGAAAAGATAGATGCTTCTGTTTTGCAAGAGGACAGATTGCACAATGAAACGAAGTTTTATTTCTTTGAGAGATTCCCAGTACATTAGAGATTGAATCAATCTTTTTAATAGAAGGATGACCTAGTCTATGGTGCCACAAGGCTGAATCAAGTACAACATTAGCACAGAAACTTGACGGTCTTGTGGAGAGTTCACCAATAGAAGCTTCATCCAAAACGTATAGATTTGCCACTTCTTCACCCTGACCAATCATCAACCCCCTGGTAAGATCCTGAATCATACAAGATCCACTGTCAAAAGCCACTCGAAATCCCAAGTCTTTGGTCATTTGACTGACACTAATGAGGTTCAATCTGAAGTCAGGTATGTAGAGGACATTATTTAAGATCAAGCTCTCATTGATCTTAACTTGACCAGTTCCAACTATCTGAACTCCTAAACCATTCGGGAGACTCACAGACTGATTTAGAGTATCAGATAAAGTAAGGAACTTAGAACGATCATGACAAACATGATGTGTTGCACCACTGTCAATGATCCAAGACACAGAGGATAAAACGTTTCCTGTAGCTCTCAGAACACCAACAAAATAAAGAGTATTGGTTGAAAGAGTAATACCGGGAAGAGTTGTGATAGAACCTCCAGAAGTAGAAGCAACTTGTGTCTTGGGATCACTTGAAAGCTGCAACTGAGCATTGAAATATTCAATAACTCCTTGGATTTGGTCTTTAGATAGAGTGTTCATCATTCCTGTAGCAATAGAGTCATTAGTATGATCAGTAAGAGTCATATTTGCTACAACTGGTTTCACAGGAGTGGCTTGTTTCTCTGCAGCAGCTACTCGTTTGGACTTGAAGCCCGGTGGAAAACCATGAATTTTGTAACACTTATCCATAGTATGACCAGAATATCCACAATGAGAACAGAGAGGTCTGTTGCCGCGATTCGATGGAAGAGTTTGAGTCGCATTAACAGACGCTGTAGAGGTCTCAGTGGTGACTTGAAAAGCAGACGCATTAGGAATAGGATTGAAGCTCCTTTGACTGTGGTCTTGATCCAATAGATTATAAACCTCAGCAAGATTAGGAACGTTCTTCTTCATAATGATCTGACTTCGAACATTAGAGTAAGAATCATTCAAGCCAGCAAGTAGCTTGATGATCTTAGCATGTTCAGCTTTGTTGTACATCGCTTTGCAACAATCACAAGTTTGACAAGTTTTCACACAATCAGCTCCATCAAGTTCATCCCAAAGAGTTTTCAATTTGGTATAGTAAGTTGAGAGATCCAGTGAACCTTGATGAAGAGACCAGATCTGCTGTGTGAGGTGATAGGATCTCGGCAAATTTGTGATTCGAAAACGCGTTGCAAGATCCTTCCATATCTCAGAAGCATCATTGAATCTGAGAATGCTTCCATAGATCTGTTTCGTGACAGAGTTAAGAATCCAAGCCTTAACCATACTATTGCAACGAGACCAGATTCTATAATGAGGATGATTTTCAGAGGGCCTAGGTAACGATCCATCAACAAATGAAAGCTTATTCTTCGCATCAAGAGCAATCGTGATAGCGAGAATCCAAGTGTTGTAGTTAGTACCATCGAGTGTCTCTGAAATGATGGATGATCCAGGATTATCACCGCTCGTAAGGAAGTATGGTGAGTACTGGATCCCATCGAAGTTGAAGGAATCTGAGGAGAGTGGAATCGGAAAGTTCATCGGAATGGATGAGCTAACGTTAGACGGAAAAGTTGTTGGAATAGCTTGATCTGGAACTGTCGTCGCCGGAATAGGTCGTCGATCAGCTCTACGAGATGGATTCGTCGCTTTCGTCGCAGAAGTGGATACACGAACACCTCTACGCGAAGATTGACGTAGTGTAACCATGATTCGAGACGATGAGAAAACGTGATATCAACGGAATGATCGATATCTGATGAAGAAGGATGATCAATCGGTGAAGAAACCGACGAATCTAGGTCAAAGAAAGCGGAAAACGATGATCGCAGCTGAGCGTTGAGCTCAGCGCTCTGATACCATGATAGAATAAGAAAGTTTTCTTATTATTGACTGTAACTGACTCTGTTACATCGTCTCTTTTATATATGAAAGAGTAATATCGGTTTAACACATAACCGATCAAATAGAATGTAAAATAGACTCGGTTGACATAAACCGGACTATACAATTGGTTATCTAATAGGGTTGAAAGTTTGAAAATCAAAAGATGATCAATGCAAGACAGGAATTACCTTTTGCGCCCAGAAGGAAAAGACAGAACTGATGCATTTCACGGGATGGCTTGCATTGATTATCACTTAAAAAATAAATTCATACATCGCATAATCAACAAACAGGAAGAAGATTCAAGAAAAAATATAAATATAGATGAACAAACAGTAGGAGGTTCCCCTTAATCATTTGAATATAAAACCATCAAAATCAGTAAAATGAACTTACGTTAACGTCCACCATTAGCATGTTGATCCACATGAGTTCACCACCACCGCCTCACATAACGGCAGAAGCCTAGCCTCGGCGACTGAAGAGCCCTCGCTGGACTTAAGAACGGATGAAATAAACATTTAATTAGCCATAAAACGATTTTTTAGTATGAGAGAGAAGATGAGATCAAGGAGAGGAACACTCACACGTATTTATACCAAAAATCATCGCCTTTCGGATCAAACAAAGTATTGAAGACAACATCGTGGGAGGAGTTAATCAATCTGATCAATCACAAATCTTTTAGTCGGACCGTTTCGGATGGTGTGAAGAAGCGCAAACGATCGAGTCGACGTCGCACGAAGAGGGAAGAGACTGGATCGTCCCTCCCGCCGATCGAAGAGAAACAGAGAACACGAAGGTGGGCCGCAAACGAAGCGTGAGTTGAAGCCCAACGTCAAGCCAGCAACTATGAAGCCTGCAACTATGAAATGAACACTTTAATGAAACGTAGCGTTTCATACGTGTCGACACCAGAGACTTCGAATTGTTGAGCTGTCTGCCTACGTGGAGGGCCTTAGGAGAGAGTAAACTGTTTTTATATATAAAGACTAGAGGTTAATCCGGGCTACGCCTGAGACAATTTTGATTTTTCAAATATTTTGTATACAATTATTTTATTGAATGTTGTATTCTGAACTACATATTTTTGTGAATTTATGAATATTTTATATTTATGGTATGCATAATAAAGAATTTGAATATTTTTTGAGTTTGAAATTATTTTATTTTACATTGATGTAAACATTTTTGTGATAGTTGAGTTTTTTTGTTTGTATTTTTTTTGTGATAGTTTAACCTTTGAAAGTCTTGTATTTTCTTTTTTGTCATCGATTTTTACAGACTCATATAGACTCTGAAAACCAAGCTGGTGGCTCGTCATCCATGTGCACAACAAAAGACGCTTGATTCCTAGCTCCACGTGCTAGTCCATCGGCCTTCATATTGTGTGTGTGTGATACATAAATGATTTCTGAGATGTGAAAATTTCCCTGGAGGGTCTTGATATATGCCAAATAAGATTCAAAAGCAGGCCATTCCTCTGGTTCCGATACCATTTTCACTAGTTGTGAACAGTCTGTTGCAAACGTAACCCGAAATTGACGTAAGTTTCGCATGCACTCCATTGCCCAAATCAACGCTTCTATCTCCGAGTGAAGAGGAGATAAAGAAGCTCGGACATTTCTTGCTTCCATTAAACCCGCATAGCCTTCAAGAGTGCTATACCATCCTTGCCCAGAGAACACCTCTTTATCCTTCCAAGACCCATCTATGAAACACCATCGGCCTGGAATAACTGGTAAACTCGGGATTGGTCTATCTACCACAAGAATAGTTTCCTGTTGTGCATCTTCCCAGAGTTTTGCCTCTGTTACCGCAATTTTAATTGTGTCCCTAGGATCAATATCCCGATTACTAAACACCTTATTATTTCTTCCTTTCCAAATGTACCATAAAATCCACGCAAAATGATGATCATCCATTGTTGGCAAAACTCTCCAAAACAAATGATCCATGTTCGTATAAAGGGATTCAAAAGGGAAGATGTTTGGATTAGATGGAATCTGGGATAGGGCCCAGACTTGACGTGCTGGAGGGCATTCAAAAAAACACATGGTTTATTGATTCCTCTGGAGCACCACATCGATCACAACCTATGTCCCCTGATAATCCCCTAGCGTGTAAATTCTTTCTCACCGCTATACATCCTGATACTAGCTGCCACAAAAAATGTTTAAGTTTAGGTGGACATCGTATTTTCCAACAATGTGCCTTAAGAACATCCACTGTGGGTCCAAAAATCTGTTAGGGTCTTTCAATATCAGGGTATGCCCTTTCCACTTGATAACCTGATTTAACCGAATACTTTCCATTCTGTGTGAAATGCCATCCCTCCCTGTCCAATCTATGAATCCTACTCAGTGGTATGCTTTCTATTATCTTTGCATCTTGAGGATCCACTACAGCCCGAATTGCCTGTGAGTTCCAAATTTTCCTCTCGTGATCGATGAACTGATCAACCGTGAGGTCAGGGTGACTAGTAACTTGGTTTTTATTTGCTGATCTCGGGCGAGTGGTTGGGAGCCAAGGATCATTCCATACAGATATGGATGATCCTGTTCCCACCCTTTTAATTAGTCCTTTGCTTACCAGAGATCTAGCTGAAGAAATACTCCGCCAACCATATGACGGAGAGTATGAGCGGATCGGATCCAGGGGTGATGCGTTCCTGAAGTATCGACCTTTAAAAATACGAGAAAAGAGTGTGTTTGGCTTCTCAATCAGCCGCCATAACTGCTTAGCCAGCATTGCCGTGTTAAAATCAGTTATCTCCTTAAAATCCAACCCGCCTTCCTCCTTGGTAAGGCATACCTTATCCCATGATTTCTAGTGCATTCCTTTGGTACTTCCGCCTGGGCTCCACCAAAATTTAGCTACCACACTCGTTAGTTTTTTTGTAGTCGCTTTCGGTAATCGATAAGAAGACATCACATGATTAGGTAGAACAGTTGCCACAGATTTAATAATCACTTTTTTTCCTCCTTTCGTAAAAAACTTGAAGGTCCAACCATTAATTCTACTATTTAGATCGTGTAGAAACCCAAAAACCTGAATTTTGGAACCTCCTAGATTTTCTGGCAAGCCCAGATAAGATCTCATACCTCCCAAATTTTGAATACCTAGTATATCCCGCATTTCCTGTCTTCGAGGCTCCTCAATCTTATGACCAAATTGAATAGATGATTTTTGGAAGTTTATAAGTTGACCCGAGACTGCTTCATAATCCTTTAAAATCCTGATAATTGTTTGACATTCATCTCTTTGTGCTTGACAGAAAAAGAGGCTATCGTCTGCAAATAACAGATGAGATATTGAAAGGCAAGTTCGTGCAACCTTCATTCCTGTAATTTCCTTATTTCGCTCGCCTTTTTAATGTTTGCAATCAATGCCTCCGTACATATTATAAACAAGTACGGCGATAATGGATCCCCTTGTCGTAATCCCCTCTGAGGTAAAATTTGACCGCGTGGTTGACCATTTAGTAAAACCCGGTATTGAACCGACGAGATACACTCCATGAGTAATTTAATCCAATGAGGATCAAAGCCCATCCTATGTAGGATTGCTTGAATAAAATCCCATCCTATACGATCATATGCTTCACTCATATTCGTCTTAATTGCCATATATTTCCCTTGACATGATTTATTCGCCCGCAATCCATGAAATATTTCCTGAGCTATTAAAATATTATCTGAAATCAACCCCCCAGCCACAAAGGCCGATTGAGTCTCCGAAATAAGGAGTGGGAGGCACACTTTCAATCGCTGACATAAGACCTTCGAGATAATCTTATACCCAACATTACATAGACTTATTGGCCGTAATTCAGTCATTCTCGTTGGCCTCTCTGATTTTGGGATCATACAAATATTTGTAATATTTAGCCTGTCATCCAGTTCCCCCGCAATTAGAAAATTATTAACCATTTCAACCACATCTTGCTTTATAATGTGCCAAGAATGTTGGAAAAAAGTGCCGTCATTTCATCAGGTCCTGGGGCCTTCTCCGGATGCATCATAAATAAAGCCTGTTTAACCTCGTCTTCTGATGCCGGTCGCAAAAGTCTTTGATTTATCTGTGGCGTGATTCCCAGACTTATCTCTTCCAAAAAACTATCAAAATCTGTTGGCAACGTTGTACTAAATAGTTCCGTAAAATAATCGACAGCAACCTTCTCGACGCCGTTATCCTCTGTGATCCAGTTTCCATTATTATCATGAAGTCCCACAATCCTATTCCGTGTCCTTCTTTGCTTCGTTAAGGCATGATAAAAGTTCGTATTGAGATCTCCAAATGCATGCCACATGTTCCTACTTTTCTGCTGCCAATATTCCTCTTCATCTTTATAAGCTTCTTGTAATTTACGTGATACCTCCAGAATATCCTCTTGCGTTCTGGAATTATCCGTTTGTACTTCCGCAAGGGCTTTTTGAAGTTCCTGGATTTTATCCTTCCCAAATGGGGGGGTTGCTCTTCCGCCATTTAGCAATTGCATTACGACAATTACTAATTTTAGTAACAAAATCACTATTATTATCCTGCTGTTCCTTGGACCATCCCATTGCAATCGAATCTATAAGTCCATCCTTTCCAATCCATCTCTTATCAAACCGGAATTGCCCTCTCTGTTTTATGATTTTGTCTTCCAATACAGCCACTACTAGGCGATGATCTGAGCCTATCAGGCCGATATATTCCGTGTACGAGCATGGAAAGAGAGTATGCCAATCCTCGTTCGCTAATGCCCGGTCAAGACGACATCTAACCATGAATGCCCCTTTCCCTTTCCCTCTCGGCCCTTGCCATGTGATATACCATGGATTTTACCCGTTTTTAACCATGGTATACTAGTATTTTATTATATATTTAATCTGTTTTCTAGCCTGTTAGGTATGTTTTCAGGTTCAGGAGCATTTCGTGAGAAAGTGATGTTTTTGGAGCATTTTGGAGTACAAGAGATGATATACCCGAGTTGACCATTCAAGACCAAGTCGGAAGTCAACATTGCGATTATAATCGATCGATACTCATCCAGAGTTGTCGATCGATGTAGCTGAGAAGATCCGCGTACTAGAAGATTATATTCGATCGATACACATCATGTGTTGTCGATCGATATCGAGGACGAAATGGTTTAGCCGACTACTTCACCAAGACTTCACCAAATTACGAGATTGCCCCTGACGAGTTTTTAACCTAATGGAAATGCTTAAATATTCCTGCTAAGTGTTTTTGAGGGCAACTTCGAGAGAAGAAAGCTTTGAACAACTCAGAGAAAAGCAGAGAGTGTGAGAGAGAGACTAGAGTTTTATTTGTTTTGAGAGATTGGAGAGATTTCTCATCTCCTTTTGTATTTCTACTTATTTCTATCTATGCAATTCTTTCATCTATCTATTGTCATGAATTGCTTAGTTATGTCTGAGTAGTCTACTTGTTAGATCTAGGGTTTAAATAGGTTTGTGGGATTAGCCCCAAACTATAATTGCTAAGTTGTGGTACTCATCAAATGGATTGTGCACTATGCTTGTTCTAGATTAGCTAACTAGAATATAGATCACTAGGATCTTCGATTATCTTGAATTATCCATTTGAGCTAGCTTGTCTCCCGTTGAGAAGAGCGACAACCCTCTTTGAGACCTAGTGTTCATTATCGGCTCGCGCCTAGGCATATCTAGAAGCCGTCGATCGATATTCCGACAGGTGAATCGATCGCCGAGCGAAAGGTGTATCGATCGATATCTCAAAAGGATGCCGATCGACTCTTTTTCTTTGTCAACATACGACAGTTGAGGCCATAGATCTAGATTATTTAACCAGTGATACATCACTTGAGTTAAGCGGCTGAGATCTATAGTATCATGCAAGCAACTTGTTAAAGCATTTATAGAAATTATAATCTCCATTCCTGAATAAAAGCCCTATGTCTAGCACTCTTTATCACATTTAAACAACCCATCATATTGTTAGTTAGAGCAACTACCTTGCTCATTTTAGGAATTGTTATTTTTATTTCCATCTTATAAACCAATTTCACCTAGGATTGATTAGTAGATTTTATTTAATTGGTTCCCTAGCTCCTCGTGATTCGATCCCTAAGTACTACCTGTACCTCTTATTTGAGAGAGTAGGCTCTAATGGGTAATTTGAGCACTATCAAATTTGGTGCCGTTGCCGGGGAGCTTTGATCGCCATTAGATTTAATCTTATTAATCTTAGGTTTTTCTTTTACCCCCTTTCTGATTAAAATTTTTCTTGTCTTTTCAGGTACATGCCCAGCAGTACCAGAAGCAACAGGGGAAATCAACTATTATTCTCAGAGGATCCTGCACACTTGGAACGCTCAATCCGCAAAGACCTACGCTCTGCATCGATCGACAGAACCGCAGTACCGTCGACTGATAATCATGTTCAACCGTCGACCGACACTCAGACAGCACCGTCGACCGATACCGTTCGCCGATCCACATCGTTCGATACTACTCACCGTACATCGATTGACACTACTCCGCGAAGCATGGTCGCGATTGTTATCCTTACGCAAGGCGAGAATGGAAACCTGTATGACCAAGATGGTCATGTGAGAAGTTAGATGCACAGGGAAACATAATCCCTGAGCCTGAAGCTGAGGCTACAGGAGAAGCTCAAACACGATCGTTGGCAGACTACAATCGTCCAAACGAGTACTACACCAACAGATCAGCTATTCGACTTCCAGAAATCCAGAAGCCAAACTTCAAGCTCAAGCCTCAGTACTACTCTCTCGTGTCTCAGATTCCTTATTCTGGGCTATCACACGAGCATCATATGGACCATCTGGAGAGGTTTGAGGATCTTATCGCTGCTATTCGTATGGATGGAGTCCCTGAGGACTACCTACTCTGCAAGCTCTTCAAATACTCACTGATTGGAGAAGCTTCGCACTGGCTCAAGCAGCTACCTACAGGATCACTGACATCCTGGGCCGACATCAAAAACGCCTTCCTGCGTAATTTCTTTGATGAGGCACGTATCGATCGACCCTTTTCTCAACTTATCGATCGACACGCACCTCTCACATACCGAGTGCAACTACCATCGATAGATAGCAACTGAATCAATGCACTCAGACCCACACCGAAACCACAAGCTAACCCTACAGAGACCATTGGTAACCCTTCGGACACTACACCTACATTAGAGGGAACTGAAAGAAGAAGGTTAATGAGTAGGAAGGAGAAGATTCCTAAAAACCTTAAGAGGGAAGCTAATGAAAAAGAGATTGATGGTTTCACTAAGAGAGTTATCAGAATCCCAACAGAGAAACCTTTTGAGGAGGTTTACTTCACAAGCAGATTGTGGATGTTCTTCAGAGAAACAAGGGAGACTGAAAATGACATTAGAAGAAGGTTTGACAATGTCAGAGAAGATATGCGGAAAATGATTACTTTGAAGAAGAAGAGTGATCCTGGGAAGTTTGCAATACCCTGTGTAGTACAAGGGATTGAATTTCCTCATGCACTATGTGACACTGCTTCATCAGTCAGCATCTTACCAAAGGTCATGGCAGACCTTCTGGGCCTGCAAGTAGAGCCTTCACCAGAGATCTTTACATTTGTGGATTACACTCAGAAAAACTCCGGAGGCTTCATCAGAGACCTGGAAGTACATATTGGTAATGCTATCGTCCCTGTGGATTTTCATGTCCTAGACATCAAGCTAAATTGGAACTCTTCCCTCTTACTTGGAAAAGGATTTATGGCTACAATAGGAGCCATATGTGACATGAACACCAACAGGATGTGCTTGACTATGATAGATCCAGATATCCACTACGACCCTGTCAAGCTTGGCAAACCACCAGCCAAATCAGTGGTAAAAGAAGATGATACTGGTATCATTGCAGTTTGTCATTGTGAAGTCGAGTACGAGACAGAGTACTCGGGATCGATCGACAGCACCTTAACTTCATCGATCGACACCCGCAAGTCAGAGGAGATCGACAAGAAACATAGATCATCGATCGACAGAGACCACCAGATGATGAACTCGATCTACCAGATCATTGCTACCCGAATTTCGCCATCCCACCCAGCGAAAGGAAGATGATTACTCAGTAAGGAGTTGGGCAGATAGCGGATTTCATGAGAGTTTTGCAGTAGACATAGCCACCTCTTCCCACAGTGGAGACCACAGTGAAGAACATGATGCAGACTACTAGAAAGAGAGAGCTTGGGAAAATTACTTGGAGAATGACAGATTTGCAAATCGATTCCCACAATCGATCGACATCAAGCGCCCATCATCGATCGATTTTCTACTTCATCCAGCAAAACGACATCGTCCATCGATTGACATATCCACCAGTATCACATCGATCGATATTAACTCGGACGACTTAAAGGACAAAATTGGAATTTAACCGATTAGGACAACACATGGGTATAAAAGGTTTACAACTCCAACCATGAAAAATCAAACCTCTACACCTTCTACCCAGCAGCTTCCAACATTCAGAAACTTATCAATGGAGGACTGCAACACCATAAAGAATCGATCCAACCATGCAGAGCTAGACGTGCACCATCGACCGCCACCACCACATCACAATCGATCGACGCCATCAACAGAGCTCAATATCGATTTCATGAACCTTATGATATCAGGAACGTTTCACTAACACCTGATGATTTTGGAATTTTCAGGGACACAGATGGCTATGCAAGAGCAATGGATGGAAGAGTTCTGCACATAACCAGAGAAGACATAGCAGACATCCTCCAAGTAGCTAATGGACCAGAAAACCTGTTCACATAGCAACGTGGCCATCCAGACATCCTAGCTCACGTCCAGGACAACCATCACGTCACCACAAGAGAGGATACAGTTCCTCATACCTTCGGTCAACCCAGGAGTTCACCATCGATCGACATCGTTTCATCACCATCGATCGACGGCGGATATCCCGGATCGATCGACATACCAAGAGTCAGATCGCCCGACAGAAGATTGGAGTTTGGACGACGTGCCTTCAGTACTGATGGATCCAGGAGATTCAAATGGGAAGCAAAGAATGAATATGGTGTCTACAGAGATGAGTTTGGCTATGCTAGAGGAGTTGATGGTGAAATCATCCATGTTACCAAGGAGCAAATAAGGAGAATTCTGGAGAGAGCATCACTTTTTCACAGAGGTTGCTTATGCCTTCCAGTACACACACGCCCTTACCATGCATACAGACCACCACCAGTACCTTACAGTAGAGAGGAGATAGATGATATGGTGACTGATGTATGGAGAGCTCAGGCACACCTTGAGGCAAACATGCACACAATGGTGGAAGACACTTTCCAGCCTTTGGATGTCAGTTACAAGGATTTCCAGAATGATATGGCTGAGATAAGAGTGGAGCTTGGAAACATATTAACCATGCTTGAGAAGGAGGCTACACCACCAACATCGACCGACAGAGTACCTGTACCATCGATCAACATCGGTAAGACTACATCCAAGGACCGACCAGAATGTTCATCACCTAAGAGAGATGAATGGGAGATTGCTTATATCAATACACGGATTGGAGACGTCTAAAACCCTCTCAACAACAATGTCGAATGGTTAAGCAAGAGGATCGATCTTCTACAGAAAGAGCTAGCATCAATTCGCAAGAAAGATCAAGCTAAGAATGCTATTTTTCCATCGATCGACACACAATCTTCACCGTCGATCGACACAAGGTTCACAGCACTGGAAGATAGGATGAAAGCATATGAGACGAAGCATGACAATTTCAGTTCACCTATCCTGCGATACCAGGACAAACTGTCACAGCAGCTGAACGAGCTACAACAAGACATGCGCATAGTTCAAGATCATCTTGGTCTTCGTGACAGAAACGCAACATCGATCGACAGGCCTAGACCAATATCGATCGACACCGAGCCACCACCAGCGAAGAGAGCATGCACTACAGCAGAAGTTGATGAGATCAAACATGAGCTGTATGAGGCTATGGATGCTATGGAAAGGAGACTCAACGGGACCTGTGATACCATTGGCGACACTGTTCACGAACGAGTAAACAGCCTATGCAGAACCACTCGCCAAATGAAGGGCGGTATACGTGCTTTGCAGTACCAAGGACAACGCTCAGAATCGATCGACACAGTTGATACTGAGTCGACCGACAGAACTCTCAGCGAAACGACCGACTCACATCTAGTAGCGTCGATCGACACCGAGTCCTTAGCAGACCGAGATCAGTTTATTCATGACAAGATCGATGCATTACAGAGTGAGCTGAAGGAATTGTCCGTATATACCTACCAGACTATCGACAGGAAGGTTGGCAACATCGAATACATTAAAAATTCTGTGAGGAACCTTCAAGATACAGTCCTCAAGATAGATAAGAAACAACTAAGGTCAGATGATGCCACAAGAAGCTTCGCTGCCACATGGTTCAACAGTAGGAGACACAAGATTGATGATTGCTGTCCAGTAATCAACAGTTTCTGCACCCCATGAGTCACACACCTACCATAGTCAAGCTAAATGACTATAACAAAGCGCTGAGTGGGAGGCAACCCACTATTAGGTTTTCTTTTATTTTCTTTATTTCTATTATTTTTCATTTTTGCTTTTATTTTCGGATTTATTTTGCAGTTTTTTATAAGATCCGAGTAGAATGATGATTCCGTCGACCGACATTTACCATTCATATCGGTCGACACCACACGACCATTACTAACGATCGACGTACACCACTACGAATCGATCGACACCTTGTCGATCAGGTTTAATCATTCTAACTTGTTATATTTATTAATTATGATTTATTTTCTTTACCTCACTACCGGCTGTGTTACACTGGGACAATGTAATTTAAGTCTGGGGGGGGGGGGAGTTTACTAATAGGTTTTTTATTTTGGTTTTTATTTAAAATGTTTTTCAAAATTATTTTTCGCATAAGTATTAAATAGGAACATTGATATAGATTTATATTTGATTGTCTAACCACTCTTTAGCACCATTCTAGATTACTGATTGCAGATAGTACTAAAGATGCTAAAGTGGATCAACCTGTCATCTATATTCACTAGCTAAGATTGTTTGAAGGAACCAAAGCTGATCTCCAACACTAATACTGATTTATTTGCTTGTCTTGGGGCTTGGAAATCACTGGATCGAAATCCTCTTACAAGTCTGGAAGGTAAAAAGTCTGTGTGTTTCTGGTTCCCTTCCTTCTCTCTCTTCAGCGTCTCAAGATTTAAGTTTACGTTATAAAAGATTGAAATGATTTCTTGAGAGGCAGAGGGGTAGGAGTGTCTCCTGCGACCCCAGTATTCTAAATCTCAAGGATGATCACACATTGTGGAAACGAGGGATAGGTAAATTACCAAAGACCCCATTATTCACTACACTTCGTCAAAAATTTATGAGTTACAATGCAAATGTCAATGAGATGGACTAGATGACCTTTGTGGCATCGAAACCTGTTGAAATTGAAACTAATAAGAGATTCAGAGAAGAGAGACGAGGGGAGAAAGGGATCAGAGAAGACTACCTGTGTGTTCAGATACTTGTTTGAGTTGAATCCATATGTCCTTTGATCGATACTCCCAAGGTAAAGCCTGCACTTTTATTTTATGTTAAGAAATGAGGTTAGTAGAGGGAAATGTCAGATGAGATTTGCTAAGTTGTTGACTAGATGAGTTTGGTTGCTAAGCTAGGATAAGGCATAATGAACTTCTGTGATTAGGATGTTTAGACATGAATTGCAAACCCATAGAGTGATGACTTCAATATTTTGAATCTTTGAGTTCCTGCTGTTTTCAAACCTTTTCCAAAGACTACTGTTTTTGCTTGAGGACAAGCAAAGGAGTAAGTCTGGGGGAGTTGATATACCATGGATTTTACCTGTTTTTATTATATATTAATTTGTTTTCTAGCCTGTTAGGTATGTTTTCAGGTTCAGGAGCATTTCGTGAGAAAGTGATGTTTTTGGAGCATTTTGGAGTACAAGAGATGATATACCCGAGTTGACCATTCAAGACCAAGTCGGAAGTCAACATTGCGATTATAATCGATCGATACTCATCCAGAGTTGTCGATCGATGTAGCTGAGAAGATCCGCGTACTAGAAGATTATAATCGATCGATACACATCATGTGTTGTCGATCGATATCGAGGACGAAATGGTTTAGCCGACTACTTCACCAAGACTTCACCAAATTACGAGATTGCCCCTGACGAGTTTTTAACCTAATGGAAATGCTTAAATATTCCTGCTAAGTGTTTTTGACGGCAACTTCGAGAGAAGAAAGCTTTGAACAACTCAGAGAAAAGCAGAGAGTGTGAGAGAGAGACTAGAGTTTTATTTGTTTTGAGAGATTTGAGATATTTCTCATCTCCTTTTGTATTTCTACTTATTTCTATCTATGCAATTCTTTCATCTATCTATTGTCATGAATTGCTTAGCTATGTCTGAGTAGTCTACTTGTTAGATCTAGGGTTTAAATAGGTTTGTGGGATTAGCCCCAAACTATAATTACTAAGTTGTGGTACTCATCAAATGGATTGCACCCTATGCTTGTTCTAGATTAGCTAACTAGAATATAGATCACTAGGATCTTTGATTATCTTGAATTATCCATTTGAGCTAGCTTGTCTCCCATTGAGAAGTTCGACAGCCCTCCTTGAGACCTAGTGTTCATTATCGGCTCGCGCCTAGGCATATCTAGAAGCTGTCGATCGATATCTCGACAGGTGAATCGATCGCTGAGCGAAAGGTGTATCGATCGATATCTCAAAAGGATGTCAATTGACTCTTTTTCTGTGTCAACATACGATAGTTGAGGCCATAAATCTAGATTATTTAACCAGTGATACATCACTTGAGTTAAGCGGCTGAGATCTATAGTATCATGCAAGCAACTTGTTAAAGCATTTATAGAATTTATAATCTTCATTCCTGAATAAAAGCCCTATGTCTAGCACTCTTCATCACATTTAAACAACCCATCATAATGTTAGTTAGAGCAACTACTTTGCTCATTTTAGGAATTGTTATTTTTATTTCCATCTTATAAACCAATTTCACCTAGGATTGATTAATAGATTTTATTTAATTGGTTCCCTAGGTCCTCGTGATTCGATCCCTAAGTACTACAGCTGTACCTCTTATTTGAGAGAGTAAGCTCTACTTGGTAATTTGAGCACTATCACCATGACAATTTATTTCCCCTCGCCAGGAATTCCAATAATCCACTATTCTGGATCATATTAATAAAAGAAATAAAGGTATCTGGATGTCTCAAAGCTCCTCCCTCATTTTCATGATTACCAGTAATCTCATTAAAATCCCCTATCAGAAACCATGGATCCGATCTTGCTAGACCATATCTAGTTAATCGTTCCCATACTTGTTCTTGTAATTTCTGTACCGGTTCACCGTAGACAAAAGTCATAAAAATCTTCTTCCCAAGAGCTACAGCTTCAACATCTATCATTCTGTTGTTGGAAAATAAAATCTTAGTTTGATGCTCATTATTGTAGAAAAGAGCCAATCCTCCACTCGTTCCTATTGGGTCCACGGTCACAATATTGTCGAAACCAAAATGTGATTGAAACGCTTGTACGAACCCAAAATCTTTTTTTGTTTCCGAAAGAAATAAAAAATCTGGCTTATTTTTGTACCAGATTTCTCGTAAGTAGCTAATAGTCCATTTACTTCTCATCTCTCCGCAATTCAAACTGAGCACTTTCATAAAAAAAAAATTAAATTGCTCCCCAGAGCTATTTGAAACAGGTATGATGAGACCTTTATTCGAACCCTTTATATTTTCCATTTTCCTTATATGAATCAATGGTACATATATCCACCAAAACTCTCTTAATCCTTGTCTATATTTTGCCAAGAAATATTCCCACTTATCCTTTGTGTCGTTCCGCCAATGATAATCAATTTTACTTGTAGTCAGATTAAACCAATACGCCCAAAGGTCCACTATGACTTGTTGACCCCGATCATTATTATAACATAATGTGAAGACTTGCCAACCTGGTACGAACGGTAATATCACCGAGATATAAGAAAACCTGTCTAAGTTCCAAGATTCCTTTAGTAATTGCCAGCACAAGCTTTTGCCACCCAATTCTCTAGTTTGATGTATCGAAAGCCATAAATCCTTGAGATATTCCTCATCTCTACTATATCTTCTGAAAGACCCCATACAGTTGCGTGATTGGGTTAAAGAGCCCCACCACCTACAACTCGCAGTGGGCGTAGGCCTTAGTCTACTACTCAAACTTTTCCTGTATAGATAAGCCTTGAGGCATACAAGAATTACCTGTTCCCACTTCCCTTGCCATTTCC
Organism: Raphanus raphanistrum subsp. raphanistrum; assembly: GCA_019706035.1. NCBI lineage: Eukaryota > Viridiplantae > Streptophyta > Magnoliopsida > Brassicales > Brassicaceae > Raphanus > Raphanus raphanistrum. Next base: position 12,723,950 of record CM033985.1, read on the forward strand.
ATTTACCTGTCATCTCGCTACACACAATGCTCCTCCCTGATCGAGAAAAATTAACTCTTCTCCATTTCTTGCCACCAAACAGAGCTAACCTGATATCAACCAAAATATTCCACCAAGTCCCATAACCAAAAGCGTCATTATTATTCCTTAGCTTACCAAGAGACTTACAACTTTGAAACGAAGAAGTGGATACCCCCACTACAAGAACCAGAATAAAACAAAAAAACAGAAAAACAACTATTGCTCATCGAGCTTATTTGAACCAGAATAAAACTTAACACAACAGGCTTCCCTTGCCATCTTTTCTTCTTATAGTCGTGATCCATAACACTTAACTATTTGGTTGCTCTCTTCCGGGGTTTGCAGTTCCCTTGTCTTCCCCCCGCTTGGATGTATCACCGTGGCGAGTACTCGACTTTGCTGGAGCTTTCTTGCGAGGAGATACCAGAGCACTGGCATTCCTCATTTTAGTGCTACCTGCAACACTTATGTTTCCTTTGAAGAGTCTCTTGCGGGTGCCAGTCTTCTTAGCCATCTCCTTTGCCTCTTTTTCTTTATCTTCCTCCTTAGCATCGTTAACCTCCTCTTGCTGAATCTGCATTCCATCATCTTTTCCCATAAGCTCTTTATCAGTTTTCTCATCCGTTAACTCATTGAGAATATCATCCCCATCCATATCAATCCCATTTTCAAGAAGAGATGCCTTGATCTCCTCCATGTCCATAATCTCCTCTTCTCCATCTTCAAACTGATCCACATTGAATTGTTGATCAGAGTGTGCTCCTTGCTCCACATAAGCCATGTTGGATATGACCTTTGGCCCGTCTGCTTAGGTCTCCAATAATGCCGCTTGAAACGCAGCAGACGGCTGATCCGCCGGCCGTTCTTGTGAAGCCCTGATCTCACCCTCCTCCTGAGCTTCCATATCTTCCTTGTTTGCCGACTCGTTCCTCCTATGCCCTTTGACCCCTCTATCCTTAGTTTCCTGATCACCTGATCTTCTTTCCTCCTGGCCCTTATACCGAGATCGATTTTTGTTGTCTTCTCCATTGTAGTTTCCCCGAGTGTTGTAAGTCTTTTTAGTGCCTCTGTCCATTCTCCTTACCCATTTAGAATCTGTTCTCTCCTCCATCTTTCCTTTACCCTTGCTATAATACTCTCTTGCGTCCCTTCCTTTCCCATACTGATGCTGGTTCCCCATGCCGTTAAGGAGCACACTTTTGTAGCTCCTAGCTCTGTCATCATGTTTCCCCCCCTCTATCCACCCGCCATCGTCAACCCTTGTCTCTGCTTGCTTAAATGGCTCCGCAGTAGTAACCTCTATCTTCAGTGGACATTTCTCATCCTTGTGACAGAGGCTTCCACACCCTTTGCAATATCCAAATAGTTTTTCATATCTCAAAGAGACTGAAACCTCCTTGCCATCATAAAACTCACCTCCCTTGAAATCAATCGAGGTTTCAAAACACAATTCAGAGAATGCATCCACCACCACTTGCACTCTTGAGTGCCTCACATCCAACACCACCGTTGTTCCAGTCGCATCCCCAATACTTTGCATAGTTGATAGAACCAAAATCGGGATCACTCTTTCGGTAAGATTGGTATGGACTCTGATCCGGAAGGATAGAGAACTGGTGGGATGAATGGTGACACAATGGGATGCGGAAAGGCCCAATGATACTACCAGACTTCAGTTGTTGCCGGATGTGACGCACCGGTCCAACAAAGGAAGGATCGAGACTTGGAGATAACCTCACCAAGAAACTAGAAATGTTCTAAGCAAAGAACAAAGAGTAAAAACTCAAAAAAAGAAAGGAAATTCGTTGATGTATTGCAATGACAAAGGGGGTACATTTTATAGTGTTTCTAGTCAAAGAGAATAAAAGAAAAGTGCAGAAAACAATGCATAGAAAACATAAATTTGACTAGATCTAGTCAAAGTGTGGAAAGCAAGGAAGACTAATCAAAGTGCGGATTCTGATGTTGACTAGTCCAGATTCAGAAAGAAGTCCAGGTTCATGCTGGTCATGCACACCATGCTGGGAAGGATACAGACACATGCGGGACGATCCACATATGTCTGAATTCGCGAGAACTGAACATCACCTGATTTGTACATGGCATAACTCCCTCATCTAAACTCCGTTTGATATGATTCTTCTTCGAGGAGTTCCATAATTGAGTTGAGCACATTCTCCAAGTGGTTTCAAGCGAAGAAACATCATCGTTTAGAAGAAGATATGCTTCGAACAATGAACATATATCTATGTTGCTTCTCGGGTGGTTTGATGGTCGAACCAGCTCGGAAGGTCGAACCAACTTGCTCAGCTCGTCTGGGTGGGTGTTAGTCCAGCTCAGCTCGTCCATGATAGTGTCAGTCCAGCTCACTTGAGTATTCAGCTCTTCCAAGATTGCATAGATGATAAGGGAATTGGCATAATCTGATGAGAAAACCTCGGCTAGGTCTAGCTGGTCGACAAGGTCACCACCTTGGGCCGTGTCCATGAACCAAGCAGGACGGTGCTGGATTTTGGGTGCATCATACTCTCCCTCTTTAAAAAGATTTGTCCTCAAATCCATTTTACCTGTATCAAAAGGAAATAAATCAGATTCAAAGGAATTAAAATTCAAGGAAAATTCAGTGAATGAAAAGTTTGGACAGAAACTTCCTTGGTGGTTTGAACTTGTTTCCCTCAAGTAAATCCAAGTCCTTTGGCGTCCATCAGTGCTTCCTCTCCTTGCGAAATGATCATGCTTATCCTGTTCATTCAAAACAACTAGAGAAACCACATCAAATCTGCGAAAGAAATAATCAAAAGATTTCTCTATCCTTAAGACATCAAAAACAAGATCCAAACTCTTAGGATAATCATCAAGCACGTGGGTATACATCAAGAAAGTGAACTGATTGCCCAAAATCGGTTTACTAATTTCAAAATCAGGCCAAGGTGTGAAACTGTTAGAAAAAGAATGAGACAATGCTAAATCTGAAAGCTTTTCATCATGAACGAAATCAAAAGGTTTTTTTGAATGAAGTAATTTCGGTTCATGCTCTTTTCTACACCAAATCTCTTTCAAAGCACATCTCAATGAAAACAAATCATGAAATGGTAAAACGTTTTTCAACCAAGTAAAGATTTGTTTTTGCTTAGAAATTCTCGGTTTCAAAACATTTTCATGAAGAGAAGGGACAATCAACCCTTGATCCTTACAGTGCTTTTGGTTTGGACATGAGGTGGACTGAGGAAACACCTTTGGTTCAGTTCTGGCAGATTGCTCCAACAGTTTCAGTTCCTGTGACAAAGAAACAAGACTACTCGGCTGTACCGGTTCAAGATGGTTAACTTCATCACAAAACTGTTTATTTTCAGGCACCATATCAGAATAAGAAGAAGAAAGTAAACACTTAGCTTACAAGAATTTTCTGAGAAAGATTTGTGTCAGACATGACTGTGTAGATTGATCTCCTGGTCACCAAGGTCTGGTTTGAAGCTGATTGGATTGGCTAGATTCCCATTGAAGCAAGTGTAGAACATGTTTGGCCGGTTTTGGAGAATGGATCATAACTTCATGATTCCGTGGCCATTTTTCCTGATATTGAGCTTTCTGGAAAGAGGAGAGACTCATATTTAATCCTACGATTAGCTTTGGCTCAGGCCGCTTCTTCACAAGGCTTGAATCTCCTTCAAAAGCTGGGTACTCGCAGATAGATGGACTGGAAAACCACCTGTTTGAAAAATTCATAACTCCTTCTTCCGTGAAGATTTTCAAGTGATTCCAAGCCTCAGTGAATCCTTGGGGAGTTGGTTTTCTAGGTAAATTAGAGTCAAGACGAAAGACCTTCTGTACGTCGAGATATTCGCTTTGGACTGAACCTATGTCGCTAGCATCTCCAAGGTGGCCAGTTTGAGTGGATGTATCAATGCATCTTCAAATTTCAGGCTGACAAGCATGGTCAATGCTTTCTCTTCTCTGAGGCTGAACCTGTTTATCTTGGACACTCAAAACAAACATTAAAATACCAGGATCATATGTGCAAGACATGTACTTGTGCAAATCAGAAATCAAGCTATCTTTTCCAAGAACAAGTAGCACACATTTCAGCCTGTCAAGATGCACATCAAAATAAACATTACAGACCAGAATGGTGTCAAGGCTCGTGGTTTCATAGTTCCTAAAGAACAATTTCACAACATGCACAAGTTTCTCAGATTTAGAAAACAAAGGATCAAGCTCAAACTGAGAATTACTTTTCCAAGGCTCAATATGTTTTTCAAAGAAGGTGTTGCAAATCAGAATGCTTTCAAGGCATGAAACACCATAGAACATATTCAAGACGAGCCTATGTTGATCATATTCAGAACACAAAAGCTTTAGATCAAGATCAGATTCAAAATAAGAAGGGGCAGGTTTCAAATCAGAATCACAACAAAAATCGGTTTCAGTTCTAAGTGATTTCTGTTCTAGCAAAGTCTTAACCATAAATTCGTCTAAGGCACAAGGGAATGCAAAAAAATCACCAGTGATCAGTCCATGACTAGAGAAACTCAGATCAAACCAATTATCCTTGAAACAAACAAAGGAATCACAAAGTTTTCGGAAACAAAAGTCTGGTTGTTGCAAAACAAGCTCAAATGATTTCTCAAGATGATCAAAACCTTTGTGATGTTTTAGAAACTGATCAAAACTCAAAACAAGACCAGAAGAGATGTCATTGTCATTTAGAAAACGTTTTTGATCAAAGAGTTTATCAGGTTCAAGTTTCTCAAAAGAATGAATCATGTTATCAAAAATGGAATTTGACACACAAAATTCTTTCACATTGTCTAGACCAAAACTTTTGACATTATGAGAACTGATTCCAACAAACAATTCAGGCAGAGAATAAATCAAATCAAGTTTCTCACAGTGCTCTTGAATGTCAGTGGATAAAAGGGGAGGAGTTGTGCCGGGATCAAAGCAAAGATGACTGTCTATGTTGATGCTTAGTGCTTCCTCATCAAAGACTGGACCAGGTTCGTCCTCCTCATCAAAGACATGACCTAGATCATCATCCAAAGGTGTCCTAGTGCCAGGAAGTCGTCCATGATATGGATGGTTGAATGGCTCTTCCTCAAAATCCTGTAAATTAAGAACAAGACTGCTCGGAAGTTCCGGCTCAAAACATGTTAGTCCATCATCAATCATAAAATCAGATTTTGGAGAAGGAAGATCACATTCATCCTCACAGGTGATCAAACTTCCAATTAGCTCTTCATCGGATTCATCATAAATGGGTAAAGAATCTGAAAAATCTTTAAGCTTTTCAAAATGGTTTTCAGATTCACCTTGAGTTTTCTCACTGATGAACAAGGATGGCTCAGCCACAGGTGCACGTGTGGATGTGCTCTTCTTGTGGCTCTTGCTGACGTCCTTGAGAGCTTTCATCATTCCCTTCTCAAAATTATCACAAAACTATTGGACATCAAACTGGAGCAATCGCCTCTTTGGATCAGCCACATCTCTAGATGGTCTAGAATGCTCTTTACATCTTTGGTTTGGCTTTTTCTGCACACTAACAAACTCATCAAAATTATTGAAAGGATATTTAAATGGAGTTTGAGAGGCAGAATGTCGTGGGGGGTTTCTCCTTGCTACTTTGCCTTAGAAGACCAAACATCTTAACCTGAAAATCTCAACACAAAAGTTAGATAAAAAATCTCACACTCTCAAGTGTTTGATCCTCACCCACAGAAGTGTTTCTCTCAGATTTATGGTATCAGAGCCACTCTTCCGGTAACTCTATTTCTATCTATTTTTCTCATCTCTCCATTTCTTCTAAACACTTCTTCATCTATCTATCTATCTTGAACCCGGGCCCCTCATTACCCCCATAAAAAAATAAGATCTAAGTTTATGCAGTAAAAAAAAAATTATAAAAAAAAAAAGTTTCAAAGTTTGTTTGTTTGTGGTGTGGTGGTGGAAGAGAAAGCCTACTGGCCGAAGAGAAATCCGGCCTTTGAGGTGGTTAAGGCGGGTTCCCCTTTAAATCTCTTATCTTTCTTTCTTAAACACTTTGACCTTGCTTGGATTTGCCCATTGGGATTCTTGATCTGTTCTCTTAGAACCTTGAGAAGAAACTTGTGTGATCACCATAAAGTCTGAGAGAAAACACTTGAGTGGGTGAGATTAAACACTTGAGAGAGTGAGGAATTTTATCTACTAACTATGATAGAACCAAAATCGAGCACCGTTCTTTTTGTTCATGGACACTAACCAAAATGGCGATCTTGTCAACCAGCTCGACCAAACCGAGGTTTCACCATCAGTTCATGAAGATCACCCGACCAACCAGCCCGACCAGCCCGCGTGCGTCCTTGTCCTTACGCGATGAACCCGATCATCATGGATGAACCTGGACACTTGGACGAATCTTGACCAGTCTACATCAGAATCCACAATCTTGACCAGACTTCATCATTTTCCGCAACCTTGACCAAGACTACATCAATTTCTACAACTTTGACTCTCTAATAATTATTTAGTCAAATGTTGTATTTTCTAGACATATTTTTCCGCCCTTTATTTATGTCTCTCTTTGACTACATCTAGTATAAATATGTAGTCACTTTCATGAATAAAAGCAGATCAATTTGGTTTTTTATTATTTGTTCTTCTTCTCTGAGTGAGAGAGATTTCTTAGATAGTTCATCGGTGTGAACCGGCTTGTTGATTTGGTGGTCAGCCAATCAGCTTTGTGTGTTATTTGGTGGTTAGCCAACGCACATTCATCCGTTCTTTGGTGGTTAGCCTTAGATCGTGGGTATATCAAGAGTCATTCCGCACCTCTTGACGATCCTATCAATACATCCCAGTTCCAGAAGTGTCTTCGCCTTCTCGGTTCATATCAAACACCGGCCAAAGCCATCCTTCCCGATTTTGGGTCTATCATTTGGTATCAGAGCCACTTTGGCTGGTTTGTTTTCTATCTTCTTTTCACCTTCTCATCGCTTCATCATTTCTTATTTCTTTTTTGATCCGGGCTGTTCCTTTACTCCCTTGTGATCACCATTTTAAAAAACAAAAAAAAATCAGAAAAAAGAAAAAAAAAGAAAAAAAAGTAAAAGATTGGTTTGAATCACTTGGAGTGGTGGAAGAGTAATCCTGCTGGCTGAAGAGAAACCCAGCCTTAGGACAGTTAAGGTGGATCCACACAAAACAAAAAAATCTCTTCATCTTCATTTGTTTTCTTTTTCCACAATGTTTGTTTTGGGTTTTTGATTGCTGAATTTTGACTGCCTATCATCCTTTGAACCAGTAAAAGAACTCTGAGTGATCACCTAAAATCGAGAGCTAAACACTTTGAGAGTGTGAGGATTTTATTTGCTAACTTGGTTGTTAAGTGTTTTCAGGATGTTTGGACTTCTCAAGAAATCAAAACCACAACAAGATGTCTACTTTCCTTTTAAGACTGTTTTCGAAAAGGAGCAATTAATTTTTGATAAGAAACAGTTTTCTGCTAATATGTTTGATTTTGTGCAGAAACAAATGAAGAGACAAAACAGGTCCGATGATGAGAAGTGGGTCAGAAGTGGTGATTGTCCCGTCACCAAAAACAAGAGAAGCAGCCGCAATATGTTTGATCAGAATGAGATTCAGACTTATGCCAGTTTGGAGAAGATATTGCATAAGGCGATTCATGCTGTCCGGCAACTCAAAAAGAAGGGAAACACCAACACTTTTTCAGCACCAAAACAGCAATGTAAGTCTTCTTATCTTTCAAATTCTAATTTTAAAACTAATGAGATTTCTTTTGATAAAAGCAAAGCTGTGAAATCCACAAGCAAAGCTCTTTCTACCAGGTGCTTCAAATGCCATAGGGTCGGTCATTATGCCAACAAGTGCCAAAAACAGAAACCATTGGTGACCTTGAAGAACGTTGAAACCGAGCCATAAAAAGAAGTTGAAACCGAGCAAGAAAAAGAAGGACTTTCAGATCCATTGCCAATTTTCGATGAGTACCCACACGAACCGAATGAAGGGTCAGATGGAGAGCAAAACCGTGGTCATCAAACAAACCAAGAAGAATCTTTGTCCGTTCAAGAGCCGGACCAAACCCAAGGTGAGCAATGTATTGATTATGATTCTTGTGCTTATACCCCTTTTCCTTTTAATGTTCCAGATTTGAGGACAAATCTTTTTGAAGAGGGAGAGTATGATAGAACCAAAATTGAGCACCGTTCTTTTTGTTCATGGACACGAACCAAAATGGTGATCTTGTCAACCAGCCTGACCAAACCGAGGTTTCACAATCAGTTCATGAAGATCACCCGACCAACCAGCCCGACCAGCCCGCGTGCGTCCTTGTCCTTACGCGATGGACCCGATCATCATGGATGAACCTGGACACTTGGACGAATCTTGACCAGTCTACATCAGAATCCACAATCTTGACCAGACTTCATCATTTTCCGCAACCTTGACCAAGACTACATCAATTTCTACAACTTTGACTCTCTAATAATTATTTAGTCAAATGTTGTATTTTCTAGACATATTTTTCCGCACTTTATTTATGTCTCTCTTTGACTACATCTAGTATATATATGTAGTCACTTTCATGAATAAAAACAGATCAATTTGGTTGTTTATTATTTGTTCTTCTTCTCTGAGTGAGAGAGAGTTCTTAGCTAGTTCATCGGTGTGAACCGGCTTGTTGATTTGGTGGTCAGCCAATCAGCTTTGTGTGTTATTTGGTGGTTAGCCAACGCACATTCATCCGTTCTTTGGTGGTTAGCCTTAGATCGTGGGTATATCAAGAGTCATTCCGCACCTCTTGACGATCCTATCAATCCATCCCAGTTCCAGAAGTGTCTTCGCCTTCTCGGTTCATATCAAACACCGGCCAAAGCCATCCTTCCCGATTTTGGGTCTATCAATAGTAGCCACTGTCCTGAAAGCCATTGGGACCCCAAGCACACGAACCCAAAATGTTATCTCCGACGGGAAGGTCTGTGGCTTCTTTGGCTGCCATCTCGCCAGCGCAAGCATCCAATAGTAGAAATGGAAAGGCTGGAGCATCATGACCGCTTGAATATCCTCCTCCGTTTGAAAATCAAACTGGAACTTCCCGTGCCCCAAATCAGCCCCCACAACCCGGTCTTCCAGCTTCCAGATCTTTGGAAGGTTCTGTAGCAGTGTCTTCATGTCTTGCTCCGGAGGATTCATGCATCTCCCAATGAGGGTCTGAGCATATGTCTTTATCAACTCCGAGTTATCAAAATGAGGGACCGAAATTTTGAGGTGTTTCCTCATCCCCTCACCACTCTTCATCACACCAGAATGCCCAACCAACTGACTCTGCGTCATGATAACAAAGGAGAAAAGTAAAATTTTTGCTCTGTAAGTATAAGAATATAATGATGAAACCGTAATACTCTCTACTCTGCTCCCTCGAGCCCTTTTATAATTCCTATTATCCTTTGAGAATCTTTGTATCCCGTCACAATAATTGCTTGATATGAAAAAATCAATTCGCTCCTCTTGAGTCCAATCAACGATTCTAGTGGTTGATGAAACCTCTAAGATTGCCTTTACAAATCCTTCCCCTATCCCCAATTTCGAAAGCCCAGAGATTTTATTTCCATATATGAATCTTTTCATAATCAGAATGATAAGATACAATCGAGATGGAGATTATGGAAATTGAATACCTTTCTCCCCTGTCGATCTTGCCAAAAAACCAATCAATATGAAGATCCTCCTTAATAACCGCAAGAAGAAATCAAATCCCTCATATATCCTCCTTCCCGATTTGAAATCGAACCCTTTAAGGATCGGGTTGATTTTCCCCATCAATTCTCCCTGATCATTGCCTTTGTCGCGAACACCTTCCCTTCCGTCTGATCTCCCGATTCCGGGATCCCACCACCGCCAAACCATCGAAAACTAATGAGAACCCTAAGTCTTGTATATATTTGAACTCTTATTACTAATTGTTATGAGATTTAAGTCAAATCGAACTTGTTAAACCAAATCAAAAAAATAAAACTAAAAAAAATACATTTATGGTTTTATTTTTCCCAAACCAATAAATTTAAAATAAAAATAATAATTTCTCAATGGAAACTAAATTTTCCTTTTACAATATAAAATATTATATTTAGTGATTTTATTTCTGCACATGACGAAAGAAAACTCCTAGTTACAAACGAATGAAAACAGTTTGTTTTAACTATATAAACAAAAATAAATTAATTTTATGGTATCTAAATAAAAGTTAACAAAAATATCAGGTACTAAATTCAGATTAAACAACAATAGTTTCAATTTACTTTGATAAAAACACATAAAAGCAGAAGTAAATCTTGATAACTTAAAAACAAACATATTAGAAGAGCTACACAGTCAAAATTAAAAACAGAACATAACTCGATTCGAATCATCCCAACAATTGTATTAAAAGTTTAATCAATTACTACGAAACTAAAATTGAATCTATTTACAACAAACAAGTTCAATGGAAAGAGATGGTAAAATGGAAAGAGATGGTAAAATGAAGAAAACCATTTATAAGATTAAAGGTAAAAGACGATTTATTATTTCCATACGAGAAGTATCGTATAGTAATAAATACATACAATTTTTAACGTTTCGTTCTAATTCCAATCTGAAATACTAAAACATGTATCTCCATAAATCGGTTTACTACTCAAAATTTTAAAACATAACTAGTTGCTAACTTAACTGAATCGACCACAATCTGATTATTAAAATTTACCAAAAACTTGATTCGGAGGTTGGGTCAAGTTGTATTTAGACCTCATGTTGGGTCTGGTTTTTAATTTGGTCCAAGACATACTAATTTGGTATTGGTTTATGTTTTTAATATTATGCCTCAGGCTCACGCTTTAAATATTTCCAAGCGTTCGATTAGATGCATATGCTTAATGAGATTTATAATTATTTTCTTACACAAGCTTAAAGACTTATTAATATTTGTTTGGTTAACTCGAATCTCGTATATAATAATATATACATATAGTATGTAACTGTTATGCTTTTATTAAGAAAATATAGACTATCACATAAATCGGATTACAAATATTGATGAACTGAAAATATCTGATGAGTGAACAAATTTTGCGTATATATCGATGACATGTCATATTAATCTATAAGACATGTCATCGATTTTAATAGCCATGTCATATTATTTTAGTGAAAATGATTGTAGAGAAGACATGTGGCAAAATCACTTCTCAAATATAGTTTAGGGTATGTAAAATTTCATAATTATCAAAGATTAAAATTAAAAATATTTATAAAATCTGTAGATATATATAAGAAACTAATGATTTTACGATTTAGTTTAATTTTATGATTTAATTTTAAAAAGTTTCTAAAAATATGTATATATTTTTGAAATATTTTTAATTTAAATGATATTTCGAAATTTGAAATGCCATAATTGAATATATTTATTTTAATGATGATTTATGAGTTATTACTATATTTTAAAAAAATCCAAAAATATAAATCGAAAATAAATGTAATATATGAGTTATTACCATATTTAAAAAAGTTTACCAAAAATATAAATTAACATTAAATATAACTGTCCATGTCATATTAATCTATAAGACATGTTATCAATTTTAGTAGTTATGTCATATTATTTTTGTGAGAATAATTGTAGAGAAGACATGTGGCAAAATTACTTCTCAAATATATTTAGTTTACTGATGATTTATGAGTTATCACCATATTTTAAAAAATTCCAAAAATCGAAAATAAATGTAATATATGAGTTATTACCATATTTTAAAAAGTTTACTAAAAATATAAATTAACATTAAATATAATAATTGTCCATGTCGTATTAATCTATAAGACATGTCATCAATTTTAATAGTCATGTCATATTATTTTTGTGAAAATGATTGTACAGAAGACATGTGGCAAAATCACTTCTAAAATATAGTTTAGGGGATTTAATCTTTTGAGAAGTATAAACTGCTCTGATGTCATCATTGTGCTGGAACTCCGATCTTCGTTGCTCTGCTCTCTATTGATGAGATAAGTATTTTTTTTTTCTTCTTTTTCATGCTTTATATACAAGAATTTGATTAGATAAAAATAACTTATATAAAAACTGAGAAATATATGTTGCTCCACACAAAGCTTAAATAACATGAAAATAATTAAGTTATTTTATCCATGAAATATACTGATACAAGTCTAAGCTATCAAAAGCTCACAAAACTTCAGAATAAACAGATCTTAAACTAAGGGAGATATCAATATGATAATGGGTCGAAGAACACCACAAAGACTGCGTTTGGCCTTTGGTACAACTCAAATACTCAAGCTCTTGGAGATACTGGTCTCAACAAGACAAGAGAAACAAAGTTTTACAAGAGAAAACTTTAAAGTGAAACAAAAGTTTCATTTTCGTTCATTATTTCAAGTCTCATTACAAAGAAGCAAATGCTAGAGCTTTTATAAGCTCGACCAAAGCTGGTCAAATACAAATAAATCAACATATAAAAGAAAATAATAATCAGAATAAATGATAGTTCAATCAAATGTTTGATTGGTATGACCATTATTGCTTGATCTTGACCAAGTAAGGAAATCTGTGAAGCTCCTTGTATCTAGACAGCTTTGGGAGGTAAAATGATACAAGCCTAAGCTATCAAAGGCTTACAAAACTTCTGAATAAATGGATCTTAAGCTAAGTGATATATATCAATATGATGATGGGTCGAAGAGCACCACCAAGGCTGTGTTTGGCCTTTAATACAACTCAAATACTCAAGCTCTTGGAGGTACTGGTCTCAATAAGATAAAAGAAACAAATTTTTACAAGAGAAAACTTCAAAGGGAATTAAAAGATTCATTATTTCATGTCTCCTTAAAAAGAAGCAAATGCTAGAGCTTTTATAAGCTCGAAAAAGGCTGGCCAAATACAAATAAATCAACATAAAAAAAAATAATAATCAGAATAATTGATTGCTCAATCAAAAGTTTGATTGGTATGGCCATTATTGCTTGATCTTGACCAAATAGGGAAATCTGTGAAGTTCCCTGTATCTAGAAAGCTTGGGGAGGTAAGTGAGCTGTTTGAGAACCAAATTAATCATCTGGAGAATCTTCAACACGAGCTCATCCAGCCCTAGAGAGATATGTGGTGCCTTGAATGTGACAGGTTCCAAATAAGGCAAGTCGAAAGCTGGTTTGACCGGTTTTGGGAAATTAAGCATATCTTTAAATTCCCATGACCATTTCTCCTCGTATTGAGCTTGTTCGAAAGCTAAGAGATCCATCCTGAAGCCTCTAATTGGTTTTAATTCAGGCCGTGCCTTGGTTGGGTTGAAATACACTTTCAAAGGCATGTACTCGCTGATAGATGGGCTGGGGAACTTCAAGATTGTAAAATCCATATATTTCTGATCCTTGAAGCTTTTAATGTGATTCCAATTGTATCTGAAACCTTTATGCATGTAGAATCCATGACAATTGGGTTCATGGAGAAACATATCCCGGTTGGTGAGATATGCCGTTTTGAATGAACATATGTCCTGGTCGGTTCTCCGGTTTGTTGAGTTGTGCATCTGATTGGCTTCTGGTACAGCTACGGTTTTAGATATTGCTTCAGCTTCTGGTTTAATAACCACGTACTCATTCCTGACAGTTGATATGAGAATATCATCAGTTGATATCAGGACCGCATCATATACAAAGATTGGTTTAACCTTATTAAATAGCATTAAAATAAGATTTATTCCATATAATAATTACTATAGTAGTACTATTTATTTCTTGAAGTAAAATATTTATAATAGTATATATCTCTATATATCTTGAAATTTATTATATTACCATCATCTGTTGGGTTTTAAATTTAAGGCTTGACCATAAAAGACCTATAAGTTTTGGAGAACAATCCAAAGAGACGTATGATCGTCTGAATATGATAACCTAAAGCTCATTATATATTTTGCATCTAAAGATTATAAGACCTGGAGTCTGTAAATATAATGCAACTACTTTGGATATAAGGTCAAGACCAAAGAATTTTCTGTTAGAACTCATATTCTCATTTGAAGTTGAGAATAAAGATGGTAATAAAGAAATGATATAAGTTAATCATCTAAATATGAAAGAAAATAATTGTGAGTACAATGTCTTAGTATCAAGATTATTGGGAGCTCTAGAAGAGCAGATACATATATGTCTATGGGAACAAAACATATATTTTCCCAAGTCTCAAAGATAAAAAGGATCTAACATATAAAACATGACCTTAAGTGGGGGTATGTTGTTTATTTTTAGTTGAGATTCAATTCGAGATTAACAAAAATGTAGTGTTGTCATCTCGAGGAGGAGAATTAGAGAATCTCACATCCTTATTAAGTGGAACATCCAGAATTATGTTCATGCTGGAAAGAGACTTAATGAGTCATTTATAAAATAAAACCAAGGGATTTTATATCTATAATGTTAAGACATTAAGTAAGGGGAAATGTTGAATACTTTCAATCAAGAGTATTACCCAAGGCATCTACTGTATTGTACTACACAATGAATAAAAATGGAGATGAATGTAATAGTAAACCCGATGTTTACTGAAAGTGTAATATTTGGTAAACCGGTTGTACCACCCCGGTTTAGTAATGATGCGAAAGATAATCATATAGACATTCGTTGAAGAACCAGAAGATTCTTTCGAATGGTCTGTCATATGTTGCTTGCTTACAAGGCAATATAAGAATTGTTTTCACCAGTCAAATAGATTTGAAATCTATTTATGCATTTGAAATCTATTTATGCAAGGAAATGTTTGTGGGCTTGATCACCCACTGGTGGACTGATCATCCACCATATATAATGCATCGACAAGAAGGTCATATTTATCTTTGTCATAGATCCGCAACATGATATATGCGAGACTAATTAGTAATAATAATGAATTCACAAGACTTTGGTGATTATTTTATGCAACATGATGAACATTTTGTAGCTAATGTTCATATGTATGATGTAGCAATATTGATTCGCATAATGCCAAAGAGTAATTAAGAACTCTTCCCATCAAATTGGTTTTGGGTCAGAACCAAAGATTCCCATCTAGAAATTTTTGGATAAGTTGTAGTTGCTTCACCACACCGGTAAAAGATGGGACCTCAAATGAGGTTATGAATATGTTGGATATGATCTCCGTTGACGATAAAATCTAGAAGATTTTATCAAATTTATGAAAAAACTCAAAGTTAGTATATCCAACATGATATACCATGAATTTGACCCACTTTTAGTCATGGTATATTAGTGTTTTAGGATATATTCTATCTATATTTGGATCTATATTGCATATTTATAGGTTCAGGAGCTAATGGAAGAAAGATGATGATTTTGGAGCATTTTAGAGCACTTTAGAGTTCATACCCGAGAGGACCATATCGACCATCCGAGGTCGACAAGGAGAGACGAGCCCCGATCGATGCACACTCAGTGCTTTCGATCGATACTTAACCGCATAAGCCCGGATTTGGTCACAGCCGACTTGAAGCCCAAGACACCATCTATTTACCAAAACGCCCGTGACAAGTTTTAACCTAATTTTTATAGTATTTATATCTTGCCTATGTGTTTTGGCACAGACACAGTCATTACAAGAGTTTTCTTATAGTTTCTTTGTTTTTGGTGAGAGAGAGAGTATCAAATTGAGACCAATCTTGAACACATTTTTCTATTTTATATTATGAAGCTTTTTATGATTACGTTTCTGCTTTGCTTAGCCATGTCTGAGTAAACAACTTTGTTAAATTTAGGATTCAAATAGGTATGAGGGATTACCCCAAAATATGAATACTGATATACCATGGATTTTACCCGTTTTTAACCATGGTATACTAGTATTTTATTATATATTTAATACGTTTTCTAGCCTGTTAGGTATGTTTTCAGGTTCAGGAGCATTTTGTGAGAAAGTGATATTTTTGGAGCATTTTGAAGTACAAGAGATGATATACCTAAGTTGACCATTCAAGACAAAGTCGGAAGTCAACATTGCGATTATGATGGATCGATACTCATCTAGAGTTGTCGATCGATGTAGCTGAGAAGATCCGCGTACTAGAAGATTATAATCGATCGATACACATCCAGTGTTGTCGATCGATATCAAGGACGAAATGGTTTAGCCGACTACTTCACCAAGACTTCACCAAATTACGAGATTGCCCCTGACGAGTTTTTAACCTAATGGAAATGCTTAAATATTCCTGCTAAGTGTTTTTTGACGGCAAGCTTTAAACAACCTTCAAGAGAAAAGCAGAGAGTGTGAGAGAGAGACTAGAGTTTTATATTGTTTTGAGAGATTGGAGAGATTCCTCATCTCCTTTTGTATTTCTACTTATTTATATCTATGCAATTCTTTCATCTACCTATTGTCATGAATTGCTTAGCTATGTCTGAGTAGTCTACTTGTTAGATCTAGGGTTTAAATAGGTTTGTGGGATTAGCCCCAAACTATAACTGCTAAGTTGTGGTACTCATCAAATGGATTGCACCCTATGCTTGTTTTAGATTAGCTAACTAGAACATAGATCACTAGGATCTTTGATTATCTTGAATTATCCATTTGAACTTGCATGTCTCCCGTTGAGAAGAGCGACAACTCCTCCTTGAGACCTTGTGTTCATATTCGGCTCGCGCCTAGGCAGATCTAGAAGCCGTCGATCGATATCCCGACAGGTGAATCGATCGGCGCTGCGAAAGGTGTATCGCTCGATATCTCAAAAGGATATCGACCGACTCTTTTTTTGCGCCAACATTACGACAGTTGAGGCCAGAGATCTAGATTATTTAACCAGTGATACTTCACTTGAGTTAAGCGGCTGAGATCTATAGTACCATGCAAGCACCTTATTAAAGCATTTACAGAGATTATAATCTCCATTCCTGAATAGAAACCCTATGTCTAGCACACTTTATCACATTTAAACAACCTATCATATTGTTAGTTAGAGCAACTACCTTGCTCATTTTAGGAATTGTTACTTTTACTTTCATCATATAAACCAACCTTGCCTAGGATTGATTAGTAGATTTCATTTAATTGGTTCCCTAGGTCCTCGTGATTCGATCCCTAAGTACTACAGCTGTACCTCTTATTTGAGAGAGTAAGCTCTACTGGGTATTTTGAGCACTATCAAATTTGGCGCCTTTGCCGGGGAGCTTTGATCGCCATTAGATTTAATCTTATTAATCTTAGGTTTTTCTTTTTACCCCCTTTCTAATTGAAAATTTTCTTGTCTTTTCAGGTACATGCCCAACAGTACCAGAAGCAACAAGGAAAATCAACTATTATTCTCAGAGGATCCTGCACACTTGGAACGCTCAATCCGCAAAGATCTACACTCCGCATCGATCGACAGAACCACAGTACCGTCAACTGATACTCACGTTCAACCGTCGACCGACACTCAGACATCACCGTCGACCGATACCGTTTGCCGATCCACATCGTTCGATACTACTCATCGTACATCGATCGACACTACTCCGCGAAGCATGGTCGCGATTGTTATTCTCACACAGGGCGAGAATGGAAACCTGTATGACCAAGATGGTCATCTGCGTAATGAAACAGGTCAGAAGCTAGATGCACAGGGAAACATAATCTCTGAGCCTGAAGCTGATGCTACAAGAGAAGCTCAAACACGATCATTGGCAGACTATAACCGTCGAGACGAGTACTACACCAACAGATCAGCTATTCGACTTCCAGAGATTCAGAAGCCGAACTTCGAGCTCAAGCCTCAGTACTACTCTCTCGTGTCTCAGATACCTTATTCTGGGCTATCACACGAGCATCCTATGGACCATATGAAGAGGTTCGAGGATCTTATCGATGCTATTCGTATGGATGGAGTCCCTGAGGACTACCTACTCTGCAAGCTCTTCAAATACTCAGTGATTGGAGAAGCTTCGCACTGGCTCAAGCAGCTACCTACAGGATCACTGACATCCTGGGCCGACATAAAAAACGCCTTCCGGCGTAATTTCTTTGACGAGGCACGCGCTGAAGACTTAAGGAGCAAAATCGCCACTTTCACGCAAAAGCTTAGTGAGACTTTTAAAGACGCGTGGATCAGATTTAAGTTCTTCCAGCGAGACTGTCCACACCATGGATTCAATGAAGTGCAGCTGTTAAGCACATTTTACAGAGGTACCGCGTTGAGGTATCAGATGGCTCTTGATACTGCTAGCGAGGGGAACTTCAACACTAGGAATCCAATAGAGGCTGTGAGACTTATTGAGAACCTAGCCAACAGCAGAAGCACCAAGAACACTGACTCTGACAAGAAGAAATCGGTTGCAGCCATCGGAGAAGACCAGATGAATGAAGTCAGAGCCAAGATAGATGCTTTACATGCATTTCTGGGGCAGCCAGTCTGCTCAGCTGAAGAAGGAGAGGCTAGAGAAGATGATACAGAGGAAGATGTGAACTACATTGGAGGTACTGAATTTCAGAGATATGGAAACCAGAGTGGAAACATAAACTTTTTTGGCAGTGGTCAGAAGAGTAACTACAACCAGAGTTCACAGTATCGGAAACCCTTCACCAACACAAGGAACTACGACAACTCAGCTTACCAAAACCCACCGCCACCCACTCAGGAAAGTAAGTTTGATGCCATGATTGATAGAGTTCTAGAAGGTCAACAGAAGCTTACAGTAGACTTCAATGGAAAGATTGACTCTGTCTTCAACAATCTGACCACGAGGATAGACACCATTTGCACTCAAGTTAAGAAACTTGAGACACAAATTGTCCAGACTGAAGACTCTATCAGGAGGATTGGAACTTCTAAGGAAGTAGGGGAAGGAAACAGGAAACACCACGTGAATGCCATTATAGATGATGATTTCTGGCAAGTGGTGAAACATGAGAAGCTACAAGAAGGAGACTTTGAAGTGGAAAGTTCACTAAGTCTCGGTGGATCATAATGGTGTCGATCGACTGCAACTATTCCACATCGATTGACATCAACGATGTCATTTCCGGATACGACTGCAGATTGCAATGCGGTTAGGATATTGACAAAGGCTGAATTCACGGCTTCTCATCCATACCCACCCACCCACACCTACGAAGATATCGACCGACGAGACGAGCCACTCATCGATCGACACAAAAATGATAAACGTATCGATCGATCCTTTTATCCACCTATCGATCGACACGCACCTCTCACATACCGAGTGCAACTACCATCTATAGACAGCAACCGAATCAATGCACTCAGACCCACACCGAAACCACAAGCTAACCCTACAGAGATTACTGGTAACCCTTCAGACACTACACCTACATCAGAAGGAACTGAAGGAAGAAGGTTAAGGAGTAGGAAGGAGAAGATTCCTAAGAACCTTAAAAGGGAAGCTAATGAAAAAGAGATTGATGGTTTCACTAAGAGAGCTATCAGATTCCCACCAGAGAAACCTTTTGAGGAGGTTTACTTCACAAGCAGATTGTGGATGTTCTTCAGAGAAACTAGGGAGGCTGAAAATGACATTAGAAGAAGGTTTGACAATGTCAGAGAGGATATGAGGAAACGGATTACTTTGCAGAAGAAGAGTGATCCTGGGAAGTTTGCAATACCCTGTGTAGTACAAGGGATTGAATTTCCTCATGCACTATGTGACACTGGTTCATCAGTCAGCATCTTACCAAATGTCATGGCAGACCATCTGGGCCTGCAAGTAGAGCCTTCACCAGAGATCTTTACATTCGTGGATTACACTCAGAAAAACTCTGGAGGCTTCATCAGAGACCTGGAAGTAGGAAGTACATATTGGTAATACTATCGTCCCTGTGGATTTTCATGTCCTAGACATCAAGCTAAATTGGACTCTTCCCTCTTACTTGGAAGAGCATTTATGGCTACAGTCGGAGCCATATGTGACATGAACACCAACAGGATGTGCTTGACCATGATAGATCCAGACGTCCACTACGACCCTGTCAAACTTGGGAAACCACCAGCCAAATCAGTGGTAAAAGAAGATGATACTGGTATCATTGCAGTTTGTCATTGTGAAGTCGACTACGAGACAGAGTACTCGGGATCGATCGACAACACCTTAACATCATCGATCGACACTCGCAAGTCAGAGGAGATCGACAACAAACATCGATCATCGATCGACAGAGATCCACCAGATGATGAACTCGATCTACCAGATCATTGCTACCCGAATTTCGCCATCCCACCCAGCCGAAAGGAAGATGATTATTCAGTAAGGATTTGGGCAGATAGCGGATTTCATGAGAGTTTTGCAGTAGACATAACCACCTCTTCCCACAGTGGAGACCACAGTGAAGAACATGATGCAGACTACTGGGAAGAGAGAGCTTGGGAAAATTACTTAGAGAATGACAGATTTGCAAATCGACTCCCACAATCGATCGACATCAAGCGCCCACCATCGATCGATTATCTACTTCATCCAGCAAAATGACATCGTCCATCGATCGACATCGCCAGTATCTCATCGATCGATATTAACCTGGACGACTTAAAGTACAAAATCGGAATTTCACCGATTAGGGCAACACATGGGTATAAAAGGTTGACAACTAAAAACAAAAAAATTCAAACCTTTTCACCTTTTACCCAGCAGCTTACAGCACTCAAAATCTTATCAATGGAGGACTGCAACACCATGAACAATCGATCCAACCATGCAGCTAGACGTGCACCATCGATCGCCACCACCACATCACCATCGATCGACGCCTTCAACAGAACTCAATCTCGATTTCATGAACCTTATGATATCAGGAACGTTTCACTAATACCTGATGAATTTGGAATTTTCAAGGACACAGATGGCTATGCAAGAGCAATGGATGGAAGAGTTCTGCACATAACCAGAGAAGACATAGCAGACATCCTCGAAGTTGCTAATGGACCAGAAAACCTGTTCACACAGCAACGTGGCCATCCAGACATCCTAGCTCACATCCAGGACAACCACCACGTCAACACAAGGGAGGATACAGTTCCTCATGCCTTCGGTCAACCCAAGAGTTCACCATCGATCGACATCGATTCATCACCGTCGATCGACGGCGGATATCCCGGATCGATCGGCATACCAAGAGTCAGATCGCCCGACATACGATTGGAGTTTGGACGACATGCCTTCAATACTGATGGATCCAGGAGATTTAAATGGGAAGCCAAGGATGAATATGGTGTCTACAGAGATGAGTTTGGCTATGCTAGAGGAGTTGATGGTGAAATCATCCATGTTACCAAGGAGCAAATAAGAAGAATTCTGGAAAGAGCATCCCTTTTTTCACAGAGGTTGCTTACGCCTTCCGGTACACACACGCCCTTACCATGCATACAGACCACCACCAGTATCCTACAGAAGAGAGGAGATAGATGATATGGTGACTGATGTATGGAGAGCTCAGGCACACCTTGAGGCAAACATGCACACATTGGTGGAAGACACTTTCCAGCCTTTGGATGTCAGTTACAAGGACCTCCAGAGTGATATTGCTGAGGTACGAGTGGAGCTTGGAAACATATTAACCATGCTGGAGAAAGAAGCTACGCCACCAGTATCGATCAACACAATACATGTGCCATCGATCGACATCGGCAAGACTACATCCAAGGACCGACCAGAATGTTCATCACCTAAGAAAGATGAATGGGAGATTGCTTACATCAATTCACGGATTGGAGACATCTACAGCCCTCTCAGCAACAATGTTGAATGGTTAAGCAAGAGGATCGATCTTCTACAGAAAAAGATAGCATCAATTCGCAAGAAAGATCAAGCTAAGAATGCTACGTCTCCATCGATCGACACACTGAATTCACCGTCGATCGACACAAGGTTCGCAGCACTGGAAGATAGGATGAGGGCATACGTGAAGAAGCATGAAAATTTCAGTTCACCTATCCTGCGATTCCAGGACACACTGTCACAGCAGCTGAACGAGCTACAACAAGACATGAGCATAGTTCAAGATCATCTTGGTCTTCGTGACAGAACCGCGACATCGATTGACAGGCCTAGACCAATATCGATCGACATCGATCCACCACCAGCAAGGAGAGCATGCACTACAGCAGAAGTTGATGAAATCTAACATGAGCTGTACGAGGCTATGGATGCCATGGAAAGGAGACTCAACGGGACCTGTGAAACCATTGACGACACTGTTCATGAACGAATAAACAGCCTATGCAGAACCACTCGCCAAATGAAGGGCGCTATACGTGCTCTGCAATACCAAGGACAATGCTCACAATCGATTGACACAGTAGATTCTGAGTCGACCAACAGACCTCTCAGCGAAACGACCGACGCGCATCTAGTAGCATCGATTGACACCGAGTCCTTAACAGACCGAGATCAGTTTATTCTTGACAGGATCGATGCATTACAGAGTGAGCTGAAGGAATTGTCCGTATATACCTACCAGACCATCGACAGGAAGGTTGGCAACATCGAATACATTGAGAATTCTGTGAGGAAACTTCAAGATACAGTCCTCAAGATAGATAAGAAACAACTAAGGTCAGATGATGCCACAAGAAGCTTCGCTGCCACATGGTTCAACAGTAGGAGACACAAGATTGATGATTCCTGTCCAGTAATCAGCAGTTTCTGCACCCCATGAGTCACTCACCTACCACAGTCAAGCTAAATGACTATAACAAAGCGCTGAGTGGGAGGCAACCCACTATTAGGTTTTCTTTTATTTTCCTTTATTTTATTATTTTTCAGTCTTGCTTTTATTTTTCGGATTTATTTTGCAGTTTTTATTAGATCTAAGTAGAATGATGATTTCGTCGACCGACATTCACCATTCATATCGCTCGACACCACACACGACCATTACCAACGATCGACGTATACCACTACGAATCGATCGACACCTTGTCGATCAGGTTTATTCATTCTAACTTGTTATACTTATTAATTATGATTTATTTTCTTTACCCACCACCGGCTGTGTTACACTGGGACAGTGTAATTTAAGTCTGGGGAGAGTTTACTAATATGTGTTTTTATTTTGGTTTTTATTTAAATTGTTTTTCAAAGTTATTTTTCGCATAAGTATTAAATAGGAACATTGATATAGATTTATATTTGATTGTCTGACCACTCTTTAGCACCATTCTAGATTACTGATTGCAGATAGTACTAAAGATGCTAAAGTGGATCAACATGTCATCTATATTCACTAGCTAAAGATTGTTTGAAGGAACCAAAGCTGACCTCCAATACTAATACTGACTTATTTGCTTGTCTTGGGGCATGGAAATCACTGGATCAGAATCCTCTTACAAGTCTGGAAGGTAAAAAGTCTGTGTGTTTCTGGTTCCCTTCCTTCTCTCTCTTCAGCGTCTCAAGATCTAAGTTTACGTTATAAAAGATTGAAATGATTTCTTGAGAGGCAGAGGGGTAGGAGTGTCTCCTGCGACCCCAATATTCTAAATCTCAAGGATGATCACACATTGTGAAAACGAGGGATAGGTTGAGTACCAAACCCCATTATTCGCTACACTTTGTCAAAAATGTATGAGTTATAATGCAAATATCAATGAGATGGACTAGATGACCTATGTGGCATCGAAACCAGTTGAAATTGAAACTAATAAGAGATTCAGAGAAGAGAGATGAGGGGAGAAAGGGATTAGAGAAGACTACCTGTGTGTTCAGATACTTGTTTGAGTTGAATCCATGTGTCCTTTGATCGATACTCCCAAGGTAAAGCCTGCACTTTTATTTTATGTTAAGAAATGAGGTTAGTAGAGGGGAATGTCAGATGAGATTTTCTAAGTTGTTGACTAGATGAGGATAAGGCATAATGAACTTCTGTGATTAGGATGTTTAGACATGAATTGCAAACCCATAGAATAATGACTTCAATATTTTGAATCTTTGAGTTCCTGCTGTTTTCAAACCTTTTCCAAAGGCTACTGTTTTTGCTTGAGGACAAGCAAATGAGTAAGTCTGGGGGAGTTGATATACCATGGATTTTAC
Organism: Raphanus raphanistrum subsp. raphanistrum; assembly: GCA_019706035.1. NCBI lineage: Eukaryota > Viridiplantae > Streptophyta > Magnoliopsida > Brassicales > Brassicaceae > Raphanus > Raphanus raphanistrum. Next base: position 12,748,022 of record CM033985.1, read on the forward strand.
CCGTTTTTAACCATGGTATACTAGTATTTTATTATATATTTAATCCGTTTTCTAGCCTGTTAGGTATGTTTTCAGGTTCAGGAGCATTTTGTAAGAAAGTGATGTTTTAGAGCATTTTGGAGTACAAGAGATGATATACCTGAGTTGACCATTCAAGACCAAGTCGGAAGTCAACATTGCGATTATGATCGATCGATACTCATCCAGAGTTGTCGATCGATGTAGCTGTGAAGATCCGCGTACTAGAAGATTATAATCGATCGATACACATCCAGCGTTGTCGATCGATATCGAGGACGAAATGGTTTATCCGACTACTTCACCAAGACTTCACCAAATTATGAGATTGCCCCTGGCGAGTTTTTAACCTAATGGAAATGCTTAAATATTCCTGCTAAGTGTTTTTTGACGGCAAGCTTTAAACAACCTTCAAGAGAAAAGCAGAGAGTGTGAGAGAGAGACTAGAGTTTTATATTGTTTTGAGAGATTGGAGAGATTCCTCATCTCCTTTTGTATTTCTACTTATTTCTATCTAAGCAATTCTTTCATCTATCTATTGTCATGAATTGCTTAGCTATGTCTGAGTAGTCTACTTGTTAGATCTAGGGTTTAAATAGGTTTGTGGGATTAGCCCCAAACTATAACTGCTAAGTTGTGGTACTCATCAAATGGATTGCACCCTATGCTTGTTTTAGATTAGCTAACTAGAACATAGATCACTAGGATATTTGATTATCTTGAATTATCCATTTGAACTTGCCTGTCTCCCGTTGAGAAGAGCGACAGCTCCTCCTTGAGACCTTGTGTTCATATTCGGCTCGCGCCTAGGCAGATCTAGAAGCCGTTGATCGATATCCCGACAGGTGAATTGATCGGCGCTGCGAAAGGTGTATCGCTCGATATCTCAAAAGGATATCGATCGACTCTTTTTATGCGCCAACATTACGAGAGTTGAGGCCAGAGATCTAGATTATTTAACCAGTGATACTTCACTTGAGTTAAGCGGCTGAGATCTATAGTACCATGCAAGCAACTTATTAAAGCATTTATAGAGATTATAATCTCCATTCCTGAATAAAAGCCCTATGTCTAGCACTCTTTATCACATTTAAACAACCCATCATATTGTTAGTTAGAGCAACTACCTTGCTCATTTTAGGGATTGTTACTTTTACTTTCATCATATAAACCAACCTTGCCTAGGATTGATTAGTAGATTTCATTTAATTGGTTCCCTAGCTCCTCGTGATTTGATCCCTAAGCACTACAGCTGTACCTCTTATTTGAGAGAGTAAGCTCTACTGGGTAATTTGAGCACTATCAAATACCTGCGCATGTGATATTCATCTTAGAAAATCATGCTTAATGCTTGTGTAGGAGTAGGTAACCTACACATGAATACAGAGATATCACTCCTTAGATCTATCTTCTCTGAGCTAGTAATTTGCTTGGAAAAAGCAACAGCTGACTTGGTAAATTACTTGGCGAACTGTATTCAACTACACGCTTAAAGCTTGCTAGTAGCGCATCGATCGATACTCCTATAGAGTAATCGATCGATAGACGCGGGGCACATGTAGATCGACATTGGCGACAGCCCACCGATCGACGCCCTAATCTATGACTCGCCAAAGGGGTGTTTCATCGGTTCTAGTAATAGATAGTCATAACGACAGTTAGGCAATTGCATCGTTGGGTTCTTTAATATCATGCAAGCATCTCATATAGGCATTCATACCTCTATAATCCTGATAACCTGAATAGTAATCCTAAGTCTAGCTATTTAATCATACTTGTTAACCCAAATCAATCACTATTGAGTAATTGTCCTGCTCAAACCAGTTTCTAATTTACTTTTTATTTACTGTTTTGAAAATCTCCAACATAACTTAGTTAAGATAAGATCTACTGATTCGTAAGCTCCATGTGGATTCGATCCCCAAATACTACAATTGACCTCTTTTGATGAGAGTAATATTGCTATAGGGTAATTTGAGCAAGTATCAAAATTTGGCGTCATTGCCGGGGAGCTTTGATCGTCATTAGATTTTAATTAAGTCTAGGTTTTGTAACTTTTTAACTTGTCACTGATAAAATTTTCTTTCTTTTCTTCTTAGGTGCATGCCCAGCATAACCATAAGCAAGGAAAACAAGCAATTATTGTCTTCTGAACGCTCGATCCGTAAACAGATACGTTCCGCATCGGTCGATACATGATATACCATGATTTTGATCCACTTTTAGGCATGGTATATTGGTATTTTAGGATATATTATATCCATTCTTGGGTCTATATTGTTGGGCCCGAATATGGCCCGGTAGCTGATCATTCAATAGTAAAAGATGACGATGGGCCGCGATAAGCCCATCACGAGTTCTAAGTCTAAAGAGAGCTAAGTAGAAGCCGAAGGCTGAAAGCTAAGGATCCTAACCAAGGAGGTCACGACGAAGAGGAAGCTCACGTCACAATAAGAAGAAGCGCAGGACCCGGTCAAGGGGAAGCTGTTGCAGATCCCACCTCAAGCGGAGAAGATCTAGGAGATCAGTTGAAGACAACCTAAAGAAATCCAAGACTATTTAAGGAGAAAGTCGAAGACTAGGAAAGGGATCCGATCCTACTGATATTTTACTCAATATTCATAAAAACATTCTCATTGTAATTCTCTTGTAATCTTTGTATTCATCAAAGATCATCTTTTGTAACCATCCCATTTCTATTATATCAATACAAATCGAAGTTCATTCAACAAGTTCTTACGGGATTCAGCCCGCGATAATCTTTCCCAAACCTTTCCTAAACATAAAACCTGATCTAAAATCTAGGTGTGAGTTTTACCCCTCACAATTGGCGCCGTCTGTGGGGAGAAACAATCGAATCCCTTACTCTAACTTGAGGATGAACCCTACCGATCAGACAACAAGCCCGTCTGACCTTAACCTCCCGATTCAGAGCGATGGCTCACTGAACGACGGAGGCCCTAGTCTCATAATCACGGAGCCTCAACGTAGCGACCACCGATCTGAGCAACAGCTTATGGCTGGTGCTCAAACGAGCCAAACTACAACCGGAGGCACTAACCCGAGATCATCGGGTGGAAACACTCCCGGGCTCCCGATTACCGAAAATCCTCAGCAGCAAGCCATTCCGAATCAAACGGAGGCTCAGCTCTCTGAGATCCGCCAGATGATGATACAATTAGTAGACAGAGCTCAGGAAAGTGAGCGCACGATGCATCAGCTGACCGTACGTCAACAACGATTCGAAGAGATAACTAGATCTCTAAACGCAACAACCCAACCACCGCAACGTCAAGCTCCGGGGGTCATCTTTCATGATCGATTAACCGATCCCTCATTTCCCCGAGCACGTTTAAATTTTTCCCCTGATAGCACTGCCCCGGAAGGGCGCGGATATGCTTTCCAGACACCTCATACTGGAACAGCTCCCGTGTTTAATCCACCTAACGCCAGTGCTATGGGAAGTAACATAGCGACAACTAGTTCCACACCCGGTCAGGTTACTGACAGGAGTACTCGTTTACCTCCTCCGCCACCTGATCCTAGGTCCGGAGCAGGAATGTCCTTCCCATCTGGGGGCAGAGCGTCAGCTTCGGTTTATCAAACTAGAAGCTCGATCCCGAATGGGGATGGTTATCAAAGGATAGATTCCGATAACCCAAGAAATGCCGAGCGACTTAGCCCACCAACCGCATGGGAGGATGAGCCAACTCGATTCCGTCAGGAACCTGCCCGTCGGGTACCTGCGAACGATCCAAACGTCCTTCCGTTTGAAGGACCTGAAGCTATCCGTAGATATATGGAACGAACTCACGCGGCTCTCCAGAAATTGGGAGCTCAAGTCCATAAAGCTACGAGTTCAGCTCCCGAAATCGATAGCTTAATCGAGGAAACCCGTGGAACTCCATTCACGGACAGAATTGCCAGCTCTCACATAAGAGATACCCGAAAAATCAGAATTCCTGAGTATGATGGGACCTCCGACCCGAAAGCCTATTTGAGAGCTTTCCGATTGGCAATTGTTAAAGCCCATTTCACACAGGAAGAATGTGAAGCAGGTTACTGCAGGACATTCGCCGAAAATTTGGTCGGAACAGCCCTTGAGTGGTTCTCCGGTCTCGAGCCAGCCTCGATAGACAATTTCGATCAATTAACCAACGCCTTTATGAAGCAATACTCAACCCATATCCGGAAGCAAGCCTCTGAGGCCGACCTTTGGAAGGTCAGTCAAGGAATGGGAGACTCATTACGAGTCTACATTGAGAAATTCAGGGCGATAAGAACTAAGCTCTCGAATCCTAACGACCTAGTCGCCATCGAGGCCCTTAGGAGAGGTCTGTTCTATAGATCGAAATTCTGGTCAGAGCTAACACTTAATGCTCCTCCAACTATCGATGACGCTCTTCATAGAGCCACCAAATATATTACTTTGGAGGAGGAGACAGCTGCACTGGATAAGCTCCACAAGAAGCCTCAGAATCATTCGAAAGGTGACTCCTCTGAGACTAAGGGACCTCATAAAAAGGGCAACCCTCGAAATAATCAGACTCAGGGAGAACATTCCTACGCAATCGAGGAAGACCAGGAAGAGAAACCTATTGCAGCAGCAAACAAAACTCCCTGGTCAAAAGGCTTCGATAAAGGCAAACGTTGCTCTTATCATGATCGCGAAGGACACTCAACCGAAGAGTGTTGGGACCTCCAACGCCAGCTGGCAGCTAAATTCGCAGCTGGAGAAATAAAGGGCGTGGACCTTAAAAAGCCACCACCTTATCAGAAAAGAGGTTCCAGGGACACTTCCCCGAAACGCGAGAGGTCACCTGAGAAGGAGACTGATTCGCCACCTCCAGCTCCCAAGAAAAGAGTCGACATGATTCTTGGGAAATTCCCCCAAGGAAAAAGTTTACAAGTCGAAGCTCTCTTGAGCAAACCGTCCCCTCAATCGAGCCCCAACTCGAGGGTGGACTGTATCCTTGGAGGATCAGACATATGTCAAGACTCCGTCAATTCCATTAAGAATCACGTGCGGAAGGCTGTGTCTAACACTGGACCTAAGCCTCCTAACCCTGAATCCAATACTAAGATTTCTTTCTGGGAAAGCGAGACCTCAAACCTTGACAGACCTCACGATGATGCGTTGATCGTCACCCTGAACATCGCAGGATACGAGGTTCCTAAGCTTATGATAGACACAGGAAGCTCTGTCGACCTCATTTTCTATAACACCCTAAAAGGGATGGAAATAGACGACTACGAAATTATTGGCCAAAAAGCTAACCTCGTAGGCTTCTCCGGAGAAACAGCTACCTCATTGGGAACTATCAAGCTCCCAGTCATAGCTGGCGGAATAATGAAAATGACCAACTTAGTAGTCATCGATAGACCTTCCCCGTTCCACGCGATTTTGGGAAGACCCTGGATTCACAAAATGAAGGCAGTAGCCTCAACGTACCATCAGTGCGTAAAATTCCCAACACCCGAAGGGGTAGCTACCGTACATGGTAGCCAGAAGATATCCAGGATCTGCTATTTGGGAGGATTCGAAATCCTCAAAAAGTCCCCCCAATAGCAATTACAGATCCAGGAGGGTCGCGAAATGCAACAAAATATTCGAGGTCCCCCCAGGAACCTAACCGAAAAAGTTTGCATCGACGACTCAGATCCTGAAAGACAGGTGAGCTTCGGGTCCGAGTTACCTCCTGAGACAAAAAAAGAGCTCATTGATTTCTTGAAAAGCAATGTCAAAACGTTTGCATGGTCCACTAGTGACATGAAAGGAATAGATCCGAACGTCACCACCCATAAGCTAAAAGTTGACCCTACTTTCAAACCGATCAAACAGAAGCGTCGTAAACTAGGCCTCGAAAAGGCTCAAGCTGTTAACGACGAAGTTGACCGACTTACGAAAGCTGGGTCCATTCGAGAGGTACATTACCCCGACTGGTTGGCTAACCCAGTAGTGGTAAAGAAGAAAAACGGGAAGTGGAGAATCTGTGTAGACTTCACAGACCTAAACAAAGCTTGTCCTAAAGACAGCTTCCCGTTACCTCACATCGACCGCCTGGTTGAAACAACAGCTGGCCATCGACTCATATCCTTCATGGATGCCTTCTCAGGATACAATCAAATCATGATGGATCCTGAGGACCAGGAGAAAACTGCATTCATAACCGAACGAGGAACCTATTGTTATAAGGTTATGCCATTCGGATTAAAGAACGCAGGAGCTACCTATCAGAGGCTAGTAAATAAGATGTTTGCTGGACAACTTGGAAAAACCATGGAGGTCTATATCGACGACATGCTAGTCAAATCCTCAGCTGGAGAAGATCATATCTCCCACTTAAAGGAATGCTTCGATATCCTGAACAAGTACGATATGAAGCTCAATCCCACTAAATGTACTTTTGGGGTACCCTCAGGCGAATCCCTAGGCTATCTTGTAACCGAAAGAGGCATTGAAGCCAACCCGCAGCAGATAGGAACCTTCCTAGAAATGCCGTCACCTAAGACGACCAGAGAGGTACAGAGATTGACTGGACGAATCGCAGCATTGAATCGATTCATATCCAAGTCTACCGATAAATGTCTCCCGTTCTACAAGCTTCTAAGAAATAATAAGAAGTTCTTATGGGACGAGAAATGTGAGGAAGCCTTCAAGCAATTGAAGGCTTACCTCTCCGAACCCCCGATCCTATCTAAACCAGTAGTAGGAGAGCCATTGTACCTGTACCTCGCTGTATCGACTGCTGCAGTCAGCGGCGTTCTAGTACGAGAGGAACAAAACGAACAAAGACCCGTCTATTACACCAGTAAAAGTTTGATAGACGCCGAAACCAGGTACCCCGCAATGGAAAAACTAGCTCTAGCAGTCGTAACAGCTGCCAGAAAACTGCGACCTTACTTCCAATCGCACTCGATCGTTGTAATGACTTCACAACCATTACGAATGATATTGCACAGCCCTAGCCAGTCAGGGCGATTGGCTAAATGGGCCATAGAGCTCAGCGAGTATGATATCGAGTATAGACCTCGAGCAGCAGCAAAAGCTCAGGTCCTTGCTGACTTTATCATTGAATTGACATCCGAGCAGTTAGACTCCGAAATGGAATCTCCGAAGTGGAGCCTATACGTCGACGGAGCCTCATCAAAACAGGGTTCCGGTATCGGTCTAAGGCTAACTTCTTCAGCAGGAGAAACCATCGAGCAGTCATATAGGCTCGGATTCAGCGCCTCAAACAACGAAGCTGAATATGAAGCACTAATCGCAGGATTGAAGCTCGCCCTAAGCCTCGGAATCCGAGAGCTAAACGCTTATAGTGATTCACAGCTAGTAGCTAGCCAGTTTCACGGAGAATATGAAACGAGGGACGAAAGAATGGGGGCATATCTCGAAGTCGTCCAGAACCTCACTAGGCAGTTCGACAAATTCGAGCTAACGAGAATCCCACGAGGTGAAAACTCCTCGGCAGATGCGTTGGCTGCTTTAGCTTCCACGTCAGACCCCCTCGTAAAACGAATCATACCCGTAGAAGGAATCGAGAAACCAAGCATCGACATAGCTACTAAAGCTGAGAAAGAGAGCAAACTAACAGCGCAACCCGAAGGTACCTGCCCTGAAACGGTAGCTACCCAGGTTTTCACAACATTTTGGTTTCCAAAAACCAGAATATGCAGCGCAAAAAAGCATACCTCCGGGAACACAATCCAAATCACGGAAGATATTCCTCGAAATTCAGACTCCTTAGAGCCTGATCTCGAGAATACCCCCGGGGGCACCAACTCAGACCCAGTCATCTGCAGAGTTAAAACCAGAAGCCGTACAGCTCTCCAAAATTCATCTGGAGGTATTCCTCGGAATTCAGACTCCCTGGAGCCCAATCCTACCAATACCTCCGGGGGCACCAGGACATCAGGTCTCGACGAACAGGAACCTCCCTCGTCTCTTCATAACAAAGTTGTAGGAAGAGAGGATTGGAGAATTCCAATCACGCAATACATCCTGGAGGGAAAGACTCCACCCAATAAATGGGAGGCTCGAAAGCTCAAAGCATTAAGCGCGAGATATTGCGTAACTGAATCTGTCCTCCTCAAACGAAGCATTTCCGGACCTTACCTAAAATGCGTCCATGGCCTCGTTGCTATGAGACTCATGAAAGAAATGCACGACGGTTCCTGCGGGAACCACTCTGGAGGAAGAGCTTTAGCCATCAGAATCAAAAGACAAGGATATTTCTGGCCTACCATTATTGCAGATTGTGAGGCCTATTCCTCTTCATGCGACAAATGCCAGAGGCATGCACCGATTATACACCAACCTGCGGAAAAGCTGTCTAACATATCTGCCCCTTATCCATTTATGAGATGGTCCATGGATATCGTGGGACCACTAGTACCATCAGGAAGTGGAAAGAAGAAGCTACGCTTCCTCTTAGTCTTAACGGACTACTTCACAAAATGGATAGAGGCTGAAGCTTTCCAGCAGGTAACCAGGGTCGAGGTCGAGCAATTTGTATGGAAAGATATCGTGTGTAGACACGGCGTCCCATACGAAATCGTAACTGACAATGAAGGACAATTCATATCCCACGATTTCAAAATATTTTGTGACAAGTGGAATATTCGCCTGACCTTCTCATCACCTCGCCGACCTCAAGGTAACGGACAGGCGGAGGCTGCTAATAAATCAGTATTAGCAAACCTCAAGAAACGCCTCGGAACCCAGAAGGAACTCTGGTCAGAGAAGTTACTTGAAGTACTTTGGGCATGTCGGACCACCCCACGAAAAGCTACAGAAGAAACTCCTTTCTCCTTAGCATATGGGATGGAAGCTGTCGTTCCAGCTGAAACCATTGCTGGTAGCCTCCGCCGGGAACTCTGTACATCCAATCCCGCAGCTAATGATCAGCTCTTAACTGACAGCCTCGATCTAATCGAGGAAAGACGGGACCGAGCTTTGATTCGCATTCAGAACTATCAGCAAGCAATGGCACGACAGTACAATTCCAAAGTCAGGCCCCGGCAGTTCGCTGTAGGTGACCTAGTACTTAGGAAAGTTTTCGAAGGAACCAAAGAACCAAATGCTGGGAAGTTAGGAACTAACTGGGAAGGTCCCTATCAGATCATCCATGTAGTACGACCTGGCGTTTACAAGCTCCGAAAGGTGCGAACCGGGGTACCTGAAATCAGATCGTGGAACGCCACGAATCTTAAGAGATATTATCATTAGGTACCTAAAATTCCCGAACTACGTTAGGCTTGATCCCTTGACTGGGTACGTAGGCAACTCCGTCATGAGTGCAGCCCCAACCTCATTTCAACACTTCGTTCACTACAATCAAAGGGGGCATATGTCCGATTAAAATCACATAGCCCGCGCAGCAAGTGTATGATCGTCGTAATACAGCAATTGTATGATTACTATGATACCATGTATCCAATTATCAATAAAGAAATTATCCTCGTTATCTCAATTCTTTAACAAAACAGGTCCCTGCAAACCTGAACCTAAGGTATTAAAATCCTTAACAATCCTAAAGGTCTTAAAATCCTTCAAAGCAATATCAGGTCTCGATGAACCTGAACCTAAGGTCTTAAAATCCTTCAAAACAATATCAGGAACCTGAACCTAAGGTCTTAAAATCCTTCAAACAATATCAGGTCTCGACGAACCTGGACCTAAGGTCTTAAAATCCTTACCAAATCTCCAAGGTCTTAAAATCCTTGTCAATTCTCCAAGGTCTTAAAATCCTTATCAAATCTTCGAGGTCTTAAAATCGTCATCAAATCACAAAGGTCTTAAATTCCTAAGCAAACTTCAACGGGTCTTAAAATCCTACAAACAAGTTCAGGTTTCCAAGAACCCCCACCTAAGGTGTCCAGATTAAACTTAGGTTCCTAAAAACTCTAAGCTAATCCCGATACTCCAAGAATTCCTCTTAAGGAACTAAAAACGACCAAAGTCTTCCAGACTTATCACAAGATTCGATTATGATCAAATTGTCATATTTCACGACTAAAGCCAAAAGCTCAAAATGAAAAGAAAACCAAGTTTGAAATTAAACAAGGGTTTAAAAGCCTCCCCAGGCTAACAAAGATCCAAAGTACAAACAAAGGTTTAAAAGCCTCCTCAGGCTATAAGTCTTGAAAGCAAAAGATAAAGAAGCCCATTGGGCAGAAGTTTTAAAACATAAAGAGCATCAGCTCTTAACCTTCCCTGGATCCAGGATCAGCTTCATCATCCTTATCCTCCTCGATAGGATCACCCTCCTTGACAGGAACCTCTTCTTCAACATCCTGGTCATCACCTCCCGGGGTCGTCTCAACGGGAACTAAATCAGGAGAGACCGAACCCAAGTTAGAACCATATTCTCCAGAAAACGTCGGATTAAACATATTGATCTCGAAAGTACCTGAGCTCTCGGAGAATTGAGGAATGGGGAGCTTGCTAACTGAGAAATCAGAAACTTGAGCCTTCTCGTATGCAGCACCAGCATCCGGGATCAAAACCATCAAACGATGATACTCCTCCTCAGCATTCTCAATCTCCTTAGACAATAAATCCTTCAGAAGCTCGGTGTTTGCCTGAAGCTCCTGAGCATAGATCAGAGCATCAGTCTCTTCGTTTTTCTTGACAAACTTCTCCTTCACAGAGGTCAGGATCTTGTTGTAGGCTTCAGCCACCTCCTTCTTGCCTTTCCTGACAGCTAGCTTAACTTCAGCCTCTTTGTTCTGTTGACTAACCTGAGACGAGGCGATCAACTCTTGGACCTGGTGCTCAGCTATCCTGCGAGCAGCATCTAACTCATTGATCTTCCTACTCTTCACCCGAATATCGATGGCCTGACTTTCGATCTTCCCTTGTTGAGTATCAGCCTTCAAACCGAGCCTCCCGACCTCAGCTTCAAGCTCAGAAACTCGAGCACGAGCCAGGTCGAGCTCCGTCTTGGTAGTCTTGAACAACTCAGTAGCCTGAGCTAAGTCTCCAGCGCTAGGAGCACCATGCACGGTCTCTTCAAACCTCAGCTGAGCCCTGTTGATGGCTTCAGCTAGCTAAAACAAAAATATATATACGTTTTAAACAAAAAAAAATTCTTTTGGATTGATAGCGAACCAGGAAGTAACAGGACTACGTACCTGACCCACGTGGTGAGCTATCTCAACGTACTCTTCCTTGTTGGTCATACCATTGATTGAAGGCATGGAGCATCCTACCATCTTCATATGCCTCATGATGGTTGCCAAACCCCAAGGATCATCCAATATCGATCCCGGCTTAGAATGGGAGAAGTTCCAACCCACGGTCCCTCCCCGCGAAGACGAGGAGGAAGATCTGGCGGGTCTATCTCCCAAATCGGTCCGAGACCTCTTGTTTCTCAGAGGATCGACCTCGAGAGGGTCTCTAGCAGCTTGAGGGTTAGCTTCAACCGTCGGAGCCTCAGGACGGGGGATAACATCTTGAGCTCTGGGCTCAACTGGGTTAACATCCTTAGCAGGGACAGAGGTCCCGTCATCAAGGACCTCCTTCAGTGAGCTGAGGAAGGCACCTCCTTGGGTCTTATCGCTGCCTCGCGAAGCGCTGGCAGCTGCAGCAGGCTTATTCCTAGAACGAAAAGAAGGCCTCATCTTAGGAGCTTGAGTCTTTTCAGTTTCGGAAGTACTAGCTCCAGTCGAAAGATCTACCACGAAAGGACCTTCAGAAACTAAACAATGGAAAGCTTGTTAGTTATCTCTGAAAGCGTATCTACGAAAAAAAAAAAAAAAAAAAAGAGAAAAACGTAGTAAAATAAAGGAGTGGAAGAGAAGTTACCTTGGAAACCGAGTGGAGGCGTGGAGAATATGGACAGCGGCAGTTAATGCTAGCTGCTTTATATCTTGTCAAGTCTCGAAAATCGGAGTAAATATTTCAAAACTCCTCTCATCTGAGTCGTTGATTTCATCAGAAGAGATCTCAACCGTTAATTCAAATAAATAATATCTTCGTTGAACGAAGCTAGTAATCATTATCTCAACAGAAAAGATTGAGGTTCAGCGATTAGTTTAAGCTCCCGAGTAAGAAATCTTATCTCGAGAGCTGGGGGCAACTGTTGGGCCCGAATATGGCCCGGTAGCTGATCATTCAATAGTAAAAGATGACGATGGGCCGCGATAAGCCCATCACGAGTTCTAAGTCTAAAGAGAGCTAAGTAGAAGCCGAAGGCTGAAAGCTAAGGATCCTAACCAAGGAGGTCACGACGAAGAGGAAGCTCACGTCACAATAAGAAGAAGCGCAGGACCCGGTCAAGGGGAAGCTGTTGCAGATCCCACCTCAAGCGGAGAAGATCTAGGAGATCATTTGAAGACAACCTAAAGAAATCCAAGACTATTTAAGGAGAAAGTCGAAGACTAGGAAAGGGATCCGATCCTACTGATATTTTACTCAATATTCATAAAAACATTCTCATTGTAATTCTCTTGTAATCTTTGTATTCATCAAAGATCATCTTTTGTAACCATCCCATTTCTATTATATCAATACAAATCGAAGTTCATTCAACAAGTTCTTACGGGATTCAGCCCGCGATAATCTTTCCCAAACCTTTCCTAAACATAAAACCTGATCTAAAATCTAGGTGTGAGCTTTACCCCTCACATATATTGCATATTTATAGGTACAGGAGCTAATGGAAGAAAGATGATGATTTGGAGCATTTTGGAGCATTTTAGATTACACCTGAGAAGGACCGTATCGACCACTCGAGGTCGACAAGGAGAGACGCGCGTTGATCGATGTACACTCAGTTTTATCGATCGACACTTAGCCGCAGAAACCCACATTTGGTCACAGCCGACTTGAAGCTCAAGGCACTATCTATTTACCATAATGCCCATTACGTGTTTTAACCTAATTATTCTAGTATTTAAGTCTTGCCTATGTGTTTTACCATAATGCAGACAACGGTTTTTCTGATATAGCTTTTAGTTTCATAATTTTGGTGAGAGAGAGAGTTGTCAAATCTGAGAGCATTCTTGAACACCATTTATTTATCTATTCTATTTACAGAGCTTTCTATGATTTTGTCTATGTGTTACTTGGCTATGTCTGAGTAGACACCTTTGTTAGATTTGAGTTCAAATAGGTATGAGGGATTAGCCCAAAAATATGAATACCTGAGCATGTGATATTCATCTTAGAAGATCATGCTTAATCCTTGTGTAGGAGTAGCTAACATACACATGAATACAAAGATTTATCCTTGGATCTATTATCTGTGAGCCAGCAGTTTACCTGGAACAAGCGACAACTGACTGGGTGATTGTTTGGTGAACTGTATTCAACCTACGATCGGTAAAGCTTACTAGTAGCGCATCGATCGATACTCCTATAGAGTGAACGATCGATAGACGCCGGGTAAATGACAATTGATACATGCGACAACATATCGATCGATACATGCGACAGCAAGTCGATCGATCTAGTCCAACTCTGGTGCATATCTGCTAAGTCATCTGTTAGCAGTTGAAGTCTCCTCTCAAAATTTTCAATGCGGAAGTGGTGATTTCCAAGCTTGGAAGAAAAGTATCCTGACATCTCTGCCAATTCCTCTTGCATTGAATGAAGCGCTACCATGGTAGGTTCATGTTGATCGGGTGGTGTGGCAGTATCGATCGATGCGACTGTTACGTAATCGATCGGTGTCGGGTTGTCAGTATCGATCGACACCTGAGGTGTTGCGTCGGTTGATTTCCATGTTGAAGGTTGAATTGCAAGTTGTCTCCGAATATCCATGATATCTTTAACCAATCGTTCCGTACGTGGGTACAGAGTGTCTAAGTTCTCATCGAATTACTCATGGACAGCATCCAACTGTCGGTGGTATTCTTCCTCTGCATCCTCCAAGGCTGTATATAACTTGGAGATCATCCTGTCAACTTCTTCTTGAGTGTATGTAGCTTTTCTTCTCTGAGTTGCTGGATCTTCTGATGTGTCTGACCAGCTTATTTTCTGTCCCATGTGGGCGTCGTGTGCTCTTGCTCCATACTTCGGTTTGTAATGGAATTCTGAGTTCCATCCGTCGTGGTTCGTGTAGCAATTGATCGATGCAACCTCTCTGGCGTCGATTAATTCCATATGCTCAGCGGATGGTTCTTATGGGTAGACGACTGATATAGGTGTAGGAGTGTATATAAGAGGAGGTGTCATCTGTTGTGCATCGATTTACCTCTGGATTGTCTCCATCTCCTGTTGTAAAGCATCCATTCTGTTGGATAGTGCAGCCATGTCATCGCTCATTGGATAGTAGGAATTACCAAGTGTGTCCTCCAAAGAGTACATCTTGTCCTCCAATCGTATAAAGCGTCGATCGATCGATTTAGCTTCTTACTATCGATTGATCCCAATGTTTTCTGCTTGTGGCGTATCAATTCCAACTCCTTTTGCATAAGCTCTTCTCTCTTGCTTATCCAATCCATTTTGTTGTTAATTCTGCAATAAAATAGATCATGCTGCTTTTGGAGGCTTTCCTCTTCCCATTGTTTGCCTGATCCCAATTTTGCTTGATCTCCTTTTTCAAAGCTTGGTACATTGCTGGTTGGTCCTCGTCGATCGGCAGATCAAAGATTTTATTGGTCGATGGGCTGTATGGCCTGGTGAAATTTTGCGGAGAAGGGATCGATAATCGAGTGAGCCTATCGAACGATGTGGATGTCGTCGGTCGACGGTCGAGGCTTCTATCGATCGATTTTGGGAAGTCATCATCGGTCGAGGCTTTCCATCTGCCGTCAGTCGATCTTGCTGGAGTTTCGTTTCTCTAATTCTGATCAAAGGATTGGATGCTATCTGCAAGGGGCTTCATGTTTTCTGTTAGCCATGTGATCTTGTCGTTGAGTGGATGATAGACACTATCAATCCTCCACTTGAAATCATTAAGGGAGTCGATTTGTGTGATGTGAGCCTTTGTGAGTATCTCATCCATCTCTTCTCTGCTGTACGGTTCTGATGTAACATTCATTGGCTTCTTTCCATCTCGTTTCTGGCCTTCTGTATCCCTGAAATTTTCAAGTTTATCTGATGTTAGATAATCATGACCTAATTCAGTATTAGTAACAGAATCATATGGTAAGGGTTGAGTATCAATCGATTTAGGTGAGCTCCTGTCGATCGATTTCATGTTGTGTAGCTGATGGGGAAGTTTGCAACTAAAAGCTTCTCCATTAGAGTTGAAAGGTGGTGTATTCATCTTGATAGCTTCTAGGGTGTGAGAAATAACTTCTACCCCGTGGCTTTCTATATAGGGCTCCATATCTCCAACTTTTCCAATTTTGGAATTTTCTTTTTCGAAATTTCCAATTTTCTCCATGTCGGTTTGACTAGTATCGATCGATACACAAGTAGTTGTGTCGATCGATTTTTTCTAGTGTTGTCCTCGACTTGGACTGATATCGATCGATGCGGACGGTGATGCGTCGCTCGATTCGAGTAGCATGGTTCCATGTGATGTAGATCTATATCTGGTGAGAACTCCTTGTTGATCTGTAGCTGGTGCTTCTTTATGCTTCTCTTCACGTTCTTCCTCGTGTTGGGAAGGTGTAATAGCTTCTAGGGCAAAGATCGGATATCAGTGTGCTGGCAGTCCATCGCGCTCTGTAGAAACTCTCGTATCGATCGATGCACATCGAGATGTGTCGATCGATTTCCAATTGTTCGATCTCAGGATCGGTTTGTGACTGGTGCCTTCCGTGTAATTGGTTGCATGTGGTGGTTGGATGAAAGGGTGGAGAAAATTTTTGGTGGGTACTTCATCTCTGCGAAGGAAAGAGTATTCGATCTCTCTTGCTTTCCAGTAGTCCTCATTATACTCATCTTCCCTTGTGTTCACTGTAGGGTGATGCACTACTTGGTTGTATGTGTATGAGATGTTTCTGTTGTAATCCTCATCATACTCCTCTTCTTTTTCCCAATAATGTTTCTCATCATACTCCTTTTCATGTGTATCCACTCCATATGTAGGCACGTAGTAGTCTGCTTCCCAACTCCCAATTGAATAATCACTGGAAAAGTGATCATCTTCGTACATAGATGTACTATCAATCGCTGTGGAGTGAAAACTGTCGCCTGAATCGATCGATGTTACGACTGACTGGTCGATCGATGTCTGGTTAGCTGTGTCGATCGATGAATCCGTGTGGATGTCAATCGATACCGAGTACCTGTCTCGTACTCGACTTCACGTCTGAGGCTTGACAATCTTGACTGGATCATAATAAATCTTTGGATTGATCCGGGTCAAGCACATCTTGTTTGTTTGTTGATCACAAACAGTTGCAACGGTGGCTAATAATCCTCTTCCAAGTAGTAGAGAATAATTTCAATTTAACTTTATGTCTAGTACATGGAATACTCCCAATGAGCTCTTCCTTGAACAGTCTACAAAGCAAAAGAATTCCTTTATAGGTTCAATCTTCAGACCTAGATGATCTGATATAACCTTTGGTATGGTGCTGGCTGATGCTCATGTATCACATAGTTCCCTCGTTATCTCGATGCCCTTGATGCGGCATGGATTAATAAATTCCCCTGGGCCACTCTTCTTCTTCAAGGTAATCTTGTTCTTCAGCTCATCTCTAACTTGGTCGAACATCTTCTCAATATCAGCCTCTGTAACTCTAGTCTCTCTGAAAAACAGCCACAATCTGTGTGTGAAGTAAGCTTCTTCAAAGGGTCTGTCAATTGGGATCTTCAAAACTCTCTTCTTGAAGTTCTCATATTCTTTAGGGTTAGCCTCTCTTTTAAGGTGCTTGGGAACCTTCTCTTTCCTTTTTCTTAAGGTCCTCCTTGCACTTTCCTTTTCTATCTTCATGGGCTCTGATGTATCCTCTTCCGTTTGGTTATCTGAAGGTTTGGGTCGGGGTTTGAGTGTATCGATCTTGGTTATGTCGATCTTTGGTAATTGCACTCGTGGTTTAGGAACTTTGCATCGATCGATGACAGTAGTGTCCTGTCGATCGATAGCGATAGCAGTAGGGAATCGATTTCTTCCTCTTCGGATCGATCGTCGAAAGGGTGGAGTGGGTTTGATTGTTTCTCTGCGAACTCTTCATGCGTGATTATCCGAACTGGGTTGCTCGTAACCGTAGATCTGGTGGACTATGTCGATCGATTTTGTACCTCTAACATCGAACGGTAGTCTTCTTCCCATGTCGATCGATCGTGTTCATCTTCTATCGATCGATGGGTGTTAATATGCATAGCATCGCCGGCTCCAACAACCTTCTTATGGGGGTTCCCATATTCATCCACTACCCAGAAATCTTCTACCACAATAGCATTGATGTGGTGTCTGATGAGCTCTTCCTCTCTGGCTTTTATGAAGGCTTCTTGTCTTTTGATAGCTTCAGAAGTCTGAACCACTTGTGTCTCCAACTTCTTCACATGAGTGCTCAAAGTGTCAATCTTTGAGGTCAACCTGTTGTAAACAGCATCTATCTTCCCGTTGAAATCCACTGTGAGCTTCTGTTGACCCTCTAGAACTGAGTCAAGCATAGCTCCAAACTTGCTCTCCTGAGTAGGTGGTGGTGGATTCTGGTAGAAAAAATTTACGAGGTTCTCGTTGCTGTTAAGTTGCTTGGGCTGAAGGGGTTTCTGGTACTGTGAATTCTGGTTGAAGTTGCTTCTCTGACTGTTGCCATAGAAGTTTATGTTCTGATTCTGATTCCCATATCTCTGGAATCCTCCTATGTAATCCACATCCTCTTCCTCATCAGGCTCTATAATCTCTACATCTTCAGCAAAACTGACTTGCTTCTTAAAGCTGTCTAGCTTGGTTTGCATCTCGTCCAACTGCTCTATTCCTAAGGCATTGGCCGCTTTTCTCCTTTCATAGTTAGTGTTCTTGGTACTGTTGCTAGTTTCCAAGTTCTCAATAAGTCTCACTGTCTCTTCTGGATTCCTTGTGTTGAAGTTTCCTTCACTAGCTGTATCTAGAGCTGTCTGGTAGACCAGATCTAATCCTCTGAAGAAAGTGCTTAGTAGCTGCACTTGGTTAAATCCATGTTGTGGGCAATCTCTCTGGTAGGTCTTGAAACGGACCCAACAACGTTTGAAAGGTTCTGCAGGCTTCTGCTTGAAGGTAGCAATCTTGGTTCTCAAGTCTTCTGCGCGTACTTCATCAAAGAAGTTGATCAAGAAAGCATTCTTGATGTCATTCTAGATGTAAGAGATCCTGGTGATAGTTGCTTAAGCCATTGCAAAGCTTATCCAGTAAGAGAGTGCTTGAAAAGCTTGCAAAGTAGGTAATCAGCTGGTACTCCATTGGCTTTGACAACTGATATGAGATCCTCGTACCTCTCTAGATGGTCAATAGGATGCTCATTAGGTGCTCCACTGAAGGGTATCTGTCCTACAAGTGTGTAGTAGATAGGCTTCACCTCAAAATCTATCCTCTGAATCTCTGGAGTGCGGATTGCAGATCTGCTGGCATAGTATTGATCTGGACGGTTGTAGTCAGCCAGTGATATGTTTCTGGTGGCATCTTATGCAGCTTGAGCAGAAGCTACAGCAGCTTCAGCTTCTAGATCAGGGATTGCAATTCCTTGATCATTAATCTTTTGACCTGCTGCATTACGCAGGTGACCATCTTGGTCACGCAGGTTTCCATGTTCGTCCGCTCGGAGTATCAAAGTCGCGACCATGTTCTCAGTATCGATCGATGCGGGAGATGCGGTATCGGTCGATGTCGGATGAAAGATCTGAGTCAACGAGTACTGAAAAGTATCGGTCGATGTGGATGGAAAGGTATCGATCGATGTCAGAGTGAGATCGATCGATGTCGGTGAACTGGTATCGGTCGGCAGTGACTAAAACTCGGTAGACGGTTGGCGATGAGAATCGGTCGATGCACGGGTAGGTGTATCGATCGATGCGGAACAGATCTGTTTGCGGATTGATCGTTCCAAAGCAGTGGGGTCAGCAGACAATAATTCCTTGTTTTCCTTGCTTCTGGTTATGATGGGCATGCACCTGAAAAGAAAAGTAAGAAAAATTTATCAGTGACAATAGTAACAGAAAGTAAAACCTAGACTTAAATAAAATCTAATGACGATCAAAGCTCCCCGGAAACGGCGCCAAATTTGATACTTGCTCAAATTACCCTATAGCAATATTACTCTCATCAAAATAGGTCAATTGTAGTACTTAGAGATCGAATCCACAAGGAACTCAGGAATCAATAGATCTTATCGTGACTAAGCTAGCCTAAAGATTTATTATTAGTGCAGTGAAATAAAAGTAACAAGGAAATTAGTTTGAGCAGGACAATTTCTCAAGATGATTGAATGGGTTAACTAGTATGATTTAAAAGAGTTAGATCTAAGGTTACTATTCAGGTTATCAGAATTATAGAGGTATGATTCCTATGTGAGATTCTTGAATGATATTAAAGAACCCAACTAAACAATAGCCCAACTGTCGTTGCGACCATCTATTACTAGAACCGATGAACACGCCCTGGCGGGTCATAGATTAAGATATCGATCGATATGCATATGCATGTATCTTTCGACTTGCTGTCACATGTATCGATCGATATGCTGTCCCATGTATCAATTGTCATTTATCCCGCGTCTATCGATCGATCACTCTATAGGAGTATCGATCGTTGCGCTACTAGTAAACTTTAACGATCGTAGGTTGAATACAGTTCACCAAACAATCACCCAGTCAGCTGTCGCTTAAGCATGATCTTCTAAGATGAATATCACATGCTCAGGTAATCATAGTTTGGGCTAATCCCTCATACCTATTTGAACCTCAAATCTAAAAAAGTGTCTACTCAGACATAGCCAAGTAACACATACACAAAATCATAGAAAGCTCTGTAAATAGAATAGATAAATAAATGGTGTTCAAAAATGCTCTCAGATTTGAAAACTCTCTCTCTCACTAAAATTATAAAACTAAAAGCTATATTAGAAAAACCGTTGTCTGCCAAAACACATAGGCAAGACTTAAGTACTAGAATAATTAGGTTAAAACACGTCAGGGGCATTATGGTAAATAGATGGTGTCTTGGGCTTTAAGTCGGCTGTGACCAAATGTGGGCTTCTGCGGCTAAGTGTCGATAGTACTGAGTGTACATCGATCGACGCGCGTCTCGCCTTGTTGACCTCGAGTGGTCGATACAGTCCTTCTCGGGTGTAATCTCTAAAATGCTCCAAAATGCTCCAAAATCATCATCTTTCTTCCATAAGCTCCTAAACCTATAAATATACAATATAAACCCAAGAATGGATAGAATATATCCTAAAATACCAATATACCATGCCTAAAAGTTAGTCAAAATCATGGTATATCATTGGGTTCCTTAATATCATGCAAGCATCTCACATAGGAATCATACCTCTATAATCCTGATAACCTGAATAGTAACCTTAAATCTAACTCTTTTAAATCATAATAGTTAACCCATTCAATCATCTTGAGTAATTGTCCTGCTCAAACCAATTTCCTTGTTACTTTTATTTCACTGCACTAATAATAAATCTTTAGCCTAGCTTAGTTATAATAAGATCTATTGATTCCTCAGCTCCTTGTGGATATGATCCCTAAGTACTATAGGGTAATTTGAGAAACTATCAAATTTGGCGCCGTTGCCTGGGAGCTTTGATCGTCATTAGATTTTATTTAAGTATAGGTTTTACTTTCTATTACTATTGTCGCTGATAATTTTTTTTTTCTTTTCAGTTGCATGCCCAGCATAACCAGAAGCAAGGAAAACAAGAAATTATTGTCTGCTGACCCCGCTGCTTTGGAATGATCAATCCACAAACAGATCCGTTCCGCATCGATCGATACACCTACCTGTGCAACTTTCCCGATAAACACGAAGGCCGACGAAAATGGAAAAAGCCCAGCTCGCGGCAGACTCAGCCCGTCAAGAATAGACCGTCATATGGGAGTATATAAGCAAGGCTAAGAGCAGAGGAAGGGGGATCCGAAATCAGAAGAAAGAAACCACTCTAGAGCAACTTAGAACTTAGGCGTTTTATTTCCTTTTTAGCGAGTTGCGACTCAACTAGGTTAGATCTAGGTTTTGAGACTAGCGACGATCGACAGCTCTTGCGGCCGAGATCTCGACCTGTTGTTAAAACGCTCTCCGCGAATTCGGAAATAAGATTCTTTCTTTTGCTCTCTTTATTTTACGCATTTATTCTCAAACTAAACTCGTATTAACTTCGTCGTGCGTGGCCCAGCAGATAGCCGGGATCCTCGGGGAAAACTAGGTCAACTTAGTTTTCCTACGTTTAAACTTAACTAAAATCGACTGTGCGAATTTCGGTTCCCACAATACCGCTACTCACCTATCGATCGATACTGAGAACATGGTCGCGACATTGATACTTAGAGAAGACTACGAAGGAAATCTGCGTGATCAAGATGGTCACCTGCATAATGCAACAGGTCAAAAGATTAATGATCAGGGGGCTTCAATCCCTGATCTAGAAGCTGAAGCTGGTGCAGCTGCTGCCCAAGCTGCAGAAAAGGCCACCAGAAACAGATCACTGGCTGACTACAACCGTCCAGATCAATACTATGCCAACAGATCTGCAATCCGTCCTCCAGACATTCAAAGGGTTGATTTTGAGGTGAAGCCTATATACTACACACTTGTAGGACATATACCCTACAGTGGAGCATCTCACGAGCATCCTATGGACCATCTAGAGAGGTACGAGGATCTCATATTTGTTGTCAAAACCAATGGAGTACCAGCTGACTACCTACTTTGCAAGCTCTTCAAGCACTCTCTTACTGGAGAAGCTTTGCAATGGCTTAAACAACTACCACCAGGATTTCTTACATCCTGGAATGATATCAAGAATGCTTTCTTGATTAACTTCTTTGATGAGGCACGCGTAGAAGAATTGAGGAGCAAGATTGCTACCTTTATGCAGAAGCCTGCAGAACCTTTCAGACGCTGTTGGATTCGTTTCATGACCTATCAAAGAGACTGTCTACACCATGGATTCAACAAAGTGCAGCTGCTTAGCACTTTCTTCAGAGGATTAGATCTGGTCTACCAGACAGCTCTAGATACAGTTAGTGAAGGAAAATTCAACACAAGGAATCCTGAAGAGGCTGTGAAACTTATTGAGAACTTGGAAACTAGCAACAGTACCAAGAACACTGACTATGAGAGAAGAAAAGCAGCCAATGCCCTAGGAAAAGAGCAGTTGGACGACATGCAAGCCAAGCTAGACAGTGTTAACAAGATACTGAAGAAGCAAGTTAGCTTCGCTGAAGAAGTAGAAGTTGTAGAGACTGATGAGGAAGAGGATGTGAACTACATAGGAGGATTCCAGAGATTTGAGAATCAGAATCAGAACAGAAACTTTTATGGCAAGAGTCAGAGGAGTAACTTCAATCAGAATTCACACTACAAGAAACATTTCAGCAACAGCAAATATGATAGCAACAAGAATCTCAACAATTCTTTCTACCAAAATCCACCACCACCTACTCAGGAAAGAAAGATTGGAGCCATGCTTGACTCAGTTTTAGAGGGTCAAAAGAAGCTCACAGTGGATTTCAATGGGAAAATAGATGCTGTATACAACAGCTTGACTGCAAAGTTTGACACCTTGAGCACTTGATATACCATGAATTTGACACACTTTTAGTCATGGTATATTAGTATTTTAGGATATATTCTATCCATTCTTGGGTCTATATTGCACATTTATATGTTCAGGAGCTAATTGATATACCATGGATTTCACCCATTTTCTACCATTGTATAATGATATTTTAATATTTATATAATATGTTTTCTAGCATATTAGGTATGTTTTCAGGTTCATGAGTGTTTCATGATAAAGTGTTGCTTTTGGAGCATTTTGGAGCACAAGAGATAATACACCCGAGTTGACCATTCAAGACCAAGTCGGAAGTCAACATTCAAAGATGAATCGATCGATACTCACCTAGAGTTGTCGATCGATGTAGCTGTGTAGACCCGCGTACTTTAAGATTATAATCTATCGATACACCTCAAGTGTTGTCGATCGATAGCGAGGACGAAATGGTTCAGCCGACTACTTCACCAAGACTTCACCAGATTACGAGATTACCCATGACGAGTTTTTAACCTAATAGAAATGCTTAAATACCCTGCATAAGTGTTTTTGACGGCAGAGGGAGAGAGTGTGAAAGAGATAGCTAGAGTTTTACAGTTTTCAGCTTTGTTCTAAGTTCTGAGAGAGATTGGAGAGAGATCATTGAGAGATTTGTGATTGAACTCTATTTGTTTTCTATTCTCTATCTAATGCAATTTCTTTACCTATCTTGTGTTATGAATTGCTTAGTTATGTCTGAGTAGTCTACTTGTTAGATCTAGGGTTTAAATAGGTTAGTGGGATTAGCCCCAAACTATATTTGCTAAGTTGTGATATTCATCAAATGAATTGTACTTTATTCTTGTTCTAGAATAGCTAACTAGAACACAGATCACTAGGATGTTTAGATCTTGAATTATCTATTTGAACTAACTTGTCTCCCGTTGAGAAGAGAGAGAGACCTCCTTGAGACTTAGTGTTCATTATCGTCTCGCGCCTAGGCATAGCTAGAAGCCGTCGATCGATATCCCGACTGGACAATTGATCGGCGTTGCGAAAGGTGTATCGCTCGATATCCCTATAGGATTATCGATCGACTCTTTTTCTGGTCAACAAACGACAGTTGAGATCAGAGATCTAGTTAGTTAACATGTGAGACATCACTGATTGTTAAGCGGCTGAGTTCTATAATATCATGCAAACAACATGTTAGGCATCTATAGACATTATAATCCCCAATACCTGAATAAAAGCCATATGTCTAGCACTCTTCTTTATCTTATAAACAACCCATCATATTGTTAGTAGAGCAACTGCCTTACTCAATTAGGATTGTCATTTTATATTTCCATTATAAAAACCAAAATTCACCTAGGATTGATTAATTAATTAGATTTAATTGGTTCCCTAACTCCTCGTGATTCGATCCCTAAGTACTACAGCTGAACCTCTTATTTGAGAGAGTAAAGCACTCTTTAGGGTAATTTGAGTGGTATCACTAATGGAAGAAAGATGATGATTTTGGAGCATTTTGGAGCATTTCAGAGTTCATACCCGAGAAGGACCATATCGACCATCCGAGGTCGAGAAGGAGAGACGTGCGTCGATCGATGCACACTCAGTGCTATCGATCGACACTTAACCGCAGAAGCCCGGATTTGGTCACATCCGACTTGAAGCCCAAGACACCATATATTTACCAAAACACCCCTGACGAGTTTTAACCTAATTTTCTTAGTATTTATGTCTTGCCAATGTGTTTTGGCACAGACACGGTTTTTACAATAGTTTTAGTTTCTTTGTTTTTGGTGAGAGAGAGAGTTGTCAAATTGAGAGCAGTCTTGAACACCATTTATTTTTCTATCTATTTATGAAGCTTTCTATGATTTTGCTTGTGTGTTACTTAGCCATGTCTGAGTAAACACCTTTGTTAGATTTAGGGTTCAAATAGGTATGAGGGAATAGTCCAAAATATGACTACCTGAGCATGCGATATTCATCTTAGAAGATCGTGCATAATGTTTATGTAGGAGTAGCTAACCTACACATGAATACAAAGATATGAATCCTTGGATCTATCTTCTATGAGCCTGTAATTTACTTGGAACAAGCGACAGCTGACTGGGTAATTACTTGGTGAACTGTATTCAACCAACGCGCTGAAAGCTTACTAGTAGCGCAATCAGTCGATACTCCTATAGAGTAATCGATCGATAGACGCGGGGCACATGTCGATCGACATCGGCGACAGCACATCGATCGACGCCCGAACCTGTGTTCACAAAGGAGATGTTTCATTGGTTCTAGTGATTAGATGGTCACAACGTCAGTTGTGCTATTGTTTAGTTGGGTTCTTTAATATCATGCAAGCATCTCATATAGGAAGTCATACCTCTATAATCCTGATAACCTGAATAGTAACCTTAGATCTAACTCTTTTATATCATACTTGTTAATCCAAATCAATCATCTTGAGTAATTGTCCTACTCAAACCAGTTTCCTATTTACTGTTATTTACGACATTAAAAATCTCCAACGTAGCTTAGTTAAGATAAGATCTATTGATTCCTCAGCTTCTTGTGGATTCAATCCCTAAGTATTACAATTGACATCTTTTGATGAGAATAATATTGCTATAGGGTAATTTGAGCAAGTATCAAATTTGGCGCCGTTGCCGGGAAGCTTTGATTGTAGTTAGATTTTATTTAGGTTTAGGTTTTACTTTTTACTACTTTTTGTTTTTTCACTGATAAATTTTTCTTTCTTTTATTTTCAGGTGCATGCCCAGCATAACCAGAAGCAAGGAAAACAAAGAATTATTGTCTGCTGACCCCGCTGCTTTGGAACGTTCAATCCACAAACAGATCCGTTCCGCATCGGTCGATACACCTGCATGTACATCGATCGATACACCTGCATGTGCATCGATCGATACACCTGCCTATGCATCGACTGATTTTCATCATCAACCGTCTACCGAGTTCCAGACACTGCGGACCAATACCAGTTCATGATATACCATGGATTTCTCTCATTTTCTACCATGGTATACTAGTATTTTATTATATAACTAATGTGTTTTCTAGCCTGTTAGGTATGTTTTCAGGTTCAGGAGCGTTTCGTGATAAAGTGATGTTTTTGGAGCATTATGGAGTACAAGAGATAATACACCCGAGTTGACCATTCAAGACCAAGTCGGAAGTCAACATTGTGAACTCCATTTGTTTTCTACTCCTTATCTATGCCATTCTTTTATCTATCTTATTCTATGAATTGCTTAGCTATGTCTGAGTAGTCTACTTGTTACATCTAGGGTTTAAATAGGTTTGTGGGATTAGCCCCAAACTATAATTGCTAAGTTGTGATATTCATCAAATAGATTGCACCCTAAGCTTGTTCTAGAGTAGCTAACTAGAGCATAGATCACTGGGATCTTTGATATCTTGAATTATCTGTTTGAACTAGTGTCTCCTTGGAGAAGAGCTAACCGTCCTCCTTGAGATCTAGTGTTCATCATCGGCAGGCATATCTAGAAGTCGTCGATCGATATCCCGACAGGTGAATCGATCGCCGAGCGAAAGGTGTATCGCTCGATATCTCTAAAGGATATCGATCGACTTTTTTTCTGTGTCAACATACGACGGTTGAGGCCAGAGATCTAGATTATTTAACCAGTGAGACATCACTGAGAGTTAAGCGACTGAGTTCTATAGCATCATGCAAACAACTTGTTAGGCATTTATAGCTATTATAATCCTCATTCCTGAATAAAAGCCCTAAGTCTAGCACTTTTTATTATCATTTTAAACAACCATCATATTGTTAGTTAGAGCAACTACCTTGCTCATTTTAGGAGTTGTTATTTACATTTCATTATTAAAACCAACTTCACCTAGGATTGATTGATTGATTAGATTTAATTGGTTCCCTAGTTCCTCGTGATTCGATCCCTAAATACTACAGCTGTACCTCTTATTTGAGAGAGTAAGCTCTATAATTTGAGCACTATCAAATTTGGCGCCGTTGCCGGGGAGCTTTGATCGCCATTAGATTTAATTTTATCAATTTTAGGTTTTTCTTTTTCTATACCGCCTTTCTGATTAAAAATTTTTCTTGTCTTTCCAGGTACATGCCCAGCAGTACCAGAAGCAATAAGGGAAATCAACTACTATTTTCAGAAGATCCTGCACACTTGGAACGTTCAATCCGCAAAGACCTACGCTCCGCATCAATCGACAGAACCGGAGTACCGTCGACTGATATTCACGTTCAACCGACGACTGATACTCAGACATCACCGTCGACCGATACCGTTCGCCGATCCACATCGTTCGACACTACCCAGCGTACAATGATGGACACTAATCCGCGAAGCATGGTTGCGATTGTTATTCTCACGCAGGGCGAGAATGGAAACATGTATGACCAAGATGGCCATCTGCGTAATGCAACAGGTCAGAAGCTAGATGCACAGGGAAACATAATCCCTGAGCCAGAAGCTGAGGCTACAGGAGATGATATAAGACTCGGATGGAGCCTTTGGAAGGTGGTGGAGATGGATCCTCAAGCTGGCTTTCACGCACTCTCTTGAGAACAAAGGATGGTCGATGGTGATGGCACTTCACTAGATAGATCAAGTGTTATGGGATCAAACAAGCTGGATATAACACACTCTCTTGTTGGATCGGTTAATGGAGTTGATGATGGATCGGAGAACACCACAAGAAGGATGATAGATTCTTGATACAGTTCGAACTCTTGCTGCTTGAATCACACAAGGAGGAAGAGAGAGATGGCAGCTTGCTTAGGGGGCAAACTGACTCATATATTGATCTAGGTAAAAAGTTGTGTCTTACAAAGCTGCGTGTGGGACTTTATTAATAGTCCATCAGCTGATGACCTAACGGTCGACTCAAAGAAAATAAAAGACTCAAAACGACAGGACTTAAGGTTCAAAGAAAAAGAAACAAAAACAACTAACATTGCCCCGGTTTAAGACCAAAAAGGAAAGATGCATAAAGTAAATAAAAGAAAGGCCTAAACTAAGTCTTGGCCTTGAACCTTGGTTGCCGCGGGGATGGGAGAGTTCTAGGAACCACTAGACTGACCCATCTTACATGCACAAATCGTAAATAATGAAAATACTTCCCTTGGTTCGAAGTTTGTCTGTTTGGGAAGGCTTTCTTCATCTTCTGGAAAGGCATCCCATTCAGGAAAGGCATCCCGTTTAGGAAAGGATTCTTCATCTTCTGGAAAGGCTTCCTCTTTTCTTGTAAGGACTTCTTCTTTATCTGGAAGGGCTTCCTCTTCAGTTCCTGCGAAGTAAACATCTTTATCAGTTCCATCCAAATAAGTTGGCTTACCTTGAGTGATATTGAGTTGTGCAAAGGCATTGCTCAAGTCATCACTTGTCTTGTTGCTATGCTCTACTTTGGTGAGTTGAGCTATAGGTATGGCTGGTGGTTCTTCTAGGTGGTTAATGATGGCTTGGACCGCAAGGTTAAACCCTTCTTTGAGCCTTCTCTCCTTGGAACGTGTCATTGGTCCTTCAGAGACCTTAGGAATGGTTATAGGAGTGATGTTCTGGTCGATGTCCACATCATTCCCTCCCCCTTCAAGAGGTTTTGACCTCAAAACTGGATCATCTGCAAGATAAGGAGACAAGTCAGTAACATTGAACGTATGAGAGATATTAAACTCACCTGGCAGCTCCAGACGGTAGGCGTTGTCATTGATCTTCTCCAAGACACGGAAAGGGCCAGCTCCTCTAGGGGCTAGTTTGGATTTCCTTTGTGAGAACCTCTCAGGCCGCATATGTATCCAGACCCTCTCTCCTGGTTGAAAGATCATCTCTTTGCGCTTCTTGTCAGCTGTTCTCTTGTAGTCCTCAGTCTTTTTGATGACATTCTCCCGGGCTTGCTGGTGTAGCTTCTTGATTGCCTCGCCTCTCTTTAAACCATTCTGATTAACTTGCTCAACTTGTGGAATTGGCTTAAGATCCAAAGGGGTTAGTGGATTAAACCCATAAACAACTTCAAAAGGAGACATCTTAGTAGCAGAATGGGTAGTATGGTTATAAGCAAACTCAATCAATGGAAGGCAATCTAACCAAGTGTTTAAGTTACGACCAAGAGTAACTCTAAGTAGAGTAGATAAGGTTCGGTTTACCACTTCAGTTTGTCCATCTGTTTGAGGATGGCAAGTTGTTGAGAAGAGTAGTTTAGTGCCTAGCTTCTTCCATAGGGTCCTCCAAAAGTGGCTTAGGAACTTGGTGTCTCTATCAGATACAATGGTCATTGGTATCCCATGTAAGCGCACCACTTCTTTAAAGAACAAGTCTGCGGTTTGAGATGCATCATTGGACTTGTCACATGGTATGAAGTGTGCCATCTTTGAAAACCGGTCCACCACCACAAAGATTGAATCCTTGTGTCTTATCTTGGGCAAACCTAAAACAAAATCCATAGAATTATCCTCCAAGGAGCATTAGGAATTGGTAAAGGTAAGTATAAACCGTGAGGGTGTGACCTGGACTTGGCTTTGTGGCAAGGAACACATCTAGCACAATGTCTCTCAACATCTCTCTTGAGGTGCGGCCAGAAGAAATGTTCAGTTACAATCGCCAAGGTCTTGTCTACTCCAAAGTGACCCATAAGACCCCCACCGTGTGCTTCTTGAAGTATGAGGTCTCTCATGGAACCTTGAGGCATACACAACCGCTTATCCCTAAATAGAAACCCTTCATGCAAGTGATAAGAATGAAAAGCTCCTTTCCACATGACTGGAAGGCTTCTTTCAGCTCCGGATCATCTTTGTACAGCTCCTTGATGTGCTCAAATCCTAGCACTTTAGCATCCATGGTAGTGATCAAAGCGTGTCTCCTTGACAAAGCATCAGCTACCACATTTTCTTTACCCTTCTTGTACTTGATTACATATGGAAAGGTCTCTATGAACTCCAACCACTTAGCATGCCTTCTCTTAAGTGAAGTCTGGCCCCTTAGGTGCCTGAGAGTCTCGTGATCAGTATGGATAATGAACTCCTTGGACCTTAGGTAGTGTTGCCAAGTCTCTAAAGCTCTAACCAATGCATATAGCTCCTTGTCATATGTAGGGTAGTTGAGGGTTTCTTCCTCTGATGTAGCACGGCTCCTATACCCAATCCTGATGCATCACACTCTACTTCAAACATCTCGTCAAAGTCAGGTAGAGCTAGCACTGGTGCGTGAGTTAGCTTGTACTTCAAGGCATTGAAAGCAACATTCTTCTTGATCACAGCAGTCAATGGAGCAGCTATGGTACTGAAATCTCTAACATAGTGCCTGTAGAAACTAGCCAATCCATGAAAGCTCCTAACATGTGCAATAGACGCTGGAAGAGGCCACTCTTGTATGGCTTTGATCTTCTCTTCATCCACTTGTAGACCCTGTTTACTCACTACAAAGCCTAAGAAAACAAGCTGGTCAGTACAAAATGTGCACTTCTTTAGGTTGGCATATAAACCTTCCTTCCGAAGTGTAAGCAAAACAAGTTCTAGATGCTCTAGATGTTCTTCTAAGCTCTTAGAATAAATAAGTATATCATCAAAGTAAACAACTACAAATTTACTTATAAATGATCTAAGAACCTGGTTCATGAGTCTCATGAAAGTACTTGGTGCATTGGTTAGTCCAAAGGGCATAACAAACCACTCATATAGACCTTGCTTGGTCTTGAAGGCAGTCTTCCACTCATCTCCTTCACGCATCCTTACTTGATGGTAACCACTCCTTAAATCTATCTTAGAAAAGATAGTTGCTCCACTAAGCTCATCAAGCATGTCATCTAGGCGTGGGATTGGGTGTCGGTACTTGATGGTGATGTTGTTGATGGCACGGCAATCTACACACATCCTCCATGATCCGTCCTTCTTGGGAACTAAGAGAACCGGCACAGCACAAGGACTTAGACTCTCTCGGATGTATCCTTTATCCATCAGGTCTTGAACTTGCTTCTCTAACTCTTTGGTCTCCTCCGGATTCATCATATATGCTGGTTTGTTTGGCAAAGCTGAACCTGGAACGAGATCAATTTGGTGCTCAATCCCTCTGATTGGAGGCAGTCCAGCTGGTATCTCTTCAGGGAACAAGTCTTGAAACTTGTCTAGCACGGCTTGAGCTTGTTTAGGAAGTTGCGTATCTGAGCTTCCTATACTTAAACACTCTTTTAAAATCATTAGTAGTACAGTGCCTTGAGCACTCAAGGTCTTTAAGATAGAACCAGGAGAAATCATAAGGTTAGTTTTACTTACCTGATCTTCCTTGTTCATCTTAGCTTGTAACTCATGTACCTCGGATGGGCTGAGAGGTGCTAGGTTGTACTTGCGGTCTTTGGACTTAAAAGAATTGTAGTTGGTGCGTCCATTGTGGAATGTGGCTCGATCAAATTGCCAAGGCCTTCCCAACAAGATGTGACCGGCTTGCATTGGTACCACATCACACACTACTTCATCTTGGTACTTACCAATACTAAAAGATATCTTTGCTTGCTCAGTGACCTTCAGCTCAGTCTTGTTGTCTAACCATTGCAACTTATAGGGTTCCACCATATACTTGCTAGCCACGTTAGTACAAGATCCTCCATCTATAACCAAGTTACATACCTTAGCTTTGATGGTGCAGCGAGTGTGGAAGAGGTTCTCTCTTTGAGCTTTCTCTTCAGGATTGGTCATTGTACTTAGTACTCTCCGAGTGACCAACAACTCTCCAGTATCTGGATACTCTACCTCTTCTCCAGAGTCCATTGCTTCCATCTCGGCTTCATCTTGAGACTCATAGTCTCCATTGGTGGTGATAGTCACGACTCGCTGGTTTGGACATTCCCTAGCCATATGACCTCGCCCCTGACACCTAAAACAAGTAACATCTCTAGCTCGTTGATTGTTAGTACCTTTGTTTTGATCTTGTCTAGGACCTTTGTTTGAATCATCATTCTTACTCTTGAACCGAGAATCAATCTCTACCGCTTTACCTTTGTCACTTGGTTTATTGACATTAGAAGTCCAAGGTTGTGGGTTTCTAGACCTACTAGTGGTGGTCTTATGCTTGATTTGTTTCTCAACCTGCACAGCCAAATGCATTAGTTCATGTAAACCACTATATTGAGCTCTCTCCACCTTCCTGGAGATACGCTCTTGAAGTCCATCAATGAATTGAGCCATCAATGCTTCCTCGGATTCTTCTAACTCCAGTGAGTTCATCAACTTCTCAAACTCTTCAAAGTATTCTTCTACTGACCTATTACCTTGAGACAATTTGCGAAAACGTTTTTGTAAGTCTCTATGATAATAATCAGGAACATATCTTAACCTTAGAAGATATTTCATGTCAGCCCAAGTTGTGACTGCCCCAAAGTGGTTTCTTCTCCTCTCAGCTACATTCATTTCCCACCAAGCAAGTGCATTCTCGGTGAGTTGAGCAGCAACTAGGGCAACCTTCTTGTGTTCTCCATAACCATAACACTAAAAGATGTACTCTAAGCGCTTCTCCCAATCCATGTAAGCTTCTGGATCAGATTTCCCTGTAAAAATAGGAGGAACAATTTTAATATCTTTGTTGTGCTCTCTATGATGAGCTTCTCTAACTCTGTTGTGCCTAAGCGGGTCCTGTCTCCTAGGATTGCGGTTCTGGAGGGGATCATCATCATCAAGGCTCGGCATGCTCTCATCATCGTCAGGCTCCCCATCTTCATCTTCAGGAATGGGATTTTGATTGCGGCGTGGACCTCTCCTTGGAGGTTGCTCCAACCGGTTCAAACGAGTGTTGATCTACTGACCAAGCTCTCCTACAACAGCCCTCATCTCTTCCCTCATGGCAGCCATGATCTGCTCCATGGTTGGAGGGTTATCTCCATTGTTGGCGTTTACATCACCCATGTCTTGGTTTGGTTCTTGCTATTACTCAACAAAAACAACAAAAGATTAAAATACCAACGGTAACAAAATTCAAACAAGAAGAAACTTCGAGATCTTTTTTTTTTTTAAATCTTGGAAGAGAAATCTAAATAAAAGAGAAGGAATAACAAAAGGGAAAATTTTTATGGGGTTTTCGAAAGTTTTTTTTTTAATAAAAGGCAAGCAATCAAACGAAAATCTATAAAGGAAACTCGACAAAATAAGAAGATTTTTGCGTGATGAAAAGAAAGGAAAGAACAAAATATTTTTGGGTTTTAGAAATTTTCGAGAATCAAAGACTCAAAACAAAAAGGAACAAAACACGATTTCTTTTTTTTTTTTTGATTTATGAGAAGAAACAAACGATCTAGATGCAACAAAATAAGAAAATATTTATGGGTTTTTTATTTATGAAAATAAGAAAAAATCGAAGAACAATGAAACAAAAGATAAAGGTAAGAATAACCAAAGGATGGATCCTTTGGCTCTGATACCAAAATGATATAAGACTCGGATGGAGCCTTTGGAAGGTGGTGGAGATGGATCCTCAAGCTGGCTTTGACGCACTCTCTTGAGAACAAAGGATGGTCGATGGTGATGGCACTTGACTAGATAGATCAAGTGTTATGGGATCAAACAAGCTGGCTATAACGCACTCTCTTGTTGGATCGGTTAATGGAGTTGATGATGGATCGAAGAACACCACAAGGAGGATGATAGATCCTTGATACAGTTCGAACTCTTGCTGCTTGAATCACACAAGGAGGAAGAGAGAGATGGCGGCTTACTTAGGGGGCAAACTGACTCATATATTGATCTAGGTAAAAAGTTGTGTCTTACAAAGCTGCGTGTGGGACTTTATTAATAGTCCATCAGCTGATGACCTAACGGTCGACTCAAAGAAAATAAAAGACTCAAAACGACAGGACTTAAGGTTCAAAGAAAAAGAAACAAAAACAACTAACATTGCCCCGGTTTAAGACCAAAAAGGAAAGATGCATAAAGTAAATAAAAGAAAGGCCTAAACTAAGTCTTGGCCTTGAACCTTGGTTGCCGCGGGGATGGGAGAGTTCTAGGAACCACTAGACTGACCCATCTTACCTGCACAAATCGTAAATAATGAAAATACTTCCCTTGGTTCGAAGTTGGTCTGTTTGGGAAGGCTTTCTTCATCTTCTGGAAAGGCATCCATTCAGGAAAGGCATCCTGTTTAGGAAAGGATTCTTCATCTTCTGGAAAGGCTTCCTCTTTTCTTGTAAGGACTTCTTCTTTATCTGGAAAGGCTTCCTCTTCAGTTCCTGCGATGTAAACATCTTTATCAGTTCCATCCAAATAAGTTGGCTTACCTTGAGTGATATTGAGTTGCGCAAAGGCATTG
This sequence comes from Raphanus raphanistrum subsp. raphanistrum, assembly GCA_019706035.1. Lineage (NCBI taxonomy): Eukaryota > Viridiplantae > Streptophyta > Magnoliopsida > Brassicales > Brassicaceae > Raphanus > Raphanus raphanistrum. The sequence goes on from CM033985.1 coordinate 12,781,939, forward strand.
CTCAAGTCATCACTTGTCTTGTTGCTATGCTCTACTTTGGTGAGTTGAGCTATAGGTATGGCTGGTGGTTCTTCTAGGTGGTTCATGATGGATTGGACCGCAAGGTTAAACCCTTCTTTGAGCCTTCTCTCCTTGGAACGTGTCATTGGTCCTTCAGAGACCTTAGGAATGGTTATAGGAGTGATGTTCTGGTCGATGTCCACATCAGGAGAAGCTCAAACACGATTGTTGGCAGACTACAATCGTCCTGATGAGTACTACACCAACAGATCAGCTATTCGACTTCCAGAGATTCAGAAGCCGAACTTCGAGCTCAAGCCTCAGTACTATTCTCTCGTGTCACAGATACCTTACTCTGGATTATCACACGAGCATCCTATGGACCATCTGGAGATGTTCGAGGATCTTATAGCTGTTATTCGTATGGATGGAGTCGCTGAGGACTACCTACTTTGCAAGCTCTTCAAATACTCACTGATTGGAGAAGCTTCACACTGGCTCAAGCAGCTACATACAGGATCACTGACATCCTGGGCCGACATCAAAAACGCCTTCCTGCATAATTTCTTTGATGAGGCACGTGTTGAAGACTTAAGGAGCAAAATTGCCACTTTCGCGCAAAAGCCTGGTGAGACTTTTAAAGACGCGTGGAACAGATTTAAGTTCTTCCAGCGAGACTGTCCACACCATGGATTCAATGAAGTGCAGATGCTAAGCACTTTCTACAGAGGTATCGCCTTGAGGTATCAGATGGCTCTTGATACTGCCTAGCGAGGAGAACTTCAACACCAGGAATCCAATAGAGGCTGTGAGACTTATTGAGAACCTAGCCAACAGCAGCAGCACCAAGAACACTGACTCTGACAAGAAGAAATCAGTTGCAGCCATCGGGTAGAACCAGATGAATGAAGTCAGAGCTAAGATAGATGCTTTACATGCATTTCTGGGGCAGCCAGTCTGCTCAGCTGAAGAAGGAGAGGCTAGAGAAGATGATATAGAGGAAGATGTGAACTACATTGGAGGTACTGGATTTCAGAAATATGGAAACCAGAGTGGAAACAAAAACTTTTTTAGCAGTGGTCAGAAGAGTAACTACAACCATAGTTCACAGTATCAGAAACCCTTCACCAACACCGGGAACTACGGCAACTCAGCTTACCAAAACCCACCACCACCCACCCAGGAGAGTAGGTTTGATGCCATGATTGATAGAATTCTTGAAGGACAGCAGAAGCTTAAAGTGGATTTCAATGGAAAGATTGACTCTGTCTTCAACAATCTGAACAGAAGGATAGACACCATTTGTACTCAAGTTAGGAAGCTTGAGACATAAATTGTCCAAACTGAAGACTCTATCAGGAGAATTGGAATTTCTAAGGAAGTAGGAGAAGGAAGCATGAAACACCACGTGAGTGCCATTATAGATGATGATTTCTGGCAAGTGGTGAAGCATGAGAAGCTACAAGAAGGAGACTTTGAAGTGGAAAGTTCACTAAGTTTCGGATGATCACAATGGTGTCGATCGACACCAACTAGTCCACATCGATCGACATCAACGATGTCATTTCCAGATACGACTGCAGATTGCAACGCGGTTAGGATCTTGACACATGATGAATTCACGGCTTTGCATCCTCATCCACCCACCCCCACTGATATACCATGGAATTTACCCATTTCTAACCATGGTATATAAGTGTTTTATATACTATTTATTATGTATTGGAGTCTATTTAGAGTATTTACAGGTTCAGGGACGATTTGGAGATATATGGTGATTTTGGTGTCTTTTGGAGTCTTTCAAAGTGCAGAACTGCACATATGTTTCAGATGTTTAGCTCTCGATGGAGACCTTCGCACCGTTGGATTTAGCCCATAAAATGATACAAGATATATCTTTGAGTTATCTTTGCAATGCCACCGGTCTGAGGTCAATCTGCATCCTGTAGCAGAAGTTATGCATGTTTTACTGAAGAGTGGTCAGTCTGCCTCGCGAAAGGAAGCTGTCGAGAAGAGGATTGTATGTCGATCGATGCAGAACACTGCATGTCGTTCGAAAGGGACATCAGAATGTGGGCCGAGTATATTTCATGATCGACTGAAGCCCAGGAGTCACAACAAAGTTACCAAAATACCCTTGACGACCAGAAACCTTATTTATGTTATTTTTAAGCCATTGTTGACGGCTACGCTTTAGACGTCTTTACGCTTTCTTGTTATTAGTTAGGAGAGAAGGGAGGAACTCCTTCAGAGTCCTCCTGGAACTCCTTCAGAGTCCTCCTGGAACTCCTTTGCTTTTGGTTTTATATTATTTATGCTTTTCATCTATTCATCTATGATTTCTGTGACAACTATCATGTCTTAATAGATCCAACTGTTAGATCTAAGGTTCAGATAGGTTTGTGGGATTAGCCCCAAACTATACTTGCTAAGTTGTGCTATTCATCAAATGGATTGCACCCTATGCTTGTTCTAGATTAGCTAACTAGAACATAGATCACTAGGATCCTTATATCTTGAATTATCTATTTGAACTAGTTGTCTCCTTTGAGAAAAGCTAACCGCCCTCCTTGAGACCTAGTGTTCATTATCGGCTCGCGCCTAGGCATATCTAGAAGCCGTCGATCGATATCCCGACAGGTGAATCGATCGCCGAGCGAAATGTGTATCGCTCGATATCTTTAAAGGATATCGATCGACTCTTTTTCTGTGTCAACATACGACAGTTGAGGCCATAGATCTAGTTATTTAACCAGTGAGACATCACTGATTGTTAAGCGGTTGAGTTCTATAATATCATGCAAACAACTTGTTAGGTATTTATAGATATTATAATCTCCAATACCTGAATAGAAGCCCTAGATCTAGCAACCATCCTTCCATCAACTACCTTGGTTTCATAAGAACAAGTACCTTGTTCGCCCTTACAATTTAATATATTTACTATCTTATTTACTGCTTTATAATCTATTTACTGTTAGCCTAGCTTAATCATAACTATTAGATCTAGTGTGTACCTTAGTTCCTTGTGGATTCGATCCCTAAGTACTATAACTTGACCTCTTTTGATGAGAGTAATTCACTCCTTAGGGTAATTCACTCGTTAGGGTAATTTGAGTGGTACCACCCACCTACGAAGATATCGACCGACGAGACGAGCCACTCATCGATCGACACAAAGAAAAGACACGCATCGATCGACCCTTTTCTCGCACCGTCAATATTAAATAAGGAAACTAGGAAAACCCTAATTTCCCAGAAGGTCCCGGATTTCTGAGAAACCACACGTCAAGCAATCAGAACACGATAACAATGGAAAAATATAATATAAATCGTAAAAGAGAGCAAGAAGGATTTTATTCCGAATCTGCGTGTGAGCGTTACAACAGCAAGGTAACGTGCTTCGGCTACGAGAGCTGTCAGCGAGATCCCTAGTTCTAATACCCGAAGGTGGCTAAACCTAATTGAGTCGCAGCTCGAAAACAAAAACGGAAAGTTGCCTAAATTGCTCTAAGTGCTAAGTTGCTCTGGAAAGTTGATGCCTCTATGCCTTTCGCCTTGAACTCCTTATATACTCCCTCCAAGGTCGGTTTACGCTTCCCCCTTTTGCCCTTAAGCCGTCATAGTCGAAAAATGGGAATATTCCTTTTTTTCCGATCTTCATGATTATCTGCGAAAAGTCCATTTTTCCGCGGAAACTGATGCTTATCCTCCAAGCATAAACCGTCATAACGTTTATGGGTTTTTAAGAAATCGTAAGTGGGCCTCGAATCAAGTTTAGGACCCCTTTGGGCCGTATTTTTGATTTGAGATGTTTTTACGATTTCTCCGATAAGGTTAAGTTTCCGCGGTTTTATCGTAAACCAAACGGACGATTCCATTTGATCGAGAGATCAAGAAACGGATAGTCGTGAGTTGCGGAGAACGGCTATACGGATAGTCGAGAATGCATAGTTTTACGTCGTATCGTCGTTTTGGAAGACTTCGGACGTTTCGGAGAATGATCGATACACGAACGCTCGATCGCTATAGCGACCGAGCGTGGTTTCGTGATCCGTTCGCTATAGCAACCGAGCTCTCGTTCGTGACCCGATTACCATCGCGATCGGGTTTATGCTGTGGTCTGAGTTCCGTTATCCAAGTATTTGAACCTATCGCAAAGTTACGATTCTCTTAGGATGCTTGTTTGCGGAGGTTTGGTCCTTTGATAACAAAGTTCTGTTTGACTTTAAGAAATCGTTACTTTCTTAAATCGGTTATTTCTCAAGTCGTTGATTAAGAAATCGTTGATTTCTTAAGTCGTATTAAGAAATCGTTGTTTTTTTAAGAAATCGTTGATTTCTTAAATCGTTGATTAGGAAATCATTGTTTTAAAGAATCGTTGTCGTAAAACAAGATTTTAAGGAATCTGCCTTGGAACTTCAAAGAGGCCGTTCTCTCAAACCGTGAGGACCCAGAAAACGATCAAGATATCAAATCGAAGCCCTCGCCGAGACGGGTCTGGTGAGCTCGGTCGCTTCTCTAGCTCAGTCGCTATAGCGACCGAGCTTGTTCTCTAGCTCAGTCGCTATAGCAACCGAGCTTCGTATGACCGCTTGGTTGTTCCGCGATTGCCAAGCCGCATCCTCGTGGTTTAACGATATTTTTTTATCTCTGATGATCGTGTTTTAACGAGAACTTTGTTTAGTCGCAGAACCTTTTGCAAGGAGACGATTTTTAAGAAATCGTAGATTTAAGAAATCGCAGATTTAAGAAATCGTTGATTTTAAGAAATCGTTGATTTAAGAAATTGTTGATTTTCTTAAATCGTTGATTTAAGAAATCTTATTTTTGAAACAAGATTTTTCCGCAAGTTTTTCGTATAAGTTTTTCGTATAAGTTTTCCTTGAAAACGTAGAAATTCTTAAGACGTATATTTTTATCGAATGTTTTGATACTAACTTCGTCGTCAACACGAACCATTGGAGCTTGTTTCGACGCTGCGGACAAATCTATTCAAGAATTTTATCGTAAAAATTATTTTAAGCAATTTTTACGAGAATTATCTTTTTCGAGGAATATTTTTGAAAGTTAATTTCGTTGTGACCGTTTTTGACCCCAACAGTTAGCCCCCCAGCCCGTTAGAACCGTGGATCGTAGATACGAGGTTCTAGCGGGCGATAAGATAAGTTAGTCAAGTTAGGCGGAATTAACGGTTGAAAATGTCCGTTGAAAATTGTACGTTCATTCTAAGAAGAGTGGAATCTTATAAGATTGGGGCTGCGCTGGATGAAAGCTGCCTACGTACCCTTTGTCAAAAGGGATCAAGCCATTCCTAGTTCATCTTGGAGTTAAGATTCTTATGACCTGTTTTCCAGTGAGACTTTATTTTCTAGTTATGTGTAGTTAATTTTGAGCATGTTGCTGTCAATGGTATTTTGTATTGGACCTTTGTCGGCCGCAAGAGTAGCCTCGGAGGCTGTTTATTTTGGCCAAGTTTGGCCTGTAAAAAATATTTTGCTCAAATCTATAAAATCGTGGTTTTTATAAATCGAGAGAACTTCCGTTTTTAGAGGGACAGGGTGTGAGTTGTACAAAGCGAGATTTTTCGCAGTTTACTGATTTACGCGAAGGTTCGTGAAACAGATAGACTTAAGTGAAGAGACAAGTTTTGGGATCTCGTATCGGGTGTTGATACTATGCCTGTGAGATGTTAAGTACTAGCAAGGCTAGGTTTAGGGCAAGACCTAGGTTTACTTTCCGACCGAGGCTTTGCGATGACAAATCGGCTTTCGTTTTGCCTGTTTGCGATTTTAACCTGACTCGTACCGTTTTAAAATCCGCGAAGTGTTATCGGCTTATTATGATCTGTCTGGGTATGAGTCGGAGCTACTTCCTTTACGAAGCACTCAAACAAAATTTCGGTTTTCTTGTATAACGCGCTATGGTATCCTGGTTGGATGTAAGAGAGCCTACCCTTAGGTGGCTTGTCTGTTTAGGACGTTAGAGTTCGTTTGTTGTGATCAGCAACAACGATATGATGCCGTTTAGAAGGTGTATGAAATTTTGGTCGAAAAATGTTTATTCGAGCACGAAGCGACGTCTCGCAGTGCTGCGACTTTATTTTTCTTTACGCCATAAGAGGATTATGGGCTTTGGCTTATGATTTGATTTATACTTTCGTCAAGTGTAAATGGTAGAATCCGAGTAGTCATTTCGAATTTTGATTTTGTCGCTTTGTCCGTATGCTACTTTTTAGCAAGCGTTTTTAGGTGTAAGCGATGGGAGACATGTGTCTGGATGTGATAATCATTTTGTGGATACTGGATCCGTTGTTATAGCCGTTTAGTAGTTGGCGAATTGTATTGAGGATTTTGGACCGAAGGGTCGTGTAAATTTACCAGGGAGAAGCGTCTAACTTCACTGTGTTTCGTGAAGTGTTGGCCTTCCGAAACTTGTTTTTTGAATTTTTAAGAATGACTCGTATAGCTCTAGGAGCTTTGTTACGAGTGTTTCTTTTTATACCGCGTTTTATGAAGCGTATAGAACTTAATCGATTGATGATAAGTTTAAATCTTCCGTTAACCATATGGTTGTTAGGACTGAGTTTCGTTACGCAGAATTCATCGTATGATTTCTGATTCTGGGTTATACGACAAACTGCTTGCATAATAGTCACCTGGCGTTTTACGACAAATCGTGGATTGTTGTTTAGCCGTTAGCCGTTAAGCAGTTGTAGCGGTGGTCGCTCAGTAGTTTTGGATTGGCATGGAGGCTAGGTGCAGCCGTACAGCTAGGGAAGTTGTTGGTAAAGGATCGTCGTAGAATATGTGCGGACTTGGTTGCAGGGTCATTTCCTGCTTCGCGTAGCCGAGGATAGTAAAAGCAGGAATCAGGAGCAAAATTATCTACGACTGATATCCGTTGTTTTATTTTACAAAAGAAAACGGGTTAACCGTTCTTTCGAAGGTTTTTCTTTTTTTAGGAAGCAGGACGAGTGTGCCTTAGAATGCGTGGCGATAGTTTCTTGGTTTTTCGAGAGACTAGGTTGGTTTGCATGTTCTGCCTGGAAAGTCAAGGAACAATGGAACAAGACTGGAAAATTTGCCTAAGACTTAGCTTGCTAGACTATCCACCTAGGTTCTAAGTTCCCTAAATTCTACGACAGTTTTCAAGACGTTTTCGTTCCTTTCCTACCAAATATTAAAACCTTGACAGAATATTTTTAGTCAGACGTACCTTAGTCCCATTGATGATTCGAGATTGCCCCTTCTTCCTTCTTCTTCTCCTCTTTTCTTCTGACTTTATCGAAAGTTTTTTATGCATTTAGTAATGGCCACTTTCGATTCAGCGTCGAAGGACTTCGAAAAGTCAGTTACCGAATTTCATATGAATTGGTTTTTGACTTAACGTGGCGGAATCTGGTAAAATCACATTGTGTTTTATGCATCGAAGGAATTTTACGAAATCATTGAACCAAAGGGAGGAGAAACAGACAAAGAGGGGCGTTTGGAAAGATGGGTCAATGGACAAGGCGTCACTCGAGTGAGGCTCTCAGTTCGTCAGGCTGCGAGCGAACTGGTTATGTTCAAGATACGATATTGTTTGGCTTTATGAATGATGTTTCGTAAAATATGGCCGAGCTTGATTTTACGAAAGTTGTTTTCTAAAGCGCTGTCGAGCTTTTATTTTTCGAGAGTTATTTCACAATTGCTGCCGAGTTAATTTTATGGAAGTCGTTTCGTAAAATTGTTGTCGAGTTTAATTGTACAAAATCTTTCTCGTGACATATTTGTCAAGTTTTTTTTTTTTTTTTTTTTTTTACGAAAGATGTTTCGTAAAACTTATCGAATTTTAATATCGGAATCCCTAGCTGCGGTGAGGTGTAATTTTGGTGACTAATCTTAATTATAATTTTTCTCGTTTCCGTGGGATTGATCCGACGGAGTTTTGAGTAGTTTTTCGAAAGTAAGATTAGTAGACAAAAGTCAAGAGTCCGCAACGAGCGAAATCTTAGGTGTCAGGAAACGTCTTTCGTCTTCGTTAACCGTTTTAAGTTTCGAGTGATTTTATAGAAATCACTCCATTTTTTCGAAACTGGTTGAGAAGGATGGCGAGCTGCTCGGGACAGAGTCGAGACAAACCACATTCACAACGGGAGTTGCTCGAAGAGTTGTTTGGAAGAAGTACGGTAATGGTATCGGTCTTCCGAATGAATCCCAATTCCTCGTATAGTTAAGATGATTGGTGTTTTAGACTAACCGTAATCGTTTTATACGATGAATTGCAATCCATTTGTTAGCCGGACCTTCCGAGTTTTTCCGTAACTTTCCCGATCGTTCTGATAGAAGGTTTTTAGATTCACGATTATAAGAATTTGCACTACGTGGCTTCGAGCGAGGATGCAAAGTACGTTATTGGACTAGTGTCGGGATGGTTTCACGAGGAATCGGCAGCACTCGCTGATCGACCCGCAGCCCGGCGCCCAGGACCGTGACGTCGGTCTTGCCGTCCGGTCTCAGCGAGTGACAGCAAGCTGAGACGAGTCCCACTTGTTTTCGTCGTAAAATCTCAACGAAAACTCCGATTGAGACGAAACGAACGGCATTTCGAAGATAAATCAAAGGAGAACACAAAGGAAGACTCCTTTGAGGCTTGACAGGTCGCTATAGCGAGTGAGAATGTGTCTCGGTCGCTATAGAGAGTGGAAGGAAGCCAAGACGAGTCCAACTTGTTTTCGTCGTAAAATCTCAACGGAAACTCCGATTGAGACAAAACGAACGGAGTTTCGAAGAGGAATCAAAGGAGAACACAAAGGAAGACTCCTTTGAGGCCTGACAGGTCGCTATAGCGAGTGAGGATGTGTCTCGGTCGCTATAGCGAGTGGAAGGGAGCCAAGACGAGTCCAACTTGTTTTCGTCGTAAAGTCTCAACGGAAACTCTGATTGAGACGAAACGAACGGCGTTTCGAAGAGGAATCAAAGGAGAACACAAAGGAAGATTCTTTTGAGGCCTGACAGGTCGCTATAGCGAGTGAGAATGTATCTCGGTCGCTACAGCGAGGGGAAGGGAGCCAAGACGAGTCCAACTTGATTTCGTCGTAAAATCTCAACGGAAACTCCGATTGAGACGAAACGAACGGCGTTTCGAAGAGAAATCAAAGGAGAACACAAAGGAAGACTCCTTTGAGGCCTGACAGGTCGCTATAGCGAGTGAGGATGTGTCTCGGTCGCTATAGCGAGTGGAAGGGAGCCAAGACGAGTCCAACTTGTTTTCGTCGTAAAATCTCAGAAACTCCGATTGAGATGAAACGAACGATATTTCGAAGAGAAATCAAAGGAGAACACAAAGGAAGACTCCTTTGAGGCCTGACAGGTCGCTATAGCGAGTGAGGATGTGTCTCGGTCGCTATAGCGAGTGGAAGGGAGCCAAGACGAGTCCAACTTGTTTTCGTCGTAAAATCTCAACCGAAATTCCGATTGAGACGAAACGAACGGCGTTTCGAAGAGGAATCAAAGGAGAATACAAAGGAAGACTCCTTTTGGGTCTGGGTCGCTATAGCGATCGACCTTGTCTTCGGACTCGGTCGTATAGCGACCGAGCTTGGCTCGTTGCTCGGTCGCTATAGCGACCGAGCTTGGCTCGTTGCTCGGTCGCTATAGCGACCGAGCTTGGTTCGATGCTCGGTCGCTATAGCGACCGACTTTTTTTTGGTGCTCGGTCGCTATAGCGACCGAGCTTGTCTTGGTGTTTGGTCGCTATAGCGACCGAGCTTGTCTTTGAGTTTAACTTTCTGCGAGTAACCTAGGGTTTTTCCCCAGTTATTGGGGGACCGAGTTTTACTTTTCCGAAACGTTTTCGGAGAAATCGTCTTGGTCGAACCCTTATGCGCTGAGATTTCTCCAACTCGGTAATAAGAAGAGTTTCACGGGGTTAGAAAATTTTTTATCGTTGCCCTTTGTGTTTAGAGGGAAAAATCACGAGCTCGATTTAGTTCTCTTCCTGTGACGGAAGGTCACGACTAAATTTTCGTTTTTGTTGAATACTACGGCGTTTGCGTAAGCGTTGGCCATAGGGGCAGTCAGTGCTGCGAGTTTGTCTTTTATATTTGCGTACGTCTTTCTGATCAAGCGTTTTGTGGCTATGAGTAAGAATAATCCATGACCCCTTCCTTCTAGCGCCAAACTGTGGGAACCGAAATTTGCACCGTCAATATTTCGTATAATAAAGAAACTAGGAAAACCCTAATTTCCCAGAAGGTCCCGGATTTCTGAGAAACCACACGTCAAGCAATCAGAACACGATAACAACGGAAAAATAAAATATAAATCGTAAAAGAGAGCAAGAAGGATTTTATTCCGAATCTGCGTATGAGCGTTACAACAGCAAGGTAACGTGCTTCGGCTACGAGAGCTGTCGGCGAGATCCCTAGTTCTAATACCCGAAGGTGGCTAAACCTAATTGAGTCGCAGCTCGAAAAACAAAACGGAAAGTTGCCTAAATTGCTCTAAGTGCTAAGTTGCTCTGGAAAGTTGATGCCTCTATGCCTCTCGCCTTGAACTCCTTATATACTCCCTCCAAGGTCGGTTTACGCTTCCCCCTTTTGCCCTTAAGCCATCATAGTCGAAAAATGGGAATATTCCATTTTTTCTGATCTTCATGATTATCTGCGAAAAGTTTCCATTTTTTCCTCGGAATTTGATGCTTATCCTCCAAGCATAAACCGTCATAAGGTTTATGGGTTTTTAAGAAATCATAATTGGGCCTCGAATCAAGTTTAGGACCCCTTTGGACCGTATTTTTGATTTGAGATCTTTTTACGATTTCTCCGATAAGGTTAAGTTTCCGCGGTTTTATCGTAAACCAAACGGTCGATTCCATTTGATCGAGAGATCAAGAAACGGATAGTCGTGAGTTGCGGAGAACGGCTATACGGATAGTCGAGAATGCATAGTTTCACGTCGTATCGTCGTTTCGGAAGAATTCGGAAGTTTCGGAAAATGATCGATACACGAACGCTCGATCGCTATAGCGACTGAACTTTGTCCGCAGCTCGGTCCCTATCGCGACCGAGCTCCATACGGAGCTCGGTCTCTATAGCGACCGAGCGTGGTTTCGTGATCCGTTCGCTATAGCAACCGAGCTCTCGTTCGTGACCCGATCGCTATCGCGATCGGGTTTATGCTGTGGTCTGAGTTCCGTTATCCAAGTGTTTGAACCTATCGCAAAGTTACGATTCTCTTAGGATGCTTGTTTGCGGAGGTTTGGTCCTTTGATAACAAAGTTCCGTTTGACTTTAAGAAATCGTTACTTTCTTAAATCGTTGATTTCTCAAGTCGTTGATTAAGAAATCGTTGATTTCTTAAGTCGTTGATTAAGAAATCGTTGTTTTTTAAGAAATCGTTGATTTCTTAAATCGTTGATTAGGAAATCGTTGTTTTAAAGAATCGTTGTCTTAAAACAAGATTTTAAGGAATCTGCCATGGAACTTCAAAGAGGCAGTTCTCTCAAACCGTAAGGACCCAGAAAATGATCAAGATATCAAATCGAAGCCCTCGCCGAGACGGGTCTGGTGAGCTCGGTCGCTATATGACCCCTTGGTTGTTCTGCGATTGCCAAGCTGCATCCTCGTGGTTTAACGATCTTTTGTTATCTCTGATGATCGTGTTTTAACGAGAACTTTGTTTAGTCGCGGAACCTTTTGCAAGGAGACGATTTTTAAGATATCGTAGATTTAAGAAAACGTAGATTTAAGAAATCGCAGATTTAAGAAATCGCAGATTTAAGAAATCGCAGATTTAAGAAATCGTTGATTTTAAGAAATCGTTGATATAAGAAATCATCGATTTTCTTAAATCGTTGATTTAAGAAATCTTGTTTTTAAAACACGATTTTCCCGCAAGTTTTTCGTATAAGTTTTTCGTATAAGTTTTCCTTGAAAACGTAGAAATTCTTAAGACGTATATTTTTATCGAATGTTTTGATACTAACTTCGTCGTCAACACGAACCATTGGAGCTTGTTTCGACGCTGCGGACAAATCTATTCAAGAATTTTATCGTAAAAATTTGTGTAAGCAATTTTTACGAGAATTATCTTTTTCGAGGAATATTTTCGAAAGTTAATTTCGTTGTGACCATTTTTGACCCCAACAGAGTGCAACTACCATTGATTGATAGCAACCGAATCAATGAACTCCAACCCACACTGAAACCACAAGCTAACCCTGCAGAGACTACTAGTAACCCTTCAGACACTACACCAACATCAGAGGGAACTGAAGAAAGAAGTTTAAGGAGTAGAAAGGAGAAAACTCCTAAGAAACTTAAGAGGGAAGCTAATGAGAAAGAGACTGATGGTTTCACTAAGAGAGTTATCAGAATCCCACTAGAGAAACCCTTTGAGGAGGTTTACTTCACAAGTAGATTGTGGATGTTCTTCAGAGAAACAAGGGTAACTGAAAATGACATTAGGAGAATGTTTGACAATGTCAGAGAAGATATGAGGAAAAGAATCACATTGAAGAAGAAGAGTGATCCTGGGAAGTTTGCAATACCCTGTGTAGTACAAGGCAATGAGTTTCCTCATGCACTATGTGACACTAGTTCTTCAGTCAGCATCTTACCAAAGGTTATGGCAGACCATCTGGGTCTGAAAGTAGAGCATTCACCAGAGATCTTCACATTTGTGGACTACACTCAAAAAAATTCTGGAGGTTTGATCAGAGACCTGGAAGTGCATATTGGTAATGCACTAGTCCCTGTGGATTTTCATGTCCTAGACATCAAGTTAAATTGGAACTCTTCCCTCTTACTTGGAAGAGCATTTATGGCTACAGTAGGAGCTATATGTGACATGAACACCAACAGGATGTGCTTGACTATGATAAATCCAGATATCCACTACAACCCTGTCAAACTTGGCAAACCACCAACCAAAAACGTAGTAAAAAAAGATGATCTTGGTATTATTGCAGTTTGTCATTGTGAAGTAGAGTACGAGACATAGTACTCGGGATCGATCGACAACATCTCTACATCATCGATCGACACCAGCGAGTCAGAAGAGATCGACACCAACCATAGTTTATCGATCGACAGAAGTGTTGGGGAAAAATATCCAGACATGAGTTTTCTCCAGCTTCTGGCTAGGTCCTCGACTTCCGGACCTTTGCTCAAAAAGATACCAGGGATCTACCCCTGCCTTAGGTCCGACCACTAGATCGGACCGACCCCTAGATCGGACCGACCCCTTGGAGCAAAATAGAAGTTTTCTACCTAATGGGAAACTTTCATTTTTCCGATTATGGAAGAGTTCTATTACTTGAAGCCGACATCTACAACTATAAAAGGGGAGCCAAAACCCTAGAATAAGGGATCGACTTTCGGAGGCTTAGAGATTAGAGTTTAGGCGACGAGAACTAGGGTTTATACACCAATACGTGCAGTCCCGATCATTATACTCAATAACATCTCTTTGCCCACGATTTCTTACTCTGTTATACAAATCCTCTAGTGTTCCGTAGTACTAAAACGATCCTACACAAAAATACCCTAACAGTTTTGCGCTAGAAGGAGGGTAGTGATCCAACTACGTGACGATGGCATTAGAGGACGACGCTAACCAGACGGAGATGACTCCGAGAGAGATCGAGCTTCTCAACAGGCTTGAGTCTCTTCGGAGTCAGGTCACCGATCTTCACAAAGCTCGGGAGACGACATCCGGAGGTCCCGAACTTCTCCTCGAAGTTCAAACCCTAAAATACCAACTTGGAGAGCACTCCAAGCAACTACAGCAAAGCGCCGAGAAGCTAGACGCCATAGAGGCGGAGAATCTTGTCCTCCGACAAGAGAACCATACCCTCGGTGAAGCTAGAAACAAACGAAAGCGGTTCCGGACTAAGGTACGACCCATGGCTTCACTCTACACTCCGCGAGACAGTGAAGAGGTACCTCGCCGACCCGCCTCAACCGAAGACGAACCCGAAAGCCGAGGAGCCGCAAATGATAGGACCCGAATACAAGTAGATAGCGATTCCTATACGGAGGACGAGGAGTATTCACCTGACGATCCCGAGATCTCAGATCCAGACCTAGCAGCCTACTTAGAAAGAGTGGTCTCCGAAAGGTTCGGCACCATTCAATCTATGGTAGAAAGGCTCCCAGGGGCAGCTCCTACTATTCAAAGAAGCAATCAGGGGTCCTACTCCGATACACCTTTCGTGGAAGAGATTGCTTCGGTGGAGATGCCGCGAAAGTTCTCTTTCCCAAGCATAAAGATGTACGAAGGTACTGGAGATCCCGACAATCACATTGCTCAGTACAAGCAACGCATGCTAGCAGTAGCAATCCCTCGAGATGCACGGGAAGCTACCATGTGCAAAGGATTCAGATCGACCTTGACCGGCCCCGCTCTTCAGTGGTATATCAACATGCCCACCAAATCCATCAAATCCTTCGCAGCCCTTAGCGATAAGTTCGTGGAGCAGTTCGCTAGCAGCCGTGACCTAGAGAAGAATTCGGATGATCTCTACGAGATCCTACAGCATAGGAATGAGCCCCTTCGTTCTTACATAGCTCGCTTCAACCAGGCGAAGGTGGCTATTCCTGAGTACAACGCTGATACGACTATCTCAGCTTTTAAGAGGGGTCTACTTCCAGAGGGAGACCTTTACAAGGAGCTGATCAAATACAAGTGCAGGATTATGGAAGACGGGCTCTCCCGTGCTTGGGCTCAAGTAAGATGGGAAGAAGATGTTGCTAGTAGGGCTAAAGCCGGTCCGAATTACGATCAGAAGCCATCAAAGCCTACAAGGAGTGACCGCGACGAGCCTTCTCACTCTAGGCCCGCCAGGGAGACTAACAACCCGAGTAGGGGAAGGTATCAACATCGACCTTTGCCCAGATCCGAAGGGATGATGGTGTCTACTTGGCCTGACATCTCCCATCTCGCGATAACTAAACTGGAGCTGATCGGTGTCTTGCAACAAATGGGTCCTCAAGTTAAGTGGCCTCCTAAGATGAAGGCCGCAGAGGCCAATCGAAATCCCAAGCGATGGTGCGAGTTCCATAGTGATCATGGCCATACTACGGAGGATTGCATAGCCCTAAATATGGAAGTCGCCGAGCTCCTCAAGAATGGTTACCTGCGGGAGTTCCTCTCGGATAAAGCCAAGAACCTTCTAAATAAAGAAGGTCCCAGCCTCCCCTTCGAGGCAGCTCCTGCATTGCCACCACAACAAGACCGGGTGATCCACGTCATCAAAGGTGGATCAGAGGTGAGCCGAATTAGCAGTGCCGGAGCCAAGAAATGTACTCGCAATGCCAGGACCGGCCGAGAGGCCGAGGGTCCCAAGCGCCTGCTCCTTGGAACAGATGAGATCAGTTTCACAGCAAGGGAGCAGGAGAAGGTCCTCGTCCCTCATCATGACGCTCTTGTCATTTCACTTACCATAGCAAACTGCTTGGTCAAGCGGATACTGGTAGATAATGGAAGCTCCAGCAACATAATCTTCTATTCGGCCTTCGCCGACCTAGGTTTGGAACCTGCAGCTCTAACCAAAAAGGCAACTTCCCTCGTAGGCTTCAGTGGAGAAGTCAAACAAACCTTGGGAGAGGTCCTTCTTCCTGTGTATGCCGAAGGGGTAAACCAAGCCACAAAGTTCCTGGTCGTCGACTGCCCCTCATCATACAACGTGATATTGGGAAGGCCTTGGATTCATGACATGGGAGCCGTACCTTCAACTTTGCACCAGCTGGTCAAGTTCCCAACCCCTTGAGGCATCAGAGCGGTCAAGGGGGATCAAGAGAATGCCAGGTCTTGCTATCAAACTACCCTTAGGGGAAAGACTCAGGTCTTATAGCAATTACAGAAGAAGCTTCCGGCCACACACACCGAAGAGCCGGAAGTGGAAGAAATGGATGAGGTCCCGCTCACGGAAGGGAACTCGAGTCTAAACTTAAAGGTAGGCTCCAAGCTTCCGGAAACCTTGAGAAGGAGACTGATCGATTTTTTAAGATCCAACTCCGATTGCTTCGCCTGGTCTCATGAGACATGCCTGGAATTGATCCTGATGTTATCATGCACCAACTCAAGGTGGATCCAATGCATCCTCCTGTCAGACAGAAGAGGAGAAAATTCTCTCCTGAAAGGGATGAGATAATCAACGAAGAGGTCAAGAACCTACTAGATGCTGGATTCATATGAGAAGTGCAATACCCGGAATGGCTAGCCAATGTGGTGGTTGTGAAAAAGAAGAATGGGAAGTGGAGGGTCTATATCGATTTCACGGACCTTAATAAGTCCTGTCCTAAAGATCCTTTCCCTCTGCCTCACATCGACAAGCTGGTCGACGCAACGGCTCGTCACGAGCTGATGAGCTTCATGGATGCATTATCTGGATATAATCAGATCCTAATGCATCCTGACGATCAAGAGAAGACCTCATTCATGACCTCAAGGGGTGTTGGGGTCAAAATCGTTCAAGACGAAATCGATGTCCGAAAGTCTCGGAAAAACATGAAAGATGTTAGAGCAACCTCGAGAGACTAATTGTTAATCGAGAAACCTTGGAAAAATATTAAGTTCGAGATTAATCATCTCGAAATCAACGGCCAGAAATGTTTTCTACACGAGGAAAAACCTACGGAAAACTAAAGAGAACGCAAAAACACGCACAAGAAGGAACCGAGCAGCCGACTCCGGTCGCGGCCGTGGCCGCCAGGCGGCTAGCCCCCGTGCTGGCCGTAGCCGCCGGCGGCTAGCGCCCGTGCTGGCCGTGGCCGCCGGGCGGCTAGCCCCCTTGCTGGCCGTAGCCGCCGGCGGCTAGCGCCCGTGCTGGCCGTGGCCGCCGGGCGGCTAGCCCCCGTGCTGGCCGTAGCCGCCGGCGGCTAGCGCCCGTGCTGGCCGTGGCCGCCGAGCGGCTAGCCCCTGTGCTGGCCGTAGCCGCCGGCGGCTAGCGCCCGTGCTGGCCGTGGCCGCCGGGCGGCTAGCCCCCGTGCTGGCCGTAGCCGCCGGCGGCTAGCGCCCGTGCTGGCCTTTGCCGCCGGGCGGCTAGCCCCGTGCTGGCCGTAGCCGCCGGCGGCTAGCACCCGTGCTGGCCGTGGCCGCCGGGCGGCTAGCCCCCGTGCTGGCCATGGCCGCCGGCGGCTAGCGCCTGTGCTGGCCGTGGCCGCCGGGTGGCTAGCCCCCGTGCTGGCCGTGGCCGCCGGCGGCTAGCGCCCGTGCTGGCTGTGGCCGCCGGGCGGCTAGCCCCCGTGCTGGCCATAGCCGCCGGCGCCTAGCGCCCGTGCCGGCCGTGGTCGCCGGGCGGCTAGCCCCATGCTGGCTCGGGTCGTCGGGCGGCTAGTTTTCGTGCGTAAGTTCTAGGCCCCCGGGTCGCCAGAAATCCGTGTTTTGCGACTTTCCGAGATCCCGCAAACAAAACTCCTTTTCCTGCTCCAAGATTTCGGAGAACCCGTAAGACGTCAACGGACAGAAAGACTTCGTATAAAATGGTGATGGTTATCTTAAAACACCATTCGCCTCAGCAATGGATCGAAGATCTTCCGAAAGACTCGACATCCAAGTAGGAGCATTCTTTCAAAGAAATCGTAGAAAACAACGGAAGTCCGGAAGACGGCCCGAAAGGGACCAAACCCGATCGGACGGCCCATTTACGATTTTCTAAAAGATAGATACGACGGTTTACAATTATCTTCACATAACAAGATAAATGTAAAACTTCCGGAAGGATAAATGTCAAATTTCCGAAAGGATAAATGTCAACTTTCCCGATAAACACGAAGGCCGACGAAAATGGAAAAAGCCCAGCTCGCGGCAGACTCAGCCCATCAAAAATAGACCGTCATATGGGAGTATATAAGCAAGGCTAGGAGCAGAGGAAGGGGGATCCGAAATGAGAAGAAAGAAACCACTCTAGAGCAACTTAGAACTTAGGCTTTTATTTCCTTTTTAGCGAGCTGCGACTCAACTAGGTTAGATCTAGGTTTTGAGACTAGCGACGATCGACAGCTCTTGCGGCCGAGATCTCGACCTGTTGTTCAAACGCTCTCCGCGAATTCGGAAATAAGATTCTTTCTTTTGCTCTCTTTATTTTACGTATTTATTCCCAAACTAAACTCGTATTAACTTCGTCGTGCGTGGCCCAGCAGATAGCCGGGATCCTCGGGGAAAACTAGGTCAACTTAGTTTTCCTACGTTTAAACTTAACTAAAATCGACAGTGAGAATTTCGGTTCCCACAGTTTGGCGCTAGAAGGAGGCGGATACACGGATTTATCTTGCTCGCAACTACGCACGCCCAGTTAAGCATGTCTGCTAACGCGGAAAAAGACAAGCAAACGCACGACGGACCAGCCGCCGATGCCAACGCTGAGAAGACTCCTGCCGGAAACGTATCGACGGTCACTGCCGAAGCAAACACAGCGATGCTGGACCAGGTGAAGGAACTGTTCGCCACCGCCCAGAAACGGTCGGAAGAACAAGAGAAACTAATGGCTTCACTCGCTAAACAGGTCAATACCTTAACAGCGAAAAGCAAACTCCCGCGCGGATCCACCAAGGTGAGGCGTGTCAGGAGGCTCGACTTCGGAACTGCCGGAGACCAAGAAAAAGATGCCCCGAGAAAATCCCCGGAACACATCCCTGACGATACCACTCCGGTGGGGCAGAAGAAAACGACGGATAACCTCCCACCTCCCGCAAGGGAAAACGAAGGAGACGACGTCGAAAGAATCAATCTGGATATCAGCGATCAATCGGATCCGTCCGACGAAGACGCCGACATCCACCACAGAAGGACCCGAAGTCAGTCAGCTCGACTGGCGGCAGCCTTCGAAAAACCCATGACAGAAGAGGAAGAAGACCTCTACTGGTCAGAGCAAGAGAGGTTGGCTGAAGACCAGACTCGGGCTTATCGCAGCCAACGTAGACAAAGGAGCGCGAACGGCGCCAACGAGATCCATGATTTGCGCGAGTACATCGCAAAAACTGCAGCCGAGGTGAAAGCGGTAAAATCGCAGATTCACCACGCAACCAGCACTGCCCCCAAGATCGACTTGCTCCTCGAGGAGTCGAGAAAGACTCCGTTCACCTCTCGAATCACGGACGCACGAGTCTCAGATCCCGGGAAAATAAAGCTTCCCACCTACGACGGAACCACAGATCCGAAGGCACATCTGCAGTCCTTCTAGATTGCGATGGCGAGGTCAAAACTTCCGGAGCGGGAAAAGGACGTCGGCTGCTGTCTCCTATTCGTCGAGAACCTCAGAGGTGCTGCGCTCGAGTGTTTCTCACACCTGAAAAGAAACTCCATCGGAAGTTTCCGCCAGCTTGCTTCAGCTTTTCTGAAGCAATTCTCCATGTTCATGGACAGGGAAACTTCCGACGTAGACCTTTGGAGTCTAATTCAAAAGGAAGATGAACCGCTCCGCGACTACATAAGGAGGTTCAAACTCGTGATGTCCAGGGTAACAGGCCTCAGCGACAGAGTCGCCATCGACGCCCTGAGAAAAAACCTCTGGTACAAATCGAAATTCCGAAAGTGGATTTCTTTGGAGAGGCCACGCACCATCCAGGACACTCTCCACAAGGCGACGGATTTCATCATCATGGAAGAAGAGATGAAAGTCCTAGCGCAAAAGCATGGACCGCAGAAAGCGTCCGGCAAGAAGAAAACCTCTCGTAACGACAAGTACGTCCATCACGAAGGGGAAGACGTCCAAGGCGAACATAACGGTCAGGAGCGTGAAAGACCTGCTCCTAGATTCTGACCGTCCGCCGAAGACCGACGGAGCCAATCCCGAGAATAACGCTCCTGGAACTCAATCGGGCGAAAAACGCGGACGGAGACAAGACGGCAAAGGAAACAACAACAACCGCCAAAGGATCAACATGATCATCGGAGGATCGCATTTTTACCAGGACTCCGTTTCATCGATTAAAGCCTACGGACAGAGGGCCGAAACAAGCCCCGGATGGTGTACAGAGGACGACGTTCCCAATCACGCAATCATCTTCGAGGAACAGGATACGGCCGGACTCGATAAACCCCACTACGATCCTCTGGTCATCGACTTGGTGATTCAGGATCTCGAAGTCGGCCGCATCCTCATCGACACAGGAAGCACGGTCAACATCATGTTCCGCGACACTCTGCAGAGGATGAACATACCCCTCGGAGAAGTCATCCCAGAACCAAGACCGTTGACTGGATTCTCGGGCGTCACGTCCATGACCCTCGGAAAAATCAGACTCCCGGTCATGGCTAAAGAAGTCACGAAGATCGTCGAATTCGCGGTAGTGGATAACCCGGCTATCTATAACGCCATAATGGGAACTCCTTGGATAAACGCCATGAAGGCAGTCCCGTCCACTTACCATCTCAGCGTCAAGTTTCCAACACCGACTGGAACAGCGGTAATCTGGGGAAGCCAAAAACAGTCGCGACTCTGCTTCCTGGCCGAACATAAATTGCGCAGCAATCAGAACGCCCCAGTAGCTAACCCGAAGCGAACTAAGAAGCATCTGAGTCACAACTCAGGATAGCGGGAAAATCCTCGAGTCCATCGCCGAAAGAACGGATGACCTAACTCCCAACGCGACCACCGACTTAGCTGAAACAGTCAAGGCACCGGAAATCGTGGAGTAATAGCAACCGCGATAGAAACAGAACTACGAGATGGCTTGATCCTCGCAAGAGGTACGTAGGCAGCTCGTCGCAACCCGACGAGTTCAGCTATCCCCCTCACCAAAAAGGGGGGGGGGGGGGGAAGATGGGGACAAACATCCTTGTACTCCCGCAAAAATACTTTTCACATGTACTCTACATTATAAAGTCTTTAATTCAAATGCTTACTCAACGCATAAACATTACGGAAAACGAAAATTATATCTTTGAGGAACGCGAGACGTCGTTAGTTCCCGAAAAGTCTTGATTCTCCATTCTCCTCCAAACAGTCCATCCGCGACTCTAAAAAAACTCTATCAAACAGTCTGTCTGCGACTCTAAAATTCATTTCCGTCGATTGGCCCCGACGGAAAAACATAGAAACGTTTCACTCAATCAAATGCGTAGTCTGGCTTCTAACGAAGTCCTCTTGCATCCGACAAGGATACCATAGCGCGCTATACAAAAAATCCAAATTTTGGTTAGCTGTTCGTAAAGGAAGTAGCTCGACTCGTATCCAAACGAATCATATAAGCCGATAAGCACTTCGCAGATTCTAAAATGGTACGAGTCAGGTCGAAATCGCAAACAGGCAAAACGAAAGCCGATTTGTCATCGCACAGCTTCAGTCCGAAAGTAGACCTAGGTCTTGCCCTAAACCCGGCCTTGCTGGTATCTAAGACATCTCATAGGCATAAGTATCCAGAATACGAGATTCCAAAATTTGCCTCTTATCGCTTACAAACCTAACGTTCGCTACAAAGTAACCTACGTATCAAGCGACAAAAAAAAAGAGATTGAATACGAAGTGACTGCACGTATTCTAACCCTATACACTTGACGAAAGTATAAATCAAAACGCAGAATTCATAAAAGCATTCATAGCAGGGATTCAAAAGCCACCAACGGCCAATCCCGAGAAACACAAAGTCACGCGACCTCCTAAGGGTCGCAACACATACATACAAACAACCACACTTGGCCTATCACAAATTTTAATCGAATGCATAACAATCGGTTAGAGATATTCCAAACGAGGAGTCGGGCTGGTCAACCTCTTCACCCCCGTCGCCTGCATTCAAACCCGCGCCTACATCTGCCGTATCTTCCGAGACTTGGATAGGATTTCAAAACTCTCGAATTCTCCCTTCGATCGGAGGAACAAAAGATTCGGCGTTAGCGCATATTCTCATCGAGCCATCCATCGCGGCAAGTTCGCCGGAAAGAGAGAAACCCTCACGCTGCATCTTGTGTAGAGTACCGACCGAACCACGACACTCGCGAAAATCGCCTACAAATTCCTGAGCCTCTTTGTACGCTTCGAATTCGGTAGAAAAAATTTCGGCCCTTCGGTTCAGCTCGGCGGCAGCTCTTCTCCGCCCGCTCCTTTCCGCACGAACGAGGGCTCGAGCCTGGACCTCGGCTTGCCGGCTTTTTTGTTCCTCCACCTCCAACCGATACTTGGAGAATTCCCTTTCCGTTTCCTCCGCTTTGAAACGGGCCAGCCGGGCAGTACGGAAACTTCCATCGATCGATGCGTTCCACACTCTCACGGCCTGCAAAGAAGTCGAGGTCAAATAAAAAGAAAAGGGGATTTACTCAAGTTTCGAAAACAAACCTCGTTGACCAAGCGAGCACCCTCCGCAGTCACCGTGTCCCTCTCCTCGTTGTCCAAAGACTCGTCACGGGAAAACGCCGGAGGGAGTTCATCAAAGAAGTCACCCGGGGGAGGAACACCCTGATTCTCTGTAGTGAAGTCAGGATCGTATCTCGGCAGCTCACCATTTCCCGACGAGGCCTCGAAAGCAATCTCTTTATCCTTCCAAGATCTCCGCCTCCGCCTTGAAGGGGCAAAAACGTAGGATCCTTCATTGACACAGGGCCGCGTACCGCCTCGCGATCGGTGAAGCGCGACCGCCCCTCGAATCTGGTCAAGAGTAAAGGAGTTCCAGGAACAAGGCATTGTCCTAAAAATGTCTCTCTTGGTCGAAAGATCGGAAGGAACATGCGCGAGACACCTATTCTCTGAACAAAAAAAAAAAAAAACACACACACACACGTTCAGTACCCGCTTTTCGGATTCTAAGAAAGGGGATGCGACAATCTTACCTCGTTGGTACAACCAGTCCGTCGGGAATAGGTGGAGAAAGCCTTCCTCGACAGACTCTCCATCTATCCTCACGAAAAAGAAACGGTCAACGTAATCCTTGGCGTGCGAGGTGACTCCATGGATTACCGAAAAATCGGTCCTCGCCTTCATGGAGTATACTCCATTGATGCTCGTCGTCTTGGAGTTCCACAACCCTTCGAAGTCAGCAGGGCTAAGGTCCATCACTAACTCGTAACTCAAAATCACAACGCCAAGCCAGCTTTCCAAAGCCGGCACGTTCAGCTGGCTGATTACGATTCCGAAATGGTCGAGAGCCTGAACAATGACTCCAGGGATTGGGAACCACAGTCGGCATTGCGTCAGGAACGCCTCGTAGCAAGTAAAGTAACCCTTCGGAGGATGCTCCGAACTCTAATTCCCACGAGGAATGCGAAACATGACTCCCTTCGGAACCTCATAAAACTCTCGAAGAGTTCCGAGATATTCAGGGGATACTTCGCTCGGCGAGTCAGTTTCCTTACACGCCCTCAGAGGTCGCCGGGGAATCTGGATCACGGGAAGGGGAGCATCAGAACCGAAGACGGCGTCGCAATACGCGCTCCTGTCAATCTCTGGAACCTCGGGTTTCGGAACTTTCTCCTCGGCATGGAAATTATCCGAAGACGAGTGAGACTGCCTCCTCGAGGATTTTGATCTTGAAGTCATTCTTTTCTTAAAGGTAGAGATATAATTTGCAAGGGAGAGATTAACTTAAGATTCTTGGGTGAAATAAGAATGGTAAAGAATTCACAAGTCTTTATAGTCAAGGATTTGACTATTCACCCCGACCTTCGACACGATTTCGTCTCCATACTTTCCTCACGAACCATACCGCAAGCTAGGACCTACAAACCCTACGGCTCCTAGCTAGCTGGGGGGCTAACTGTTGGGGTCAAAATCGGTCAAGACGAAATCGATGTCCGAAAGTCTCGGAAAAACATGAAATATGTTAGAGCAACCTCGAGAGACTAATTGTTAATCGAGAAACCTTGGAAAAATATTAAGTTCGAGATTAATCATCTCGAAATCAAAGGCTAGAAACGTTTTCTACACGAGGAAAAACCTACGGAAAACTAAAAAAAACGCAAAAACACGCACAAGCCGAAGGAACCGAGCAGCCGACTCCGGTCGCGGCCGTGGCCTCCGGGCGGCTAGCCCCCGTGCTGGCCGTAGCCGCCGGCGGCTAGCGCCCGTGCTGGCCGTGGCCGCCGGGCGGCTAGCCCCCGTGCTGGCCGTAGCCGCCGGCGGCTAGCGCCCGTGCTGGCCGTAGCCGCCGGGCGGCTAGCGCCCGTGCTGGCCGTGGCCGCCGGGCGGCTAGCCCCCGTGCTGGCCGTGGCCGCCGGTGGCTAGCCCCCGTGCCGGCCGTGGCCGCCGGTGGCTAGCGCCCGTGCCGGCCGTGGTCGCCGGGCGGCTAGCCCCGTGCTGGCCGTGGTCGCCGGGCGGCTAGCCCCGTGCTGGCTCGGGTTGTCAGGCGGCTAGTTTTCGTGCGTAAGTTCTAGGCCCCCGGGTCGCCAGAAATCCGTGTTTTGCGACTTTCCGAGATCCCGCAAACAAAACTCCTTTTCCTGCTCCAAGATTTCGGAGAATCCGTAAGACGTCAACGGACAGAAAGACTTCGTATAAAACGGTGATGGTTATCTTAAAACACCATTCACCTCAGCAATGGATCGAAGATCTTCCGAAAGACTCGACATCCAAGTAGGAGCATTCTTTCAAAGAAATCGTAGAAAACAACGGAAGTCCGGAAGATGGCCCGAAAGGGACCAAACCCGATCGGACGGCCCATTTACGATTTTCTAAAAGATAGATACGACGGTTTACAATTATTTTCACATAACAAGATAAATGTAAAACTTCCGGAAGGATAAATGTTAAATTTACAAAAGGATAAATGTCAACTTTCCCGATAAACACGAATGCCGGCGAAAATGGAAAAAGCCCAGCTCGCGGCAGACTCAGCCCATCAAGAATAGACCGTCATATGGGAGTATATAAGAAAGGCTAGGAGCAGAGGAAGGGGGATCCGAAATGAGAAGAAAGAAACCACTCTAGAGCAACTTAGAACTTAGGCTTTTATTTCCTTTTTAGCGAGCTGCGACTCAACTAGGTTAGATCTACGTTTTGAGACTATCGACGATCGACAGCTCTTGCGGCCGAGATCTCGACCTGCTGTTCAAAAGCTCTCCGCGAATTCGGAAATAAGATTCTTTCTTTTGCTCTCTTTATTTTACGTATTTATTCCCAAACTAAACTCGTATTAACTTCGTCGTGCGTGGCCCAGCAGATAGCCGGGATCCTCGGGAAAAACTAGGTCAACTTAGTTTTCCTACGTTTAAACTTAACTAAAATCGACAGTGCGAATTTCGGTTCCCACAAGGGGCATCTACTGTTACAAGGTTATGCCCTTCGGACTGAAGAACGCCGGCTCAACCTACCAAAAGCTTGTCAACATGATGTTCCCCGATCAGATAGGGAAGACCATGGAAGTCTACATTGATGACATGTTGGTGAAGTCCCTAGACGCCGAAGACCATATCTCACATCTTCAACAAGCCTTCACCACTCTCAGGAGGTACAACATGAAGCTGAACCCTTCAAAGTGCTCATTCGGAGTGAGCTCTGGAAAGTTCCTAGGGTACATAGTCACCCACAAGGGCATTGAAGCAAACCCTGAGCAGGTGAGAGCGATTCAAGTGATACCTTTCCCTCGCAACGTTAAGGAGGTGCAAAGACTGACGGGAAGGATGACCGCCTTGAGCAGATTCATCTCCAGGCTATCCGACAAGTCGCACGCTTTCTTCGAAACCCTGAAGGACTTCCAATGGACCATGAAATGTGAGCAAGCCCTGTCCGATCTCAAGGCCTATCTCACTACTCCACCTCTCCTCTCAAAACCCTTGGAAGGAGAGGTCCTATTGCTCTATCTGGCGGTATCGGAACACGCAGTCAGTGTGGTCCTAGTAAGGGAAGAAGGAAGAAAACAACATCCTATCTACTAAGTGAGTAAATTTTTACTAGACGCAGAGACCCGCTATAGTCATCTCGAGAAGCTGGCCCTTGCTCTAGTCAATGCTGCACGAAAGCTGCGTCCCTACTTCCAGGCTCATCAATTCGTGGTAGTCACCTCCTTCCCTATCAAGGCAGTTCTGCATAAGCCAGAAGTGTCTGGACGTCTAGCAAAATGGGCTATAGAGCTGGGGGAATACGTTGTGATCTTCCTGCCTGCGACAGCCATCAAATCGCAAGTCCTAGCGGATTTCGTAGCTGAATTCTCTCCTGCCATACTTCCAGCCCTGGAACAAGAGGTAAAGCTTGGTGATAGCGTAGGGGAGAAAGGTGAATGGACACTGTACGTCGATGGGTCTAGTAACGTAAGGGCCGCAGGCGTGGGACTGGTCCTAACTTCCCCCACGGGGGAATCAGCCTCAAGGGCCGTACGTTGCAACTTCAAAGCAACGAACAACGAAGCTGAGTATGAAGCTCTAATATCAGGGCTGACACTAGCCAAACAGATGGGAAGATATCCAGGTCTTCAGCGATTCACAATTGATCATAAGCCAAGTCCAAGGAGACTATCAAGCGAAAGATCCGAGTATGGTCAGGTACCTATCCGTGGCAAAGAGACTACTCGACAGGTTCCGACATTGTAAGCTCACCCAGATTCCTAGGGAGCACAATTCCCAGGCTGACGCTCTAGCTAACCTAGGGTCCGCCCTAGAAACTACAAGTCATATGAGCATCCCATTACTGGTACTCCAATGGCCCACGACCGAAAAGGAGACGAAACCTGAAGAAATATCCGTGGTAGACGATGGAGAGACCTGGATGACACCCATAATTAACTACCTACGGTATGACACCTTACCTGAAGATCGAGACGAAAGTCGGAAGATAAGGCGCCAAGCTGCAAGGTATTGCTTTTCCGAGGGGAAACTATACCGAAGATCCTTTTCAGGACCCTATCTACGATGTCTTACCCCTAGAGAAGCCGCCAGGATATTAGAAGAGCTGCATGAAGGAGAATGTCGTTCCCACTCTAGTGGTCGGAGCTTGGTACTCAGAGCTAGAAGAGCAGGATACTATTGGCCAACCATGGCGAGGGACTCCCTCAAACAAGCAAGGCTCTGCATTCAATGCCGGAAACACGCACCGATCTCCAACCTTCCACCAGAGAACCTCAAATCCCTAAGTTCTCCTTGGTCCTTTCAAAAATGGGGAATGGATATCGTAGGAAAGTTCCCTATGGCACCAGGGCAAAAGATTTTCCTCCTAGTCGTGATAGACTATTTCACCAAATGGTTGGAGGCTGAAGCACTAGCCAAGATAACGGATCTCCAAATTAGGAAATTCCTATGGACTAACGTGATCACACGCTTTGGAACACCCCATGAGATTGTCTCAGACAATGGACCACAGTTCACAAGCTATAACTTCTGAAAGTTCTGCAAGGACTGGAACATCAAGCTCTCCTACTCAGCACCACGACACCCTCAACATCAAGCGCCTAGAAGATGCCCATGGGCGATTGGCAGGAGAGCTACACGGAGTACTCTGGGCCTATCGGACAACCCCGAAGACGGCTACCCAGGAGACTCCCTTCTCCCTTGTCTATGGTGTTGATGCGGTGATACCCACAGAGGTGCACGTAAGGACCACGGTCTCTGAATTCCTCTCCCATGCGGAGAACAACGAGCTAATGTCCCTGAGTCTAGACCTACTCGAAGAAAAAAGGGAGGCGGCTCGCCTTAGAAATGCATCCTACCAGTTGAAAGTCACCAAAAGCTACAACAAAAAGGTAAGATCCAGAACCTTCCAGAAAGGGGACTGGGTCCTAAGGCGAGCCTGTGACCACACAAGGGACAAATCAGCCGGAAAACTCGCTCTTGGATGGAAAGGTCCCTATAAGGTAATAGAGGTGCAAGGGGCAGGAGCCTATAAGCTGGAAGACAGCGACGGCAAGGTCCAACCCAACTGCTGGAATGCCTTGCACCTCAAATTCTATCACTTCTAGAGTAAGATCCCCGGGTCAAGCTCTATATACTACTACTATTATTATAATATATTTAAGTACACTGGTTTCCTACTCCTATGTATGCGATAATGTTGGGGTCAAAATCGGTCAAGACGAAATCGATGTCCGAAAGTCTCGGAAAAACATGAAAGATGTTACAGCAACCTCGAGAGACTAATTGTTAATCGAGAAACCTTGGAAAAATATTAAGTTCGAGATTAATCATCTCGAAATCAACGGCTAGAAACGTTTTCTACACGAGGAAAAACCTACGGAAAACTAAAAAGAACGCAAAAACACGCACAAGCCGAAGGAACCGAGCAGCCGACTCCGGTCGCAGCCGTGGCCGCCGGGTGGCTAGCCCCCGTGCTGGCCGTAGGCCGGCGGCTAGCGCCCGTGCTGGCCGTGGCCGCCGGGCGGCTATCCCCCGTGCTGGCCGTAGCCGCCGGCGGCTAGCGCCCGTGCTGGCCGTGGCCGCCGGCCGGCCAGCCTCCATTTCCTTGTCGTCATCTCCCGGGGTGGCTTCGACTGGGGCTGACTAAGAACCCACCAAGGCTAAGTTAGAACCGTACTCTGCAGAAAAGGAGAGGCTAAACATATTGATCTCAAAAGTACATGAGCTCTCAGAGAGTTGAGGAAGAGGGAGCTTGCTGATCGAGAAGTCTAAGACTTGCGCCTTTTCGTACGCAGCAGCCGCCTCCGGCATCAAAGTCATTAAACGATTATACTCGTCCTCAGCATTCTGGATTTCATTCTCCAGCATATCCTTCAAGAGGTCGGTATTAGCCTGAAGCTCCGGAGCATAAATCTGGAGCTCAACCTCATCCTTCTTCTTGGCAAATTTCTCCTTCACGGAGGCTAAGATCTTGTTGTAGGCATCAGCTACCTCCTTCTTTCCTCTCCTAACGGCCAGCTTGACCTCAGCTTCCTTGTTCTTCTGGTTGTCTTGAGACGAAGTAATTAGCTTCTTGACCTGATACTCAGATACCTTCCGAGCAGAATCCAACTCAGCGATCTTCCTGCTCTTCACCTGGATGTCCATCGCTTGACTCTCAATCTTCCCTTGCTGAATGTCGGCCTTGGAACCAAGTCTCTTGACCTCAGCTTGAAGTTCAGAGACCTGAACCCGAGCCTGGTCGAGCTCCATCTTAGTAGCTCTAACTAGCTCAGTAACCTGAGCTAGCTCACCAGCATTGGGGGCATTGTGCACAGTTTCCTCAAACTTGAACTGAGCCCTGTTGATAGCTACAGCCAGCTACAAAAACGAAAACAATAAATAAATAAACATATTCCGAAGAGGATCAAGTTAAAAGACTAAAATAAAAATCATACCTGACCCATGCAATGGGCAATCTCAACGTACTCCTCTTTGTTCGTGAGATTGGCGATCGAGGGGAGGGCGCTCCTGGTTCTCTTCATGTGCCTCATCAGCGTAGCCAAACCCCACGAATCTTCCAAGACTGATCCACGGTTCCTCCACTAGATGAAGAGGAGGAAGACCTGGAAGGTCTGTCAACCTGGTTGGTCCTGGACCTCTTGCTCCTCGGAGGCTCAAACTCATGAGTATCCTTCACCATTTGAGGATCAGCTTCCGCCTCCGGGACCTCGGAGTGAGGGACAACTTCCTCAACCCTGGGTTCGGAGTGACTGGCATCTTTGACAGGAGCAGAGCCTCCATCATCAAGGACGTCCTTCACAGTGCTGAGGAAGGATCCTCCTTGATTCTTGTCGCTTCCTCGAGAGGAGCTGGCAGCTTTGGTCGATCTACCCCTAGAACGGAACGAGGGCTGGAGAGGCATCTTGTGTGACTGAGTCTTTTCTGAGGTACTGGCTCCCGATGAGACTGAGAATACCGATTCGCCTTCAGAAACTGAATCAAAAGGAGAATCCTTAATCCCAAAAGACAAATTCAAGCATTAAAAATTTGAAGTCAATGAAAGAAGGTTACCTTCTAAACCAGCAACCGTGACTGAATCAGGAAAGGAAGCCTTGTATCGATCAGGGAACCTAGCTGATCCAATTCTCGTGGTAGTGTAAGCTCCCCAGGTATTAGGGCTGTGTTGCAGCTTCCTACAGAGAGCTCTGGTGAGTTTACCGGATAACTTAGCAGGGTCCTTAATCTCTGCAAGAAAAATCAAAAGGCTTAGCAAATCGCGATAAGCAGAAGTAAGCAAGCAAATACATCCCTAAAATCCTAACCAGATATATCAGACCAAGAGGTCCTGAGGGCCCGGCCTACAGGAACCGTCGAAGGGTCAATCTTGACATAGAAGTACTTCTTCCGCCAGTCATCATCACTGGCCGTGAACTTAAAAATACCTAACCCTGGACGACATGGGAGATAATAGGTCCCGCTTCCTCCCTCCTTGGTGGAGCTCTCCTTTATCAAGAAAAGACTCATCAGCTCGGTTAACCCTACGATAACTCCTTCTTCCTTAGCCCTGGTGATAAATCCATTCACCACTCGGATAACCGAGGGGCAAAGCTGGGAAAGGGCTAATTGGTAGTGATCTAGGAGGTCTAGCAAGAGGGTTGGGAGAGGGAACCTAAGGTGACATTTGGAGATGTATTTCTCGTGAACACAGAACCAACCCTCCGGAACGGTTTCGGGGGTTTCATCATCAGTAAAAGCTCTGGCTAAATCCTTCTTGCCATGAGCTTGGACGACGAGGTTAACGACATCCTGACTCTTCAACAGCGAGGGAGAGTGAGGTCCAGAGGAGGCGCTATTACCATCTTTCTTCTTCATTCTCTTGACTCTCGCTCCAATTGAGTCTTTAGCCTTCTTCTTCTCTGCATCCTTCTTCATCTTCTCGCCGGCTCCTTGCTTAACCTTCATAATACGAGCACCGGAAGCAGAGATTTGAATCTCACCGGAGCCTTCCTTTTGACTCATGATAAGTAAAGGGTAAAGAGAAAGAAAACGAAAAGGGAAGAATCGAGCTAAGTCGAGCAAGAACGGAATCTCTAAAGAAGTTAGGGGTGAAGAACTGGTTCGATCAAGAAGTAGATATAAAAAAAAAAGAAACGCAGTAAAATAAAAAGGAGAGAAGGGAAGTTACCTTGGAAACCGTCGAGAGGCGTGGAGAAAGTGGAGAGAGAAGCAGTTAATACCTGCAGCTTTATATCCCATCACGTCTCGAAAATCGGAAACTACATTTCAAATTCCCTTTAATCTAAACCTTCGATCTCATTAAAAATAACCACAGCCGTCCGATCAAGCAAAGAATATTTGTGGTTGAGATAACTGATAATCATTATCTCAACAAGAAGATCTAGGCTGGGCGGCTAGGTTAAGCTCCCGAGATAACAAATCGTCTCTCGAAAGCTGGGGGCAACTGTTGGGCCCAAATATGGCCCGATAGCTAATGGCGAATAACAAAAAATGACAACGGGCCGCGATAGGCCCATCACAAATTCAATCCTCAAAAGCAGCTAAGCTAAAGCGGAGGCTGTGAGCTAAAGATGTTCACTGGAGAGGTCACGAAAAGGAGGCAGCTCGTGGACGTGTAAGTAGGCGCAGGACCCGGTCAAAGGGGACCTGTTACAAATCCCTCAAATCACGGAGGGGATCTCGGGAACCAGTTGGTTGATATACCATGGATTTTACCCATTTTTACCCATGGTATATAAGTGTTTTATATACTATTTATAATGTATTGGAGTCTATTTAGAGTATTTACAGGTTCAGGGACGATGTGGAGATATAAGGTGATTTTGGTGCCTTTTGGAGTCTTTCGCAGTGCAGAACTGCACAGACGCTTCAGATAGTTAGCTTTCCAAATCCACTGGTTTGAGGTCAATCCAACGGTTAGATCAGAAGTTATGCCCATTTTACTGAATAGTGGTCAGTCTGCCTCGCGAAAGGAAGCTGTCGAGAAGAGAATTGTATGTCGATCGATGCAGCACACTTCATGTCGATCGACAGGGACACCAACTGAAGCCCAGAAGTAACAACAAATTACCCTTATGCCCTTGGTCGACCAGAAACCCTATTTTACTGTTTTCTAAGCCATTGTTGGCTGCTATGCTTCATACTATTCTAGAGAGAGAAAGCTTAGGATTGGAGAGAGAGATCTGAGCACCTTGAGAGAGGGAAGATCTTGAACTCCCTTGTTTCTTTACTTTGTTCTTCTCTTATTTATTCTATTGCAGTATTATTCAGACCATCATAATGTTTCTTATGAATATGTTTGAGTAGTCTCATTGTTAGATTTAGGTTTCTCACAAGGTTGACTCATGTATTGCAAATAAACCATTGTTAGGGTGTTTAAAATATAGTTCTTCATCTAATTGTTCTTAATACTTTGTTTGGGATTAGTCATCCTTGACCTAGATCTTAGGATTAATTTGGATAAGTGAGAACTTAACAGTTTCCTGAAAACTAAACTAGTGTGTTCTAATCTGACTCAGAACAAACGAGAGTTGTTCCTAGTTAGATTAGAGAACCCATCAAACCTCATCTTAAGGCTCGCTGGAAGCAATATCGATCGACGCAACTAGGATTGTATCGGTCGATATTGTGAAAGGTGCATCGATCGATGTTCCATTGAATTATCGATCGACACTTTCTTATGATCATCGAACGAGTGTTGATGACCCGAGACCCAAGCGTAGTTAATCATTTGATTAAACTAAAAGTTTGAGTTCAGAACTATGAATACTAAAAACTCTAATTAACCTGCAAACTTGTCACACCTGAGATAATACCTAAATCTAGCTACCTTTCCTTCTGTTAACAATCTCAAATCAAATCAATCGAGCAACTGCCTTGCTCACCATTTAATTTACTATTTAAGACATATTTATCCAGCTTTATTTTAATACTATTTAATCTATTGTGTAATCCTTGAGTCTCTGTGGATTCGATCCCTAAGTATTACAATTGAACCTCTTATTTGAGAGAGTAATTCACTCCTTAGGATAATTTGAGTGATATCATTGGTGGCGATCAAATGGAGCCTGAGGTTATTTAAAGAGGAAGTCAATCAAGAAAAGGGGACATTCATTCCTATCATTATTCATACGATCTCTCAAATAATTTTCATCTTTTGTAATCATCAAGAAAGACATCTTTTGTAACCATTCTTTATCAAGATTATCAATACAAAATCAAATTCATTCTACAAGTTATAATGGGATTCAGCCCACGTTATCTTTTCCTAATCTTAACCTGATCTAAAATCTAGGAGGTGAGTTTAATCCCTCACATGACCCACTTGCGGAAGTCCCGAAGAAACAAACGACAGGGGAGTTGGGCTCAAAGGATTTCGCATGTTTGTGTCACAGAGTGACGGTGGGCTTCTGGACCCGAATGACAAGGAGTTCGTTCTCTTCTCCAATTCGCTCATTTCTGCCATTAAAAGCTTCGAGAATTGGCACGAGAAATGGCAAGCTTCGGGGTAAAGGAGACATTACACGAAAAAGAGAATATATATATACAAAAATGGTAGAGAGCCGTTGGGAATTCTTCTTGGGAAATCCGCCGATCCGAGATCTCGGAGTTCCCAAGACTGAGCTCGGGAAATTCAAATTCAAATGAACCCCGCTACCAAGATCTTTTGGAATAAAGACGGGATCCTCGAAAGGAAAGTGAGATCCAAGAATGGAGATTATGGTAATTACGGACGATCCGAAGGATCTTTCAGCGATTGGGTCGAGAAATTCAAAAGCCTTTTTGAATCGAAGTCCCCAGTTAGGGTCCCGGTCTGACCCACTGCAAGAAGATAAGGTACCTAAGAGAAAACTACTAAGGCTCGGGAAATACATGTTATCCCTTGATTTCCACGAGCAAATCAAGGAATAAGGGGCAAACTATTGGGGAAAAATATCCAGACATGAGTTTTCTCCAGCTTCTGGCTAGGTCCTCGACTTCCGGACCCTTTCTCAAAAAGATACCAGGGATCTACCCCTGCCTTAGGTCCGACCCCTAGATCGGACCGACCCCTTGGAGCAAAATACAAGTTTTCTACCTAATGGGAAACTTCCATTTTTCCGATTATGGAAGAGTTCTATTACTTGAAGCCGACATCTACAACTATAAAAGGGGAGCCCAAACCCTAGAATAAGGGATCGACTTTCGGAGGCTTAGAGATTAGAGTTTAGGCGACGAGAACTAGGGTTTATACACCAATACGTTGTAGTCCCGATCATTATACTCAATAACATCTCTTTGCCCTCGATTTCTTACTCTGTTATACAAATCCTCTAGTGTTCTGTAGTACTAAAACGATCCTACACAAAAATACCCTAACAAGAAGCACACCAGATGATGAACTCGCCTTACCAGATCATTGCTACCCAAATTTCGCCATCCAACCCAACATCAAAGAAGATGATTACTCAGTAAGAGGTTGGGCATATAGCGGATTTCATGAGAGTTTTGCAGTAGATACAGTCAGATCTTCCCACAGTGGAAACCACGTTGAAGAATTTGATGAAGATTATTGGGAAGAAAGAGCTTGGGAAAACTACATGGAGAATGATAGATTTGCAAATCGTTTCCAGAAATCGATCGACATCTCTTGTCCACCATCGATCAATTATCTAGTACACCCAGCAAAATGACATAGTCCATCGATCGACATCGCCAGCATCACATAGATCGATATTGACCCAGACGACTTAAAGGACAAGATCGGAATTTCACCGATTAGGGCAACAGATGGGTGTATAAGGTTGACAACAACAGCCACGAAAATTCAAACCTCAACAACTTATACCCAGCAGCTTCCAGAACCTAGCAACATAACCATGGAGGACTGCAACATCAAGAACAATCGATCCAACCCTGCAGCTACACGATCACCATCGATCACCACCACAAATGCACCATCGATCGATGCCCTTACCAGAGCTCAATCTCTATTTCATGATCCATATGATATCAGGAATGTTTCACTAACACCTGATGAATTTGGTATTTTCAGGGACACATATGGCTTTGCAAGAGCAATGGATCGAAGAGTTCTGCACATAACCAGAGAAAACATAGCAGACATCCTTCAAGTTGCCAATGGACCAGACAACCTGTTCACACCGCCACGTGGCCATCCAGACATCCTAGCTCACGTCCAAGACAACCACCACGTCACCATGAGATAGGATACAGTTCCTCAAAGTTTTGGTCAACCTAGGAGTTCACCATCGATCGATATTGTTTCATCACCATCGATCGACGGCGAGTTACCCAGATCGATCGACAGAGCAAGAGTCAGATCGCCCGACAGACGTTTGGAGTTTGGACGACGTGCCTTTGATTCCAACGGATCCAGAAGATTCAAATGGGAAGGGAAGGATGAATTTGGTCTCCACAGAGATGAGTTTGGACATGCTAGAGGAGTTGATGGTGACATCATCCGTGTTACCAAGGAGCACATAAGAAGAATCCTGGAGAGAGCATCTCTTTTTCAAAGGAGTTGCTTACGCCTTCAAGAACACACACGCCCTTACCATGCATACAGACCACCACCAGTACCCTACAGCAGAGAGGAGATAGATGATATGGTGACTGATGTATGGAGAGCTCAGGCACACCTTGAGGCAGACTTTCACACATTGGTGGAAGATACTTTCCAGCCTTTGGATAGCAGCTATGAAGCTCTCCAAAGTGACATGGCAGTGCTAAGAATGGAGATTGAGTGCATTAGAACCATGCTTGAGAAGGAAGCTACACCACAAGTATCGATCGACAAAGCACCTGCACCATCGATCGACATCGGCAAGACTACAGACCAACAAGAATGTTCATCTCCTAAAAGAGATGAATGGGAGATTGCTTACATAAATACACGGATTGGAGACATCTACAGCCCTCTCAACAACAATGTCGAATGGTTAAGCAAGAGGATTGATCTTCAACAGAAAGAGTTGGCAACAATTCGAGAGAAAGGTCATGCTCAGAATGCTACTGTTCCATCGATCGACACACACTCTTCACCATCGATCGACATAAGGTTCGCAGCAATGGAAGATAGGATGAAATCATACGAGGAAAGGCACAATCATTTCAGTTCACCTATCATGCGATACCTGGATACACTGTCACGACAGTTGAACGGGATGCAACAAGACATTGGCATAGTTCAAGATCATCTTGGTCTTCGTGACAGAAACGCGACATCGATCGACAGGCCTAGACCCATATCGATCGACATCGAGCCACCACCAGCGAACAGAGCATGCACAGCAGCAGAAGTTTATCAGATCAAACATGAGCTATATGAAGCCATGAATGCTATGGAGGAGAGACTCAACGGAAGAAGTGATGACATTGACGACACTGTCAACGAACGAGTGAACAGCCTATGCAGAGCTACTCGTCAGCTGAAGAACGAGATACGTGTTATACAGTACCAAGGACAGCTTTCAGAATCGATCGACACAGTTACCACTGGATCGACCGACATTACTCCCAGAGAACCGACCGACGCACACGTTGTTGCATCGATCGACACCGAGTCCTTGGCAGACCGAGATCAGCTGGTACATGACAAGATCGACGCATTGCAGAATGAACTGAGGGAATTGACAGAATACCTTTACAACACCATCCACAAGAATGTTGGCAGCATCGAATGTATTGAAAATACTCTGAGGAAGCTCACAGATACAGTTCTCAAGATAGATGAGAAACAGCTACG
The DNA here is from genome assembly GCA_019706035.1 of Raphanus raphanistrum subsp. raphanistrum. NCBI lineage: Eukaryota > Viridiplantae > Streptophyta > Magnoliopsida > Brassicales > Brassicaceae > Raphanus > Raphanus raphanistrum. Next base: position 12,818,386 of record CM033985.1, read on the forward strand.
AAGTGATAATGCCACAAAAAGCTTCATTGCCACATGGTTTGATAGGAGGAGACACAAAATTGATGCTTGTTGTCCGATAAGCAGCAGTTTCTGCACCAACTGAGTCACACACCCACCAAAGTCAAGCTAAATGACTATAACAAAGCGCTGAGTGGGAGGCAACCCACTATTAGGTTTTCTTTTATTTTCTTTTTAATTTATTTTTACATTTTTACTTTTTTTTCGCATCTATTTTTGCAGTTTTTAAAGATCCAAGTAGAATGATGATTCCGTCGACCGACATATTCCATTTACATCGTTCGACACCACACAACCATTACTAACGATCGATGTACATCCTTACGGATCGATCGACACCATTTTCGGTCAGGTTTAGTCGTTCTATCTTGTTACATTCAGTTCTTATGATTTATTTATTCAGTCCGGCTGTGTTACACTGGGACAGTGTAATTTAAGTCCGGGGGGGGGGAGTTTACTAATATGTTTATTTTTATTTTGGTTTTTATTAAAAATGTTTTCAAAATTATTTTTCAAATAAGTACTAAATGGGGACATTGATATAGATTTATACTTGATTATCTAACCACTCTTTAGTACCATTCTAGATTTACTGATTGCAGATAGTACTAAAGATGCTAAAGTGGATCAACCTATCACCTATATAAACTAGGTGAGATTGTTTGAAGGAACCAAAGCTGACCTCCAACACTAATACTGACTTTATTTGTTTGTCTTGGGGCTTGGAAATCACTGGATCGGAATCCTCTTACAAGTCTGGAAGGTAAAAAGTCTGTGTGTTTATGGTTCCCTTCCTTCTCTCTCTTCGGCATCTCAAAGATCTAAGTTTTATGTTATAAGAGATTGAAATGATTTCTTGAGAGGCAGAGGAGTAGGAGTGTCTCTTGTGACCCCAGTATTCTAAATCTCAGGGATGATCACACATTGTGGAAACGAGGGATAGGTAAATTACCAGAGACCCCAGTATTCGCTACACTTTGTCAAAATGTATGAGTTACAAATGCAAATGTCAATGAGATAGACTATATGACCTTTGTGGCATCGAAACCTGTTGAAATTGAAAATAATAAGAGATTCAGAGAAGAGAGATGAGGGGAGAAAGGGATCAGAGAAGACTACATGTGTGTTCAGATACTTGTTTGAGTTGAATCTATGTGTCTTTTGATCGATACTCCCAAGGTAAAGCCGGCATTTTTATTTTATGTTAAGAAATGAGGTTAGTAGAGGGGAATGTCAAGATAAGATTTGCTAAGTTGTAGACTAGATGAATTTGGTTGCTAAGCTAGGATAATGCATAAGGAACTTCTGTGATTAGGATGTTTAGATATGAATTGCAAACCCATAAAGTGATGACTTCAATATTTGGAATGTTTGAGTCCCCACTGTTTTCAAACCTTTTCCAAAGACTACTGGTTTTTGCTTGAGGACCATGGATTTCACTCATTTTCTACCATGGTATGCTAGTATTTTGTTATATAACTAATGTTTTTCTAGCCTGTTAGGTATGTTTTCAGGTTCAGGAGCGTTTCGTGATAAAATGATGTTTTTGGAGCATTTTGGAGTACAAGAGATAATACACCCGAGTTGACCATTCAAGACCAAGTCGGAAGTCAACATCGTGATAAGAATCGATCGATACTCATCCAGAGTTGTCGATCGATGTAGCTGAGAAGATCCGCGTACTAGAAGATTATAATCGATCGATACACATCTAGTGTTGTCGATCGATATCAAGGACAAAATGGTTTAGCCGACTACTTCACCAAATTACGAGATTGCCCCTGACGAGTTTTTAACCTAATGGAAATGCTTAAATATTCCTGCTAAGTGTTTTTGACGGCAAGCTTTGAGAGTCTAAGAAAAGCAAGTCTTGAGAGACAAATCAGAGAGTGTGAGAGAGAGACTAGAGTTTTATATATTTTGAGAGATTGGAGAGATTTGTGAACTACATTTGTTTTCTACTCCTTATCTATGCAATTCTTTTATCTATCTTATTCTATGAATTGCTTAGCTATGTCTGAGTAGTCTACTTGTTAGATATAGGGTTTAAATAGGTTTGTGGGATTAGTCCCAAACTATAATTGCTAAGTTGTGATATTCATCAAATAGATTGCACCCTAAGCTTGTTCTAGAGTAGCTAACTAGAGCATAGATCACTAGGATCTTTGATATCTTGAATTATCTGTTTGAACTAGTGTCTCCTTGGAGAAGAGCTAACCACCCTCCTTGAGATCTAGTGTTCATTATTGGCTCACGCCTAAGCATATTTAGAAGCCGTCGATCAATATCCCGACAGGTGAATCGATCGCCGAGCGAAAGGTGTATCGCTCGATATCTCTAAAGAATATCGATCGACTCTTTTTCTGTGTCAACATACGACGGTTGAGGCCAGAGATCTAGATTATTTAACCAGTGAGACATCACTGAGAGTTAAGCGACTGGTTCTATAGTATCATGCAAACAACTTGTTAGGTATTTATAGCTATTATAATATCCATTCTTGAATAAAAGCCCTAAGTCTAGCACTTTTCATTATCATTTTAAACAACCATCATATTGTTAGTTAGAGCAACTACCTTGCTCATTTTAGGAATTGTTATTTACATTTCATTATTAAAACCAACTTCACCTAGGATTGATTAATTGATTAGATTTAATTGGTTCCCTAGCTCCTCGTGATTCGATCCCTAAATACTACAGTTGTACCTCTTATTTGAGAGAGTAAGCTCTATAGGGTAATTTGAGCATTATCAGTTCATCGACATTGATAGATCTCACTCTGACATCGATCGATACTATTCAATCCACATCCACCGATACTCTTCAGTACCCATTAACTCACATCTTTTATCCGACATCGACCGATACCACATATCGCATATCGATCGATACTGAAAACATGGTCGCGACTTTGATACTCCGAGAAGACGAACATGGAAACCTGCGTGATCAAGATGGTCACCTGCGTAATGCAGCAGGTCAAAAGATCAATGATCAGGGGGCTTCAATCCCTGATATAGAAGCTGAAGCTGCTGTAGCTGCTGCTCAAGCTGCAGAAGAGGCAACCAGAAATAGATCACTGGCTGACTACAACCGTCCAGATCAATACTACGCCAACAGATCTGCAATTCGTCCTCCAGAAATTCAGAGGACTGATTTTGAGGTGAAGCCTATCTACTACACACTTGTAGGACAGATACCCTATAGTGGAGCATCTAATGAGCATCCTATGGACCATCTACAGAGGTACGAAGATCTCATATCAGTTGTCAAAGCCAATGGAGTACCAGATGATTATCTACTTTGCAAGCTTTTCAAGCACTCTCTTACTGGAGAAGCTTTGCAATGGCTTAAGCAACTACCACCAGGATCTCTTACATCTTGGAATGACATCTTTCATCCGCATCGACAGATACTTTTCAGTACCCATCGACCCATATCTTTCATCCGACATCGACCGAATACCGCTACTCACCTATCGATCGATACTGAGAACATGGTCGCGACATTGATACTCAGAGAAGACAACGTAGGAAGCCCGCGTGATCAAGATGGTCACATGTGTAATGCAACAGGTCAAAAGATCAATGATCAGGGGGCTGCAATCCCTGATCTAGAAGCTGAAGCTGCTGCAGATGTTGCTCAAGCTGCAGAAGAGGCCACAAGAAACAGATCACTGGCTGACTACAGTCGTCCAGATCAATACTATGCCAACAGATCTGCAATCCGTCCTCCAGACATTCAGAGGGCTGATTTTGAGGTGGAGCCTATATACTACACACTTGTAGGACAGATACCATACAGTGGAGCATCTCACGAGCATCCTATGGACCATCTAGAGAGGTACGAGGATCTTGTTGGGGTCAAAAACGGTCACAACGAAATTAATGTTGGTGTCGAAATCGCACAAGACAAAGTCGGCATCCAAATTTCCGTTAAAAATTATTTACTTAAAAAAATTTTACGGTTTTCGGAAAAGAAAAACTTATACGAAAAATTTGCGGAAGAATCGTGTTTTAAGACAACGATTCTTTAAAACAACGATTTCTTAATCAACGATTTAAGAAATCAACGATTTCTTAAAACAACGATTTCTTAATCAACGACTTAAGAAATCAACGATTTCTTAACAAACGGCTTAAGAAATTAGAGATTTCTTAATCAACGACTTGAGAAATCAGCGATTTAAGAAAGAAACGATTTCTTAAATCAAACGGAACATTGTTATCAAAGGTCCGAACATCCGCAAACAAGCATCCTAAGAGAATCGTAGCTTCGCGATGGTTTCAAACGCTTGGACAACGGACCACAGTCCACGACACAAACCCGTTCGCGATGGCGATCGGGTCACGAACAAAAGCTCGGTTGCTATAGCGAACGGATCATGAGACCACGCTCAGTCGCTATAGCGACCGAGCTTCGATTACAGTTCGGTCGCTATAGTGACCAAGCTCCGAACAGAGCTCGGTCGCTATAGCGACCGAGCCACGAGCTAAGCTTGGTTGCTATAGCAATCGAGCGTTCGTATATCAATCATTCTCTGAGACGTCCAAAGTCTTCCGAAACAATGATATGACACAAAACTATGCATTGTCGACTATCCGTATAGTCGTTCTCCGCAACTTGCGACTAACCGTTTCTTGATCTCTCGATCAAATGGGTTCGTCCGTTTGGTTTACGATAAAACCGGGGAAACTTAACTTTATCGGAGAAATCGTAAAAACGTCACGAATCAAAAATATGGCACAAAGGGGTCCTAAACTTGATTCGAGGCCCACTTACGATCTCTTAAAAACCCATAAACCTTATGACAGTTTATGCTTGGAGGATAAGCATCAGTTTCCGCGGAAAAAATGGAAACTTTCCGCAGATAATCATGAAGATCGGAAAAAATAGAATATTCCCATTTTTTCGACTATGACGGCTTAAGGGCAAAAGGGGGAAGCGTAAACCGACCTTGGAGGGAGTATATAAGGAGTTCAAGGCGAGAGGCATAGAGGCATCACTTTTCCAGAGCAACTTAGCACTTAGAGCATTTTAGGCAACTTTTCGTTGTTGCTTTCGAGCTAGGACTCAATTAGGTTTAGCCACCTTCGGGTATTAGAACTAGGGATATCGCCGACAGCTCTCGTAGCCGAAGCATGTTACCTTGTTGTTGTTACGCTCATACGCAGATTCGGAATAAAATCCTTCTTGCTCTCATTTTACGATTTTTATTTTTATTTTTCGTTATTGTCGTGTTCTGATTGCCTGACGTGTGGTTTCTCAGAAATCAGGGACCTCTGGGAAATTAGGGTTTTCCTATTTTCCTAAAATATACGAAATATTGACGGTGCGAATTTTGGTTCCCACAGTTTGGTGCTAGAAGGAGGGGGGGGGGTACAGATCAATATTACTCACGACCAGCTCACGCTCAACCAGACATGACAAACGACGATTCAGCGAACTTGCAAAATCCTCTAAACGGAGCACCCAAGGACGTATTGAACACTCCCGCAGCGGATATTTTTGCGGCCGACGCACCTGCTAACGCCGCGTCGCTCGACGAGTTCAAGAAGTTGCTTTCCGCCTACGAAAAGAGGTCGGAAGAGCAGGATAAACTTGTGGGAACCCTGACCAAACATTTTCAAACCTTAACGGCAAGGTCCCACGCAGTTCTCCCTCGCGGAGCCATGAAACTCCGCGGAAGGAGGCTCGAGTTCGCGACCCCACACGATATGCCTGGAACTTCGCAGGAACGTCCTTCCGGACAAAACCCTAGCAAAACATCCCCTGTCGCGAAAGGCAACTCGGAAAAACCTTTGATGTCCGAAAAGGACACTCAGGAGGATGAAGTCGAGCGTATCGACTTGGAGCCCAGCAATGACTCCGACGAAGACGCCGACGTCCATCCAAGAAGAACCCGCAGCCGTTCAGCTCGGGAAAGTTCTCCGTTCGACAAACCCATGACGGAAGATAAGGAAAACCTCTATTGGATCGAACAGGAGGAACTTGCCGTAAGGCAAACCGAGATTACTCGCCGCGAACGCCGACAAGCTCGGAAAACCGCTGGAGAGGATCCCGATATACGCGATCTCCGCGATTACATCACCAAGACCGCCGCGGAAGTAAGGGCCGTGAAATCGCAGATCCACCACGCCACGAGTGCTGCCCCAGAAATCGATATGCTGCTCGAGGTGGCTCGTAAAACACCATTCACCGCGCGAATCTCCGAGACTAAGGTGTCTAATTCGGGAAAGCTCAAGATACCGATGTATAACGGTACAACCGATCCAAAGGCGCATCTCCAGGAGTTCCATATCACTATGGCAAGAGCCAGGCTTAGAGAAAGCGAGAAATACGCTGGTTACTGTCGCCTGTTCGTCGAAAATCTAGAAGGTGCGGCGCTCGAATGGTTCTCCCGGTTGAAGCAAAACTCCATCAGAAACTTTCGCCAACTCGCATCGGAATTCCTCCTCAAGTATTCTATGTTCATCGATATAGAAACTTCCGATGTCGATCTCTGGAGCTTAACCCAGGAAGAGGGCGAGTCCCTCCGAGAGTTCATAAGCCGTTTCAAACTGATCATGGCGAAGGTCAGCGGAATCAGCGAAAAATTCGCCATCGACGCGCTTAGGGAGGCGCTCTGGTACATGTCGAAGTTCAGAAAGTGGATAACGCTCGAAAAACCTCGTAACGACAAGTACGTCTATCACGAGAGGGAAGAATTCCAAGGCGCGCAGAACTACGCGATCAATCCGGAGCAGGGCAGGACTTCGGGAAATACGTGGAACCGTAACCAGAGTTACGACAAAAACGTATACTGTGACTTCCATCAGACCGAAGGTCACTCTACGGCTAACTGCAAAGTCGTAGGGGCAAGGCTTGCCGCGAAGCTGCTTGCTGGAGAACTCTCTGGAGTAACCATCGTCAAGGATCTAATCCTCGACTTCGACCGTCCGCCAAAAACCAATAAGAATCCTCCCCCGGGAAACTCGTCGCCGAGAAATCAGGCTGGGGAAAAACGCGAGAGAAGACCGGACGATAGGGGGAATGATAACTCCCGCAGGAGGGTGAACATGATCATGGGAGGATTCCAATACTGCAAGGACTCGGTCTCGGCCATTAAAGCCTACCAACGGAGAGCCGAGTCAACTGCGAAGTATCCCCCACGGTCTCCTTCTCGAAGTCGCAAGAATACTCATCGACACCGGGAGCACGGTAAACCTAATATTCTGCGATACCCTAAGAAGGATGGGCGTCGAGCTCGGAGAGATCACTCCGGTACCAAAACCGCTCACGGGTTTCTCCGGATAAATGTCCATGACCCTGGGATCCATTCAGCTACCCGTCATAGCAAAAAAAGTCACCAAGATAGGCGACTTCGCGGTGGTAGATAGCCCGGCTATTTACAACTCGCTTATCACTTGGGCGTCAAATTACCAACCAGGATTGGAGTCGCCGCAATCTGGGGTTGTCAAAAACAGTCGCGACTTTGTTTCCTAGCGGAGCATAAGTTAAGGCAGATCACGACAAACCCCACGGTTAAACGCAAGCGAACCCAGTCTTCCGCCGAAGATACCCCGACAAAGGGCACATCGACGTCTTCTGCAGAAGCAGATTCGGAGTTCAGAACTGTCCCTAATTCCAAAGACAACGTCACGACTCAGCGGGAATAGAAAAATCCCGAGGAAAACGTCGACCCCGCGACTAAAGCGGTCGACGAAAAACAAACCGACGAGTAAACACACTCGCGACACAAATAGAACTACGAGATGTCTTGATCCTCGAAAGATGTACGTAGGCAGCTCGTCGAAACCCGGCGAGTTCAGCTATCCCCCTCGCCAAAAAGAGGGGGAGAGTGGGTACGTATACTCGTATACTCCCACAAAAGGTCGAAAAACCCCGCACTTGTATTCGAAATTTTCGAAACTTTTTCAATAAAATTCTCTTTCTCAATCTATTGATTCCTAAACATCCCAGAAAACGAAAAACGTATCCTCAAGAAAACGCGAGACGTCGCAGTTTTACTGAAGATATTTAGTTCGTATCATCCGTCAAAATAGTCCATCCGCGACTTTAAACATTTTATCAAAATAGTCCGTCCGCGACTTTAAAACAACCATTAAAATAGTCCCTCCGCGACTTTAAAAACGAAAACAAACCCATCGATTGGCCCTGACGGGCAAACACAGAAACGTTTCACTTAAACAAATTCGTAGTCAGATCTTTTCATAAGATCATCTTACATCCGACCAGGATACCATAGCGCGCTATACAAGAAAACCGAAATTTCGTCTAGCACTTCGTCAAGGAAGTAGCTCGGTTCGTACCCAGACAAATCATATAAGCCGATAACACTTCGCGGATTTTAAAACGGTGCGAATCAGGTAAAAATCACAAAAAGGCAAAACGGAAGCCGATTAGTCATCGCATAGCCTTGAAGCTGAGAGTAGACCTAGGTCTTGCCCTAAGCCCAGCCTTGCTGGCACTTAACATCTCACGGACATAGTATCAAATACGAGATCCCAAAACATGTCTCTTATCGCTTACACCTAAAACGCTCGCTAAAAGTAGCATAGGGACCAAGCGACGAATTAAGAGTTAGAATACGAAATGACTACTCGCGTTCTACCCTCTACACTTGGCGAACGTATAAATCAGACCGCAAAACATAAATCATCGAAAACTTACTTCATATTTATATAAAAGCTGCACAAAGATGGCAGGGATTCAAAGCCTTAAAAGGCCAGTCCCAAAATACATAAAATTACGCAACCTACTACGGTCGTGGCATAAACAGATAAAACGGCCACACTTGGCCACGGAAATACAAAGATAAGGGAAAAGCATTTTCCCGACAAATTCAGTAGAGGATAAAATCGTCCGACGACGAAGTCTCGAACTCCGTCGGATAAGTCACCTCATCCTCACCTCCCTCCGCTTCGGTCGCGACCTCCACCGTGTCAGGAAAAACTGGGATCGGCTCCCAAAGTTCCCAGATCCTTCCCTCGATTGGGGGAACAAGCGATTCGGCATGAACATTGTCCTTCATGCTACCCTGCATAAGGCTCAACTCCTCTTTGTAAACATAATCCCTCTGCTGAGTCCTCGTGAGAGCTCCAACCGATCCGCGACACTCGCGAAAATCGCCTACCGCGGCATCGGCTGCCCGGAGAAATCATACGATGAATTCTTCGTAAAGAAACTCAGTCCTAACAACCATATGGTTAACGGGAGATTTAAACTTATCATCAATCGATTAAGTTCTATACGCCCCATAAAACTGATATCACTCAAATTACCCTAACAAGTGATCTTACTCTCTCAAATAAGAGGTTCGATTGTAGTACTTAGGGATCGAATCCACAAGGAGTTAAGGCACACACTAGATCTAATAGTTATGAGATTAAGCTAGACTAATAATTTATAAAGCAGTAAATAAATATAATAAAGCAGTAAATAAAATAAAACAGTAAACAAGATGAACAATATAATTGTTCAGCTTGGCAAGCAGTTGTTTGATGGAAGGATGGTAGCTAGAACTAGGGTTTCTATTCAGGTGTTAGAGATTATAATGATATAGAGACTAAGGCATGATATTATAGAACTCAACCTATAAGAATCAACTCTCGTTTCCTAGGTTATCTATTACTAGATCCAAGAATTCCAACTCTCGTTGTTAATTCTAGGAAAGCATCGATCGATGCCGGATTAGGCGTATCGATCGACAGGCCTTGTGTCGTACTGATCGATATCTCTATAGGAGAATCGATCGATACGCTACTAGTAAGCTTTGAGCGCGAGTTGAATAAATGTTCACTAGGGTTTCAAAACCAGCTCTCGCTGTTATCTAGCAATCCTAGCTCAGAGAAGACAAGTCAGATAAGAGACCAAGCTCTCGCTTGTGCCTAATGATTCTATGATCAGGTTCAGGTTAACTACTCCTAAACAAGCATTAAGAACAATCTTCAATGATAAATATCACAACTTAGCAATTATATATTTGGGGCTAATCCCTCATAACCTATCTGAACCCTAAATCTAACAGGTGGATCTATTCAGACATGATAGTTGTCACAGAAATCATAGATGAAATTGCAATAGATATAAAAATCAAAAGCAAAGGAGTTCCAAGAGGACTCTGAAGGAGTTCCTCTCTTCTCTCCTAAACTAATAACAATGAATCAAAAGAAAGCGTAGAAAGCGTAGGCGTCAACAATGGCTTAGAAATAACATAAATAGGGTTTCCGGTCGTCAAGGGTATTTTGGTAACTTTTGTGGTGACTCCTGGGCTTCAGTCGGTCATGAAATATACTCGGCCCACATTCTGATGTTCCTGTCGATCGACATGCAGTATGCTGCATCGATCGACATACAATCCTCTTCTCGACAGCTTCCTCTCACGAGGCAGACTGACCACTCTTCAGTAAAACGGGCATAACTTCTGCTACAGGATGCGGATTGACCTCAGACCAGTGGCATTGGAAAGATAACTCAAAACTATATCTTGTGTCAAAAGATGGGATAACTACAACTGTGGAAAGGTCTCCATCGAGAGCTAAACATCGGAAGTGTCTGTGCAGTCCTGCACTGCGAAAGACTCCAAAAGGCACAAAAATCACCTTATATCTCCAAATCGTCCCTGAACCTATAAATACTCTAAATAGACTCCAATACATAATAAATAGTATATAAAACACTTATATACCATGGGTACAAATAGGTAAAATCCATGGTATATCAACTCCCCCAGACTTACCCTTTTGATTGTCCTCAAGCAAAACAACCAGGCAGTCTCTCTGAAAGAGGTTTGAAAACAGCAGGGACTAAAAGGATTTTAAAAACTCAGTTTATTATCTCTCTAGTAGTGCAAACCAAATCATTAAACATCCTAACCATAGAAGCACATTATACAATATCCTAGTATAGCAACTAAATTCCACTAGTTCCACAACCTAACAGATCTTGTCTGACAATCCCCTCTACTAACATCATTTATTGCATAAAAATAAAAGTGTAGGATTTACCTTGGGAGTATCGATCAAAAGACACATGGACTCAACTCAAACAAGTTTCTGAACACACATGTAGTCTTCTCTGATCCCTTTCTCCCCTCATCTCTCTTCTCTGAATCTCTTAATAGTTTCAATTTCAATGAATTTCGATGCTAATTCAGACCATCTATTTCATCTCGTTGACATTGCATACTTTCTCATAACCATACATTTCTTGCAACTAATGCATTCCATGTAACTTTTTGGGCAAAGTGTAGGTGAATAGTGCCTATCACTCGCTTCCACAATGTGTGATCATCCTTGAGATTTAGAATAATGGGGTCGCTGGAGACACTCCTACCCCTCTGCCTCTTAAGAAATCATTTTAATCTTTTATAACATAAAAACTTAGATCTTTGATATGCCGAAGAGAGAGAAGGAAGGGAACCAGAAACACACAGAATTTTTACCTTCCAGACATACAGGAGGATTCCGATCCCTTGTATATCAAGCCCCAAGACAAGCAAATCAAGTCAGTATTAGGTTGGAGGTCAGCTTTGGTTCCTTCAAACAATTTCAGCAAGTGCAAACGTAGTTGACAGGTTGATCCACTTTAGTATTTATAGTGCTTCTGCAGTAAGTAAATCTAAGACTGGTCTAAAGAGTGGTTATATGACAAGCAATAAATCGAATAAGATTATATCCCCTTCTTGACTCAATAAAAACTTTTTTGAAAAAGTTTTAAATAAGGTTCATCAAGTAGATAGATATTAGTAATCCCCCTCAGACTTAAATTACACTGTCCCCAACGTAATACAGTCGGTGGTAAGACGAAAATAATAAAGCATAAGTACAAAATTTAACAAGTAAGAACGATATACCAGCTCGCTAATGTCGGTGACGATCGATACAATGAAGTGACAATCGGTCGTTGTAGATGAAGCGCTGTCGAACGATATCGATATGGTCTCATCAGTCGATGGCTAGAGAGATCGTTTGACACAATGAAGAGACAATCGATCGTGTGATATGAAGTGCTGGCCATCGATATCAAACTGGTCTCATCGGGCGATGTGCTGAGCAATCGTTTACCTGAATCTTTTTTTTTTAGATTTTTCTTTTTTTTTACTAACTAAAACACAATATCAATAGAACCTTCCCCAGACTTAAATAACACTATAATGGTGTTATCAAGTCGGAGATTGGTGAGAAATAAACCATAAGTACTCAATTTAACAAGTTAGAACGAAATACCTGACCGGCATATATGTTGATCGATGTAAATGTGTTGTCATCGGTCGTGGCAGATTTGGTTATGTCGATCGATATCGACTTCTTCCCATCGGTCGATATTATGGAAATCGTTTACTCGGGTCCCTATTCTAAATAGCTAATCTAAATTATAATATTAATACGACCTCCCCCAGACTTTAACAACACTGTTACCAGTGTTATACAGTCTAAGGTTGGTGGAAGAATAAATCATAAGGACAATAACTAACAAGGAAAAACAGTATACCTAACTTTGATGTGAATATCAATCAACACAGTTAAGTGGCGATCAATACCCTTGATGCTCTGTCGATTGACACAGTTAAGTGGCGATCGATCGATGCTATTAATGCTTTGTCGACCGATGCTGTCCAACCATGGTCGATTCCTGTGGAAACTCATCTTCCTTGATTCTATCCCCTGTATTTTTACCTAACATAAAATACTCAAAGTTAGTAATAGATAAATATAAAACCAATAATTTTTTTTTGGATGAATAGTGACTCTGCTACAGTAACGTTGCTACAGTGATTCTGCTACAGTGATTCTGCTATAGTAACGTTGCTACAAGGTCGTACGTACTGTTCATCTTTTTTTTTTGAACCTGCAATAATTAAAAACAAAAATCAGTAGTATATGAAAATAAAACTAAATTTAAAACAAACCTAACAGTGGGTTGCCTCCCACTCAGCGCTTATTTCTAGTCATTAGCTTGACTTTTGGAGATCTGATTTAGTCGAGATGAGAATGAGAATATGCTCCAAAACAAATCTCAATGTACAATCTTTGAGGCTTTATCATTCTTGTGTGAAAGCCTCCTCCATAGACTTTTCTCCTTTGTCTATCATCTCAGCAATAAGGAGTGCTTTAAGCTTTGGAAATGAATGTAAAATGCATCTATTGCGCACTCTAGATGTCCTGACACAATCTGAAAAGTAAGGAGTCAATGGTAACTGAGAACCTCCCCTGGTTCATTTCCGCTTCTTCCAATTTCTCCTCTTCTTTTCCACAGACTTGTGTAGTCTCACTCCAAATTTTCTGACATCATCGGAAAAGTGAGGAATCAATGCTAACTGAGAATCCCTTTTGGTTCTTTTCCTCTTCCTCCAATTCATCATCATCTTTCCCCCAGACTTGTCTGAACGCGTGGTGGTATCTCCATCAAAAATATTTCCACACATTTCATACTCATTCTGATCTGATTCGCGTCTGGTATCGATCGATGAACCAGTGGTAGTGTCGATCAATGACAGTTGATGATGTCGATCGGTGGTATCCGGTAGATGTCGATCGGTGGTATCTGGTAGATGTCGATCGATGGTGGAGTGATATTGACGATCGATGTTTTCTGAACATTGTCGATTGAGGCTTCTTCTCTGAGGCCTTTGTCGACTTTAGTTCTACACCTCATCTCCCTCGGAGAAGCTACTACATGCTGATGATCATTAAATACTCCATTGCAGGAATCTAGATGCACACCTCTATCTGGTGGTATATGAGATTGAGCTTCAACCACGGTACGGGGAACCAAAATCTTCACGGGATCATGTATCCTCTTCATTCTTTTGCAAATCCCAGCATCTTCTTCTGCGCATATGGGTCTTAGATGTTTAGGGACAGCAAGGTATGAGGTCTCAGACTTATGCATTCTCTCCTCAATCGGTTCCAGCTTAACTGTGCATCCTGGTAGCTCGTCCAACAATGAGTATCGATCGATGCAGTTTGATGTGTGTCGATCGATGATGTAGGGCAGGTATCAAGCGATCTCATCAGGTTGGTATTGAACGATGCTAACCTTTAGTGAAGTTTCTTGATCCTTAAGATTCATCTCTGAGTCATGTTCTTCATCCCTTCTAGCTCCAAGAAATCTTCTGTAGAAACTTCTCTACTCGAATCCAAATCTCCAAGTTGTTTTCTATCCTCTGGCTCCAATAAATCATCCATGATAATATCTATGTCCATATCTAAGGCAGGATAACAACTTGGTACATCAGTGCTCTTCTGTGTCGAGTCTGCAATGTCCTGAGGACTACTCGATTTTTCAGGAATTTCGAGTGGTATCGGTCGATGACAAAAGTATGTATCGATTGATTCTGAGGTGATGGTGTCGATCGATGTGGAGGTCATGGGGTCGATCGATGTTGAGCTTGTGTCACCAATATCGGCTTCTTCTAATCTGCTCAGCTCTTCATATCCAATATGTTCATCATCCTCTACCATATATTCTAGCATAGATCTCATCTCAATCTCTAGATTTTCTGCAGTATCATAGAGAAATTTGTCGAAGAAGGCGTTCACAATGTCATCCCAGCTGGTTAGAGATTCTGGTTGAAGTTGACTGAACCAGCTAAACGCATCTCTAGAGATAGAATATGGAAAGATCTTACAAAGCATATGGTATTCAGACACTTCATTATGCTCGCTCCTTGATACAAGATCCTCAAGCTCTTCTATGTGGTTTCTAGGATCTTGGTGAGGAAGACCTCGGAAAGGGTTCACACTTACCCAATCATACCATTTGCTTGTCAGATTAAAGTCGTTTGTCTCAGTAATATCAATCACATCAGGGATTACAGCATCCTCTGCATTAATCAATTGACATCTGATGTTGTAAGGACGACATTCTTCGTCTCGCCAGATACCTCTCTTATTAATCTTAAGTATGAGTGCTCTGGTGTCGGTCGACTCTTGATGAACAAAATTTTTCGGCATCGGATGAACAGTGTCCGGATGAACAGTACTCGGATGAATAGTATCGCGGTGAACAGTGTTTTGATGAACAGTGTCATGATGAACAGTACCGCGATGAACAGTATCGGTCGGCGTCGGATGAACAGTGTCGACCGATACAGGATGAACAGTGTTCGAATGAACAGTATTTTCATGAACAGTGCCACGATGAACAGTGTCACGATGAACAGTGCCGTGGTGAACATTGCCGATCGATATGGGATGAACAGTGTCTATCGACGTCAAATGAACAGTGTCGATCGATGCGGGATGAACAATACCTCGGTAAACAGTGCTCGAATGAACAGTACCCGCGTGAACAGTACTCCGGTGAATAGTACCGGGATGAACAGTATCCGCGTGAACAGTACTCCGATGAATAATACCGGGATGAATAGTACTTTGGTGAAAAGTACCCGCATGAACAGTGTTTTTGGATACAGGATGAATCGTGTCATTCGATGCTTGATCCACGCTGTCGATTGCTTCGGAAAGGGGGGTGTCGATCGATACTTGATGGTCAGCGTCGATCGACAATCGGATTTCTACAATGTTGATCGCTGCTTGGAGGATGTCGACTGCCCTCTTAGACTTATTGGATCACACGTTCCAAATCCAGTGGCTCTGCTAATAAGAGCCATATTCCCTTGTTGCTACTGGTACTCATATCTATGTACCTGAAACACAATAAATAAATTTTATGAGTATTTTTTTGAATAACAATAAAACCTAGACTAAATCTAACTAGAAAATATCTAATGGCGATCAAAGCTCTCCGGCAACGGCGCCAAATTTGATATCACTCAAATTACCCTAACAAGTGATCTTACTCTCTCAAATAAAATGTTCGATTGTAGTACTTAGGGATCGAATCCACAAGGAGTTAAGGCACACACTAGATCTAATAGTTATGAGATTAAGCTAGGCTAATAATTTATAAAGCAGTAAATAAATATAATAAAGCAGTAAAAAAAGTAAAACAGTAAACAAGATGAACAATATAATTGTTCAGATTGGCAAGCAGTTGTTTGATGGAAGGATGGTAGCTAGATCTAGGGTTTCTATTCAGGTGTTAGAGATTATAATGATATAGAGACTAAGGCATGATATTATAGAACTCAACCTATAAGAATAACCGATCAACTCTCGTTTCCTAGGTTATCTATTACTAGATCCAAGAACTCCAACTCTCGTTGTCAATTCTAGGAAAGCATCGATCGATGCCGGATTAGGCGTATCGATCGACAAGCCTTGTGTCGTACCGATCAATATCTCTATAGGAGAATCGATCGATACGCTACTAGTAAGCTTTGATCGTGAGTTGAATAAATGTTCACTAGGGTTTCTAAACCAGCTCTCACTGTTATCTAGCAATCCTAGGTTAGAGAAGACAAGTCAGATAAAAGACCAAGCTCTCGCTTGTGCCTAATGATTCTATGATCAGGTTCAGGTTAACTACTCCTAAACAAGCATTAAGAACAATCTTCAATGATGAATATCACAACTTAGCAATTATATATTTGGGACTAATCCCTCATAACCTATCTGAACCCTAAATCTAACAGGTGGATCTATTCAGACATGATAGTTGTCACAGAAATCATAGATGAAATTGCAATAGATATAAAAATCAAAAGCAAAGGAGTTCCAAGAGGACTCTGAAGGAGTTCCTCTCTTCTCTCCTAAACTAAGAACAATGAATCAAAAGAAAGCGTAGAAAGCGTAGCCGTCAACAATGGCTTAGAAATAACATAAATAGGGTTTCTGGTCGTCAAGGGTATTTTGGTAACTTTGTGGTGACTCATGGGCTTCAGTCGGTCATGAAATACACTTGGCCCACATTCTGATGTTCCTATCGATCGACATACAGTGTGCTGCATCGATCGACATACAATCCTCTTCTCGACAGCTTCCTCTCGCGAGGCAGACTGACCACTATTCAGTAAAACGGGCATAACTTCTGCTACAAGATGCAGATTAACCTCAGACCGGTGGCATTGGAAAGTTAACTCAAAGCGCTATTTTGTGTCAAAAGATGGCTAAATCCAATAATGGAAAGGTCTAGATCAAGAGCTAAACATCTGAAGTGTCTGTGCAGTTCTGCACTGTGAAATACTCCAAAAGGCACCAAAATCACCTTATATCTCCAAATCGTCTCTGAACCTGTAAATACTCTAAATAGACTCCAATACATAATAAATAGTATATAAAACACTTATATACCATGGGTAAAAATAGGTAAAATCCATGGTATATCAAAAACGCGGCAAAAAAGAGACACTCGTAACAAAGCTCCTAGAGCTATACGAGTCATTCTTAAAAATACACAAAATAAATCCCTCGGGAGGCCAACACTTCACGAAGCACAGTGAAGTAAGACGATATTTTCATGGAACAAATTTACGCGACCCTTCGGTCCTAGTTCCGAAAAATCAAAAAATTCAGCACCAAAACTGAAACAACAGTTTTGGCTGCGAACAATCGCAAAACACCTCCAAGCCCGCGAACATTTCAAATACGAAATGCGGCACAAGGAAAACTCAACCTTCGCCACTGCGAGACGCCACTAACGCTCGAAGGATATTTTTTCCTCAAAACATTCCAGACGAAATTCTCGTCTCAGGAACTCAAAATTGTAACACACCTTCAAAACGGTATCATATAGTTGTTGCTGATCACAACAAACGAACTCTAACGTCCTAAGCAGACAAGCCACCTAAGGGTAGGCTCTCTTACATCCGACAAGGATAACATAGCGCACTATACAAGAAAACCGAAATTTCGTCTAGCGCTTCGTAAATGAAGTAGCTCGATTCGTACCCAGACAAATCATCTAAGCCGATAACACTTTGCGGATTTTAAAACGGTACGAGTCAGGTTAAAATCGCAAACAGGCAAAACGAAAGCCGATTTGTCATCGTAAAGCTTCAGTCCGAGAGTAAACCTAGGTCTTGCCCTAAACCCAGCCTTGCTGGTACTTAACATCTCACAGACATAGTATCAACACCCGATACGAGATTCCAAAACTTGTCTCTTCACTTAAGTCTATCCGTTTCACGAACCTTCGCGTAAATCAGTAAACCGCGAAAAATCTCGCTTTGTACAATCGATGGATACGGTGATCATCTGAGAGGCAGGAATGAGACGACAACTCACGCCTAGTCCTTCTAACTTCGATAAACGGAAGTTCTCTCAATTTATAAAAACCACGATTTTATAGATTTGAGCAAAATATTTTTTACAGGCCAAACTTGGCCAAAGTAAAAAGCCTCTGAGGCTACTCTTGCGGCCGACAAAGGTCCAATATGAAATACCATCGACAGGAACATGTTCGAAATTCACTACACTACACATAACTAGACGATAAAATCTTGCTGGAAAACAGGTCGTAAGGATCTTAAGCTCCAAGAAGAACTACGAATGGCTTGATCCCTTTTGACAAAGGGTACGTAGGCAGCTTTCATCAAGCGCAGCCCCAATCTTATAAAATTCCACTCTTCTTTTAAGATGAACGTACAACTTTCAACGGACATTTTCAACCGTTAATTCCGCCTAACTTGACTAACTTGTCTTATCGCACGCTTGAACCTCGCATCTACGATCCAGGGTTCTAACGGGCTGGGGCTAACTGTTGGGGTCAAAAACTGCCACAACAAAATTAACGTTTGAAAATATTTCTCGAAAAAGATAATTCTCGTAAAAATTACTTAAACCAATTTTTACGATAAAATTCTTGAAAAGATTTGTCCGCAGCGTCGAAACAAGCTCCAATGGTTCGTGTTGACGACGAAGTTAGTATCAAAACATTCGGTAAAAATATACGTCTTCGTTTTCTTTACGAAAGAAATCGTAAAGATCGAAAAACTTATACGAAAAACTTGCGGGAAAATCTTGTTTTAAAACAACGATTTCTTAAAACAACGATTTCCTAATCAACGATTTAAGAAATCAACGATTTAAGAAATCAACGACAGTTGGGCTATTGTTTAGTTGGGTTCTTTAATATCATGCAAGCATCTCATATAGGAAGTCATACCTCTATAATCCTGATAACCTAAATAGTAACCTTAGATTTAACTCTTTTAAATCATACTTGTTAATCCAAATCAATCATCTTGAGTAATTGTCCTGCGCAAACCAGTTTCCTGTTTACTTTTATTTACAGCATTAAAAATCTCCAACATATCTTAGTTAAGATAAGATCTATTGATTCCTCAGCTCCTTGTGAATTTAAACCCTAAGTACTACAATTGACCTCTTTTGATGAGAGTAATATTGCTATAGGGTAATTTGAGCAAGTATCAAATTTGGCGCCATTGCCTGTGAGCTTTGATAGTCATTAGATTTAATTTAAGTCTAGGTTTTAGTTTTTACTACTTTTTTGTTTTGTCACTGATAAATTTTTCTTTCTTTTCTTTTCAGGTGCATTCCGAGAATAACCAGAAGCAATGAAAACAAGGAATTATTGTCTGCTGACCCCGCTGCTTTGGAACGTTCTTATCCGCAAACAGATCCGTTCCGCATCGATCGATACACCTGCATGTGCATCGATCGATACACCTGCCTGTGCATCGGCCGATTTTCATCACCAACGGTCTACCGAGTTTCAGACACTGCAGACCGATACTAGTTCATCGACATCGACATCGATAGATCTCACTCTGACATCGATCGATACTATTCCATCCACATCGACCGATACTCTTCAGTATCCATCGACTCACATCTTTCATCCCACATCGACCGATACCACATCTCGCATATCGATCGATACTGAGAACATGGTCGCGACTTTGATACTCCAAGAAGACGAACATGGAAACCTGCGTGATTAAGATAGTCACCTGCGTAATGCAGCAATTCAAAAGATCAATGATCAAGGGGCTTCAATCCCTGATCTAGAAGCTGAAGCTGCTGCAGCTGCTGCTCAAGCTGCTGCAGCTGCTGCTCAAGCTGCTGCAGCTGCTGCTCAAGCTGCTGCAGCAGCTGCTCAAGCTGCTGCAGCTGCTGCTCAAGCTGCAGAAGAGGTGATAGTGCTCAAATTACCCAGTAGAGCTTACTCTCACAAATAAGAGGTACAGCTGTAGTACTTAGGGATCGAATCACGAGGAGCTGGGGAACCAATTAAATATAATCTACTAATCAATCATATGTGAAGTTGGTTTTAATGATAGAAATATAAATAGCAATTCCTAAAATGAGCAAGGTAGTTGCTCTAACTAACAATATGATGGGTTGTTTAAATGTGATAAAAAGTGCTAGACTTAGGGCTTTTATTCAGGAATGGAGATTATAATATCTATAAATGCCTAACAAGTTGCTTGCATGATATATTAGAACTCAGTCGCTTAATCTCAGTGATGTCTCACTGGTTAAATAATCTAGATTTATGGCCTCAACTGTCGTATGTTGACACAGAAAAAGAGTCGATCGATATCCTTTAGAGATATCGAGCGATACACCTTTCGCTCGGCGATCGATTCACCTGTCGGGATATCGATCGACGGCTTCTAGATATGCCTAGGCGCGAGCCGATAATGAACACTAGATCTCAAGGAGGGCGGTTAGCTCTTCTCCAGAAGATACTAGTTCAAATAGATAATTCAAGATTATCAGAGATCCTAGTGATCTATGTTCTAGTTAGCTACTCTAGAACAAGCTTAGGGTGCAATCTATCTAATGAATATCACAATTTAGCAATTATAGTTTGGAGCTAATCCCACAAACCTATTTAAACCCTATATCTAACAAGTAGACTACTCAGACATAGCTAAGCAATTCATGACAATGGATAGATGAAAGAATTGCATAGATAGAATAGAGTAGAAATACAAAAGGAGAATAGAAATCTCTCCAATCTCTCAAAAACAAATAAATCTCTAGTCTCTCTCTCACACTCTCTAGCAGGAATACTTAAGCATTTCCATTAGGTTAAAACTCGTCAGGGGCAATCTTGTAATTTGGTGAAGTCTTGGTGAAGTAGTCGGCTAAACCATTTCGTCGATATCGATCGACAACACTGATGTGTATCGATCGATTATAATCTTCTAGTACGCGGATCTTCTCAGCTACATCGATCGACAACTCTGGATGAGTATCGATCGATTCTAATCGCAATGTTGACTTCCGACTTGGTCTTGAATGGTCAACTCGGGTATATCATCTCTTGTACTCCAAAATGCTCCAAAAACATCACTTTCTCACAAAATGCTCCTGAACCTGAAAACATACCTAACAGGCTAGAAAACAGATTAAATATATAATAAAACACTAGTATACCATGGTTAAAAATAGGTAAAATCCATAGTATATCAAGAGGCAACAAGAAACAGATCACTGGCTGACTACAACCGTCCAGATCAATACTACGTCAATAGATCTGCAATCCGTCCACCAGAAATTCAGAGGACTGATTTTGAGGTGAAGCTTATCTACTACACACTTATAGGACAGATACCCTACAGTGGAGCATCTAATGAGCATCATATGGACCATCTACAGAGGTATGAGGATCTCATATCAGTTGTCAAAGCCAATGGAGTACCAGCTGATTATCTACTTTGCAAGCTTTTCTTACTGGAGAAGCTTTGCAATGGCTTAAGCAACTACCACCAAGATCTCTTACATCCTGGAATGACATCAATAATGCTTTCTTGATCAACTTCTTTGATGAGGCACGCGCAGAAGACTTGAGGACTAAAATTGCTACCTTTATGCAGAAGCCTGCAGAACCTTTCAGACGTTGTTGGGTCCGTTTCAATACCTATCAGAGAGATTGTCCACACCATGGATTCAACCAAGTGCAGCTACTTAGCACTTTTTCAGAGGATTAGATCTGGTCTACTAGACAGCTCTAGATACAGCTAGCGTAGGAAACTTCAACACTAGGAATCTAGAGAGGCTGTGAGACTTATTGAGAACTTGGCAACTACCAACAGTACCACGAACACTGATTATGAGAGGAGAAAAGCTGCCAATGCCCTAGGAAAGGAGCATTTGGATGAAATGCAAACCAAGCTAGACAGTGTTAACAAGATACTAAAGAGGCAAGTTAGCTTTGCTGAATACGTAGAAGCTATAGAGACTGATGAGGATTAATTTCAATAAGAATTCACAGTACCAGAAACCCTTCAACAACAGCAACTACAACAGCAACAAGAACCTCACCAATTCTTTCTACCAGAATCCACCACCACCTACTCAGGAGAGCAAGATTGGAGCCATGCTTGACTCAGTTCTAGAGGGTCAACATAAGCTCTCAGTGGATTTCAATGGGAAGATAGATGCTGTGTACAATAGCTTGACCTCAAAGTTTGACACTTTGAGTACTCATGTGAAGAAATTGGAGACACCGGTGCTTCAGACTTCTGAAGCTATGAAAAGGCAAGAAGCTTTCATCAAAGCAAGAGAGGAAGATCTCATAAGTCACCACATCAATGCTATTGTGGTGGATGATTTCTAGGAAGTGGATGAATATGGGAACCCCCATAAAAAGGAAGTTGAAGCCGGCGACTCAATGAATGTCGACACCTATCGATCGATAGAAGATGATCATGATCAATCGACATGGGAAGAAGACTATCGTTCGATAATCGAGATACCGAATCGATCGATAGAGTCCATGAGATCTATGGCTACGAGCAAACAAGTCCGAGTCATGACACATGAAGAGTTTGCAAAGAAACACCTTAACCCACTCCACCCTTTCGCCGATCGATCCGAAGAGGAAGAAATCGATCGCCCTACTGCTACTTCCATCAATCGACATGACACTACTGTCATCGATCGATGCAAACCTATTACACCACGAGTGCAACTACCTAAGATCGACGTAGCCGTACTCGATGCACTCAAATCCCTACCTAAACCTTTAGATAACCAATCAGAAGAAGTTGAGGATAAATCAGAGCCTATGGAGATAGAAAAGGAAAGTACAAGGAGAACCTTAAGAAAAAGAAAAGAGAAGGTTCCCAAGCACCTTAAAAGAGAGACTAATCTAAAAGAGTTGGAGAATTTCAAGAAGAGAGTTTTGAAGATCCCAACAGACAGACCCTATGAAGAAGCTTACTTCACACACAGATTGTGGATGTTCTTCAGAGAGACAAGAGTAACAGAGGCTGACATTGAGAAGATGTTGAACCAAGTTAGAGATGAGCTGAAGAATAAGATTACCTTGAAGAAGAAGAGTGACCCTGGGGAGTTCATTATCCCATGCCGCATCAAGGGCATCGAATTCACCTGTGCACTATGCGATACAGGAGCATCAGCCAGCATCATACCAAAGGTTATGGCAGACCATCTAGGTCTGAAGATAGAACCTACAAAAGAGTTCTTTTGCTTTCTAGATTGTTCAAGGAAGAGTTCACTGGGAATCACCAAAGACCTTGAGGTACAGATTGGCAATGCCCTAGTTCCAGTTGACTTCCATGTCCTAGACGTAAAGTTAAATTGGAACTCTTCTCTATTACTTGGAAGAGCATTCTTAGCTACTGTTCGAGCCGTTTGTGATTTGCAAACAAACAAGATGTGCTTGGCATTGATTAACCCAAAGATTCACTATGATCTAGTCAAAATTGTCAGGCCACAGACGTCCTGTAACCAGCCTTCGGATGAAGCTAAAATCGTAGCACATTGCTACTGTGAAGTCGAGTACGAGACAAAGTACTCGGAATCGATCGACAGCCACACAGAGTCATCCATCGACATTGCTAACCAGCCATCGATTGACCAGTCAGTAATCACATCGATCGATTCAGGCGACAGTTTTCACTCCACATCAATTGATAGTACACCTATGTACGAAGTTGATCACTTTTCCGGTGATTATTCAGCTGGGAGTTGGGAACCAGACTACTACGAGCCTACATGTGCAGTGGAGATAAATGAAGAGGAGCATGATGAGGAATACATAAGGGAAAGAGAAGCAGAATACTCGTTCCTCCACAGAGAAGAAGAGTATGATGAGGACAACAACAAAAACATCCCATACACTTATAACCAAGACGTGTATCACCCTCTAGTGGATACAAGGGATGATGAGTATGATGAGGATTACTGGAAAGAAAGAAAGAGAAATTGAGTACTCTTTCCTTCGTAGAGATGAAGTACCCACCCGATATTTTTCCCACCCATCCATCCAACCACAACATGAAGATACCTACCAGGAAGGCACCAGTCACAAACCGATCATGAGATCAGATAATTGGAAATCGATGGACACAACTCATTGTGTATCGATCGATACGAAAGTTTCTACAGAGCGAGATGGATTGCCAGCACACTGCTATCCTATCTTTGCCCTAGAATCTACTACACCTTCTCAATTCGAGGATGAAAATGAAGCGAACTATAAGGAAGCACCTGCTACAGATCTACAAGGAGTTCTCACTAGATATGGATCTCCATCCCATGGAACCATGCTACCCGAATCGAGCGACGCAACACAGTCACCATCGATCGATACCAGTCCAAGGCGAGGACAACACGAGGAGAAATCGATCGACACACCTACAAGTGAATCGATCAGTACCAGTCTAGCCGACATGAAGGAAATTTGAAATTTCAAAAATGGAAATTCCAAATTTGGAAAAATTGAAGATGTAGAGCACTATAAAAGAAGCCACGGAGTAGAAGTTATTTCTCAAACCCTAGATCAGTCAAGATGCATCAGCCACATTCCAAACCTCAATCTAATGGAGAAGCATTCAGTTATAGACTATCCATTCAGCTACACAACACGAAATCGATCGACGTGCATTCATCAACATCGATCGATACTCAACCCTTACCATCCGATTTTCATAATCATACCAAGTTAGATAATGTTTATCTAACAACAGATGAATTTGGTAATTTCAGGGACACAGAAGTCCAAAGAAGAGCTGCATCAAATCCCTACAGTAGAGAAGAGCTGGATGAGAAACTGAATGAGATTTACACCATTCAGTACGATTCAATGAATGATTTCAAGTGCAAGCTTGATAGTGTTTATCATCCACTCAATGACAAGATTACCTGGCTGACCAAGACCCTGAAACAGCTTTCAGACAATGTTATCATCATCTTAAAGCGACAGACAAGAGAAATTCCATCAAGGATTACTATGCCCTCAACATCGACCGACAACAGACGGGTACCATCGACCGATCTAGATTACTCAATTTCGATCGATAGTAACCTTTGTAAATCGATTGACAGACGCTTTATGATATTGGAAGACAAGTTATATTATGTTGAAGAAACACTTGGTCATTCATACTACCCAATGAGTGATGATATGGAAGCATTATCAAAGAGAATGGATGCTTTGCAACAGGAGATGTAGACAATTCAGAAGCAACTCGACTTTCAACAAAATAAATCCCCACCAATCTATACTGCTACACCTATATCAGTCGTCTACCCACAAGCACCAGCCAAAGAGCAGTCAGAATCGATCGACGCCAGAGAGGTTGCATCGATCGATTGCTACACCAACCACGATGAATGGAATTCATAATTCCATTATAATCCGAAGTATGGAGCTAAAACTAATGAGGGACATAAGAGAAGCTGGTTAGATATATCAGAAGATCCAGCAACTCAAAGAAGAAAAGCTACATACACTCAGGAAGAAGTTGACAAGAGGATCTCTGAGATATATACAGCCTTAGAGTATGCAGAAGAAGAGTACACCAGGAAGTTTGACTCTGTCTATGAGTCATTCGATTGCAACTTCGACACTCCAACAGAAAGATTGGCTAAGGATATCAAGAATATTCGGAGACAACTTGCAACTCAACCTTCAACATGGACATCGACCGACATGCCAACACATGTCTCGTTCGATATTGACAACCCGATACCGATCGGCTATGCAACAGTTGCATCAATCGATACTGCAGCACCATCAGTCCGACAGGAACCTACTATGGCTGCGCTACATTCAATGCAATAAGAATTGACAGAGATGTCAGGATAGTTTTATTCCAAGCTTGGAAACTGTTGGGGTCGAAATCGGACAATGCAAAGTTGGCTTCCAAAATTTCCGTTTAAAAATTATTTACTTAAGAACTTTTTTACGATTTTTTGTAAAAGGAAAACCTATCCGAAAAGTTTGCGGAAAAATCTTGTTTTAAGACAGCGATTCTTTAAAACGACGATTTCCTAATCAACGATCTAAGAAATCAACGACTTCTTTAAATTTCTTAATCAACGACTTAAGAAATTAACGATTTCTTAATCAACGACTTGAGAAATCGACGATTTAAGAAAATAACGATTTCTTAAAAACAAACGGAACTTTGATATCAAAGGACCAAACCTCCGCAAACAAGCATCCTGAGAGGATCGTAGCTTTGCGGAAGGTTTGAACACTTGGGCAACGGACCATAATCCACGATATAAACCCGATCACGATGGCGATCAGGTCACGGATAAAAGCTCGGTTGCAATAGCGAACGGATCACGAGACCACGCTCAGTCGCTATAGCGACCGAGCCACAAGCAAGGATCGGTCGCTATAGCGACCGAGCTGCAGACAAAGTTCGGTCGCTATAGCGAGCGAACATCTGTGCATCGATCATTTTCCGAAAGGTCCAAAGTCTTCTGAAACGACGATACGACGTAAAACTATGCATTCTCGACTATCCGTATAGCCGTTCTCCGCAAATCACGACTATCCGTTTCTTGATCTCTCGATCAAATGGAATCGTCCGTTTGGTTTACGATAAAACCGCGGAAACTTAACCTTATCGGATAAATCGTAAAAAAGTCTCGAATCAAAAATACGGCCCAAAAGGGGTCCTAAACTTGATTCGAGGCCCACTTGTGATTTCTTAAAAACCCATAAACCTTATGACGGTTTATGCTTGGTGGATAAGCATCAGTTTCCGCGGAAAAAATAGAAACTTTCCGCAGATAATCATGAAGATCGGAAAAAATGGAATATTCCCATTTTTCGACTATGACGGCTTAAGGGCAAAAGGGGGAAGCGTAAACCGACCTTGGAGGGAGTATATAAGGAGTTCAAGGCGAGAGGCATAGAGGCATCACTTTTCCAGAGCAACTTAGCACTTAGATCATTTTAGGCAACTTTCCGTTTTTCTTTTTTCGAGCTGCGACTCAATTAGGTTTGGCCACCTTCGGGTATTAGAACTAGGATCTCGCCGACAGCTCTCGTAGCCGAAGCACGCTGTCCTGTTGTTGTTACGCTCATACGCAGATTCGGAAATAAAATCCTTCTTGCTCTCTTTTACGATTTTTATTTTTATTTTCCGTTATTATCGTGTTCTGATTGCTTGACGTGTGGTTTCTCAGAAATCCGGGACCTCTGGGAAATTAGGGTTTTCCTACTTTCCTAAAATATACGAAATATTGACGGTGCGAATTTTGGTTCCCACAGTTTGGCGCTAGAAGGAGGGGGGGGGGTACGGATCAGTCTTACTCACGACAAGCTCAGGCTCAACCAGACATGACTAATGACGATTTTGCGAACTTGAACAATCCTCTAAACGGAGCACCCAAGGACGCCTTGAACACTCCCGCAGCAGATGTTTCCGCGGCTGGCGCACCTGCTAACGCCGCGTCGCTCGACGAGTTCAAAAATCTGCTTTACGCCTACAAAAAGAGGTCGGAAGAGCAGGATAAACTCGTGGGAACCCTGACCAAACAGGTTCAAACCTTAACGGCAAGGTCCCGCGAGGTTCTCCCTCGCAGAGCCACCAAACTCCGCGGAAGGAGGCTCGAGTTCGCAACCCCCCACGACAGGCCTGGAACTTCGCAGGAACGTCCTTCTGGACAAAACCCTAGCGAAACATCCCCTGTCACCAAGGGCAACTCAGAAAAAACTCCGACATCCGAAAAGGACACACAGGAGGATGAAATCGAGCGTATCGACTTGGAGGGCCAGCGATGACTCCGAGGAAGACGTCGACGTCCCTCCGAGAAGAACCCGCAGCCGTTCAGCTCGGGAAAGCTCTCCGTTCGACAAACCCATGACGGAAGAAGAAGAAAACCTCTACTGGATCGAACAGGAGGAACTGGCCGAAAGGCAAACCGAGATTACTCGCCACGAACGCCGACAAGCTCGGAAAACCGCTGGAGAGGATCCCGAGATACACGATCTCCGCGATTACATCACCAAGACCGCCGCAGAAGTAAGGGCCGTGAAATCACAGATCCACCACGCCACGAGTGCTGCCCCAGAAATCGACAGGTTACTCGAGGTGGCTCGTAAAACACCCTTCACCGCGCGGATCTCCGAAACTAAGGTGTCTAATCCGGGAAAACTCAAGATACCGATGTATAACGGTACTACCGACCCAAAGGCGCATCTCCAGGCGTTCCACATCACTATGGGAAGAGCCAGGCTTAGGGAGAGCGAGAAAGACACAGGTTACTGTCGCCTGTTCGTCGAAAATCTCGAAGGTGCGGCGCTCGAATGGTTCTCCCGTTTGAAGCGAAACTCCATCGGAAGCTTTCGCCAACTCGCATCGGAATTCCTCCTCAAGTACTCTATGTTCATCGATAGAGAAACTTCTGATGTCGATCTCTGGAGATTAACTCAGGAAGAGGGCGAGACCCTCCGAGAGTTTATAAGCCGCTTCAAACTGGTCATGGCGAAGGTCAGCGGAATCAGTGACAAAGTCGCCATCGATGCGCTTAGGAAGGCGCTCTGGTACAAATCGAAGTTCAGAAAGTGGATAACCCTCGAGAAACCTCGCACGATCCAGAATGCCCTCTACAAAGCCTCATATTACATAATGATCGAAGAAGGGACGAAGGTCTTGTCGCAAAAACATAAGCCAACAAGGAACTCTTCGAAAGACGTAGATCCGAAATCAAAGAAGAAAACTTCTCGTAACGACAAGTACGTCCATCACGAGGGGGAAGAACTCCAGGGCGCGCACAACTACGCGATCAATCCGGAGCAGGGTAGGACTTCGGGAAATACGTGGAACCATAACCAGAGTTACGACAAAAACGTATACTGCGAGTTCCATCAGACCGAAGGTCACTCCACGGCTAACTGCAAAGTCGTAGGGGCGAGCCTGGCCGCAAAGCTACTTGCTGGAGAACTCTCTGGAGTGACCAGTGTCAAGGATCTAATCCTCGACTCCGACCGTCCGCCAAAAACCAACAAGAATCCACCCGCGGAGAACTCGTCACCGAAAAATCAAGAAGACCGGACGATAGGGGAAACGATAATTCCCGAAGGAGGGTCAACATGATCATGGGAGGATCCCAGTACTGCAAGGACTCGGTCTCGGCCATCAAAGCCTACCAACGGAAAGCCGAGTCAACTACGAAGTATCCTCCACGGTCGCCTCCTCGAGACGGACGGAACACCTCGATAACGTTCACTGAAGAAGAGGCTTGCGGAATCGACCAACCTCACTGCGACCCCTTGGTCATTGATCTCGTAATAAGAGATCTCGAAGTCGCAAGAATACTTATCGACACCGGAAGCACGATAAACCTAATCTTCCGCGATACCCTAAGAAGGATGGGCATCGAGCTCGGAGAAGTCACCCCGTTACCAAAACCGCTACCGGGTTTCTCCGGACAAACGTCCATGACGCTGGGATCGATTCAGCTTCCCCGCAGTGATAGATAGTCCGGCTATTTACAACGCAATCATGGGAACTCCATGGCTAAATGCCATGAAGGCCGTTCCCTCGACTTATCACTTGGGCGTGAAATTCCCAACCAGGACTGGAATTGCCGCAATCTGGGGTTGTCAAAAACAGTCGCGACTTTGTTTCCTAGCGGAGCATAAGTTGAGACAGATCACGACGACCTCTACGGTTAAACGCAAGTGAACTCAGCCTTCCGCCGAAGACAAAGAGACATCTCCCGCGGAAGCAGATACGGAGATCAGAACTATCCCCAACTCCGAAGACAACGTCACAACTCAGTGGGAAGAGGAAAATCCCGAGGTGAACGTCGACCCCGCAGCTAAAGCGGTCGACGGAAAACCAACCGACGAGTAAACATACTCGCGGCATAAACAGAACTACGAGATGGCTTGATCCTCGAAAGAGGTACGTAGGCAGCCCGTTGAAACCCGGCGAGTTCAGCTATCACCCTCGCCAAAAAGGGGGGGGAGTGGGTGCGTATACTCGTATACTCCCACAAAAAAAAAAAAAAAAAAAACAAACCCGCATTTGTATTGGAAATTTTCGAAACTATTTTAATAAAAATTACTTTCTCAATC
Organism: Raphanus raphanistrum subsp. raphanistrum; assembly: GCA_019706035.1. Taxonomy (NCBI): domain Eukaryota; kingdom Viridiplantae; phylum Streptophyta; class Magnoliopsida; order Brassicales; family Brassicaceae; genus Raphanus; species Raphanus raphanistrum. Next base: position 12,848,578 of record CM033985.1, read on the forward strand.
TGTCGATTCTTAACACATAAACACTTCGGAAAACGAAAAATGTATCCTCAAGAAAACGCGAGACGTCGCAATTTTTACTGAAGATATTTAGTTCGTATCATCCCTCAAAATAGTCCATCCGCGACTTTAAAGGAAATAGTCCACCCGCGACTTTAAAAACAAATTCGTAGTCAGATCTTTTTACAAGATCCTCTTACATCCGACCAGGATACCATAGTGCTCTATACAAAAAAAAAATCGAAATTTCGTCCAACACTTCGCAAAGGAAGTAGCTCGATTCGTACCTAGACAAATCATATAAGCCGATAACACTTCGCAGATTTTAAAACGGTACGAATCAGGTCAAAATCACAAACAGGCAAAACGGAAGCCGATCAGTCATCGCATAGCCTTGAAGCTGAGAGTAGACCTAGGTCTTGCCCTAAGCCCAGTCTTGCTGGCAATTAACATCTCACGGACATAGTATCAAATACGAGATCCCAAAATATGTCTCTTACCGCATACACCTAAAAACGCTCGCTAAAAAGTAGCATACGGACCAAGCGGCAAATTAAGAGTTAGAATACGAAGTGACAACTCGCATTCTGCCCTCTACATTTGGCGAAAGTTTAAATCAGATCATAAAAAGCAAATCACCGAAAACTTACTTCATATTTATATAAAAGCCGCACAAAGGCGGCGGGGATTCGAAGCCTTAAAAGGCCATTCCCGAAATACATAAAATTACGCGACCTACTACGGTCGCGGCATCAACAGATAAAACGGCCACACTCGGCCACGGAAATACAAAGATAAGGGAAAAACATTTTCCCGATAAATGCAGTAGAGGATAAAGTCATCTGACGACGAAGTTCCAAACTCCGTCGGATAAGTTACCTCATCATCACCTCCCTCCGCTTCGGTCGCAACCTCCACCGTATCAGGAGAAACTGGGATCGGCTCCCAGAGTCCCCAGATCCTTTCCTCGATAGGGGGAACAAGCAACTCAGCATGAACATTGTCCTTCATGCCATCCTGCATGAGGCTGAACTCCTCTTTGTAAACATAATCCCTATGCTGAGTCCTCGTGAGAGCTCCAACCGATCAGCGGCACTCGCGAAAATCGCCTACCGCGGCATCGGCCGCCCGGAGGTTGTAATACTCCTCCTGGAAACGCGTCGCCCGATTCTGCATCTCGGCGGCAATCTCCCGCTTGGCCTGCCTCCTCGCCCGGCGAATCTCTCTAGCATGATTGGCGGCAGCCCTTAAATCCTGCTCTAAGGTTTCCTCCTGGAATCGCGCCAAGTCATTCGCATTCTTCTCCGCTTTGAAACGCCAGATTCTTGATTCTCTCTGACTATCCAACAATGCTGTGCCGAGATGATTCATCGCCTGCGAAATTCGAAGATAGAATTTTTATTCGGATAAATGAAGAGAATGAAGGAAGAAATAGAAACTAACCCCGTTCACCACGAGAGAAGACTCCGCCAATACTTCAGGTCTTTCCTTTGTATCCTCCGCAAAGGATAACGGGACAGGATGATCAGGAAGTCCGGAAAAGAAGTCGTCAAAATTGGGAATCTGCGCGTCACTCGAACCGCTCCCATCGCCAAAGCCTAGAGACGGATCCCATCCCGGAAGTGGAGAATCGTCAGCAGGAAAGTCGTGATCCTCGACCTCAATGTCTTTATTTCTCCGCGGCAGCTTGGGCGACCTCTCGACCGGAACGCGCTCCGGAAGATGCTCAACGGGCGCAAAATCAATCTCACCCTCCGCCTCGAAGTCAGAATGAACCAATCGGATCGCCTTCCGCACCCTCTGACGGGTAAAACTGGTCCACCAATGATCACCGCTCCTCATAGCATCTCTCACCTCCATAATGTCCCTAGGCAAAGGATGGACCACGATGATGTACGTAAGGGGATTTGGAACCGTCCGAAACATCAGAATAAACTCCTCCACGACAGACGCAGCGTTAAGTCGGACGTAGAAGAAGAATTGTCTCCAATTGTTAAAATTGGAAACAGTTCCCCTTACTACCAACATTATGGGACGAGGAGTTAGTCGCCAGGAGGCAGACTCCTTGTTGTATTGCAGCCTCAGAAGCGCCTCAAAATGGTCAGCGGTAAGGGATAAGCCGCGCTCGTAACTCAAAATTACGAGACCAATAAGAATCTCGAAACTCGTAGGGCTCAGCTGGTTAAACAAAACCTGAAAACGGTCCAGTACGCAGACAACGATCTCAGGAATCGGAAACCAGATACGACAGCGCGACAAAACGGCCTCGTAACACGTGAAGTAGCCTTCCGGAGGATGGTCGGCGCTTTCTCCGACCCTAGGAATCCGGAACTCAACCGCGTCTGGAACTCCGGCAAACTTCCGAAGCGTCTCGAGAAAAAGATCAGTGGTCTTACTCGGCAGATGGGTCCCCGTTTTCCTAGCTCGGCAGATCGGAAACTTTTCCTCTCCTGGACGTTTGATACGATCACTGCTTGCTCTCCAATACACGTCGCGTTCAGCCGCATTCGGAGGAAGTTCGAACTCAGCCTTCGGAGCGAGGAGTTCTTCATCCTGGTTGCAATCAGGAGAAGAAGCCACGAGAGTCTTCTTCTTAGAAGACTTATTTCCGCTTCTAAACAACTTTAAAATTTTGGTGAAGGATTTTCTTTCTAAATTTTTCTTTTCTCGAGAGGATTCTTGAAAGAAAGTCTTATGAAAAATGGGTGAGTAAAAATGAAAGAGTTACCCCCCTCCCTTTTATAAACTTCATAATTTACTATTCAAGTTCGGACTTTTGGATACCAACTTGGCCTAAAAACTCGCTTAAACTCGCCAAACCATACGACAGAATCTCGTCAACCCACGATTCTACCGCACTTGGGGGCTAACAGTTGGGGTCGAAATTGGACAAGGCAAAGTTGGCTTCCAAAATTTCCGTTTAAAAATTATTTACTTAAGAACTTTTTTACGGTTTTTCGGAAAAGGAAAACCTATCCGAAAAGTTTACGGAAAAATCTTGTTTTAAGACAGCGATTCTTTAAAACGACGATTTCCTAATCAACGATCTAACAAATCAACGACTTCTTTAAAAACAACGATTTCTTAATCAACGACTTAAGAAATCAATGATTTCTTAATCAACGACTTGAGAAATCGACGATTTAAGAAAATAACGATTTCTTAAAAACAAACGGAACTTTGATATCAAAGGACCAAACCTCCGCAAACAAGCATCCTTAGAGGATCGTAGCTTTGCGGAAGGTTCGAACACTTGGGCAACGGACCATAATCCACGATATAAACCCGATCGCGATGGCGATCGGGTCACGGATAAAAGCTCGGTTGCTATAGCGAACGGATCACGAGACCACGCTCGGTCGCTATAGCGACCGAGAGCTCCGAATCAAGCTCGGTCGCTATAGCGACCGAGCTGCGGACAAAGGTCGGTCGCTATAGCGAGCGAACATCCGTGCATCGATCATTTTCCGAAAGGTCCAAAGTCTTCTGAAATGACGATACGACATAAAACTATGCATTCTCGACTATCCGTATAGCCGTTCTCCGTAACTCACGACTATCCGTTTCTTGATCTCTCGATCAAATGGAATCGTCCGTTTGGTTTACGATAAAACCGCGGAAACTTAACCTTATCGGAAAAATCGTAAAAAAGTCTCGAATCAAAAATACGGCCCCAAAAGGGGTCCTAAACTTGATTCGAGGCCCACTTGCGATTTCTTAAAAACTCATAAACCTTATGACGGTTTATGCTTGGTGGATAAGCATCAGTTTCCGCGGAAAAAATGGAAACTTTCCGCAGGTAATCATGAAGATCGGAAAAAATGGAATATTCCCATTTTTCGACTATGACGGCTTAAGGGCAAAAGGGGGAAGCATAAACCGACCTTGGAGGGAGTATATAAGGAGTTCAAGGCGAGAGGCATAGAGGCATCACTTTTCCAGAGCAACTTAGCACTTAGAGCATTTTAGGCAACTTTCCGTTTTTCTGTTTTCGAGCTGCGATTCAATTAGGTTTAGCCACCTTCGGGTATTAGAACTAGGATCTCGCCGACAGCTCTCGTAGCCGAAGCACTCTGTCCTGTTGTTGTTACGCTCATACACACCTTCTTGCTCTCTTTTACGATTTTTATTTTTATTTTTCGTTATTATCGTGTTCTGATTGCTTGACGTGTGGTTTCTCAGAAATCCGGGACCTCTGGGAAATTAGGATTTTCCTACTTTCCTAAAATATACGAAATATTGACGGTGCGAATTTCGGTTCCCACAGAAACCATCACTTCCGCATTGAAAACTTTGAGAGGAGACTTCAATTGCTAACAGATGATTTAGCAGATAAGCACCAGAGATGGACAAGATCAGATGATGCCACAAGAAGCCTCACTGCAACTCAGCCAACAGAAGAAGGAGATGTTTGCACACAAGCAAACAACTGCTCCTACGACAACTAAGTCATTCAACCTCCAAAGTCAAGTTAAATGACTATAACAAAGCGCTGAGTGGGAGGCAACCCACTATTAGATATTTTTACTATTATGATCTATGTGTACTACTTATTTTCGTCATTATTTTATGCAGGTCTATAAAAAAAAGATCCAAGTAGACGTTTACCTTCTCTACCGACCGATAGGACTAAGTCGACATCACTACATTCGCCATGATCGACGCTCTTTCATTTACATCAATCGATATGGTATCGGTCAGGTATAACGTTCTAACTTGTTAAATTCAGTACTTATAATTATGGTTTTTATAAACTCTGACTGTTCTACACTGAGGACAGTGTAATTTAAGTTTGGTGGATTACTAATTATTATCTATTATTTTGAGTTTTATAAAAATGCTTTTCAAAAAAAAAGTTTTTATTGAGTGAAGAAGGGGACAATGAGCTTATCGATATTTTTACTTATCATTAACTACTTTCTAGACCAGTTTTAGATTTAATGATTACAGAAATGCAATAGATGCTAAAGTGGATCAACATGTCTACTATGTTTGCACTTACTAAAGATTGTTTGAAAGAACCAAAGTTGACCTCCAACCTAATACTGACATCACATGCTTGTCTTGGGGCTTGGTATACATGGGATCTGATTCTTCAAACAAGTCTCGAAGGTAAAGCCTTATATATTTACATCTTTCTCTCTCAATTTCGAAATTTTAGGATAGTTTAGATTAGAATACAAAATGAAAAAAAAAGAAAAAGAAAAAGAAAATAAAGAGAGAAAGATATTTATTTAGATTTTATTATTAGGAAAAGAATTTGAACAGGATTTGGTGGCAACAACCATTAAGGCTTGATTCACATGAATTCTATAGATAAAGAATTTGAACAGGATTTGGTGGCTACAACTATTAAGGTTTACTTCATATAAATCCTAGGATATAGGGCAAAAAGAAGTGAACAGAATTTGGTGGCTAAAACCATTAAAGCTTGATTCGCGGATTTGGTCACAGCCGACTTGAAGCCCAAGACACCATCTATTTACCAAAACGCCCCTGACGAGTTTTAATCTAATTTTCTTAGTATTTATGTCTTACCTATGTGTTTTGGCACATACACAGTTTTTACAATAGTTTTAGTTTCTTTGTTTTTGGTGAGAGAGAGAGTTGTCAAATTGAGAGCAGTCTTGAACACCATTTATTTATCTATCTATTTATGAAGCTTTCTATGATTTTGCTTGTGTCTTACTTAGCCATGTCTGAGTAAACGCCTTTGTTAGATTTAGGGTTCAAATAAGTACGAGGGATTAGCCCAAAATATGATTACCTGAGCATGCGATATTCATCTTAGAAGATCGTGTTTAATGCTTGTGAAGGAGTAGCTAACCTACACATGAATACAAAGATATGAATCCTTGGATCTACCTTCTCTGAGCCAGTAATTTACTTGGAACAAGCGACAGCTGACTGGGTAATTACTTAATGAACTGTATTCAACCAACGCGCTTAAAGCTTACTAGTAGCGCAATCGATCGATACTCCTATAGAGTAATCGATCGATAGACGTGGGGCACATGTTGATCGACATCGGCAACAGCACACCGATCGACGCCCTAACCTGTGTTCACAAAGGAGGTGTTTCATCGGTTATAGTGATTAGATGGTCACAATGACAATTGGGCTATTGTTTAGTTGGGTTCTTTAATATCATTCAAGCATCTCATATAGGAAGTCATACCTCTATAATCCTGATAACCTGAATAGTAATCTTAGATCTTACTCTTTTAAATCATACTTGTTAATCCAAATCAATCATCTTGAGTAATTGTCCTGCTCAAACCAGTTTCATGTTTACTTTTATTTACAGCATTAAAAATCTCCAACCTAGCTTAGTTAAGATAAGATCTATTAATTCCTCAGCTCCTTGTGGGTCGATCCCTAAGTACTATAATTGACATCTTTTGATGAGAGTGATATTGTTATATGGTAATTTGAGCAAGTATCAGCACTCATGTGAAGATATTGGAGATACAGGTGGTTCAGACTTCAGAAGCTATTAGAAGTCAAGAAGCTTTCATCAAAGGGAGAGAGGAAGATCTCTTCAGACACCACATCAATGCTATTGTGGTAGATGATTTCTAACAAGTGGAAGAACATGGGAACCCCCATAGAAAAGATGTTGAAGCCGACGACTCAAACAATGTCGACAGCCATCGATCGATACAAGACGATTACGATCGATCGACATGGGAAGAATATTATCGTTCGATGTTCGAGATACCGCATCGATCGCTAGAGTCCCCGAGGTCTACAGCTACGAGCAAACCAGTCCGGATTATGACGCATGAAGAGTTTGCAGAGAAACACCCTAATTCACTCCATCCGAAGAGGGTGAAATCGATCACCCTACTGCTATCCCCATCGATCGACATGACCATCCATTCATCAATCGATGTGAACTTACTACACCTCGAGTGCAGCTACCAAAGATCGACGTATCCCTACTCAATGCACTCAAATCCCGACCCAAACCTTCAGATAACCTATAAGAAGAGGTTGATGATACATCAGAGCCTATGGAGATAAAAAAAGGAAAGTGCAAAGAGGACCTTAATAAAAAGGAAAGAGAAGGTTCCCAAGCACCATAAAAGAGAGGCTAATACAAAGGAGTTCGAGAATTTCAAAAAGAGAGTTTTGAAGATCCCAACAGAGAGACCCTTTGCAGAAGCATACTTCACACCTAGATTGTGGATGTTCTTTAGAGAAACAAGAGTAACAGAGGCTGACAGTGAGGAGATATTCAACCAAATCAGAGATGAGCTGAAGAAGAAGATTACATCAAAGAAGAAGAGTGATCATGGGGAGTTCATTATCTCATGCCGCATTAAGGGCATTGAATTCACCCATGCACTATGTGATACATGAGCATCAGCCAGCATCCTACTAAAGGTTATGGCAGACCACCTAGATCTGATGGTAGAACATACAAAGGAATTCTTTTGCTTTGTAGATTGTTCCAGGAATATTTTATTAGGAATCATCAGAGACCTTGAGGTACAGATTGGCAATGCCCTAGTTCCAGTTGACTTCCATGTCCTAGACATCAAGTTAAATTAGAACTCTTCTTTACTACTTGGAAGAGCATTCTTAGACACTGTTGGAGCTGTTTGTGACTTGCAAACAAACAAGGTGTGTTTGACACTGATCAACCCTAAGATTTGCTATGATCCAGTCAAAGTTGTCAAGCCACAAACATCTTGTAAACAGCCTCCAGACGAAGCTAAACTCGTATCAACCACTACAAGAAAAATGGCTTTTATTAGCGGACGAAAAAGGCTATCTATCGATACGATAGCGGTTTATGAAACGCTGTATCATCGCCCGTGATAATAGGTCAAGCACATTAGATAGCGGTTTTTAGCACTGCTATCTTTTCTTCCGCTACGATAACGCTTTTCTATCTGCAGTTAATTATTTTTTGATAGTATATTTTTTCCGTTATTGTTTGCATTATTAAAAATTTAAAAAAAAAAATAAAAAACAAAAAAATACAAATAAAAATATTTTAAAAACTTTATAATTAATTTTAGTTAACCGGGATACAAACTAAACCAAGCTAAACCAAAAAAAAAACTAAACCAAACCAAACCAAAAAAAAATAGAAACTAAACCTACAGCGTCTAAACCTAATAACAGAACCTATCTCCTTCTAACGCAGCCGACGCCTTCAACCACCATGTGAGACCACCTCCATCAAGCTTCTTCAGGATGACTGAGTGGTGTAGCCACCACGCTCGACCACCAAGACGGCGTCTTCTTCTTCCGATCCTCGCCCGCGAAGTCTCTGATTCGTCTCTCTTCTTCTTCTTCTTGCTCGGCTCCACTCTCGCGTCTGTCTTCTATCCTTCTCTGCATCTCTTCTTCTCTGGTTCCACCTCGACCATCATGCCTGCTTCGCCGTGCCTCGTCCATCCCAAAGCCAAATCATAGCAGTTCAAAAACAGAGAGAGGGAAGTAGAGGCAGAGATACATACATATAGAGAGAGAGAGAGAGATTTCAAACCATGGAGGTGTGGTGGTGGTGGTGATGCTGGGACGGCAAACATGCGGTGGTGGTTGTGATGCTTGGACAGCGGAGGTCGTGTGTTTGTTGTGATGATTGAGATTAATTTTAGATCTGAAATCAAAAAAAAAAAAGAGAATGAGAGATGAGACGTAGTGAAAAGTTGGAAAAGGAAAGAAGAGATAGAGATGTGAGATCTGTGATTTTAGCTATAGGAACAAAAATAATCAATGGTCAAGATAGCTATCCTTGTGCTTAAAATATTGACCAATGAGAAAAAGAGACAAAGATAAATAAAACATTAATTTCTGACCTTTGGATTGAAATCCATCAAGGGCCAAAATTAACCCATTAAAAACTGTTTTTCATTTAATATTGTAATTAAGTTAAATATTTATATATAATTTCGACAGAAACAATTATATATAATTAACTTAATTATAGTTTGGGATTAATGTTTGTAAAAAATAGATTGAAAATTTTAATTTTTTATAAGTTATGATTCAATTTTATATAAGTTATGATTGAAAACATTATATTTGTGGTTTTTGAAAATAAGTTTGAATTTCCTTTCCTTGAGAATTAGATTTAAGTTTGAAAAGTTTTTATTTAGGTTTATGATTTTATATTTAAAGTTATAAGTTTAGGATAAATGTTTGATTGTAGGGTTTGAGTGTTAAAGGTTTAGGGTATTGAGATTTAAGATTAACTTTTGAATAATAGATAATTTTGGAGTTATATTTAATATTTGAGGTCAAATTTAGGATTTGATGTTAAAATAATTAGAGTTTAAAGTTTATATATAGAGAGTTTAGGGTTTAAAAGCTATTTGGGGTTTAGAGACTTAAAAAGTCAAAGATAGCGTTTTTAATTATCTGCTATTAAAAAATCTCTATCATTGCGTTTTTAAATATACTATTCTATCATAGCGTTTCCAAATATACAAACGATATCTTAAAAACACAGGTATAACAACCATATCACAATCGTAAAAAATGCTATACTGGTCTGTTATTAAAACTCATTTTTCTTGTAGTGAACATGCTACTATGAAGTCGAGTACGAAACAGAGTACTCGGAATCGATCGACAATCACACAGAGTCATCGATCGATACTGCTAATCCACAATCGATCGACCAGTCTGTCATCACATCGATCGATTCAGGCGACAGTTTTCACTCCACATCGATTGATAGTACACCTATATACGAAGCTGATCACTTTTCCGGTGACTATTCTGTTGGGAGTTGGGAAACAGACTACTACCAGCCTACATACGCAGTGGAAACACATGAAGAGGAGCATGATGAGGACTACATAAGGGAAAGAGAAATAGAATACTCGTTCCTCCGTAGAGAAGAAGAGTATGATGAGGACTACAACAGGAATATCCGATACACTTACACCCAAGACATATACCACCCTCTAGTGGATACAAGGAATGATGAGTATGATGAGGATTACTAGGAAGAAAGAGAAATTGAGTACTCTTTCCTTTGCAGAGATGAATTTCCCACCCGATATGTTTCCCACCCATTCATCCCAGCAAGACCGTATGAAGACACCTACCAGGAAGGCACCAATCACAAACCGATCCAGAGATCAGACAAAGAGAAATCGATCGACACAACATACTGTGCATCGATCGATATGAAAGTTTCTAAAGAGCGAGATGATTTGCCAGCCCACTGATATCCTATATTTGCCCTAGAAGCTACTACACCTTCCCAATATGAGGAAGAACATGAAGAGAACCACAAGGAAGCACCAGCTACACATCTACAAGGAGTTCTCACTAGATATGGATCTCCATCACATGGAACCATGCTACCGGAATCGAGCGACGCAACACCGTCATCATCGATCGACACCAGTCCAAGGCGAGGACAGAACGAAGAAAAATCGATCAACACGCCTACCCGCAAATCGATCGATACAAGTCTCGCCGACATAAAGAATTTTGGAAATTTCAAAAATGAAAATTCCAAATTTGGAAAAGTGGTTGATGAAGAGCACTATAAAGGAAGTCACTGGGTAGAAGCAATTTCTCAAACCCTAGAAGCAGACAAGATGCATCAGCCACATTCCAACCCCAAGGCATATGGAGAAGCATTAACACGAAATCGATCCACAGACAGTCATCTGCATCGATCGATACTGAACCCTTACCATCTGATTCTCATAATGCTAAGTCAGATCATGACTATCTAACACGAGATGAGTTTCAAAATTTCAAGGAAACAGAAGGGGAAGAAGGAGCTAGGAAGAAACCAATGCAAGCCACACCTTCAGATCCAGTTACTTACAGCAGAGAGGAGTTGGATGAGAAGCTGAATGAAATCTACACCATTCAGTATGATTTGATGAATGATTTCAAGTGCAGACTTGATAGTGTCTACCATCCGCTCAATGACAAGATTACCTGGCTGACCAAGATCTTGAAGCTGCTTTTAGACAATATTATCACCATATTGAAGCAAAGGATATGAGGAGTCTCAGAGAGGAAACCCTGGAAACCTTCAACATCGAATGATTTTCCTCACCATGCATCGACAGATGACAGATGGATACTGTCGACCGATGCAGATTACCCAAGATCGATCGACAGCAACTACAAGCAATCAATTGACAGTCGCTTTACCAGATTGAAAGACCGGTTATGCTCTTTTATAGAAAGACTTGGTGATCCCTATGTTCCATTGAGGGACGATGTGGATGTACTATCCACACATATGGATGCTTTGCAGCAAGAGATGAAAACAATTCAGAAGCAACTCGATTTTTAACAGAAAACATCTCCAACGATCTATACTCCTACACATATATCGATCGTTTTCTGCAAGCACCAGCCGATGAGCAACATGAATCGATCGACACTGAGGTAGTTGCATCGATCGATTGCTACACTAACAATGATGGATGGAATTCAGAATTTCATTACAAGCCCAAGTATGGAGCTAGCGCACATGATACCTACCAGGGACAGAAGAGAAGCTGGACAGATACATCAGAAGATCCAGCCACTCAAAGAAGAAAAGCTACATATACCAAAGAAGAAGTTGACAAGATGATCGCTGAGATATATGACGCCTTAAAATATTCAGAGGATGACTACTACAAGGGGTTTGATGAAATCTACTTCCCCTTTGATTGCATCATCGCTACTCTGTATTCAAAGACAGAAAGTTTAGACAAGGAGATCAAGGCTATTCAGAGACAACTTGCAACTTTGAAATCAACCGACATGCCAACACATGCATCGCTCGATACTGACAACACGACATCGAATGACTATCCAACAGTTGCATCGATCGATACTGATGCACCATCAGTCCGACAGGAACCAAGCATGGCTACGCTATATTCAATGCAAGAGGAACTGATGTTGGGGTCAAAATCGGTCAAGGCGAAATCGATGTCCGAAAGTCTCGGAAAAACATGAAAAATGTTAGAGCAACCTCGAGAGACTAATTGTTAATCGAGAAACCTCGGGAAAATATTAAGTTCGAGATTAATCGTCTCGAAATCAACTGCTAGAAACATTTTCTACACAAGGAAAAACCTACGGAAAACTAAAAACGCCAAAAACACGCACACGCCGAAGGAACCGAGCAGCCAACTCCGGGCGTGGCCGTGGCCGCCGGGCGGCTAGCCCCGTGCTGGCCGTGGCCGCCGGCGGCTAGCGCCCGTGCTGGCCGTGGCCGCCGGGCGGCTAGCCCCGTGCTGGCCGTGGCCGCCGGCGGCTAGCGCCCGTGCTGGCAGTGGCCGCCGGGCGGCTAGACCCGTGCTGGCCGTGGCCGCCGGCGGCTAGCGCCCGTGCTGGCCGTGGTCGCCGGGCGGCTAGCCCCGTGCTGGCTCGGGTCATCGGACGGCTAGTCTTCGTGCGTAAGTTCTAGGCCTCCGGGTCGCCAGAAATCCGTGTTTTGCGACTTTCCGAGATCCCGCAAACAAAACTCCTTTTCCTGCTCCAAGATTCCAAAGAACCCGTAAGACGTCAACGGACAGGAAGACTTCGTATAAAACGGTGATGGTTATCTTAAAACACCATGTGCCTCAGCAATGGATCGAAGATCTTCCGAAAGACTCGACATCCAAGTAGGAGCATTCTTTCAAAGAAAATCGTAGAAAACAGCGGAAGACCGGAAGACGGCCCGAAAGGGACCAAACCCGATCGAACAACCCGTTTACGATTTTCTAAAAGGATAGATACGACGGTTTACAATTATCTTCGCATGAAAAGATAAATGTTAAACTTCCGAAAAGATAAATGTCAACTTTCCGAAAAGATAAATGTCAACTTTCCCGATAAACGCGAAAGCCGACGAAAATGGAAAAAGTCCAGCCCGCGGCAGACTCAGCCCATCAAGGATAGACCGTCATATGGGAGTATATAAGCAAAGCTAGGAGCAGAGGAAGGGGATCCGAAATCAGAAGAAAGAAACCACTCCAGAGCAACTTAGAACTTAGGCGCTTATTTCCTTTTTTAGCGAGCTGCGACTCAACTAGGTTAGATCTAGGTTTTGAGACTAGCGACGATCGACAGCTCTTGCGGCCGAGATCTCGACCTGTTGTCCAACGCTCTCCGCAGATTCGGAAATAAGATTTTTTCTTTTTGCTCTCTTTATTTTACGCATTTATTCCAAAACTAGACTTGTATTAACTTTGTCGTGCGTGGCCCAGCAGATAGCCGGGATCCTCGGGGAAAACTAGGTCAACTTAGTTTTCCTACGTTTTAACTTGACTAAAATCGACAGTGCGAATTTCGGTTCCCACAGTTTGGCGCTAGAAGGAGGGGGATTCACGGATTTATCTTTCTCGCAATTACGCACGCCCAGTTAAGCATGTCTGTTGACGCGGAAAAAGTTAAGCAAACGCACGACGGATCAGCCGTCGATGCCAACGCTGAGAAGACTCCTGCCGGAAACGTATCGACGGTCACTGCCGAGGCAAACACAGCGATGCTGGACCAGGTGAAAGAACTGTTCGCCACCGCCCAGAAACGGTCGGAAGAACAAGAGAAACTAATGGCTTCACTCGCTAAACAGGTCAATACCTTAACAGCGAAAAGAAAACTCCTGCGCGGATCCACCAAGGTGAGGCGTGTCAGGAGGCTCGACTTCGGAACTTCCGGAGACCAAGAAAAAGATGCCCCGAGAAAATCCCCGGAACTCGTCCCTGACGATACCACTCCGACGGGGCAGAAGAAAACGACGGGCAACCTTCCACCTCCCGCAAGGGACAACGAAGGAGACGACGTCGAAAGAATCAATTTGGATATCAGCGATCAATCGGACCCGTCCGACGAAGACGCCGACCTCCACCACAGAAGGACTCGAAGTCAGTCAGCTCGACTGGCGGCAGCCTTCGAAATACCCATGACAGAAGAGGAAGAAGACCTCTACTGGTCAGAGCAAGAAAGGTTGGCTGAGGACCAGACTCGGGCCTATCGCAGCCAACGTAGACAGAGGAGCGCGAACGGCGCCAACGAGATCCACGATTTGCGCGAGTACATCGCCAAAACTGCAGCTGAGGTGAAAGCGGTAAAATCGCAGATTCACCACGCAACCAGCACTGCCCCCGAGATCGACCTGCTCCTCGAGGAGTCGAGAAAAACTCCGTTCACCTCTCGAATCACGGAGGCACGTGTCTCAGATCCTGAGAAAATAAAGCTTCCCACCTACGATGGAACCACAGACCCAAAGGCACATCTGCAGTCTTTCCAGATTGCGATGGCAAGGTCTAAACTTCCGGAGAGGGAAAAGGACGTCGGCTGCTGTCTCCTATTCGTCGAGAACCTCAGAGGTGCTGCGCTCGAGTGGTTCTCACACTTGAAAAGAAACTCCATCGGAAGTTTCCGCCAGCTTGCTTCGGCTTTTCTGAAGCAATTCTCCATGTTCATGGACATGGAAACTTCCGAAGTAGACCTTTGGAGTCTAATTCAAAAGGAAGACGAACCGCTCCGCGACTACATAAGAAGGTTCAAACTCGTGATGTCCAGGGTAACAGGCCTCAGCGACAGAGTCGCCATCGATGCCCTGAGGAAAAACCTCTGGTACAAATCGAAATTCCAAAAGTGGATTTCTCTGGAAAGGCCACGCACCATCCAGGACACTCTCCACAAGGCGACGGATTTCATCATCATGGAAGAAGAGATGAAAATCCTAGCGCAAAAGCATGGACCGCTGAAAGCGTCCGGCAAGAAGAAAACCTCTCGTAACGACAAGTACGTCCATCACGAAGGGGAAGACATCCAAGGCGAACATAACTACGCCGTTAATTCCGAACAAGGAAGGACCGCCGGAAACACCTGGACGCGGAACTCGTACAAGGACAATTCCAGCTGCGAGTTCCATCAGACGAGAGGTCACTCCACCGCCAACTACAAAGTCCTCGGCGCTAGACTCATTATGAAGCTGCTCGACGGCAAACTAGCAACGGTCAAGAGCATGAAAGACCTGATCCTAGATTCTGACCGTCCGCCGAAGACCGACGGAGCCAATCCCGAGAATAACGCTCATGGAACTCAATCGGGCGAAAAACGCGAACGGAGACAAGACGGCGAAGGAAACAACAACAACCGCCAAAGGATCAACATGGTCATCGGAGGATCGCATTTTTACCAGGACTCCATTTCGTCGATCAAAGCCTACGGACGGAAGGCCGAGACAAGCCCCGGATGGCGTCCAGAGGACGACGTTCCCAGTCACGCAATCACCTTCGAGGAACAGGATACGACCGGACTCGATAAACCTCACTACGATCCTCTGGTCATCGACTTGGTGATTCAGGATCTCGAAGTCGGCCGCATCCTCTGCAGAGGATGAACATACCCCTCGGAGAAGTCATCCCAGAACCGAGACCATTAACTGGATTCTCGGGCGTCACATCCATGACCCTCGGAAAAATCAGACTCCCGGTAATGGCTAAAGAAGTCACGAAGATCGTCGAATTCGCGGTAGTGGATAACCCGGTTATCTATAACGCCATAATGGGAACTCCTTGGATAAATGCCATGAAAGCAGTCCCGTCCACTTACCATCTCGGCGTCAAGTTTCCAACACCAACTGGAACAGCGGTAATCTGGGGAAGCCAAAAACAGTAGCGACTCTGCTTCCTAGCCGAACATAAACTTCGCAGCAATCGGAACGCCCCAGTAGCTAACCCGAAGCGAACCAAGAAGAACCTGAGTACCTCCGAGAACTCAGCAAAAAACAACTCGGATTTGACCGAGCAGGCCACAACTCAGGATAGTGAGAAAATCCTCGAGTCCGTCGCCGAAAAAACGGATGACCCAACTCCCGACGCGACCGCCGACTTAGCTGAAACAGTCAAGGCGCCGAAAATCGTGGAGTAACAGCAACCGTGATAGAAACAGAACTACGAGATGGCTTGATCCTCGCAAGAGGTACGTAGGCAGCTCGTCGCAACCCGACGAGTTCAGCTATCCCCCTCACCAAAAAGGGGGGGGGGGGGGGGAAGATGGGGACAGACATCCTTGTACTCCCGCAAAAACACTTTTCGCATGTAATCTACATTATAAATTATTTTGAATCAAATGCTTACTCAACGCATAAACATTAAGGAAAACGAAAATCATATCTTTGAGGAACGCGAGACGTCGTTAGTTCCCGAAAAGTCTTGATTCTCCATTCTC
This sequence comes from Raphanus raphanistrum subsp. raphanistrum, assembly GCA_019706035.1. Classification (NCBI taxonomy): domain Eukaryota; kingdom Viridiplantae; phylum Streptophyta; class Magnoliopsida; order Brassicales; family Brassicaceae; genus Raphanus; species Raphanus raphanistrum. The sequence continues at coordinate 12,864,733 of CM033985.1, forward strand.
CTCCAAACAGTCCATCCGCGACTCTAAAATTCGCTTCCGTCGATTGGCCCCGACGGAAAAATATAGAAACGTTTCACTCAATCAAATTCGTAGTCCGGCTTCTAACGGAGTCCTTTTGCATCCGACAAGGATATCATAGCGCGCTATACAAAAAATCCAAATTTTGGTTAGCTCTTCGTAAAGGAAGTAGCTCGACTCGTATCCAAACGAATCATATAAGCCGATAAGCACTTCGCAGATTCTAGAACGGTACGAGTGAGGTCGAAATCGCAAACAAGCAAAACGAAAGCCGATTTGTCATCGCACAGCTTCAGTCCGAAAGTAGACCTAGGTCTTGCCCTAAACCCGGCCTTGCTGGTATCTAAGACATCTCATAGGCATAAGTATCCAGAATACGAGATCCCAAAATTTGCCTCTTATCGCTTACAAACCTAACGTTCGCTACAAAGTGACCTACGGATCTAGCGACAAAAAAAAAAGAGATTGAATACGAAGTGACTACACGTATTCAGACCCTCTACACTTGACGAAAGTATAAACCAAAACGCATAGTTCATAAAAAACATTTATAACAGGGATTCGAAAGCCACCAACGGCCGATCCCGAAAAACACAAAGTCACGCGACCTCCTAAGGGTCGCAACACATACATACAAACGGCCACACTTGGCCTATCACAAATTATAATCAAATGCATAACAGTCGGTTAGAGATATTCCGAACGAAGAGTCGGGCTGGTCGACCTCTTCACCCCCGTCGCCTGCATTTGAACCCTCGCCTACATCCGCCGTATCTTCCGAGACCTGGATAGGATTCCACAGTTCTCGAATTCTCCCTTCGATCGGAGGAACAAAGGATTCGGCGTTGGCACATATTCTCATCGAGCCATCCATCGTGGCAAGTTCGCCAGAAAGAGAGAAGTCCTCACGCTGCATCTTGTTAAGAGTACCGACCGAACCACGGCACTCGCGAAAATCACCTACAAAGTCCTGAGCCTCTTTGTACGCTTCGAACTCGGTAGAAAAAATTTCGGTCCTTCGGTTCAGCTCGGCGGCAGCTCTTCTCCGTCCGCTCCTTTCCGCACGAACGAGGGCTCGAGCCTGGACCTTGGCTTGCCGGCGATTTTGCTCCTCCACCTCCAACCGATACTTAGCAAATTCCCTTTCCGTTTCCTCCGCTTTGAAACGGGCCAGCCGGGCAGTGCGGAAACTCCCATCGATCGATGCATTCCAAACTCTCACGGCCTGCAAAGAAGCCGAGGTCAAATAAAAAGAAAAGAGGAGTTACTCAAGTTTCAAAAACAAACCTCGTTGACCAAGCGAGCACCCTCCGCAGTCACCTTGTCCCTCTCCTCGTTGTCCAAAGACTCGTCACGGGAAAACGCCGGAGGGAGTTCGTCAAAGAAGTCACCCGGGGGAGGAACATCCTGATTCTCTGAGGTAAAGCCAGGATCATATCTCGGCGGCGCGCCATCTTCCGACGAAGTCTCGAAAGCGACCCCTTTATCCTTACGAGGTCTCCGCCTCTGCCTTAAAGGGGAAAAAACGTAGGATCTATCATTAACGCAGGGCCGCGTACCACCTCGCGATCGGTGAAGCGCGACCGCCCCTCGAATCCGGTCGAGAGTGAAGGAGTTCCAGGAACAAGGCCTCGACCTAAAAATGTCCCTCCTGACCGAAAGATCGGAAGGAACATGCGCGAGACACCTGTTCTCTAAAAAAAAAAAAAACAAACGCACGTTCAGTACTCGCCTTTCGGATTCTAAGAGAGGGGATGCGACAATCTTACCTCGTTGGTACAACCAGTCCGTCGGGAATAGGTGGAGAAAGTCTTCCTCGACAGACTCTCCATCTATCCTCACAAAAAAGAAACGATCAACATGATCCTTGGCGTGCGAGGTAACTCCACGGATGACCGAAAAATTGGTCATCGCCTTCATGGAGTATACTCCATTGATGTTTGTCGCCTTGGAGTTCCATAACCCTTCGAAATCGGCAGGGCTGAGGTCTATCCCTAACTCGAAACTCAAAATCACAACTCCAAGCCAGCTTTCCAAAGCTGACATATTCAGCTGGCTGATTGCGATTCCGAAACGGTCGAGGGCCTGAACGATGATCCCAGGGATTGGGAACCACAGTCGGCATTGCGTCAAGAACGCCTCGTAACAAGTAAAGTAACCTTCCGGAGGATGCTCCGAACTCTCATTCCCACGGGGAATGCGAAACACGACTCCCTTCGGAACCTCATAAAACTCTCGAAGAATTCCGAGATATTAGGGGGATACTTCGCTCGGCGAGTCAATTTCTTTACGCATCCTCAGAGGTCGCCGGGGAATCGGGATCACGGGAAGGGGAGCATCAGAGCCAAAGACAGCGTCGCAGTACGCGTTCCTGTTGATCTCTGAAACCTCGGGCTTCGGAACTTCTTCCTCGGCATGAAAACTATCCGAAGACGAGTGAGATTGCCTCCTCGAGGATTTTGATCTTGAAGTCATTCTTTTCTTAAAAGTAGAGAGAGAATTTGCAAGAGAGAGATTAACTTGAGATTCTTGGGTGAAGTAAGAATGGTAAAAGATTCATAACTCTTTATAGGCAAAGATTTTACTATTCACCCCGACCTTCGACACGATTTCGTCTCCATACTTTCCTCGCGAACCATACCGCAAGCTAGGACCTACGAACCCTACGGCTCCTAGCTAGCTGGGGGGCTAACTGTTGGGGTCAAAATCGGTCAAGGCGAAATCGATGTCCGAAAGTCTCGGAAAAACATGAAAAATGTTAGAGCAACCTCGAGAGACTAATTTTTAATCGAGAAACCTCGGGAAAATATTAAGTTCGAGATTAATCGTCTCGAAATCAACTGCTAGAAACATTTTCTACACAAGGAAAAACCTACGGAAAACAAAAAACGCCAAAAACACGCACACGCCGAAGGAACCGAGCAGCCAACTCCCGACGGCTAGCGCCCGTGCTGGCCGTGGCCGCCGGGCGGCTAGCCCCGTGCTGGCCGTGGCCGCCGGCGGCTAGCGCCCGTGCTGGCCGTGGCCGCCGGGCGGCTAGCCCCGTGCTGGCCGTGGCCGCCGGCGGCTAGCGCCTGTGCTGGCCGTGGCCGCCGGGCGGCTAGCCCCGTGCTGGCCGTGGCCGCCGGCGGCTAGCGCTCGTGCTGGCCGTGGTCGCCGGGCGGCTAGCCCCATGCTGGCTCGGGTCATCGGACGGCTAGTCTTCGTGCGTAAGTTCTAGGCCTCCGGGTCGCCAGAAATCCGTGTTTTGCGACTTTCCGAGATCCCGCAAACAAAACTCCTTTTCCTGCTCCAAGATTCCAAAGAACCCGTAAGACGTCAACGGACAGGAAGACTTCGTATAAAACGGTGATGGTTATCTTAAAACACCATGTGCCTCAGCAATGGATCGAAGATCTTCCGAAAGACTCGACATCCAAGTAGGAGCATTCTTTCAAAGAAAATCGTAGAAAACAGCGGAAGACCGGATGACGGCCCGAAAGGGACCAAACCCGATCGAACAACCCGTTTACGATTTTCTAAAAGGATAGATACAACGGTTTACAATTATCTTCGCATGACAAGATAAATGTTAAACTTCCGAAAAGATAAATGTCAACTTTTGGAAAAGATAAATGTCAACTTTCCCGATAAACGCGAAAGCCGACGAAAATGGAAAAAGTCCAGCCCGCGGCAGACTCAACCCATCAAGGATAGACCGTCATATGGGAGTATATAAGCAAAGCTAGGAGCAGAGGAAGGGGATCCGAAATCAGAAGAAAGAAACCACTCCAGAGCAACTTAGAACTTAGGCGCTTATTTCCTTTTTTTAGCGAGCTGCGACTCAACTAGGTTAGATCTAGGTTTTGAGACTAGCGACGATCGACAGCTCTTGCGGCCGAGATCTCGACCTGTTGTCCAACGCTCTCCGCAGATTCGGAAATAAGATTCTTTCTTTTTGCTCTCTTTATTTTACGCATTTATTCCAAAACTAGACTTGTATTAACTTTGTCGTGCGTGGCCCAGCAGATAGCCGGGATCCTCGGGGAAAACTAGGTCAACTTAGTTTTCCTACGTTTTAACTTAACTAAAATCGACAGTGCGAATTTCGGTTCCCACAACTGACAGAGATGTCAGGATACGTTTATTCCAATCTTGGAGACCATCACTATCGCATTGAGAACTTTGAGAGGAGGCTACAACTGCTAACAGATGACTTAGCAGATATGCACAAGAGATGGACCAGATCATATGATGCCACAAGAAGCCTCACTGCAACTCAGTCCACAGAAGAAGGAGATGCTTGCACACCAGCAAACAACTGCTCCAACCACAACTAAGCCATTCAACCTCCAAAGTCAAGCTAAATGACTATAACAAAGCGCTTAGTGGGAGGCAACCCACTATTAGGTATTACTACTATTATTATCTATTGTTACTGCTTAGTTTCGTCATTATTTTATGCAGATTTTATAAAAAAGGATTCAAGTAGACGTTTACCTTCTCTATCGACCGATGCGACCAAGTCGACATCGATCGACGACACTACATCCGCCACGATCGACACTCTTTCATCTACATCGATCGATATGGTATCGGTCAGGTATAGCGTTCTAACTTTTTCAATTCAGTACTTATATTAGTATGGTTTCTATAAACTCCGACTGTTTTACACTGGGGACAGTGTAATTTAAGTCTGAGGGAATTACTAATTATTATCTACTATTTTGAGTCTTATTAAAAATGTTTTTCAAAAAGTTTTTATTGAGTCAAGAAGGGGACAATGATCTTATTGATTTATTGCTTATCATTAACCACTTTCGAGACCAGTTTTAGATTTACTGATTACAGAAGTGCTAGAGATACTAAAGTGGATCAACATGTCTACTATGTTTGCACTTACTGAGAATGGTTAAAGGAACCAAAGCTGACATCCAACCTAATACTGACATCATTTGTTTGTCTTGGGGCTTGGTATACATGGGATCAGATTCTTCAAACAAGTCTGGAAGGTAAAGCCTTTTGTATATACATCTTTCTCTCCCAATTTCAAAATTCTAGGTTAGATTAGATTAGATAAAAAATATACGAAAAATAAAGAAAAATAAAGAAAAATAAAAAAAGAGAAAGAGAAAGATTTTATAATTAGGAAAAGAATTCGAACAGGACTTAGTGGCAACAACCATTAAGGCTTGATTCATAAGAATTATATAGGTAAAGGATTTGAACAGGACTTGGTGGCTACAACCATTAAGGCTTGCTTCATATAAATCCTAGGATATAGGTTAAAAGGAAGTGAACATGATTTAGTGGCTAAAACCATCAAAGCTTGATTAATGGAAGCTTGTCCAATCTTGGTCAATAAATCTACATATAGTAGAATTGACTGAGAGAGAAATTAGTAGAGAGAAAGAATAGGAACTACTATTTACCTACAGGTCCAGATACTTGTTTGAACATCCTTGCATCATGTGATTGATATTCCCAAGGTAAAGCCTACACATTTATTTTATGCAAGAAATGAGTTTAGTAGAGGGGAATGTTAGACATGATTGGTTAAGTTGTTGACTAGGAGAACTTGGTTGCTATACTAGGATATGGTATAGTACGCTTTTGTAGTTAAGATGTTTATGACTTGGATTGCACTACTAGAAAGATATGATTAAGACTTATAGATATTTTGAGTCTCTGCTGTTTTCAAACCTTTTCCAGAGACTACCAGTTGTTTTTGCTTGAGGACAAGAAAAAGGTTAAGTCTGATGGAGTTGATATATCATGAATTTGATCCACTTTTAGTCATGGTATATTAGTATTTTAGGATATATTCTTTCTATTTTTGGGTCTATATTGCATATTTATAGGTCCAGGAGCTAATGGAAGAAAGATGATGATTTTGGAGCATTTTGGAGCAGACTTCATACCCGAGAGGACCATGTCGACCATCCGAGGTCGACAAGGAGAGACGAGCGTCGATCAATGCACACTCAGTGCTATCGATCGATACTTAACCGCAAAAGCCCGGATTTGGTCACAGCCGACTTAAAGCCCAACACACCATCTATTTACCAAAATGCCCCTGACGAGTTTTAACCTAATTTTTATTTATTTCTTGCCTATATATTTTGGCACAAACACGGTCTTTACAAGAGTTTTCTTATAGCTTTTTTGTTTTTGGTGAGAGAGAGTTATCCAATTGAGAGCAATCTTGAACACCTTTTTCTATTCTATAGTATGAAGCTTTTTATGATTATGTTTGTGCTTTGCTTAGCCATGTCTGAGTAAACATCTTTGTTAGATTTAGGATTCAAATAGGTATGAGGGATTAACCCAAAAAATGAATACATGAGCATGTGATATTCATCTTAGAAGATCATGCTTAATTCTTGTGTAGGAGTAGTTAACCTACACATGGATACATAGATATCAATCCTTGGATCTATCTTCTCTGAGCTAGTAATTTGCCTGGAACAAGCGACAGCTGACTTGGTAAATTACTTGGCGAACTGTATTCAACCACACGCTTAAAGCTTGCTAGTAGCGCATCGATCGATACTCCTATAGAGTAATCGATTGATAGACGCGGGGCACATGTCGATCGACATCGGCGACAGCACACCGATCGACGCCCTAATCTATGACTCGCCAAAGGGGTGTTTCATCGGTCCGAGTAATAGATAGTCATAACGACAGTTAGGCTATTGCATCATTGGGTTCTTTAATATCATGCAAGCATCTCATATAAGCATTCATACCTCTATAATCTTGATAACCTGAATGGTAATCCCAGGTCTACCTATTTAATCATACTTGTTAACCCAAATCAATCACTATTGAGTAATTGTCCTGCTCAAATCAGTTTCTAATTTACTTTTTATTCACTGTTTTGAAAATCTCCATCCTAACTTAGTTACGATAAGATCTACGGATTCTTTAGCTCCCTGTGGATTCGATCCCTAAATACTACAATTGACCTCTTTGATGAGAGTAATATTGCTATAGGGTAATTTGAGCAAGTATCGCAACATTAGGGGGAAAAAATAAACAGCTGGAAAATGAATGAGTTGAAATGAATTATCATTGATCCTCAGACTAAAGAGAGCAAATATAAGTCCAAAATGAATGTATGGAGATAATTCTATTACAAAGATTAAAATATGAGTTGCCAGACTCGTTTATTGACCCTAAGAAAGTGATGAAGTCACAAGTACCAGCTGTAAATGCTCCAGTTAAAATAGATGTCCCAGAAGGACAATATCAAACTGCTAATGAGTCTAAAAAGCGTCTGAAGCGTGATAGACCTATCGGTTTTAAATATAATAATCCTCGGAAAAGAGAAGAAGCATGAATGAAAATGGCAGAATCGAGGAATGAAATATTAAGGATCTCAAGAAGAGATAGAAAACATGACAAGAAAGAAATTCAAGTACCTGAGAATAAAGAAATCTCAAATAGTTATGTCATGTCTGGAACCGATATCAAATCGACGTCGCTAATATTTATGTATGCAATATAGCAGTTGATGAGAATGAGGATCATGAACCATCTATTGAAAAATGTACACAAAGAAATGATTGGCCAATATAGAAAAAAAGTAATAGATGTGGGATTATATCTCTTGGAAAGAGAAGAGTATTCGGACCGGTAGTCCATACACCTAATGGTATAAAACCAATGGCATATAAATGAATCTTTCTGTGAAAGAATAAATGAGATAATGAGAAGTTGTGAGATGCAAAAGAGTAGTTGCACAAGGGTTCTCACAAGGATCTGAAATTGTTATAAGAAACACATCATGTGGTGAAAACATCAACTTTTAAGTTTCTTAGTCTGGCAACAAAGAAAAAGAATTAAGAGCCACTGCAACAATGAAATTTATGTGAAAATCCAAAAGATATAAACTGCAAGAAGCGGTAAACCCCATAAGGATTTGGACTGCGAGAAGCAGTAAGTGCTAGTTCTCGAGAATATTACCGCGCAAGTACATTGAGCATTTAAAAGGAAATAATTCTTGGTCATGAAGTACCATGATATTTAAACTTTCCTAATCTCTTTCATAATTGAAAGATGTGATTTTGTATGACAAGAAGAATGGTCATACTATTAAAGTTTATAAGAAAAAAGGGAATAACTCGTATGTACAATATGAAGGTTTAAAAAGATTGTCTTTAAAGAAAATTTGGACATGTATTCTAAATAGACCAAGATATAACCTTTTGTGTGAAAGTAATATTATGGACAAGAAGTCCAATGGTCTAAGATTTTATTCGACAATCAAATAGTTTACTCATTAAGGAAATGATTATATTAATTCTTAAAAGGATGATATGCATGTGAAAACACTTCTCCCGAAGAGCTGATATTTCCAGGGGGAGAATATGATGATGTGCATAGTTGTACTCTTTTTCCTTATCATGGTTTTTATCTCACTCGGTTTTTCCATGTCAAGGTTTTAACGAGGCAACAAAGAACAAGCAAAGGATATATAACTAAAGAGTAATGTTATCACTTCAGTGATAAGGATCTATCAATCTTCCAATGTATTTTTGAGATTGAGAAAATCAGGAGAGAATGATCAAGATCAATCATATTTGAAAAAGAATCAAGGACACATTCCATTCATAAGACAGAATCAAAGGTCGAAAGTTTGCCAACCAAAGGAGACCTTCTATATGGAATTAAAATATGTACTTAGTGTCCAGAGAAAGATCTGAGCCTATTTTTGTCTCCAATTTGAATTAAGTCATTCTTCATGATGGAACTCTAGATATAACTGTTTTCTTGGGACATGTACAAGATGTCTTAGAATACCTTATATCATCTGAGAAGGGGACATGACCCAACTACCAACATATCAGAGCCAACAGTGGGATTTTCGAAGGGAAGGATGCACCAACCATCATGTACGAGGACAATGCAGCATGCATAGCTCAACTAAAAGACGGATACATCAAAGGAGACATGACGAAATACATTCTACCCAAGTTCTTCTTTACGCATGAGTTGCAGAAAAATGGTGAAGTCCAAGTACTACAAGTCCGGTCACAAGATAATTCAGCCGACCTCGATATTCAAGAAGCTTATGCATCAGATCGGGATGCGTAAACTGAAAGACATTTAGTGAGGTACACATCGGAGGGAATAATACGTGTTGTACTCTTTTTTCTTATCCATGGTTTTGTTCCATGGGATTTTTCTAGAAAGTTTTTAATGAGGCAACATCCAAAACGTATTACAAGCTCTTAATGGTTATAACATTCAAAGGAGAGTGTTATGAATCAATTAGTGAATGCAATAATCAAATAGACCATTTCTTTTTCACTTGGCAGTTTATCTTTTTCTTATTCATTTAGGATTTATATTATTTTCATTTATCTATGACGGTTTATCTATCTTATAATTCCATATATAAAGAATACATTATAAGATACAACCAATTTCTCTTTTCTTTTCTATTCTTATTCACAACATATATTTATTTATTTATTTATTCTTAATGTAACCACGTGGGCCAATACTCTATATCATCAAGTTGATTGGAGAAGTGACCCAATTCGTATACTGGTTTTAGACCGTTTTTTAGATCCTATCTTTATTCAACTCAAAGTCCCCATGAATGGAAACTAACCAAGTTTCCATCGTTGACAAAAAAAAAAAAAAAAACCAAGTTTCCATTCTCAAAAAAAAAATTTATAGTTTTTGGTTGACCATTCGTTTTTGTTTGGTAAACTTAGATGACCATTACTTTGGAAATTTATAATCATAATTTCAATAATAACTAAATGATAAATACTCTTTACACATAGTAGACTATTTAATAATTCGTTCGTATGAAATACCAATTATGGAATGCGATCTGATATTTGACTAAGCAGAACCTGATAAAGATAAATAATACGTTTATATACTTGCAATATATTTTTGGAAGCATATTCACTTTGCCAAAATGTATACAGGTTTTGTTGAAGCAATTTAATCTCATCTTGAATTTTAACCTACCAATAAATTTCCGGAAAAGATCATATTATTAATTATAAGTTTTCGCCTATTGGTATGTCAAATCTAATTTTACCAAACTAGATGAGGTGTTGACCGTTAGAGAGAATTAAACAGCTTACATACAAACAAAAATATAAGCCGAGTAACAATAATAAAACAATGGCTCAACGTCCATAGTAATAAAATTAAAAAGTATATTCAAAAATAGCATTTACTCCATTACCAGAACTCGAAAATTCTTATGGTGGAGAAGCAAAAAGCTTACGTAAATTCCAAATGTTGTCAAAACCCTGCAATGAAAAACTTGCCAAAACTTGAAGAGGTCGGTCCACAAAATTGAAGGCTCTTTGCTTCACACTCTATTTATAGGCAAAGAGATGAAACAGAGGAGATTAAATTACTTATTAACAAAGGTTGTTTTCACTCAACCACATTCATTCTCAAGTGTCTGCTCCTCACATTCCCCGAGATTCTCATTTACTTTCTCCTTTATTTGGTACATACTTTAAATTGTTGTTATAATTTCTTTTTCATTATTCGTTTTGTTCACATTTGTTTTCGTAAAGATATAAATAAGACAATCTTATAATACAGTATATTCGATATTTTCTATATCTTTATTCTCGAAGATTAAAGAAGGATTGATACGTGGGATCTACTTACGTACCTGCATGAATATTAGTTGATAAACTAAACATTAAATTACTTCTATAGCTAGAGAGCAATCATTATACAAAGCTGGTTTTAATTATAATTATATATCTAGTCGAAAGTTAAAAAGAAAAAACGAGATCTATAAACAAACATTCCCAAATGTTTTCATCACTCTCAAACCACTGTTCACCACATTCAATGGAATACGAGATCTATTCAAGCTCTTCTTCTGAAAATCATAGAGACCACTTCCAATTCCTGGATCTCTTTCCTAACCTCACCCCAAACCCTAATAACAACAATACCCTAATCGAACCTTTACCGCTTATCGATAGGATCAACTTAAACTCGAACCTAAACCTAAAACCTAGGCCGTCGTATGTTGGCGAAGGAGATGACGAGGGAGAAGATGAAGAGGACGTTATAGTGGACGTGAGCTTACACATAGGGCTTCCTGATTCTGGTAATTCAAGTAATGGGAAAGAGATCGTCACTTATGATGCCGGAAAAGACATCGAAAATCCAGTTTCCGGCCAGGCATATTGGATTCCGACGTTGGAGCAAATTATAATCGGCTTCACCCATTTTTCTTGCCATGTGTGCTTCAAGACATTCAATCGCTACAACAATCTTCAGGTACAAATCAATATATATATATATTATGCTTATTATGTGTCCATGTGCATAAGCAGATCATATATATAATTTTCATATACTCTTTATATCTCCGTATCTAATGTTAGGACTTTGTTCATATATAAGATATGAATTAACTTGCCAAAAGTTAAACAGCCAATATTTAACTAAATAAAAATCTCCTCCGGATCTTGATATATTATCATTTGTAAGTGTCTCATGTCTGATTAACTTGATTAATAGTGTAATTGAGTTAATGTTTTAATAAAAACACGTACTACTTTTATGGTGATGTTTTGATGCAAATATTTCATCAAAATTAATTTTACGCTTGTTTCATGTTTTATATTTTTTTTAGAAAGATTTAAACTAATTTGTTAATAACACAGAAGACCAAATATTAGACCAAACTAGTTCAAAATAAAGACCAAAGATTAGATTATTTACTCAAGTTTGACTTGTTATGTTTAATAGGTTTCTCATATACAATTACATTTTTTATAGTAAACAATATTTAATATAAATTATAAACGTATTTACTCCTGAAATATCATAAAACACTAAATTGTAACGTCAAAATTTTTATAAGAGTTGAAAGAAATCATAACTTTTTAATTTAATAGTTCATGCCAAAAAAGAGTGTCATGCTCTAGGCAGCAAAATGCATAGAATCGAGTCTGATTATAAATACCTGCATTTTTTTTAAAAGGGCTTTTAATAAATACCTGCATTTCTTCAGTAAATTACCTTGGTCAATCAGTAAAATGATTTTAAAATTTGATTCGATGATAAGCTGGGCATATATTGTGAAAATTTATCTTGAAATCTTCAAACCATTTCATCTATTTCATTTTCGTTTAATTTTATCTGTTTACATATGAAATCCTGGTTGATTCCAAGTATGATGTAGATGCACATGTGGGGCCACGGTTCACAATATAGGAAAGGACCAGAGTCACTGAAAGGGACTCAGCCAAGAGCCATGCTAGGCATCCCTTGTTACTGCTGCGTTGAAGGGTGCAGGAACCACATCGATCATCCTCGGTCCAAGCCACTAAAAGACTTCCGAACGCTCCAAACGCACTATAAGCGCAAACACGGCCAAAAGTCGTATGCGTGTCGCATTTGCGGTAAGCTCTTGGCAGTTAAGGGAGATTGGCGAACTCACGAGAAAAACTGTGGGAAACGGTGGGTTTGTGTTTGCGGTTCCGATTTTAAACACAAACGCTCCCTTAAAGACCATGTTAAGGCTTTTGGACCTGGTCATGGGTCTTATCCGACCGGTTTGTTTGATGAGCACGCCTCATATTCTTCTGTCTCTGAAACGCTCTTTTAAAATTTGTGCAGTGATCGTCTTTTGACTTGTGTGAACCATTTATTACTAGTATGTGGTATCTCTGTTTGTTTCGAATTTGGAAAACATACTTAGCATAATACTGATTTGAAACTTCATTAAATCTTGATTTGGTTGATGGGTGTCGTTAGTAACCCTTGTAGTGTCATTGACACCATCCATAATCTCTACAACTTCTTCCTTTGACATTAGACAGACCACTCTTCAGTAAATTAAGTATAACTTTTTATCTAACCGATGGATCAATTTTAAACCGGTAACATTGGAAACTAACTCAAATCTCTATCTTCTGTCAAAATGTGAGCTTCATTCATAGGTGAGAAGTTCTCCGTCTGTTATTAAACATCTGCGTAATTTTGCATCTCAAATTCCTCCAAAATAAGTGTTTCAAAGTACACATGAACCTGCAAAAACCTTGAAACAACTCCAAAACACATAATAGAGACTCTAAAACCAGATTTGTAACATTGTCAAAACCCATAAAACCATGCTATATCAATTTTGCGGATAACTCACCACCTATAATCCAAAAAAATTGTCACAAGGTACCGAGTATAAAGTTCATGGAACCGTGATTTTGAGCTCGTCAAAAATCCTTATAATCCTTACAATCTCCGTCGCCTCTGTCAAAACTGTGAGGAACTTGATGCACTAGTCGTAGGTTGATGGGACAGCTCACATTGCTGATATATCATGGATTTTATCGACTTTTAATTATGGTATATAAGTATTTTAATATCTAACTATTATGTTTTAGAATCTATTTAGCTATGTTGCACCGAGACGAATACGGAGATAGATACGGATATGGAAGCGGGGATGGAAAACGGTAAAACAAAAAATTAAGGGGACAGATACGGCAAATAAATATCAACAAATATTTATATATGAATATTAATATACTGAAAATATGAAAAACCAGCATTGTAAATCTTTTCTAATGAAAAGTTTATAAACTAAAAAATACAAAGAAGGCTATAAATTCAAAATCTAGTTTGAACTTCTATCACTTATTTTTCATTTGGATGAAAAGTAAGTGAACATCTTAAGAAAGGAAATATTAAAACAAATCAGTTCAGAAATATTCCATAATTGCATGTTGCCGTCCCTGTGCCGTCCCCACAGTGTTTCGGTCCCGAAAACGTGTCCGGTACGGATACGTCAATCACTTTGACGTCCTCGTGCTTCATAGATAGTATATTAATAGGTTCAAGGGTGATTTGGAAGAAAATGATGTTTTTGGAGCATTTTGGAGATAAAAAGAGATTTCACCCGAGCTGACTATCGAACTAGACCTGAGGTCGACATTCAGATACAATAACCGATCGATGCACATCCTGTGCCATGATCGACATCGAAGCGCGCATAAACTCAATTTGGTTCCAGCCAACTTTAAACCCAAGACTTCACCAAATTACAAGATTACCCCTAATGAGTTTTAACCTAAGTATTTATGTGCTCTGTCAGGGAAGTATGATATCCTCCCACATGTCTCCCAAACTATGATCTCATCCAAGATGTCTCCGAAAAAAATTTCGAAACCTATTTCTCCATGAAATTATAACATAACTCTTGTATCTCCCCGAAATAAAAGTTCGAAAGCTACAATCCCATAAAATTTAATTACTCAGTCTAAATCTATAAACTTGAACATTTTTTGTTAATTAAACCAGTTTTAGACAAATAACGACCCGATTAAAATCCGATTATAGCAATCAAACCATAAATTATAAATTCTAATGTTTATAATTTCTGGTTTGATTGCTGTAATGGGATCTTAATTGGGTCGTTATTGGTCTAAAACTGGTTTAAGTTTATAGGTTTAAACTGAATAATTAAATTTTATGGGTTATGGCTTTCGAACTTTTATTTCGGGGAGATACAAGAGTTATGCTATAGTTTTATGGAGAAATATGTTTCAAACTTTTATTTTGGGGACATTTGGGATGAGGTCATAGTCTGGGAGACATATGGGAGGATACAATACTTCTCGTGGGGAAATAGCACGTTTTCCCGCTCTGTCATCGTTCTAGGCAATACATGCTTATCTATGCAGTTTTCTTTATACCTTGTTGTTATGAACTGTTTAGCTATGTCTGAGTAGTTTGATATGCTCAAATTAACCTTCAAGCTAATCTGTCAAATAAGAGGTTCACTGTAGTATTTGAGGATAGAATCCACAAGGAGCGTGGGCACACAATAGACTATAGATATTAAGATTAAGCTAGGCAAACAATTTATAAAGCAGCAATAATATGAAAGCAATGTGAACAAGGCAGTTGTTTGATTGGTTGAGGTTGTAAGCAATAAAAATAAATAGCTAGACTTAGGGATCTATCAATCGAGAGATTCAAAAATACAATCAAGGATGCTAAGGGTTTTATAGACATAATTCTAGAACTCGATTTCAATAAGTAAGTAATCCAGCTTCCGCATGCAATTACTTATCAGATGACTAAGTCTTTGTTCTAGCTCTCGCATGCGAACAAGGATTGAGTGTCGATTGATATTATTGACTAGTTATCGATCGATACAAATGTCTGAGTGCCGATCGATACTATTGACTAGTTATCGATCGATACAAATGTGTGGGTGCCGATCGACACTTCCTTAGACAAGCATTAATGCACATTCGATAATGTTCAACTAAACCATAGACCAATTGTCCTATGATTCTAGGTATCTAATCCAGCAGGATTCGGGTTCCGTGAATTGATTGCACTTTCGTGCCTCTCAATTGTCCTATGATTCTAGCATACAAGCTACCTGCGTTTGAAATCCATTCATAACCATATTCGGCTTTATAATAGTACTAGATTTTGACCCTCGCTTTAAAAGCGCAGAATTATATTCTTAATTAAATATTTATATTCGGTAAAATCAAAATTTGTATATACTTTATATATTTTTATTTTCCAATATGTATATATATATATATATTATTACTAACATATACAATGTTTATTATTTTACAAATTAATATGAGCACTATGTAAGTTTTTATGTGGATAATTTTTTTTTGTTGCAAGAAATTGTTTTCAAATTTTGAGACGATAGTTTAAAAAACAGATCCGGACCCATATATATTTATCTAAACTTTTTCAATAAAAATATGGTCTTTACATTTATAAAATTAGTTTTTTACATGAGATATATATTTTTTACCTTTGAATCACTAAAAATCTACTTACAACAGTCAATGTTGGATCATTACATTATTTACCTTCATATTATTTCTCATATAACTAAATTGTTTACTATTAAATATATATTATAATATAATCTGTTATTTCAATATTTTCAAAATAAGATATCAAAAACATATTCTGAAGTATCTTTGTCTAAGAATACTGTCATGACCCAAAACCTGGCCCATCTAAAGCCCATCGAAGCCCAAACCCATTTCCAGAGGCCCATGGTATTTTTCTTTAAAAACCCACTTTGCAACATCAGTTTCTTCACCATTGCAACAAAAAAGAAAAAAAAAGAGAAAAAAATTAGAGAGAAAGAGAGAGAGAGAGAGCTAAGGAAATGTTTGATCATTTTGTAGAGAGAGGATCGCCGGAGCTCGTCGCCAGAGCCACCACGTCCAGTGACCGCGTTCAGTTCACCACCACCGATCATCCCCCTAGGTAACCCCCGGAAGCCACATGCATTTTAAGTTTTATTTCGGCCGTTTTAGTAAACCGTCCATAACTTTCTAACCGCTGAGTAGTTCTTGCATTCAAGACCACCACCGTGTTCCTCTCGACGAGACGAAGCCATAGCCACCGAAATCGTCGAAATCGGAGCTCAGACGAAGCCGTACGCGCCTCCAGAAGATCAACCCTCGCGCGTGCGTGAAACGGACGTTCCGCCGTCTCTTCACCGGAGCCGCCGCGCCCGGCCGCCGTCAGTTCGCCGCCGGGAATCCGCCGCCGCGTCACCACCGCACCGCCGCCGCCGGTGACTTTTCCGGTAAGCCACCGTCCCTCCGCCGTCGCCGCCGGTGACCGGTGCCGGTGACTCGCCGGCGACTCGCCAACTCGGCTGAGTCGACTCGGTGAGTCGACTCGGTGAGTCAACTCGGTGACTCGGTCAACCGGTTGGTTTGACTGGTTTAAATTAATTGCGAATCGGTTAGGGTAAACCGGTTGGTTAAAATTAATTAGATTTCGGTTAGGCTAAACCGGTCGATTTAATTAATTAATTAATTTAATTTCGGTTAAGGTTAAACCGGACGGTCCAATTGAAATCGATTTAGGTCAGAGTAAACCGGTCGGTTAGCTAAATTGATTTCTGGTCAAGGTTTGACCGGGTTGACCTTTGACCAGCGGGTTGACTTTTCCTTAGACACCCGTTTTCACCCGTTCGAAGGGCGTTCTGACTCGGAATTTCGATCTGATTTCAGATTTGGAGTCTATTTGAGCAGTTGGAGTTCATAGACATCACTTCTCTTCATTTACTAAGGTGAGGGCTTCTCCGTTAAATCCCGAACTAGTTTAGTACTACCATTATGAAAAGTTTAGTTTCGAAACATGATCCGTCTCTGTGAATCGAGTCTGTTTGCGAGTCTTGTTTGATTATTATTGCTATTGATTGTTAAACCGGAATTAGGTTAATAGAGGTTTCAACGGTTGTGTGAATAGATTGATGCTGAGCACGGTTTTATATATTTGTATATACATAGTTATGAATAGGGACTATGTGATGGGCGTGAGTTCGGAGATGTCCGAGATTCGACGCACGGTGTGATATGGGCGTGAATTCAGAGACGTTTGAGCTTCGACGCTACTGTTTGGGGCGTGGTGCAGAGATGTTATTCGACGCTACGGTGGGCGGGGGTACAGAGACAGACTGTACTAGCGACGCTTCGAGTATATGTCTATATCCTTATAAGGAAATGCGTGGTGCAGAGATTAGCTGTGTGCTATTAGCACATTATTTGTCGTTATGTGTGGTGTACTAGACGCCGTGTTTGTTTCATGCTAGAGCTAAGCCTACATAGTTGTAGTGCTATGAACTGAGTCAGTGGTTTGCGGTTTAGCATCCCATACCTCACTGAGCGACTCCCCTGTTGCTCAGCCCTCTTTCTTTCCCCTTTCAGGTGAGACCGATGAGCAGGAGTGATCATATCGGACTGGTGCTACTATTTGAGCTCGTGGGCTTTTATCGTTTTATCTTTTATCGTTATTAGGCCTTCAGGCCTTTGGACTTCTATCGTTTATGTTATTTCTTATTTCAGCCTTCGGGCTTATGTTGTTATCGATATTTCAGATGTTTATTTTTGGGTTTGACTTTATGGTATTGTATTTGACTTTATGATATGACGTGGAGTTTATTATCCGTATTATTATTATTACTTCCGCTGCGTTACTATTTATTTATCGTTACTTTATCTCGAATATTTTTATTATTATTCGAAAGTGGCGGTCGCCACAATTTTGGTATCAGAGCCGTGTTCCGTCCCGGCTCCGACCCGGGATGGCGATCTTTGGAGACTCGGTTTTTATTCGGTTTTAATCGGTTTTCAAATGTTTATGGGGATGTGGGGATTTTAAAAATAAAATAAAATAGCACTTTTCCGTTTGATATCACTCCTTTAATTGTTGGATTTAATTAGAAGTTAACTCGTTTGCCTTCATTTCAGATGCCGCCGAGGAGAGCTACCCGTGCTCAGATTGCTAGAGATGCTAGAGAGGCTCAGGATGAGCATGTTCAGCCCGATGTCCCTCAGGTTGACCAGGATGCTATGAGACAGATGGTTCAGGATGCTGCTAGACAGGCTGCTCAGGAAGCAGTTCAGCAGATTGCTCAGGAGGCAGCCAGGCAAACCGCTCAAGAGGCTGCCCGAGTAGCTGCTCAGGAAGTTGCTCGACAGATGGCTGCAGCTCAGCAGGTTCCGCAAGGTCCTCAGATTCATGTGCAGCAGGGTCCGCAGATTCATATGCAGCAGGTTCCGCCAGTTCAGGTTCAGCATGATCATCAGGCTCCAGCTCAGAAGGCCCCAGCACAACAGTATCCGCAGGTTCCTATTCAGCCAGTTCCAGGTGTCTTTCAGGTTCCGCCGCCGCCACCCATCATTCCAGTGCATGTGCCCGAGGTTGATGAAACATTTATCAGGGTGTTGTCACAGATGAAGTATGTGAACTTGGAGCATTTCAGTGGTACCACGGACCCTACACTTGCTCACGATTGGAGGCACAGTTTGGATAAATGTTTGAACACTATCTCGTGCCCACTAAGGCACAAGCTTAGGATTGCTGAGTTGTATTTACGCGGAGATGCAGCAGTGTGGTGGAATGGAGTGCGAGTGATGCACCACGGCGAGATGACTTATGAGGATTTCCTGTATGCGTTCAACAAGAAGTATTTTCCGAGAGAAGCTTTGGATGAGAAGAAGAACGACTTTGAGAGTTTGAGGCAGGGTGGAAAGTCTGTCAGAGAGTATGAGCATGAGTTTCGCCAGCTTCACCGATTTGCGGGTAATGGTATGGATGAGGAGGATCTTATCAGGAGGTTCTTAAAAGGGATGCGAGTAGAACTTCACGGTAGGTGCAGCATGGTCACCTATACCAGTTTGGAGGATCTGGTAGAGAAGGCCGTTGTGCAAGACAAATGTATTGCAGCGGAGCAGAAGTTCAACAAGGCAGCTCAGCCTAAGACCGGAGGGACTTCCGGGTCGCAGAAGAGGACCGTGGATCAGTCATGCATCCAGTGCTTTCATTGCGGGAAGTTTGGACATAAGAGTAGGGTTTGTCGAAGTAGGCTAGCCGGTGCCCGTGTAGCACCACCAGTAGTAGTGGCAGCAGCCCCAACAGTGGCAGTTGGGAACTGCTTTGGCTGTAACCAGCCGGGTCAGATGATCAGGGATTGCCCGAGGAGGGGCAATGCAGCGCTTCCACCACCACCGAAGCGTCTAGCCATCGCTCCACGTGTGTTTACAGTTGGAGATGCCCAGGGAGCCGAGCCGATAGCGGGTATGCATCTTATTCATGCTTGTTGTGGTTGAATATTTTGGTTTGTGGTTGTCATGTGTAGTTAGTAAAAATCTTGTGTAGGATTAGTTTCGGTTGGAGGTGAGTCAGCTCACACCTTATTCGACTCGGGAGCTTCTCACAGTTTTTTGAGTCCGCGATTGGTCAAGTCGTGGTCTTTCCGGGGTGTCTTTGAACCAAAGGCTAAACAGATTCAGACTACCGGCACCGAGAGATTGGGAGCGATTGGAGTTCATCGTGATGTACCAGTTATGCTTGGAGGAGTTGATTTGCTCGGAGATTTGACAGAGATGGAGATGAGCTTCTACGACGTCATACTTGGGATGGATTGGTTGACTCGACATCGAGTTGTATTAGATTGCCTGGAGGCAAGAGTTAATATCCCGAGAGCGGAAGGGAAAATCACATTTGAGGGAACCCAGTCACACCAGGAAATTCCTATTATCTCCATGTTGCGTGCAGAGGAATTATTGGAGAGTGGAGCAGAGGGGTTTTTGGCGACCATTTCGATGGTTAATGATGAGGATCAGCAGGAGTTGCATGATATTCCCGTGGTTGCTGAGTACGAAGATGTTTTTGAGGCCTTAAAGGGCCCCCGCCAGCTAGAAGTGATGTTCTTACGATCGAGGTGGAACCAGGGGCAGCACCGGTTTCACGAGCTCTTTACCGTTTAGCTCCCACAGAGATGGCTGAGTTGAAGAAGCAGTTGGAGGAGCTATTAGATAAAGGTTTTATCAGGCCGAGCACTTCACCGTGGGGAGCACCAGTTTTGTTTGTGAAGAAGAAGGATGGAAGTTTTAGACTTTGTATCGACTATAGAGGTTTGAACAAAGTCACCATCAAAAATAAGTATCCGCTTCCGCGTATCGACGAGTTGTTGGATCAGTTGCAAGGAGCTTCATGGTTTTCTAAGATTGATTTAGCATCAGGATACCATCAGATTGCCATAGCAGAGGGAGATGTAAGGAAGACGGCTTTCCGCACACGTTACGGACATTATGAGTTTGTTGTGATGCCATTTGGGTTGACGAACGCACCAGCAGCATTCATGAAGCTAATGAATGACGTATTCCGCGAGAATTTGGATAAGTGTGTGATCGTTTTCATCGACGATATCTTGGTTTATTCTCGGAGTAGAGAAGAGCATGCTGAACACTAAGGAATTGTGTTGGGGAAGCTTAGAGAGCATCAGTTATTTGCTAAGCTGAGTAAGTGCAGCTTCTGGCAGAGGAAGATTGCATTTTTGGGTCATGTGGTTTCAGAAGCGGGAGTTGCTGTAGATCCGTAAAAGATTAAAGCTATTTCAGAGTGGCCGACACCTAAGAGTGCGACAGAGATCTGCAGTTTTCTCGGTTTAGCCGGATACTACAAGAATTTTGTCAAGGTTTTTTCTATCATTGCAAAGCCAATGACAAAGTTAACGGGCAAGGACGTCAAGTTTGAATGGACTGATGAGTGCTCGGAGAGTTTTGCTGAGTTGAAGCGACATCTGACACAGACGCCAGTTTTGGCACTCCCGAGGCCAGGGTTTCCATACGAGGTTTACACTGATGCATCAGGTACTGTATTGGGATGTGTATTGATGCAAGAGAGTAAGGTCATTGCTTATGCTTCACGTCAGTTAAGGCCTCACGAGGCTAATTATCCTACACACGACCTGGAGTTAGCAGCAGTTGTCTTTGCATTGAAGATTTGGAGGTCGTATTTGTATGGAGAGAAGGTGAAGATCCTCACAGATCACAAGAGTCTTAAGTACATCTTTACTCAGACGGACTTGAACTTAAGACAGCGTAGATGGGTGGAGTTGTTAGCAGACTACAACTTGGAGATTGCTTATCATCCGGGCAAAGCTAATCAAGTGGCAGATGCCTTGAGTAGGCGCATGAGCGATGTTTCACGAACTAAGGAGGTTCAGGAGTGTATGGGAACACTTGCTAGTCTCAGATTATGCGCCACTACGGTAGACGGAGAGACTGTTGGACTTGAGGCTGTAGATCATGCAGATTTGCTATGGAGGATACGCAAAGCTCAGGATGTTGATAAGGCCTTGTGTAAGCAGATTGAGATCGAGAGTATTGGATATCATACGGCGTCGAGCGGGATGTTCATGTACCGGAACCGAGTTTGTGTGCCCAGTGATGAGCTGTTAAGAAAGGAAATCTTACGGCAAGCACACCACTCGCGTTTCTCTATTCACCCAGGGAACACCAAGATGTATAGAGACCTGAAGCGTTATTATCATTGGCCGGATATGAAGTAGGATGTTGCTACATTTGTATCGCAGTGTCAGACGTGTCAGATGGTTAAGGCTGAGCACCATGTTCCTAGCGGGTTATTACAAAACCTGCCATTGCCGGAGTGGAAATGGGACATGGTGACTATGGATTTTGTATTGGGGTTACCGACTACTTCAGGAGGGAAGAATGCCATATGGGTAATTGTGGACAGACTTACCAAGTCAGCCCATTTCTTAGCGATTAAGACGACCGACGGAGCGAGTCAGTTGGCGCAGATTTACATCGATGAGATTGTGAGATTGCATGGAGTTCCCGTGAGCATTGTATCGGATCGAGACGTAAAGTTTTCATCTATATTTTGGGGAGCCTTTCAGAAGGCACTTGGGACGAAGGTCCATATGAGCACAGCTTACCGCAGACCGACGGTCAGTCAAAGAGGACTATTCAGACCTTAGAGGATATGTTGAGAGCTTGTGTTCTAGATTGGGGAGGAAGTTGGGCAAAGTATCTACCTTTAGCGGAGTTTGCCTACAACAACATTTATCACTCGAGCATTAAGATGGCACCGTATGAAGCTCTTTACGGTAGGCCTTGTCGCACACCGCTTTGTTGGACAGAAGTGGGGGAGCGACGTGAGATTGAACCTGCAATGGTTCAAGAGACGGTAGAGCAGGTTGAGATGCTCAAGAGTCGGCTTAAGGAAGCCCATGATCGACAGAAGAGTTATGTAGATAAGCGCCGTAAGGATTTGCAGTTTGAAGTTGGCGACTTGGTATACCTGAAAATGAGGACATTTGAGGGAGGATCTAAGACTCGGAAGGTAAAGAAGCTTAAACCGAGATATATGGGACCATTTCCTATTTTGGAACGGATTGGAGCAGTTGCATACCGATTGAAGTTATCGGCAGAGTTATCAGACTTCCATGACGTGTTTCATGTTTCCGTTTTGAGGAAAGTCGTTAGAGAGCCAGAGCTCATTTTGCAGCAGCCACCAAGTGATCTTGGCAAAGATTTATGTGCGCCGTGTACGCCAGTGGAGATTTTGGGTCGCCAAATGAAAACAGATAAGGGAATGATGACCATGTTGGTCAAGGTTCGTTGGGAGAGAGACGGGATCCAGGAGGAGACATGGGAGCCCGAGCTACAGATGAGGATTGACCATCCAGAGTTGTTTCAGGATGTTATGGAACAGTCAGTTGCTGACTCGAATTCGGGGTCGAATTCCTTATTAGTGGGGGAGAGTTGTCATGACCCAAAACCTGGCCCATCTAAAGCCCATTGAAGCCCAAACCCATTTCCAGAGGCCCATAGTATTTTTCTTTAAAAACCCACTTTACAACATCAGTTTCTTCACCATTGCAACAAAAAAGAAAAAAAAAAGAAAGAAATTAGAGAGAAAGAGAGAGAGAGAGAGAGAGCTAAGGAAGTGTTTGATCATTTTGTAGAGAGAGGGTCGCCGGAGCTCGTCGCCAGAGCCACCACGTCCAGTGACCGCGTTCAGTTCACCACCACCGATCATCCCCCTAGGTAACCCCCGGAAGCCACATGCATTTTAAGTTTTATTTCGGCCGTTTTAGTAAACCGTCCATAACTTTCTAACCGCTGAGTAGTTCGTTTATGCAAGCCCACCACCGTGTTCCTCTCGACGAGACGAAGCCATAGCCACCGAAATCGTCGAAATCGGAGCTCAGACGAAGCCGTACGCGCCTCCAGAAGATCAACCCACGCGCGCGCGTGAAACGGACGCTCCGCCGTCTCTTCACCGGAGCCGCCACGCCCGGCCGCCGTCAATTCACCGCCGGGAATCCGCCGCCGCGTCACCACCGCACCGTCGCCGCCGGTGACTTTTCCGGTAAGCCACCGTCCCTCCGCCGTCGCCGCCGGTGACCGGTGCCGGTGACTCGCCAACTCGGCTGAGTCGACTCGGTGAGTCAACAGGGTGACTCGGTCAACCGGTTGGTTTGACTGGTTTAAATTAATTGCGAATCGATTAGGGTAAACCGGTTGGTTAAAATTAATTAGATTTCGGTTAGGCTAAACCGGTCGATTTAATTAATTAATTTAATTTCGGTTAAGGTTAAACCGGACAGTCCAATTGAAATCGATTTAGGTCAGAGTAAACCGGTCGGTTAGCTAAATTGATTTCTGGTCAAGGTTTGACCGGGTTGGCCTTTGACCAGCGGGTTGACTTTTCCTTAGACTCCCGTTTTCACCCGTTCGAAGGGCGTTCTGACTCGGAATTTCGATCTGATTTCAGATTTGGAGTCTATTTGAGCAGCTGGAGTTCATAGACATCACTTCTCTTCATTTACTAAGGTGAGGGCTTTTCCGTTAAATCCCGAACTAGTTTAGTACTACCATTATGAAAAGTTTAGTTTCGAAACATGATCTGTCTCTGTGAATCGAGTCTGTTTGCGAGTCTTGTTTGATTATTATTGCTATTGATCGTTAAACCGGAATTAGGTTAATAGAGGATTCAACGGTTGTGTGAATAGATTGATGCTGAGCACGGTTTTATATATATGTATATACATAGTTATGAATAGGGACTATGTAATGGGCGTGAGTTCGGAGATGTCCGAGATTCGACGTTACGGTGTGATATGGGCGTGAGTTCAGAGACGTTTGAGCTTCGACGATACTGTTTGGGGCGTGGTGCAGAGACGTTTGCATTCGACGCTACGGTGGGCGGGGGTACAGAGACAGACTGTACTAGCGACGCTTCGAGTATATGTCTATATCCTTATAAGGAAATGCGCGGTGCAGAGATTAGCTGTGTGCTATTAGCGCATTATTTGTCGTTATGTGTGGTGTACTAGACGCCGTGTTTGTTTCATGCTAGAGCTAAGCCTACATAGTTGTAGTGCTATGAACTGAGTCAGTGGTTTGCGGTTTAGCATCCCATACCTCAGTGAGCGACTCCCCTGTTGCTCACCCCTCTTTCTTTCCCCTTTCAGGTGAGACCGATGAGCAGGAGTGATCATATCGGACTGGTGCTACTATTTGAGCTCGTGGGCTTTTATCGTTTTATCTTTTATCGTTATTGGACCTTCAGGCCTTTGGACTTCTATCCTTTATGTTATTTCTTATTTCAGCCTTCGGGCTTATGTTGTTATCGATATTTCGGATGTTTATTTTCGGGTTTGACTTTATGGTATTGTATTTGACTTTATGATATGACGTGGAGTTTATTATCCGTATTATTATTATTACTTCCGCTGCGTTACTATTTATTTATCGTTACTTTATCTCGAATATTTTTATTATTATTCGAAAGTGGCGATCGCCACAAATACATTGTAATAATATATTTTATTATTTTTAAATGGAAATTATATATATAATTAATTTTAAATAATAAATTTCTTAATTAATATAAATTATTATTATAAATGAATCTAATATCTTTTTGATTTATAGAAAAATAAAACAAATTACTATAAATATTTATATATATATATATAAATCATATTCAGAATTAAATTGGTATACCAATTAATAAATATAAAGTTACTTAATCCATTTATTAAATATTTTTTAAATTTAAAATTCGAAATAATTACATATATTGGATAACATATATTCATGAATTTTAAACACTAATTCAACTTATTAAAATAAAATATTAAAGCAAAATATATAAATGGTACATCGAACTATAGGTATTAATATTGTTTGTTTATATGGTACATTGAACTATAGGTTTTGTTTTACAATTATAATTTTTGCGATTATTTCATAAAAATGTAAACATTTATCAAGTATGAGACGGTTTGAATGAAAAATAATTATATAATAAATAAAATTTGACTAATATAAAAATTAAAAATAAATTCATAATATAATTTTAAATTTTAAACTATAAGTAAAATTATACTGGGCAGGTATATAAATAAATTGTATTATTTTAATAAAATTATATTTATAGAAATATTATTTTAATTATCGATACTTTTAATATATTTTTATAAAAACACATATGTATAAAATGTCTAATTTTCACTATATAATTATTTAAATTAAAATTAAGTATATATCAAATACCGTAGATTTCAGTTGGAAAAGCTGGGAAAAAAACAAATGTATACTAATACATGTGAGACTAATCATAGTATAAGTCTTTTTTCTGAAGGGTGAAGATTAGAAAGTTAGAAATGCATAACTATTTATATGGCTGAGATTACACAAAGGTTATATTGTTTTAAATGTTAATTCCAAATTTTAGTTATATAAAATTTAACTAGATTGAAATATATTATAATCCATAAAATATATTGTCATAAACGAAATCTTGGTTATTAAGACTTAACAACCAAAAGATAAAGTTTCTCGAGTGCAAATCTAGATAATTGGTATCTATACTATTAAAAGAGAAGCATTCTGAAAAAATCTACTTATACAAGGTTGTTGTACCTTCATTAATGGCACAATAGTAATTATTTATTAGTCTTACACATAATTATCATAACCCAATTCTATATCCGTAATGTGATGGGCTTTAACTGAATAATGTGAAATGTATGGGATCCACTTCCCTTGAGTTGATAATATACAACAGTTTTATTTATGTTAATATTATGTCTTCCTGTTTTTACAGTTAAGCTTAGTATTTGTAATAATATAAAAACTTACCCGAGTCGCTCAATCTTTGTTCAACACCACATTTCTATTTTTTGTTTTATATTTTTAAAAAATATATTTGTTTATATTTGAAAAATCGATTTGCGGGTGTGGGTTATGAGTATTTTATGCGGGTAAATGTGGGTTGGTGGATTTTGGATCGCGGCTACCCGTCGACCCGCAAAGTATTTAAAAGATAAAAAAGTAAAAAGGTAAATATTTTTTAAAAAATACAGGAATTTAAAAATAATAATTTAAAATTTTAATCATGTATAAGTTTTTTAATATAAATATACTTTTATAAAAATTAAATTGAATAATGATTTTTAAAATATATAAATAACCCGCAGATAACCACAAAATTAAGCGGAGCGGGTGCGAATACAAAATTATTTGTTTGCTGGTTGTGCAGGTCATATTTTTTAACCAAAACAAAATTGAAAACCTGCAGGTTGGCGGGCTAGAGACGAGTTCGACTCGAAACCCAGCCTTAACCGTGCGCATACCAAATCAATTTTAAAATTGCTATTATTTAATAAAATATATTTTGACTAAATTTATACACAAATATGATTACACAAAACATACAAATATAATCAGAAAGAAAAAACAAATATAAAAAAATAAATTTAAAACAAAAAAATACCTGCCCTATTAAGGGCGGGTCAAAATCTAGTTAAGGTACTATAATTCTTACTTTTTACTTAAATTAAAAACTATATATATTTCATTAATTCTTAGTTGCTATTTTTATGGGATGTAATTTTAATAAAATATTAAAAGATTCATGTTTAAGATATATTAAATTCTCCTAATAATTGGTTGATAATATATGGAAACATTTGCAATGACATAATTATAGTAATCGCATACCATTGTAATTAACTTCAAAAATCAAGGACAAATACCTATTAGGTATTTTGCTTTAATAGTATGGATCTCTTATGATCAAAATGTATATTTGTGAAAGAATTGTCGTCTCCTATAAAAAAATCAAAATGATTAACAATCAAGTAAAATTAAGTTGCATGGTATAATAATAAAATTTTACCAAGTTATAAAGTTTACCAATATAGTTATACCAAGTTAAACAGTTTAGCGAGTAAAATTTTACCTCCTTATACAGTTTTGCTAGTAAAGTTTTACTTAGTTATATAGGTTGTACGATTATAGTTACACATAATTATACATAGTTATACTATTTTTTTCATACCAATTTTTACTAGGTTTTCTAGTTCTTTAAGTAAAAACTAGAGATTGACCCGCACACTTGTGCGGGTTTTGATTTTTATTTTTATAAAATTCGATATTTGTTTTTCATAATTAGTATCATATATTTTAGATGTATCACTATTTAACTAAATGTATATTGGTTATTTTAATATTTGAAGTTCCTATACATCATCATAATCGAATCTGAACCAAAACGGATAATATGATGACTTTTGGTTATTTTTAGTTTGGATACAAAAAAAATCTGAACCGAATCAGGTAGTATGGTTATTTTTGGTAAAAATATTTGAAATTTTAGATAGATTATTTATTTGGATATTTTTAAGTTACAATACATCAGAATTGAATCCACTCGGACCAGGAGAATCCGACTCAAAAGTCACCAAAAGAATTTATAGTACTTGTACGGAGCCTAATTTCAAAACTCAAAAAATCTTATACCTCAAGAAACGATCCATACTTGAACTGGTATCTGAAAGACTATATAGCTAACTGTATATTAATATATTTACCTGAATAATTAAAAAGATTAAACTACTATTTTAGTGGTATTGAGGCGTTCTAGTTTAGACGTCATGTGTTTTTTTTTACATATTTATAAATAAATATTGATTTTATATAAATGTTAGTATATATTTGATTATTTAAATTTATTAAATAATTGTTTATTATGAAATTTTTAATTAAAATAATTTTATATTTTATATTGAGTAATTTTATTTTAGTTTTGAATTGTCAACCGTTTCATTAAGATTTTTAAAATATGATCCGCCCGTCCGCACAAATATATTTTATATAGTTTTTCATGGACCAAATTTTAATGTATGATAAAAAATGTTATATATCCTATTTTAAATTTGTTGCTATATGCTTTATATTTTTCGACATTTATAAATTTATATTTCAATTATTTATTAAGTGAATAACTCTTTATATGGTTTTTTACTTTTTAGATATTACTAATAAATGATGAAAAATATAACTACATAGCTTTCAAAAAATATTGTATTCTAAAATTATTAAATAGGTAAAAAATTATTATTAAATAATTGAAAAATATAAGTATGTAGTTTTAAAAGAGAAAAAGACAAAAATAGCACCAAACCAAGTTTTTGTCACAAAAATAGCATCACAAGGAGGAAAATGACCAAAATAAGTTTTATTGAAGGGTAAATATGCATTTATAACCTTGGGTTAACTAATTTACGACTTAGGGTTTAGAGTTAAGGAGTAGAGTTTTAGTAATGTGTTCAAATATTTAAAAATAAAAAAAAAATATTAAATTTTTAAAACATAAAGGTGATATTTTGGTCATTTTATTTTTTGATTGCTATTTTTGTGAAAAAAACTTAAAAAGTGTTATTTTAGAGATTTTCCCGTTTTAAAACAGTATTGTATTTTTCCTTATTTAACTACATAATAGTTATTATTACTGCATATGTCTAAATAAATATAATTACGATATATTTCCACAAAATTCAAATCATCATCATGGTGAATTGTATGAGACTGAGTGTACTAAAACAACAGCAATAACGAAAATAACCATTACTCATTCTTTAACTTTGTAGGTCTATCTAACGTTTTACATTGTTACACTGAATTTAAATAAAGAATATGTGTGTTTGTCAATATTTTACAATCAAAATAAGGAGTATTTTTAATTACAATATAAAAGCAATAACATTAATAGAAATTTATCTTTAATTGATTGAATAGTGTATCAAAATATGGTAAATTTGTTGGTTAGCTAGATTATAAGAAGTAATAGTTTTAAT
The DNA here is from genome assembly GCA_019706035.1 of Raphanus raphanistrum subsp. raphanistrum. Taxonomy (NCBI): domain Eukaryota; kingdom Viridiplantae; phylum Streptophyta; class Magnoliopsida; order Brassicales; family Brassicaceae; genus Raphanus; species Raphanus raphanistrum. Next base: position 12,894,215 of record CM033985.1, read on the forward strand.
TTTAATTAAATAAGAAAAAAACAATAAATAATTAACATTAGATTGATTAATTAATTCAGTGGTATAGGATTGTAAAATATTGTGCAAATGTAAGGGTTAGTCTTAATTTGTACTTCTCTTTTAATATATTCGATATTAATCTATTATGTTTCTTAGGATTATATCAGTGTTTTTAATTATCCAAATAGATCAGGACCTATGCTCAATTAGTTAATTATGAACACGGATTTAAATTTAAAGTTTCTAATTCCTAACGAATGAATTGTATTGTATCAGCTAGATCTCTGGTTAGCAAATGACTAATTAAAAGGGTGGGAACAGGGTCATCTATCTCAGTATGGAATGATCCCTGGCTCCCAACCACTCGCCCGAGACCAGCAAACAAAAATCAACACAATCTGTTTCCGAAACTTACGGTGGATTCTCTTATTATTCCAGGCTCTAGGACTTGGAATTCACAGGCCATTAGGGCCTTGGTGGACCCGCGGGATGCGAAGATTATTGAAAGTATACCACTTAGCAGACATAATATGGAAGATAAAGATGGTTGGCATTTCACTAATAATGGAAGATATACGGTTAAATCAGGTTACGATGTGGAAAGAGTCTACCCGGACAAAGGAAAACCCCCAATTATCTATGGCCCTACAGTAGATGTTTTGAAAGCCTACTGTTGGCAGGTGAAGTGTCCACCAAAATGAAACATTTTTTATGGCAGATTGTATCAGGGTGTATTGCGGTCAAAAAGAACCTTAAAGCCCGAGGGTTGAAAGGGGATATTGGGTGTGATAGATGTGGGCATAATGAGGAATCTCTAAACCATGTCTTCTTTGATTGTCCCCCAGCTCGGCAGGTATGGGCACTATCAAAGATACCAACAAATCCAGATGTGTTTCCTTCGGAGGCACTGTTTGCTAATATAGATCATTTATTCTGGAGAGTTTTACCGAAGATGAATGATCATCAATTTGCATGGATATTATGGTATATTTGGAAGGCACGGAACAACAAGGTGTTTAGCAATCTGGATGTGGATCCACTAGATACTTTAAAATTGGCGGAAACGAAATCTACCATGTGGGCGGCGGTACAAGAATTAGATGTACGTCGATCTCTACCGCCACAAGTAAATCATCCAATCACAATTCCAGGGAGATGGTGTTTTACAGATGGTTCGTGGAAGGATAAGGATCTTTTTTCGGGACAAGGTTGGTATAGCACTTTGGAAGGTTTTGAAGGACTAATGGGAGCACGAAATGTTCGAGCCAGCTTATCACCCCTTCACTCGGAGGTGGAGGCCTTGATTTGGGTAATGGAGTGTATGAAAAATTTGCGACAGTTTCAGGTTACGTTTGCAACGGATTGTTCTCAGTTGGTGAACATGGTTTCGGAACCAGAGGAGTGGCCAGCATTTGCAAGTTATCTGGAGGATATAAAGAGTCTACAAAGTAGTTTCCAAAGCTCACAGCTCATTCATGTACCACAGACGGAGAATTCAAGGGCGGATCGTTTAGCACGCAGTGCCAGACAACAATCGTCTTTCGTCGTTCACATGGATGCGGAGCTACCAGTTTGGTGTGCAGAGTCTATATGAGTCTGTGTTGTTGATGACAAAAAAAAAAAAATTCCTAACGAATGAATTAAGAGTTATTTTTGGGTTTACCCCTAGGGTGAATCTTTAGGTTCACTAACCAATAGGAATCAAGTATTTTACAATTAATATCTTTTAAAATTTTTTAAAACGAAACAAAATATCATTAAGTTATATTATGTTTTTAAAATAAATAAAAATAATAGTAGTTACAAAAATGTTTTTTTTTTAAATACCGTAAACCCTTGGATAATCTTAAACTTTAAACCCTAGTATATGCAAAAAAATTAGATATTTTAACGCCGTCATCGAAATACTAAACCCTAAACACTAAAACACAAAATCTTAAAAATACTAAACCCTTAATCCTAATCCCTAAACTCTTTTAGGATTAAGGATTTAGTATTTTTAAGATTAGTGTTTAATATTTTTAATTTAGGGTTTAGTATTTATCCAAGGGTTTAGAATTTAGAGTTTAGGGTTTAATATTTTGACGACGGAGTTAAAATATTTTAAAAAATATTTTTTGCATATATTATTATTTTTAATTATTTTTAATATTTTTTATTTAAAAATATAATATAACTCAACAATATTTTGTGTCTTTTTTTTAAAAAAGATATTAATTGTGAAATGACTGATTTCTATTGGTTGGTGAATCTAAAAGTTCATCCTATTAGTGAACTCAAGAATAAATCATAAATTAATGGAAAAGATGAATGCTAAATTCAATAGAGTTTGAACAAATCTAGGTTGGAAATCTACAGTAAAGAGAGAAAGGAAAAAGATAGAGCAAGAGTAATTTTGATTGGTTTAGCCAAAAATGTTAATTTAGACTTTGACAATGTTTTTGAAAAGTATCAGATAAATGAGAAATATGTGAGAATTAGTAAGAGTGACGGAATAAATTTTGCCTCATTAAGAACATTTGAGATTATCTCTCTGAAATGTGAGAAGATAACCTTTTGTCAAAAAGACAGACTTTAAAGCTTATATAAAGTGTTTAAAATATCAAATCTATGTAATTTACATATTGGAAAAAAGAGGTATGAAGGTCAACTCTATTTTAATTAAAAATTCATCAATCACGGCTATGGGCGGAGGCCCAAGTAGTACAAGTGCCAACACCAAATCCACAACAACAGAATCTTCCGATGATTTCTGACCGGTGGTGTTTTGTGGATGCATTTTGGAAGGACAAGGAAGTTTTCTCAGGGCAGGGATAGTATAGTACATTCGAAGGGTTTACTGGACTAATGGGAGCACGGAATATAAGAGCTTCTCTTTCTCCTCTTCACGCTGAGATAGAAGCTTTAATTTGGGCAATGGAATGCATGAGAAATCTGCATCAGTTTCGGGTCACGTTTGCGACAGATTGTCTGCAACTGGTGAAGATGGTGTCTGAACCAGATGATTGGCCTGCGTTTGCTAAATGTTAGAAGATATCAAGACCTTGAAAGAATCGTTCCACAGCTTGAAGATCATTCATGTACCCCGCACACAAAATTTGAAGGCCGATGGCTTAGCACGCAGTGCTAGAAAACAAACGACCTTTGTTGTGCACATGGATGCAGAACTACCGTTTTAGTTTACAGAGTCTGTTTGAATCTGTAAAAGTCGATGACAAAAAAAAAAAAATCATCAATCTGGCACATTTACAATTAGAGACATATTATAAACTCTAACGAAAATCCAAAGACTGGATGGCCAGTTTGGCTGCAATTGAAGAAATGTTCTCCTTGATGAGTCCCATTGAAAGTTTTAACCTCTCCATTGTATCTTTTATATCCATTGCCTTTAATTTCTCTTGTTGTAACCTTGACAGTTCCGACTGTGTGACTCCTGCAAAACAAGAAAACCCGAAAAAACAATACTAAAGGAAGCTCCCAGAGCCGTAATTTAATAATTTTAAACAGAAAACCTTTCTCGATTCTTGAAAGCACAAGCGAGAAAAAGATATGGGAATCACCGGAAACCGGTTGAAACGCAGCGAATGATAAACGTTCTTGAAGGGAAGGAAAAAAGGATTTTTCACATTCTCCCGGTGGCTCATCTTCAGCCCATTTCAAAGAGTTAAAGAGACGAGTTTGAAGCAGCGAGTCATCTGGAGCCTATTGTAAAAGAATGTAAGCCAGCACTTCAACTAATCAGAACATTACAGTAAAAGATCTTTACACTACAAAGCTATTCTAGAACATTCCAATTATATTTCCTTACTACAGGCCTCTAAAGGGAGCGAGCGGATGATACATTGAGTTGTTTCCAAGTAAATCAGAGAGAGCTTTAAGTAGGTTTGTTGTACCTTAAGTTTGATCTCCAAGCTGTTGAGATTCTTGATAGATTCCTTTAGGTTGGATATTTTTGAGGTTATTTCATCGCTGCTCTCATAATTAAAACGATCTTGTATTGGTCTGACCTCTCCAGACAAATAAGGATCTGCCTGAGATAAAAAAAAAATCCTAGTCATTTGTTTTTTGTGAACATAATACTTCACAGTGCAATGTTTAACAAAAGGATTAATTTTTAGTTTGCATTCTTACCCCTAGAATTCTCGAAATCTTCACACGACCAGCTCCTCTAATCGAGACAAGTGCTCCAATGTCTAATCTCTCGACCTGTAATATATGTTGTTTAGCTTGACTCACCAAAGATCAAAGTCTCATGAGAAGAAGCTTACATTTTCAATAAGTACTAAACAGCCATATCGAGCAGCAAAGGATGCTTCTGTTGCTTCCTCACTAATCGAAATAGGATCGAGAATGAAATGAACAAACATATTCTTCTTTCTTTTCATCGACTGCAAGAACCAAGTAACTAGATTCATTTCAAAAGCGAATCCGTAAAATAATTGTGGAATCATAGTTTTATACCTCTTCAAGTAGTGCCAAGTATCTTGCTTCGTACAAATGCAATGTTTTACTCTCCGTTGGTACAAGAACCTGTAAACCATATGTTAAAAGCAAGAATTCAAATTTATGTTTGCTGTGATATAAAGGTTTATGATTCTAACCTCGCTCATGCTGAAGGGAAGAAGAGGAAGATCGAGTGACTTGGCGACAATTTTCAAACGACGTCGTTTCGCCACGCGGACATTGCTAACTCCGGAAATTGAAGTCGCCGGAATTCGAAACCAGCTGCGATATTCGGTAGGGAAGATAGAGGAAGAGAGAACAGAGGAGATTAAGGTGGACGTCATCGGGAAAACGTAAATCGCAGTATGGAGACTTCCGCGCTCCTTCCGCTTCTCGGCCAAACACAGCCGTAAGAAACCATGTGTTTTTAGAAGATTAGGTGGTGGGGGCCCACTAACAATTTCCGGTATAGTTGTAAAACCATTTACAATGGTTTCAAAAATTCATTTTTTTGTCACTGGTATTATATTAAACAAAGGCAGTATACAATAAAATGCATAAAAAGGTAAACATAAAAATTACAAAAAGGCCCAAAGCCCAGTAACAAAAGAAGGCCAATGGAAGATCGTGACTTTGCCAAGATAGCTCACACGTGTAGAGCTCCGAACTCGAGAGGAACACGTGTTTTGGAGCGGAGACGTCACCTAACTTCACCCAGAGGTAAGTCGTTGCCGGACGGACTAACCGGTGTTCCACCGGAAACATACCGGAGACAGGAAGCACGGGAAAGAGAAGTCGGCCACGACTAGATTTCGATTCAGCATAGAAGGAACCAAACAACGCTTCGAAAACTTGAAATCCAGAACCAATCGAATCAATATTAAAACCAGACGAAAGTCTCAAATCCTTACAATCAAACCAAATCATCTTTTAAAATATAAGTAAGCTTGAAGATGATTAAACCCTAACAAAGAGGGGAGGATGAAACAAATCGATCTAAATGTTTTGATTCGATTGAAACCTTACGATTAAAGAAGCGAGGATGATCCAGACAAACTAAGAAAATAAATTAAGAAAACGAAACCGGACAAGATCCAGTAGAAGAAACTACACAGAAACATCAGATTCTGATGAATCGTAAAAAGCCAGCAGAAACAACGCTATGAAAGCCGCCGTTCACCGGAAGGGAAGCCCGACACACGGGAGACATAAGCCGGCCAAGAGGTGCTATGATAGCCACCCTTGCCAGAGACAAACCCGATACACGGGTGATAACATCACCAGAAAAGATCCGGCGATGATAGCTTTCTCTCATCTGTGAAAGATGGAAGAGTGAGAACAGAGAGAGAAAGTTTTTTAGACTCACTTTCTTTAGTTGTTTCAAAAATTCATTTCATTATCGATGTATCTTTTTCTCTTTTTAATATTTCGTATCATTTTTTCTCCAACCAACTTATTTATTCAACACACATTTCATTTTAACTCTCTACTCTCTACGGTATATTGTTTTATAAGATTCAACATCCTCCCTCCACTACTTTTAATTTTTATTTTTGTTATTTTACAACATAATAATTTACATATCACTAATTTGATTCAAATTAACTTAATAACTAAAATAACATAACTTTTAATATTTTTTCTTTGAATTATTATACTTAGCTTACATTTCTAAAATAATAATAAAATCAATATTATTAAAAAGTTAAAATTAAAAATCTTCATTTTTAAGTTAGATATGTACCTAATTTGTTTTTAAAAATACGAATCTTAAAATTATTAAAAAAATAAAATCAAAAAGTTAAATACACACGACACAAACACATTATATTAAAAAAATTTTGTACGATGTAGTTTGTGTGGGACGGAAGAGGAATCAACTAACCATATTCTGTTTGACTGTCCCCCAGCACTGCAAGCATGGTCTCTTTCCAGGATTCCCTCGGTTCCTGGTTATTTCCCATCCACATCGATTTATACTAGTATGAATTATCTATTTTGGAGATTACCGGAAGGGGATGATTATAGTTCTTTCCGTGGATACTATATGGTATATCTGAAAAAGTAGAAATGATAAGATTTACTCGAATAAGAATGGAAATCCTCAAGAAATTCTTCTTTGAACAGAAATGGAGAGTATTATTTGGATAAAAGCACAAACGTCGATAAATGGGGATGAGGATCAGGTGCTTTCCCAACATGAGATTACAGAATGGGTGGCAATCTTTGGAGTCTACCAGGGTTTGTTATAGTGATGGAGCCTGGAAAAAAGATGATACATTCACAGAGCAGAGGTGGTTCTGCCGGAAAAATGGCTCGATCGATGTTATGATGGGGGCAATAAATTTTCGAAGAAGCCTTTAACCTTTTCATGCTGAATGTGAAGCGTTGGTCTGGCGATGGAGTGTATGAAAACCCTCTTTTTCTGATGTAACTTTTGCGACGGATTATTCTCAACTAGTGAAGATGGTATCGTCACCTGAAGAATTACCAGTTTTCTATACACACTTGGAAGAGTTCAGACGCAGTAAGACTTTTTTCCATGACTTTCAGATCAGATATATTCTAAGAGCACAAAATACTATGACGGATAAGCTTGCACGTGGTGCAAGAAACTCTCCATCGGCTATGTTTTATGTCGATTCCACACCTCCGGGTTGGCTTTCCGATCCGGTAGGTTTAGCTACTTATAGTCATACTGTTGGTTATCATTGGTAACACAATTTCATGCACTATCTTCATCATTTGTAATTTTTTACTCGGCTCATAGCAGCCCACCATTACGTGCCAGATTTTCTTTTTTAAAAAATACTTCGTATTTAGAATATTAACTCCGTTTTGGTTTAATTATCATCGTACGAAAAAATAGGAAAAAATGTTTTAAAATAAGTGTTATTTTTAAGATTTTAATATAAAATTGATTAATCAAATTCTTTAATTTATTTTTTTAGTTGGTTAAACTATGGTAGGTGTATAAGTAATTGTGTTTTTATTTTAAAAATATATAAAATCATATATTTTTTAATTTTTATGCACAAATATAAAATGAAAATTACATTAAAACGGAGGAATATGTAGCACCGTAATCTCCTAGGCAGTTAATGAGACTTATAAAACCTGTTTTCATTCTTTGTAATAGAATCTCATTTCCAAAAAAAATGACTTTCTTTTATTTAAAAAAAAAAGAATTTCATTTCCAAATACTTTTTTCCTGAAAAAAAAACTTAAAACCTCGTTTCTTATGTTTTGGTCACACAATTCAACCTCGTAAACCAATTTTTCTGATAAAATTATTATATATTCTTCACTTAGCTGGAAAACATATTATTATATTTTCTGATATTATTCTTGGCAACTCAAATTTATAAATTAGATACTGGAACTATGCAACTAAAAACGGTTATATGGTACTTTTATTATAAAAAAATGGTTATATTGTAGATTTCTATTTATATGAAAACTATATTTAAACATTTTAACGTTTGAAAAGAAAAAAGAAAACTAAATTTAATTTAGCCAGAAATTCACTTAGAAGATGTCTGCAAAACACTATAATGTGGATTTTAACTTGTACATTTTACAACAATCTTTTTTTTTTTGCTAAAAAAAGGGTTAAACCCGGGTCAATGATGACACAAGCCTAACCCCCGGGTGGAGGTACAGCCCACGGATAGACCCTCTCCTGGGCATTCAAATGAGTCGAAAGCAATGGACCCATATCCGTGTGGCCAGTGGGAATCGAACCCGAGACCGTATTGAGGCCGAAGCTCTCTCAAGTACCACTAGGCTAACCCCACTGGTTACTTGTACATTTTACAACAATCTTTTTTTTTTTTTTTTTACAACAATCTTAATATATCCAAAACCTCATTTGTCTGGTAACTAGTTTTATATTGTATATTTCATATGCCGGCAACATGTATAAGAAATCGAATGTAAAATTTGATAATTATTTCCCCTGATTAGAATTTACAAAGACACTGATTGATAAGTAAGAACATATTTCTTACAACAACATCATTGTAATGTATTAATTATATATCAGCTGGTTTATATTCAAAACTTAAGACTATTTCATGAATTTTTATCAGTCGTATATCATCACTTTGTATATTGATATACAGTAGATTGACCTGACAATTAAAAGAAAAAAGACAAAACACACAAAAATTTACACGAATATCGTAAGTTATGTTTTAAAATATAAAATAAACAATTCCTTCTTGGCTAAGAGATGGAGAGATGACTTATACTTCTACCACTTCTCTTTGTTAATGTGTTTCTTAACTTTCTTTATGTCTCGTCTCTTTCGAAACAAAAAGGCACATATATGTGGTTTGTTTAAGTATCATTTTTGTTATTGGATACACTTTGAAGAAAAGATAAAAGCCCCACATCTTTTTTCTACAAGACATCTTCAATTGTTCATAGTTGTCCATGAACATAACGTGTCCGCGTAGACAAACATATTCTTCAACACCCTCATTGCAAGGAATTAAACTCTTGAAAATGAGTTTCAAAACTCGTATTATGGGTGGTCAAAAAAAAAAACTATAAATTGATCAAAAATAAAAATTAAAAATTTGTAACTAAATATTTAGAAGAGGTTATTGGTAAGTGAATTCTCATACATGAATTTTGAAAATTCTGAGATTCCATTATTATTATTTTTTTGTAAAAAAAATTCCATTGGTATTGGTTCTTAGATTTCAAAAATCTTAATGAAATCCATTGTTATTGGTTAATAGTTTTTAAAATCTATTCAAATCTCTTGTTAATCAAAAAGTTTTGTTATTATTGATTCTGTAATTCTAACTAAATCTAGTTTATTGGGGAATAGATTCTATTCATGTTTATTCATAATACTCAACTTTCAAAATATCATATATATCCATGTGATTTTCTATATTGCACATCAAATCCAAATTATAGTGTTATTGGAAGATAAATTATATTCATGTTTACTCATAAGACTCAACTTTCAAAATATCATATGTGTCCATGCGATTTTATAAATTGCACCTCAAGTCCAAATTATATGTCCAAAACTGTAGTACATTACATTTTATATACCTTTAAATTTTTGAATATATATTTATTTATTGTGTTTTATTATTTTTGAATATATAATTATATTTTGAATATTAAAATTTGAAAACAATTTTTTTTAAAATAGTTTGAAAAAGCATTTTAAATTTTCAAAAAGAAAATTTAAAAGAAAAATTGGATTTTTTTCGAAAATTGTATTTTTTTTATAAAATTTGGTTTTTTATAAAAAGTTTGAATTTAAAATATTTTTTATATTTTAATAGTTTATGTATTACTTTTTTATATATCTACTAGTGGTTTGGCGGCGGTACACGTCGGTTTTGCTAATATTTAGAACCGTGCGAATGTCTATAACTGCCATAAGCTGGAGTGTCAAGGGGCTGCGTAGGTCGAACTCCGGTTTGGTACCTGCATCGTTTCTTTCATGCAATGTTGGGGGGCTAGATTTTTATCAGAACTAGGTTCTAGGCTTCTAGTTGTGATAGCTATTGTAGGGTATGCTCCACCTTTTTGGAGTATTCTTCTATCCTCTCTTTTCAATATTTAGATTTTCGAGATGATTACTGGATTAGTTGTGGGAGTATTGCTGTTTTCCTAGGCTGTATATATCTCTGCAATCTGCCTCTGCATGGCTTCGAGCTAGACTTGTAGTTCTATTTCAATAGTAGTGGCCAATGGTTGCTAAGGCTCACTTTTGGGCATCATCACGTATTCCTGGTTATTCCTCTCTCTCTCTCTCTCTAGTGCCTGGCTCTTAAAGTAAATTTAAGTACGGCTTTTTGTGATACTACAAAAAAAGAAGTGAAGCGATTGAACAAGGATGAAAGATCAAATGTAGTGATTTATTGATTACTAGGGTCGGTCCGGGCTACGCCCGTTTTTCACTTAAATTTAAATTTTGATTATATATTTAATATGTTTAGATTAATATATAAGATTTAGAATCAATTATAAAAATAAGTAGCTATAGAAAAATATAAAATAATTTAATATCAGTCATTGCACTTGTTTTACACAATTCAAAAATTTTTGTATCCAATTTTTTTTGTTATTGGAAATTATATAGAAAGTGAAGAGAAGAATGAAAAAAACAATTAAATTTGTATTTAGCTGGTTGAATTGTAGATATGTTTCATTTCACTTAAAGTTATTTATAACGTTTGTTTCTAATTAGTCTCTAAATAATTTAATGATTTAATGGACTTGTTCCCCTTAAATTATTCCTTTTTTTATCGAGGAGACCTTTGTAAGTTATAAACTTATAAGTTTAAAATGAATTCATATCAACAATTTATATTGTATTTAACTCAATTTGATCGTTTTACTTTCCGAACTTAAAAACTGAAAGAGCGGGTAATAGATTAATAGAGTTTACAAAATATAAATGGAATAATCCATACGGGACTCAGAGAATTAAATGAATTTTCTTTTGGAGTTGATGAACACTCAGCCAATCACTCTGTATTTTTTATTAATTTAAAAGAAATCCGAAATGTTTTGACTTATTTTGATATCCGACCGATCAAGGGAGCTAACCCAGGTTCTAAAACGCGCCCGCGGAGCCCGATAAAGCGGCATTGAAATGCTCGGCGGAGGTCCACCGAGGCGAGTTCACCATACTCGGCCACGAAATCGGATTGAGTAAAAAAATCATTCGTTTTGAAGTTTTTAGTGTCTAAATCGTTTGTTGGAAGATAGATTTATGAATTTGATGCATAAACAACAAGAAAATCGCGTAGAATTAGTGGATCTGGACTGATCTATGTTGACGGCGAAAAAAAAATCTGCAGTAAACCTAAAAAAAGAAACGCGAGGAAGAAGATGACATTATTACAGTTGTGCCACTAACTTAAAAAACGCACAAAATGACTAAAATTGAGTCTCTTGGATTTCGAACCTGCCAACAGATTGACAAACACAAACCCATTTACCACATAGCCACTTTACTTTTCCTTGTTTCTTGCCATAAGTTTACGTATATATACATATATATATATATTTAAAACTTAAAATAATAATTAAAATTACTCCCCGATTAATCCACGTTTAATCTCCGAGTCTTTGATAAATCGCTAGGTCCGGACCGACCGCCCGACTCGCGCATAGCGTAGTTTCGAACATGGGAGCTAACAGGTTAGCTTGGACCCACCCAACCCGACCAGAATTTGACCCTATAATTGTTTTAAACTAATCAGTGAAAAGCTCATCATTCATCTTTACACAACTTTGGCTTTTACATATGTTTTGAAGATAGCAAAGGAGAATAATTGTCTGGGGCTGGGCCAGATGGTCTTACCTCTGGGTTCTTTAAAGCGGCTTGGTCTTTCGTAGGATTTGAGTTCATCACTGCTGTCTCTCATTTCTTCACTTCAGGTTTCTTACCTGCGTCAGCAAACTCTACCATCCTAACGTTAGTACCAAAATTCCCGGGAGCTTCGTCTATTGGAGACTACCGTCCTATTTCTTGCCTTAACACCATTTACAAAGTGATCTCAAGGCTACTGGTTAGAAGGCTCAAACCAATTCTTCCTGGGTTTATTCAGCCTAATCAAACTGCATTTGTACAAGATAGACTTCTCTTGGAGAACACTGTGCTTGCAGCAGAGATCATGAATGGTTATCATCGTCCAGAAGGAGAAAAAAAGATAACTCTGAAGATTGATATAGCCAAGGCATTTGACACGGTTAACTAGGGTTTCTTATTTAGCTGCCTATCTGGAATTGGCCTCCCTCCTCTCTATCTAAGGTGGCTAGAAGCTTGTATATGCACTCCTTCTTTCATGGTGGGTTATAATGGAATGGTCCATGGTTTTTTTAAAGGTAAAAGGGGATTAAGGCAAGGAGATCCCCTATCTCCTTACCTCTTTGTGATTGTTATGAATTGTCTCTCAGTCATGCTAAACAAAGCTGCTCAGGAAGGACTGTATGGATTTCACCCTAAGTGCCAAAGCTCTAAATTAACCCATCTATGCTTCGCTGATGACCTTTTGGTATTCCTTGATGGGGGTCTCTCTTCTGTTCAGGGAGTATTGATGGTGCTGCGTGAATTTGAAGCTCTCTCGGGGTTGTCTATAAGTATAAGCAAGACTTCTTTCTACTCAGCTGGCCTGTCCCAAAGTGAAATTCAAGCTATCTCTGTCTCTACTGGCTTACGACAGGGTCTACTACCTATACGGTACTTGGGTGTTCCTCTGGATACTAAAAAGCTCTCCATTGCAAACTGCGAGCCCCTATTCCATCAAATCAAGAGCAAAATATCTACATGGAGTGCTCGTTCTCTCTCCTTTGCAGGAAGGGTAGTTCTCTTGAATACAGTTGTTGCCGGAATAACCAATTTCTGGTCTTCCTCTTTTATTCTCCCAAAGAAATGCATCGCCACAATAAACTCTATGTGTGGAGCATTCCTCTGGAAAGGCACGTTGGAGGGCCACCATTCTGCACGGGTTTCATAGGAGATCGTCACAAAGCCTAAGGGGGAAGGAGGGTTGGGAGTACGGAATCTTTTGACTTGGAACCGTGCGTGTATACTGAAATTAATTTGGCTCTTATTCTTCCGGTCAGGATCTATATGGGTTGCTTGGTTCATTGAGGAAGTACTAGATGGGAACCTTTCCAACTATTGGATATTTGAAAAAAGGCGTGATTACTCCTACCTAGCCAACAAGCTCTTAAGTCTAAAGGCAATTATATTCCCTATGCTAAAGCTAAGAGTGGGCAATGGTAGTACCTGTTTGTTCTGGTATCATAATTGGTCACCTATGGGGAACCTTCAAGACTATCTTCAAGGTCTTTCCTCCAGAACTGGCGTCGCCCGAACGGCTACGTTGTCAGAAATCTATCGTGATGGGAGATGGTTGATACGTCCAGCTCGTTCAGAACAGCAAGTGGTGTTACATGCCTACCTATCAACGATCTCATTTTCATCAGAGGAAGATGAATATGAATGGTTTTTGGAGGGGAAAATCATAACAAAGTTCAGTATCGGAAGTGTCTACAATTACCTTCTCGATCACTCGGAAACGGTGGAATGGAGTAAGGTTATCTGGAACTCTTTGGGCATTCCTCGTCATAGTTTCTTGGCTTGGTTGGTAACGCTCAATCGATGCCCTACACGGGATAGACTACTCAACTGGGGATTAACTACTGATGCAAATTGTCTCTTATGCAATAATCACCAAGAGTCAAGAGATCACCTCTTTTTTCTCTGCTCGTTTTCAAGCACAATCTGGACGGTTGTGGTGACTAGATGCGGTATCGCGCCTAACTGTGACTGGAACATGTCTTTGTCGGACCTCCAAAGTCTCTCTGTTCCTAGACCGAATCGCAGAATTAGCTACTTAGCTTGGCAGTGTGTGATTTATTATCTCTGGAATGAAAGAAATGGCAGACTTCACCGCAATCACTTCCGCTCCACGGATGCAGTACTGCGCCTGATTGATTCAACCATCAGGAATAGAATTTCCGCTACCAGGTTACAATCGCCGAGGGCCTCCTCTGTGCTGTACACTATTTGGCAATTAAACCCCTACTGAGTAACGAAGTTATGTGTAACGCTTCCTCTTCTTTCACTTGAGCTTCGTCTCGTTATCCCTTCTCGACGGCAAAAGGGATTAATCAATTTGCATGTCTCGTAATTTTCTGGTTCAACCAGATTTTTTGGGTTGATGATCATTATGTAACTGGGCTCTGGTCCAAAATGAACTGCCCATTGGGCTGTACTGTTTTATTTCTTTAATTTTAATAGAAGGCCTTTTCTCAAAAAAAAAAAAATAAAAAAATAATTGTCTGGGGCATCATCATCGAATTCAAATATATATTTTCTTTGTAACTATCGAATTCAAATATTGACAACCAACTTCGACGTGTCACCTCTTCCACTCTGTTGGGGTCAAAATCGGTCAAGACGAAATCGATGTCCGAAAGTCTCGGAAAAACATGAAAAATGTTAGAGCAACCTCGAGAGACTAATTGTTAATCGAGAAACCTCGGGAAAATATTAAGTTCGAGATTAATCATCTCGAAATCAATTGCTAGAAACATTTTCTACACAAGGAAAAACCTACGGAAAACTAAAAACGCAAAAAACACGCACACGCCGAAGGAACAGAGCAGCCAACTCCGGACGTGGCCGTGGCCGCCGGCGGCTAGCCCCGTGCTGGTCGTGGCCGCCGGCGGCTAGCGCCCGTGCTGGCCGTGGCCGCCGGCGGCTAGCGCCCGTGCTGGCCGTGGCCGCCGGGCGGCTAACCCCGTGATGGCCGTGGCCGCCGGCGGCTAGCGCTCGTGCTGGCCGTGGCCGCCGGGCGGCTAGCCCCGTGCTGGCCGTGGACGCCGGCGGCTAGCCCCCGTGCTGGCCGTGGCCGCCGGGCGGCTAGCCCCGTGCTGGCCGTGGCCGCCGGCGGCTAGCGCCCGTGCTGGTCGTGGTCGCCGGGCGGCTAGCCCCGTGCCGGCTCGGGTCATCGGACGGCTAGTCTTCGTGCGTAAGTTCTAGGCCTCCGGGTCGCCAGAAATCCGTGTTTTGCGACTTTCCGAGATCCCGCAAACAAAACTCCTTTTCCTGCTCCAAGATTCCAAAGAACTCGTAAGACGTCAACGGACAGGAAGACTTCGTATAAAACGGCGATGGTTATCTTAAAACACCATGTGCCTCAGCAATGGATCGAAGATCTTCCGAAAGACTCGATATCCAAGTAGGAGCATTCTTTCAAAGAAAATCGTAGAAAACAGCGGAAGACCGGAAGACGGCCCGAAAGGGACCAAACCCGATCGAACAACCCGTTTACGATTTTCTAAAAGAATAGATACGACGGTTTACAATTATCTTCGCATGACAAGATAAATGTTAAACTTCCGAAAAGATAAATGTCAACTTTCCGAAAAGATAAATGTCAACTTTCCCGATAAACGCGAAAGCCGACGAAAATGGAAAAAGTCCAGCCCGCGGTGGACTCAGCCCATCAAGGATAGACCGTCATATGGGAGTATATAAGCAAAGCTAGGAGCAGAGGAAGGGGGATCCGAAATCAGAAGAAAGAAACCACTCCAGAGCAACTTAGAACTTAGGCGCTTATTTCCTTTTTTAGCGAGCTGCGACTCAACTAGGTTAGATCTAGGTTTTGAGACTAGCGACGATCGACAGCTCTTGCGGCCGAGATCTCGACCTGTTGTCCAACGTTCTCCGCAGATTCGGAAATAAGATTCTTTCTTTTTGCTCTCTTTATTTTACGCATTTATTCCCAAACTAGACTCGTATTAACTTTGTCGTGCGTGGCCCAGCAGATAGCCGGGATCCTCGGGGAAAACTAGGTCAACTTAGTTTTCCTACGTTTTAACTTAACTAAAATCGACAGTGCGAATTTCGGTTCCCACAGTTTGGCGCTAGAAGGAGGGGGATTCACGGCTTTATCTTTCTCGCAACTACGCACGCCCAGTTAAGCATGTCTGTTGACGCGGAAAAAGACAAGCAAACACACGACGGACCAGCCGTCGATGTCAACGCTGAGAAGACTCCTGATGGAAACGTATCGACGGTCACTGCCGAGGCAAACACCGCGATGCTGGACCAGGTGAAGGAATTGTTCGCCACCGCCCAGAAACGGTCGGAAGAACAAGAGAAACTAATGGCTTCACTCGCTAAACAGGTCAATACCTTAACAGCGAAAAGCAAACTCCCGCGCGGATCCACCAAGGTGAGGCGTGTCAGGAGGCTCGACTTCGGAACTTCCGGAGACCAAGAAAAAGACGCTCCGAGAAAATCCCCGGAACTCGTCCCTGACGATACCACTCCGACGGGGCAGAAGAAAACGACGGGCAACCTTCCACCTCATGCAAGGGACAACGAAGGGGACGACGTCGAAAGAATCAATCTGGATGTCAGCGAACAAACGGATCCATCTGAAGAAGACGCCGACATCCACCACAGAAGGACCCGAAGTCAGTCAGCTCGACTGGCGGCAGCCTTCGAAAACCCCATGACAGAAGAGGAAGAAGACCTCTACTGGTCAGAGCAAGAAAGGTTGGCTGAGGACCAGACTCGGGCCTATCGCCGCCAACGTAGACAGAGGAGCGCGAACGGCGCCAACGAGATCCACGATTTGCGCGAGTACATCGCCAAAACTGCAGCCGAGGTGAAAGCGGTTAAATCGCAGATTCACCACGCGACCGCACTGCCCCCGAGATCGACCTGCTCCTTGAGGAGTCAAGAAAAACACCGTTCACCTCTCGAATCACGGAGGCACGAGTCTCAGATCCTGGGAAAATAAAGCTTCCCACCTACGATGGAACCACATACCCAAAGGCACATCTGCAGTCTTTCCAGATTGCGATGGCAAGGTCTAAACTTCCGGAGCGGGAAAAGGACATCGGCTGCTGTCTCCTATTCGTCGAGAACCTCAGAGGTGCTGCGCTCGAGTGGTTCTCACACTTGAAAAGAAACTCCATCGGAAGTTTCCGCCAGCTTGCTTCGGCTTTTCTGAAGCAATTCTCCATGTTCATGGACAGGGAAACTTCCGACGTAGACCTTTGGAGTCTAATTCAAAAGGAAGACGAACCACTCCGCGACTACATAAGAAGGTTCAAACTCGTGATGTCCAGGGTAACAAGCCTCAGCGACAGAGTCGCCATCGACGCCCTGAGGAAAAACCTCTGGTACAAATCGAAATTCCGAAAGTGGATTTCTCTGGAAAGGCCACGCACCATCCAGGACACTCTCCACAAGGCGACGGATTTCATCATCATGGAAGAAGAGATGAAAATCCTAGCGCAAAAGCATGGACCGCCGAAAGCGTCCGGCAAGAAGAAAACCTCTCGTAACGACAAGTACGTCCATCACGAAGGGGAAGACATCCAAGGCGAACATAACTACGCCGTTAATTCCGAACAAGGAAGGACCGCCAGAAACACCTGGACGCGGAACTCGTACAAGGACAATTCCAGCTGCGAGTTCCATCAGACGAGAGGTCACTCCACCGCCAACTGCAAAGTCCTCGGCGCTAGACTCATTATGAAGCTGCTCGACGGCAAACTAGCAACGGTCAAGAGCATGAAAGACCTGATCCTGGATTCTGACCGTCCGCCGAAGACCGACGGAGCCAATCCCGAGAATAACGCTCCTGGAACTCAATAGGGCGAAAAACGCGAACGGAGACAAGACGGCGAAGGAAACAACAACAACCGCCAAAGGATCAACATGGTCATCGGAGGATCGCATTTTTACCAGGACTCCGTTTCGTCGATCAAAGCCTACAGACGGAAGGCCGAGGCAAGCCCCGGATGGTGTCCAGAGGACGACGTTCCCAGTCACGCAATCACCTTCGAGGAACAGGATACGACCGGACTCGATAAACCTCACTACGATCCTCTGGTCATCGACTTGGTGATTCAGGATCTCGAAGTCGGCCGCATCCTCATCGATACAGGGAGCACGATCAACATCATGTTCCGCGACACTTTGCGGAGGATGAACATACCCCTCGGAGAAGTCATCCCAGAACCGAGACCATTAACTGGATTCTCGGGCGTCACATCCATGACCCTCGGAAAAATCAGACTCCCGGTCATGGCTAAAGAAGTCACGAAGATCGTCGAATTCGCGGTAGTGGATAACCCGGCTATCTATAACGCCATAATGGGAACTCCTTGGATAAATGCCATGAAGGCAGTCCCGTCCACTTACCATTTCGGCGTCAAGTTTCCAACACCAACTGGAACAGCGGTAATCTGGGGAAGCCAAAAACAGTCGCGACTCTGCTTCCTAGCCAAACATAAACTTCGCAGCAATCGGAACGCCCCAGTAGCTAACCCGAAGCGAACCAAGAAGAACCTGAGTACCTCCGAGAACTCAGCAAAAAACAACTCGGATTTGACCGAGCAGGCCACAACTCAGGATAGTGAGAAAATCCTCGAGTCCGTCGCCGAAAAAACGGATAACCCAACTCCCGACGCGACCGCCGACTTAGCTGAAACAGTCAAGGCGCCGGAAATCGTGGAGTAATAGCAACCGTGATAGAAACAGAACTACGAGATGGCTTGATCCTCGCAAGAGGTACGTAGGCAGCTCGTCGCAACCCGACGAGTTCAGCTATCCCCCTCACCAAAAAGGGGGGGGGAGGAAGATGGGGACATACATCCTTGTACTCCCGCAAAAACACTTTTCATGTAATCTACATTATAAATTATAAATTCTTTTGAATCAAATGCTTACTCAACGCGTAAACATTAAGGAAAACGAAAATCATATCTTTGAGGAACGCGAGACGTCGTTAGTTCCCGAAAAGTCTTGATTCTCCATTCTCCTCCAAACAGTCCATCCGCGACTCTAAAAACTCCACCAAACAGTCCATCCGCGACTCTAAAATTTGCTTCCATCGATTGGCCCCGACGGAAAAATATAGAAACGTTTCACTCAATCAAATTCGTAGTCCGGCTTCTAACGGAGTCCTTTTGCATCCGACAAGGATATCATAGCGCGCTATACAAAAAATCCAAATTTTGGTTAGCTCTTCGTAAAGGAAGTAGCTCGACCCGTATCCAAACGAATCATATAAGCCGATAAACACTTCGCAGATTCTGGAACGGTACGAGTCAGGTCGAAATCGCAAACAAGCAAAACGAAAGCCGATTTGTCATCGCACAGCTTCAGTCCGAAAGTAGACATAGGTCTTGCCCTAAACCCGGCCTTGCTGGTATCTAAGACATCTCATAGGCATAAGTATCCAGAATACGAGATCCCAAAATTTGCCTCTTATCGCTTACAAACCTAACGTTCGCTACAAAGTGACCTACGGACCTAGCGACAAAAAAAAGAGATTGAATGCGAAGTGACTACACGTATTCAAACCCTCTACACTTGACGAAAGTATAAATCAAAACGCATAGTTCATAAAAAACATTTATAACAGGGATTCGAAAGCCACCAACGGCCGATCCCGAAAAACACAAAGTCACGCGACCTCCTAAGGGTCGCAACACATACATACAAACGGCCACATTTGGCCTATCACAAATTATAATCAAATGCATAACAGTCGGTTAGAGATATTCCGAACGAAGAGTCGGGCTGGTCAACCTGTTCACCCCCGTCGCCTGCATTTGAACCCTCGCCTACATCCGCCGTATCCTCCGAGACCTGGATAGGATTCCACAGTTCTCGAATTCTCCCTTCGATCGGAGGTACAAAGGATTCGGCGTTGGCACATATTCTCATCGAGCCATCCATCGTGGCAAGTTCGCCGGAAAGAGAGAAGTCCTCACGCAGCATCTTGTTAAGAGTACCGACCGAACCACGGCACTCGCGAAAATCACCTACAAAGTCCTGAGCCTCTTTGTACGCTTCGAACTCGGTAGAAAAAATTTCGGCCCTTCGGTTCAGCTCGGCGGCAGCTCTTCTCCGTCCGCTCCTTTACGCACGAACGAGGGCTCGAGCCTGGACCTTGGCTTGCCGGCGATTTTGCTCCTCCACCTCCAACCGATACTTAGCAAATTCCCTTTCCGTTTCCTCCGCTTTGAAACGGGCCAGCCGGGCAGTGCGGAAACTCCCATCGATCGATGCATTCCAAACTCTCACGGCCTGTAAAGAAGCCGATGTCAAATAAAAAGAAAAGAGGAGTTACTCAAGTTTCAAAAACAAACCTCGTTGACCAAGCGAGCACCCTCCGCAGTCACCTTGTCCCTCTCCTCGTTGTCCAAAGACTCGTCACGGGAAAACGCCAGAGGGAGTTCGTCAAAAAAGTCACCCGGGGGAGGAACATCCCGATTCTCTGAGGTAAAGCCAGGATCATATCGCGGCGGCGCGCCATCTCCCGACGAAGTCTCGAAAGCGATCCCTTTATCCTTACGAGGTCTCCGCCTCTGCCTTAAAGGGGCAAAAACGTAGGATCTATCATTGACGCAGGGCCGCGTACCACCTCGCGATCGGTGAAGCGCGACCGCCCCTCGAATCTGGTCGAGAGTGAAGGAGTTCTAGGAACAAGGCCTCGACCTAAAGATGTCCCTCTTGACCGAAAGATCGGAAGGAATATGCGCGAGACACCTGTTCTCTAAAAAAAAAAACAAACGCACGTTCAGTACTCGCCTTTCGGATTCTAAGAGAGGGGTTGCGACAATCTTACCTCGCTGGTACAACCAGTCCGTCGGGAATAGGTGGAGAAAGCCTTCCTCGACAGACTCTCCATCTGTCCTCACAAAAAAGAAACGATCAACATGATCCTTGGCGTGCGAGGTAACTCCACGGATGACCGAAAAATTGGTCCTCGCCTTCATGGAGTATACTCCATTGATGCTTGTCGCCTTGGAGTTCCATAACCCTTCGAAATCGGCAGGGCTAAGGTCTATCCCTAACTCGTAACTCAAAATCACAACTCCAAGCCAGCTCTCCAAAGCTGACACGTTCAGCTGGCTGATTGCGATTCCGAAACGGTCGAGGGCCTGAACGATGATTCCAGGGATTGGGAACCACAGTCGGCATTGCGTCAAGAACGCCTCGTAACAAGTAAAGTAACCTTCCGGAGGATGCTCCGAACTCTCATTCCCACGGGGAATGCAAAACACGACTCCCTTCGGAACCTCATAAAACTCTCGAAGAATTCCGAGATATTCGGGGGATACTTCGCTCGGCGAATCAATTTCCTTACGCATCCTCAGAGGTCGCCGGGGAATCGGAATCACGGGAAGGGGAGCATCAGAACCAAAGACAGCATCGCAGTACGCGTTCCTGTTGATCTCTGAAACCTCGGGCTTCGGAACTTCTTCCTCGGCGTGAAAATTATCCGAAGACGAGTGAGATTGCCTCCTCGAGGATTTTGATCTTGAAGTCATTCTTTTCTTAAAAGTAGAGAGAGAATTTGCAAGAGAGAGATTAACTTGAGATTCTTGGGTGAAGTAAGAATGGTAAATGATTCATAAGTCTTTATAGGCAAAGATTTTACTATTCACCCCGACCTTCGACACGATTTCGTCCCCATACTTTCCTCGCGAACCATACCGCAAGCTAGGACCTACGAACCCTACGGCTCCTAGCTAGCTGGGGGGCTAACTGTTGGGGTCAAAATTGGGCAAGACGAAATCGATGTCCGAAAGTCTCGGAAAAAAATGAAAAATGTTAGAGCAACATCGAGAGACTAATTGTTAATCGAGAAACCTCGGGAAAATATTAAGTTCGAGATTAATCATCTCGAAATCAACTGCTAGAAACATTTTCTACACAAGGAAAAACCTACGGAAAACTAAAAACGCAAAAAACACGCACACGCCTAAGGAACCGAGCAGCCAACTCCGGACGTGGCCGTGGCCGCCGGGCGGCTAGCCCCGTGCTGGCCGTGGCCGCCGGCGGCTAGCACCCGTGCTGGCCGTGGCCGCCGGGCGGCTAGCCCCGTGCTGGCTTTGGCCGCCGGCGTCTAGCGCCCGTGCTGGCCGTGGCCGCCGGGCGACTAGCCCCGTGCTGGCCGTGGCCGCCGGCGGCTAGCGCTCGTGCTGGCCATGGCCGCCGGGCGGCTAGCCCCATGCTGGCCGTGGCCGCCGCCGGCTAGCGCCCGTGCTGGCCGTGGCCACCGGGCGGCTAGCCCCGTGCTGGCCGTGGCCGCCGGCGGCTAGCGCCCGTGCTGGCCGTGGTCGCCGGGCGGCTAGCCCCGTGCCGGCTCGGGTCATCGGACGGCTAGTCTTCGTGCGTAAGTTCTAGGCCTCCGGGTCGCCAGAAATCCGTGTTTTGCGACTTTCCGAGATCCCGCAAACAAAACTCCTTTTCCTGCTCCAAGATTCCAAAGAACCTGTAAAACGTCAACGGACAGGAAGACTTCGTATAAAACGGCGATGGTTATCTTAAAACACCATGTGCCTCAGCAATGGATCGAAGATCTTCCGAAAGACTCGATATCCAAGTAGGAGCATTCTTTCAAAGAAAATCGTAGAAAACAGCGGAAGACCAGAAGACGGCCCGAAAGGGACCAAACCCGATCGAACAACCCGTTTACGATTTTCTAAAAGAATAGATACGACGGTTTACAATTATCTTCACATGACAAGATAAATGTTAAACTTCCGAAAAGATAAATGTCAACTTTCCGAAAAGATAAATGTCAACTTTCCCGATAAACGCGAAAGCCGACGAAAATGGAAAAAGTCCAGCCCGCGGCGGACTCAGCCCATCAAGGATAGACCATCATATGGGAGTATATAAGCAAAGCTAGGAGCAGAGGAAGGGGGATCCGAAATCAGAAGAAAGAAACCACTCCAGAGCAACTTAGAACTTAGGCGCTTATTTCCTTTTTTAGCGAGCTGCGACTCAACTAGGTTAGATCTAGGTTTTGAGACTAGCGACGATCGACAGCTCTTGCGGCCGAGATCTCGACCTGTTGTCCAACGTTCTCCGCAGATTCGGAAATAAGATTCTTTCTTTTTACTCTCTTTATTTTACGCATTTATTCCCAAACTAGACTCGTATTAACTTTGTCGTGCGTGGCCCAGCAGATAGCCGGGATCTTCGGGGAAAACTAGATCAACTTAGTTTTCCTACGTTTTAACTTAACTAAAATCGACAGTGTGAATTTCGGTTCCCACACACTCAAATTCGTCGAAGGAAGTAGCTCAAATTCGTTTATAATTTTTACAATACGGAAATATAAAGACCTAAGAAATACAACAATATCACAATATTCTTCCAAAAATCCTAAATAAACAAATACTTCCACTCCCATAGCTCATAAATATATAATTCAAAGACGCAACTACACTCACGTTGACACTAATATCTATCACGTGTGGCTGATACAAATTTGATTCATTATCCGCGGGCCCCGTCCCGTTTGATACCCCGCAGGGCGGGTGCCGGTCGAGTGATTTGAAAAAAATTGTTCGCGGGTGCAGGTGCGGGTCGAGTGATTTTAATGCGGGGCGAGTGCGTGTGAGGGATTAAACTCACCTCCTGATTTTAGGTCAGGTTTATAGTTTAGGAAAAGATTAGGGAAAGATAATCGTGGGCTGAATCCCGTAAGAACTTGTTGAATGAACTTCGATTTGTATTAATGATTTTTGGTAAAAGAACGTTTACAAGAGATGATCTTTGATGAATACAAAGATTATAAGAATGTTACAATAATAAGGATGTTTTCAGAGTATCGAGTGGAATATGAGTTGAATATCTCCTCTTTCTTGATTTTCTTTCTCTTTAAATAGCCTCAGGTTCCGCTTGATCGTCGCCAACTGGTTTCCGAGATCTTCTCCGTTTATTGGGGGATCTGCAACAGCTTCCCTTTGACGGGGTCCTGCGCTCCTTCTGTTACGATATTAGCTTCCTCGTCACCGTGACCTCTTTGGTAAAAGCCCTTAGCTCTCAGCCTCCGGCTCCAGCTTAGCTCCTTTCACATATTGAATTCGTGATGGGCCTGTCGTGGCCTGTTATCGTCTTTTATTATTCGCTATTCAGCTATCGGGCCATATTCGGGCCCAACAGTTGCCCGCAGCTCTCGAGATTAGGATTCGTTATTCTCGGGAGCTAGACCTAGCCGCCCAACCTAGATTTTCTTGTTGAGATCATGATTACTAGCTATCTCAACCATGTATATTCCTATCTGATCGAACGGCTGTAAGTTCCCTTCGATTAAATCGACGGTTTAGATTAAGAGGAGTTTGAAATGTAGTTTCCGATTTTCGAGACATGATGGGATATAAAGCTGCGAGTATTAACTCCATGTCTCTCCACTTCCTCCACGCCTCCGACGGTTTCCAAGGTAACTTCTCCCTCTTCCTTTATTTTACTGCACGTTCTTTTTTTTTTTTTTTATATCTCTGTTTCGAATTCGATCTTCATCCCTAAGTTCTCTAGAGAATCCATTCTTGCTCATCTTAACCCGATTCTTCTCTTTTCACCTCTCTTCTCTTTTCCCCTTACTTACAATGAGTAAAAAAGAAAGCTCCGGCGCAATTCAAATCTCCACTTCCGGTGCTCGTCTTATGAAGGTCAAACAAGAAGCCGGAGAGAAGATGAAGGACGCCGGGAAGAAGAAAGTCAAAGACTCGATCGGGGCAAGAGTCAAGAGGATGAAGAAGAAAGGTGGCAAGAGTGCCTCCTCTGGTCCTCACTTTCCGTCGCTCTTAAAGAGCCAAGACGTCGCCAACCTTATCGTTCAAGCCCACGGCAAGAGTGACCTAGCTAGGGCTTGTAACGAGGACGAAACCCCTGAAACCGTTCCAGAGGGTTGGTTCTGTGTTCATGAGAAGTACATCGCTAAGTGTCATCTTAGGTTCCCTCTCCCCACCCTCTTGCTAGACCTCCTAGATCACTATCAACTAGCCCTTCCCCAACTTTGTCCCTAGGTTATCCGAGTGATAAACAGATTCATCACTTGGGCTAAGGAGGAAGGAGTTCTTGTGGGGTTGACCGAGTTGATGAGTCTCTTTTCGATAAAGGAGAGTACTTCCAATGATGGTGGAAGCGGTACCTACTACCTCCCCGGTTGCCCAGGACTAGGCGTCTTCAAGTTTATGGGCAGTGATGATGACTGGTGGAAGAAGTATTTTTATGTCAAGATTGACCCTTCGACGGTTCCTGTAGGCCGAGACCTCAGGACCTCTTGGTCTGACATCTCTGGTTAGGATTTTAGAGACATTTGCGTATTTATTTTGCTTATCGTGATGTTATAACTGCTTTTGATTCTTTTGCAGAGATTGAGGATCCTGTCAAGTTGTCCGGTAAAATTACCAGAGCTCTCCATAGAAAGCTGCAGCACAGCCCCAATAACTGGGCAGCTTATACTACCACGAGAGTCGGATCGGCCAGGTTCCCTGATCGATACAATTCATCTTTTCCTGATTCAGTAACGATTGCTGGTTTAGAAGGTAACCTTCCATTATTGATTTATGGTTTTTACTGTTTGAATTTGTCTTATGAGATTAACGATTCTCTTTATGATTCAGTCTCTGAAGGTGATTCAGTATTCGAAGTTTCGTCCGGAGCAAGTACTTCCGAGAAGACTCAGTCCCAGAAGATGCCCATTCAGCCCTCCTTCCGTTCCAGGGGTAGATCGACCAAGGCTGCCAGCTCCTCTAGGGGAAGCGATAAGAACCAAGGAGGATCCTTCCTTGACTCCGTAAAGGAAGCCCTTGACGAGGGAGGCTCTGCTCCTGCTAAAGGTGTTGGTTCTTCGGAGCCCAGAGTTCAGGAAGTTGGTCTTCCCTCCGAGGTTCCGATGACGGAAGCTGATCCTTAAATGGCGAGGGATCCCTCAGAACTTGAGCCTCCGAGGAGCAAGAGGTCCCGGACAGAACAAGTTGATAGACCCTCGAGGTCATCCTCCTCCTCTTCTAGAGTGGGAACCGTTGGCTGGAACTTTGCTCATTCGAAGCCTGGGTCAGTCTTAGATGACTCGTGGGGGTTTGGCTACGTTAATGAGGCATATGAAGAGAACCGGATGTGCTCTTCCCTCGATCGCCAACCTCTCCAACAAGGAGGAGTACGTTGACATTGCCCATCACATGGGTCAGGTATAAATTCTATTTCATCCTTTTAGCTTAGTTCTTTTTGGATGATGTTCACTAAATCATTGTTTTTGTAGCTGGATGGGGCTATCAACAGGGCTCAATTCAAGTTCAAGGACGCTGTGCACAATGCCCCCAGTGCTGAGGAATTAGCTCAGGTTACTGATCTTGTCAAGGCTACCAAGGCTGAGCTCAATCAGGCTCGGGCTCTGATCTCGGAACTCCAAGCTGAGGTTAAGAGACCTGGCTCCAAATGTGATGCTCAGCAAGGGACGATCGAGAGCCAGTTGATTGACCTCTAGGTGAAGAATAGGAAGATTGGGGATTTGGATGCTGCTCGGAAGATAGCCGAGTACCAAGTCCAAGAGCTGATTGCTTCATCCCAGAGCAGCCAGAAGAACAAAGAAGCTGAGGTCAGGCTAGCCGTCCGGAGAGGAAAGAGGGAGGTAGCTGATGCTTACAACAAAGTTCTGGTTGCTGTCAAGGAGAAGTTCTCCAAGAAGAAGGATGAAGTCGATCTCCTGGTTCATGCTCAAGAGATTCAAGCCAACACTGAGCTCCTGAAAGACATGCTAGATGGCGAAATTAAGAGTGCTGAAGACGAGTATGCTCGCTTGGTGGCTATGATGCCTGAGGCTGTTGCGGCGTATGAGAAGGCTCAGGTCTCGGACTTCTCGATCGGCAAGCTCCCTCTTCCTTAACTCTCTGAGAGCTCAGGTACTTTTGAGGTTAATATGTTTAATCTCTCCTTTTCTGGAGAGTTCGGTTCTAATTTGGGATTGGTAGGTTCTTACTCAGCCCCAGTCGAAGCCGCCCTTGGAGATGGCGACAAGGAGATGGAGGAAGAGGTTCCTGAGGAGGATGATCCGGTTGACAAGGGAGCTGAGAAGAGCTCAGGTGACAAGGAGGTTTAAGAGCCGAGGCTCTTTCATGTGTTTCTAGGATTTCAGCCCAATGGGCTTTCGTTTCTTTTATTTCTAAGACTTATAGCCTGAGGAGGCTTTTAAAACTTTGTTTCTGTTAAGGTCTTTTGAACCTTTGTCGGCCTGAGGAGGCCTTTAAACCTTTTATCTATCAAGACTTGGTTTTCAGTTTCGTTTTAAGTTTTTCGATTTGACTTAGTCATTTTTTTGGATGAACTCGAATTTGGTTAAGAGTTTCGATAGGGAATGTGCTTTGGTTACTAATTAAGAGGTTTAGTGAATCCTCCGAATTAGATCACTGATTTCATGATAAGTCTTGGAGACTTGGATCGTTTTTGGCCCCTTAAGAGGGGTTCCTGAAGTATCGAGGTTAGCTTAAGGTTTTTAGGAGCCTGAGTTTAACTCGGGTACCTTAGGTGGGGGTTCTTGGGAACCTGAATTTGTTTACGGGATTTTAAGACCCCCCGGAACTTGCTTAGGATTTTAAGATCTTTCGAAATTTGATAAGGGTTTTAAGACCTTTGTATTTTTGTTGAGGATTTCGAGATTCTAGGTTTAGGTCCGAGGTGACCTGACCTTGTTCGAAGGATTTTAAGACCTTGATGATTTCTAAGGGTTTTAAGACCTTAGGTTGAGGTCAATGGAGACCTGACTTTGTTTGAAGGATTTTAAGACCTTTAGTGGTTTCTAAGGATTTTTAAGACCTTAGGTTGGTTTATCAAATTTGATTTCGTTTTGAAGGATTTCAAGACCTTCAAGATTATTAAGGATTTTAAGACCTTAGGTTCAGGTTCATGGAGACCTGAGCTGATCCGAAGGGTTTTGGGACCTTAGGTCCGTGTTTGTAGGGACCTGTGTTGTTAAAGAATTGAGACATCAAGGATAATTGCTTTATTGATAATTGGATACTTGGTATCATAATAGTCATACAATTGCTGTATTATAATGGTTACACACTTGCTGCTTGAGCTATGTGATTTTAATCAGACATGTGCCCCCCTTGGTTGTGGTGCACAAAGTGTTGAAATGAGGTTGGGGCTGCACTCATAAAACGGAGTTGCCTACGTACCCAGTCAAGGGATCAAGCCTAACGTAGTTCAGGAATTTTAGGTACCTAATGATAGTATCTCTTAAGATTCGTGGCGTTCCACGATCTGATTTCAGGTACCCCGGTTCGCACCTTTCGGAGCTTGTAAACGCCAGGTCGTACCACATGGATGATCTGATAGGGACCTTCCCAGTTGGTTCCTAACTTTCCAGCATCTGGTTCCTTGGTTCCTTCGAAAACTTTCCTAAGTACTAGGTCACCTACAGCGAACTGTCGGAGCCTGACTTTGGAGTTGTACTGTCGTGCCATTGCTTGCTGATAGTTTTGAATGCGAATCAGGGCTCGGTCCCGTCTTTCCTCGATTAGATCGAGGCTGTCCATTAGGAGCTGATCATTAGCTGCGGGGTCGGATGTACAGAGCTCCCGGCGGAGGCTACCAGCAATGGTTTCGGCTGGGACGACAGCTTCCATCCCGTAGGCTAAGGAGAAAGGAGTTTCTTCTGTAGCCTTTCGTGGGGTGGTTCGACATGCCCAAAGTACTTCAGGTAACTTTTCTGACCAGAGTTCTTTCTGGGTTCCGAGGCGTTTCTTGAGGTTTGCTAATACTGATTTATTAGCAGCCTCCGCCTGGCCGTTTCCTTGAGGTCGTCGAGGTGTTGAGAAGGTCAGGCGAATATTCCATTTGTCACAAAATATTTTGAAGTCGTGGGATATGAACTGTCCTCCATTGTCGGTTAAGATTTCATATGGGACGCCGTGTCTACACACGATTTCTTTCCACACGAATCGTTCGACCTCGACTCTGGTTACCTGTTAGAAAGCTTCAGCCTCTATCCATTTCGTGAAGTAGTCTGTTAGGACTAAGAGGAAGCATAGCTTCTTCTTTCCACTTCCTGATGCTACTAGTGGTCCTACGATGTCCATGGACCACCTCATAAATGGGTAAGGGGAGGATATGTTGGATAGCTTTTCCGCAGGTTGGTGTATAATCGGTGCATGCCTCTGGCACTTGTCGCATGAGGAGGAGTAGACCTCACAGTCTGCAATAATGGTGGGCCAGAAATAGCCCTGTCTTTTGATTCTGATGGCCAGAGCTCTTCCTCCAGAGTGGTTCCCGCAGGAGCCGTCGTGCATTTCCTTCATGAGTCTCATAGCAACGAGGCCATGGACAAATTTTAGGTAAGGTTCGGAAACGCTTCGTTTGTGGAGGACAGACTCGATTATGCAGTATCTCGCGCTTAATGCTTTGAGCTTCCGAGCCTCCCATTTATTGGGTGGAGTCTTTCCTTCCACGATATATTGCGTGATTGGAATTCTCCAATCCTCTCTCCCTACAACTTTGTTATGAAGAGACGAGGGAGGTTCCTGTTCGGGACCTGGTGTCGTGGTGCCCCCGAAGGTATTCGAGGGATTAGGCTCCAGGGAGTCTGAGTTCCGAGGAATACCTCCAATTTCTTCATTATTTCCGGGGTCTGGATGGTGCCCCCAGATGAATTTTTGAGAGCTGAACGGCTTCTGGTTTTAACTCTGCAGACGAGTGGGTCTGAGTTGGTGCCCCCGGAGGTATTCGTGAGATTAGGCTCCAAGGAGTCTGAATTTCGGAGAATACCTTCCGTGTTTTGGATTGTGTTCCCGGAGGTATGCTTTTTAGAGCTAAGTATTCTGGCTTTTGGGAACCAGAATGTTGTGAGAACTTGGGTAGCTACCGTTTCAGGACAGGTACCTTCGGGTTGCTCTTTTAGCTTGCTGTCTATCTCAGCTTTAGTAACTATGTCGATGCTTGGTTTTTCGATTCCTTCTACGGGTATGATCCGTTTTACGAGGGGGTCCGATGTGGAGGCCAAAGCAGCCAACGCATCTACTGAGGAGTTCTCTCCTCGTGGGATCCTTGTTAGCTCGAATTTGTCGAACTGCCTAGTGAGGTTCTGGACGACTTCGAGATATGCCCCCATTATTTCGTCCCTCGTTTCATATTCTCCGTGAAACTGGCTAGCTACTAGCTGTTAATCACTATAAGCGTTTAGCTCTCGAATTCCGAGGCTTAGGGCGAGTTTCAACCCTGCGATTAGTGCTTCATATTCAGCTTCGTTGTTTGAGACGTTGAATCCGAGCCTATATGACTGCTCAATGGTTTCTCATGCTGAAGAAGTCAGCCTTAGACCGACACCGGAGCCCTATTTTGATGAGGCTCCGTCGACATACAGGCTCCACTTTGGAGATTCCATTTCAGAGTCTAATTGCTCGGATGCTAGCTCAATGACAAAGTCGGCAAGGACCTGAGCCTTCGCTGCTGCTCGAGGTCTATACTCGATGTCGTATTCACTGAGCTCTATGGCCCATTTAGCCAATCTCCCTGACTGGCTAGGGCTGTGCAATATCATTCGTAATGGTTGTGAGATAATTACGACGATTGAGTGCGATTGGAAGTAAGGTCGTAATTTTCTGGCAGCTGTTACGACTGCTAGCGCTAATTTTTCCATTGCAGGGTACCTTGTTTCGGCGTCTATTAAACTCTTGCTGGTGTAATAGACAGGCATTTGTTCGTTTTGTTCTTCTCGAACTAGGACACCGCTAACTGCAGTAGTCGATACGGCGAGGTACATGTACAGTGGCTCTCCTACTACAGGTTTGGATTGGATCGGAGGTTCAGATAGGTAAGCTTTCAATTGTTTGAAAGCTTCCTCACATTTCTCGTCCCATAAAAACTTCTTATTATTTCTTAGAAGTTTGTAGAATGGGAGGCACTTGTCGGTGGACTTGGATATGAATCGGTTCAATGCTGCGATTCGTCCGGTCAATCTCTGTACCTCTCTGGTTGTCTTAGGTGACGGCATTTCTAGGAAGGTTGCTATCTGCTGCGGGTTGGCTTCAATGCCTCTTTCGGTTACGAGGTAGCCTAGGAACTCGCCTGAGGGTATCCCGATGGTACATTTAGTGGGATTGAGCTTCATATCGTATTTATTGAGGATATCGAAGCATTCCCTTAAGTGGGAGATGTGGTCTTCTCCTGCTGAGGATTTGACTAGCATATCGTCAATATAGACCTCCATGGTTTTTCCGAGTTGCCCAGCAAACATCTTATTTACTAGCCTCTAATAGGTAGCTCCTGCGTTCTTTAATCCGAATGGCATAACCTTGTAACAATAGGTTCCTCGTTTGGTTATGAATGCAGTTTTCTCCTGATCCTCAGGATCCATCATAATTTGGTTGTATCCTGAGAAGGCATCCATGAAGGATAGGAGTCGATGGCCAGCTGTTGCTTCAACCAGGTGGTCGATGTGAGGTAACGGGAAGCTGTCTTTAGGACAAACCTTGTTTGGGTCGGTGAAGTCTACACAGATTCTCCATTTCCCGTTTTTCTTCTTTACAACTACCGGGTTAGCTAACAAGTCAGGGTAGTGTACCTCTCGAATGGACCCAGCTTTCGTAAGTCGGTCAACTTCGTCGTTCACAGCTTGAGCCTTTTCGAGACCTAGCTTGCGACACTTTTGTTTGATTGGTTTGAAAGTGGGGTCTACTTTTAGTTTATGGGTGGTGATGTTCAGATCTATGCCTTTCATGTCATTGGTGGACCATGCAAAGGTTTTGACGTTGCTTTTCAGGAAGTCAATGAGCTCCCTTTTTGCCTCTAGAGGTAGCTCAGATCCGATGCTCACCTGTCTTTCAGAATTTGAGTCGTCAATGCAAACTTTTTCGGTGAGGTTCTTAGGGGGACCTCGAATATTTTGTTGCATTTCGCGACCCTTCTAGATCTGTAATTTCTATTGGGGGGATTTTTTGAGGATTTCGAATCCTCCCAAGTAGCAGATCCTGGATATCTTCTGGCTACCGTGTACGGTAGTTATCCCTTCAGGTGTCGGGAATTTCACACATTGATGATAAGTCGAGGCTACTGCCTTCATCTTGTGAATCCAGGGTCTTCCCAAGATCGCATGGAACGGGGAAGGTCTGTCGATGACTACTAAGTTGGTCATTTTCATTATTCCGCCAGCTATGATTGGGAGTTTGATAGTCCCCAATGAGGTAGTTGTTTCTCCGGAGAAGCCTACGAGGTTAGCTTTTTGGCCAATAATTTTGTAGTCGTCTATTTCCATCCCTTTTAGGGTCTTGTAGAAGATAAGGTCAACAGAGCTTCCTGTGTCTATCATGAGTTTAGGGACCTCGTATCCTGCGATGTTCAGGGTGACAATCAGTGCATCATCGTGAGGTCTGTCAAGGTTTGAGGTCTCGCTTTCCCAGAAAGAAATCTTAGTATTGGACTCGGGGTTAGGAGGCTTAGGTCCAGTGTTAGACACAGCCTTCCGTATGTGATTCTTAATGGAGTTGACGGAGTCTTGACATATATCTGATCCTCCAAGGATACAGTCCACCCTCGAGTCGGGGCTCGATTGAGGGGACGGTTTGCTCAAGAGAGCTTCGACTTGTAAACTTTTTCCTTGGGGGAATTTTCCCAGAATCATCTCGACTCTTTTCTTGGGAGCTGGAGGTGGCGAATCGGTCTCCTTCTCAGGTGATCTCTCGCGCTTTGGAGAGGTGTCTCTGGGACCTCTTTTCTGATAAGGTGGTGGCTTTTTAAGGTCTACTCCCTTTATTTCTCCGGCTGCGAATTTAGCTGCCAGTTGTCGTTGGAGGTCCCAACATTCCTCAGTTGAGTGCCCTTCTCGATCATGATACGAGCAGTGTTTGTTTTAATCAAAGCCCTTTGACCAGGGAGTTTTGTTTGCTGCGGCGACAGGTTTCTCTTCCTTGTCTTCCTCGATTGCATAGGAATGTTCTCCCTGAGTTTGGTTGTTTCGGAGGTTCCCCCTTTTATGAGGTCCCTTTGCCTCAGAGGATTCACCTTTCGAGTGATTCTAAGGTTTCTTGTGTAGTTTATCTAGTGCAGCTGTTTCCTCCTTCAGAGTAATGTATCTGGTGGCTTTATGAAGAGCATCATCGATAGTTGGAGGAGTATTGAGTGTTAGTTCCGACCAGAACTTTGATTTATAGAACAGACCTCTCCTAAGAGCCTTGATGGCGACTAGGTCGTTCGGATTCGAGAGCTTAGTTCTTACTGCCCTGAATTTTTCGATGTAGACTCGTAGTGAGTCCCCCATTCCTTGCCTGACCTTCCAAAGGTCGGCCTCAGAGGCTTGCTTCAGGATATGGGCCGAGTACTGCTTCATGAAGGCACTAGTTAACTGGTCGAAACTATCTATCGAGGCTGGTTTGAGACCAGAGAACCATTCAAGGGCTGTTCCGACCAAGTTTTCGGCGAATGTCCTGCAGTAACCTGCTTCACATTCTTCCTGTGTAAAATGGGCTTTCACGATAGCCAATCGGAAAGCTCTCAAATAGGCCTTTGGGTCAGAGGTCCCATCATACTCGGGAATTCTGATTTTTCAGGTATCTCTTATGTAGGAGCTGGCAATTCTGTCAGTGAATGGAGTTCCACGGGTTTCTTCGATCAAGCTATCGATTTCGGGAGCTGAGCTCGTAGCTTTATGGACTTGAGCTCGCAATTTTTAGAGAGCTGCGTGAGTTCGTTCCATATACCTACGGATAGCTTCAGGTCCCTCTAAGGGAAGGACATTTGGGTCGTTATTAGGTACCCGACGGGCAGGTTCCTGACGGAATCGTGTTGGCTCATCCTCCCATGCAGTTGGTGGGCTAAGTCGCTCACCAGCTCTTGGGTTATCGGAGTCTATCCTTTGATACCCGTCCCCATTCGGGGTTGAGCTTCTGGTTTGATAAACCGAAGCTGATGTTCTGCCCCCAGATGGAAAGGATACTCCTGCTCCGGACTTAAAATCAGGCGGCAGAGGAGGTAAGCGGGTGCTCCGGTCAGCGACCTGACTAGGTGTGGAACTTGTTGTCGCTACGTTATTTCCCATAGCACTGGTGATAGGTGAGTTAAACACGGGAGCTGTCCCAGTATGAGGTGTCTGGAAAGCAGATCCTCGTCCTTCCGGAGCAGTGCTATCAGGAGAAAAATCTAAACGTCCTCGGGGGAATGAGGGATCGGTCAATCGATCTCGGAAGGTGACCCCCGGAGCTTGACGTTGTGGTGGTTGGGTTGTTGTGTTTAGAGATCTAGTTATCTCTTCGAATCGTTGCTGACGAGCAGCTAGTTGATGCATCGTACGCTCACTTTCCTGAGCTTTGTCCACTAATTGCATCATCATCTGACGAATCTCAGAGAGCTGAGCCTCCGTTTGATTCGGAGTGGCTTGCTGCTGAGGATTCTCGGTGACTGGAAGCCCGGGGGCGGTTCCACTTGATGATCTCGGGTTAGTAGCTCCGGTTGCGGGCTGGCTCGTTCGAGCGCTAGCCGGAGGCTGTTGCCCAGATCGGTGGTCGCCACGTCGAGGCTCCGTGGTTACGAGACTAGAGCCTCCATCGTTCGGTGAGCCATCGCTCTGAATCGGGAGGTTAAGGTCAGACGGATTTGTTGTCTGATCGGTAGGATTCATCCTCAAGTTAGGGTAAGGGATTCGATTGTTTCTTCCCCACATACGGCGCCAATTGTGAGGGATTAAACTCACCTCCTGATTTTAGGTCAGGTTTATAGTTTAGGAAAAGATTAGAGAAAGATAATCGTGGGCTGAATCCCGTAAGAACTTGTTGAATGAACTTCGATTTGTATTAATGATTTTTGGTAAAAGAACGTTTACAAGAGATGATCTTTGATGAATACAAAGATTATAAGAATGTTACAATAATAAGGATGTTTTCAGAGTATCGAGTGGAATATGAGTTGAATATCTCCTCTTTCTTGATTTGCTTTCTCTTTAAATAGCCTCAGGTTCCGCTTGATCGTCGCCAACTGGTTCCCGAGATCTTCTCAGTTTATTGGGGGATCTGCAACAGCTTCCCTTTGACCGGGTCCTGCGCTCCTTCTGTTACGATGTGAGCTTACTCGTCACCGTGACCTCTTTGGTAAAAGTCCTTAGCTCTCAGCCTTCGACTCCAGCTTAGCTCCTTTCACATATTGAATTCGTGATGGGCCTGTCGTGGCCTGTTATCGTCTTTTATTATTCGCTATTCAGCTATCGGGCCATATTCGGGCCCAACAGTGCGGGTCGACCGAATTTAAACTGCGGATACCCGCCAACCCGCAAAATTAATTTTTTTTTAAATATGAATTTTTAATAAAAATATATTTTTTATAAAAGAATAATAAAATTACGAATATTTTTAAAAAATTAATTAAAATATATTATTTATACTGTTTTAAAAAAATTTAAAAATTTTTTTTTTTTTTTTTATATTACCCGTTTTTTTTTTTTTTTATATTACCCACCGGTCCCGCGGGTTACCCGCTAATTTATACGGGACGGAGCGGGTCTTACATTTTCTATATGCGGGTCAAGCGGGTCAAATTTTTGAATCGAAAAATGATTCGAACCGCAGCGGGGCAGGGCGGGTCGGAGGCGGTCGACCCACAAACCCAGCACTAGCCACACGTCTATAACTTGGACTTCAATGGCATCTTAACACAAACAGTCAAAATTTAATAGCAAACTCAAAAGCAAAAGCAAGGACTATGTTTTTTTAAATCTCAATCAGACATTCAACGCATCAACAAATAAATCAAATCACAAGCTTATGTATCTCAACTAACCAAATAGATTTAACATCACTGTGCAGGATCAGATGAAAAAGAGACCTTTATGGAGGACCTGCAAAAATGAATTTAGTTAATGAAAAACATCTGTAAAACCTGAACATATAAACCCTTGTTATGGCCGGAGAGCACTCATCTTTTTAAATTTGGGGATTCTCTTTACAAATGGGAATATTTGTTTACAAATACAATTAGACAGGAAAAACCAGAAATTGAATATACGTTGATGAAATCACGGGAAAGCAAAAAGAGAAGAAGGAAATTAAGGGATTCTAGAAAAGGAAACATACCTATTTATACTAATAGATAGACTGCCCTGACTCGCATTAAAATCCCGATCGTGGTTGATGGATTAAAGGAAGAGTTTAACGCGATGTATTAGTAATCGGGAGGAGATTCTGAACACCGGCTTCACGATGGCAATCTCCGGTGATGGCTGAAAAAGAAGAGAGGGATATACCCAAAATCGGATGCTGCGCAGTTACAATGTTCACGATTCCCCTCAGAGTAACATTAGGCCCAAACCCTCAATAAAGCCCACATCTTCTGGAAAGTTACGTGAATGAAACAGTGCGGATTAATTTAGGTGACAGGTGTCGTGCTGTGCAGAATTTGTGACGTGTAATCCGACGTGGAGGGCTCCAGGAGTGAGGAAACTCATCTTTATATAAATAGATGTATAAGTCCAAAAATCCTAGTTCTGATTGATGCTGCTAAAGTTGGGGTGCAGAGTAATCGATTTCTAGGGTTTAAGAGTCTCTTTTATAGGTTTATGTATTCGAAAATCAGGTTAGATCTTTCCATATCCTGAAAAACTGAAAAATCTCCCTTTATTTTAAATTTTCCATTTTTACACTTAGACAGAAAAAATACTAACCCGAAAACTGAAAATCGTCTAAACAGAAGAAAACAGATCGGCTTCCTACTCTAAGAAGGAAGATTAACTTCATGGATTAACTATCTCTGAAACCTTGGTTAACTATTTACATATAGTTAATTTAAAATTCTATCTAAACTGTAATTAAAAATAAAATAAAATTGATCCTCAAATTTTATAGAATGTGAGTCTCTAGTTTACCAATTTCTTATAAAATTTGTGGCATGCTTACCAAATTTCTTAGCCAGAGAAAATTAAGTGCTGCTTATACCTAGCTGCCTAAAACTATGTTTGATTTTAAAATAATCGTACTTCTTTTAGAGGCTAAAATCTTGAAAGACAAGCATGAAAGATTTGTCTAACTACCCACGCAGGAAACATATACCCCTACGGAGTAGATTAGTTACTATTCTAGAAAGCATCATAAGTTACCCGTACCGCTGACCGAAATATATTGTGTATGCATGTAAATAAATATTATCAAATTCGTTATATAATAAATCAACTTATTTACTTTATAGTAAGAGTTGATAATCTGATAATACATTAGGAAGCCCTAGCCGCTCTCTGGCCCTTCTCCATGGCGATTTGCAGACTCCCGTACGCCTGAACCAGAGCCAGCAACACAACGGCTACAGCACCAGCATTCTCATCGCAAGGGAGACTTCCAAACACTCGTTGTGAGTCATCGTTTCTCTGGCTACCGGACGGCTCTCATCGCTGCGTTTAGCTCAAGTGACGACCCTAATCATGGCTTGATCTGTCGTGCAGAACCTTAGATTAAAGTTTCCTTTGAAACTTTGATCTTCACCTAATCAATACGTCCTTTGACGTTTAATTATCCTCTGCAGTCTCGAATTTCCCGTCTTGATCTTCCCGTCTCGATCTTCCCTTCTCTCTCTGATGTGCTCCGCTCTGCAACAACCGCTCCCGATGGCGCGTTCATCCGATCAACAACTGCAAGGGAGAATCATTAGTAGTGCTCATCGGATCACTACACTACTTGTGACTATCCCTCAGTTCAAGTTCTATGGGATTCTTGATACTGCTGAAATTACCCTATAGAGTTTACTCTCTCAAATAAGAGGTTCAGCTGTAGTACTTAGGGATCGAATCACGAGGAGTTAGAGAACCAATTAAATCTAATCAATTAATCAATCCTAGGTGAAGTTGGTTTTGAAATGTAAATGAAAATTCCTAAAATGAGCAAGTTAGTTGCTCTAACTAACAATATGATTGTTGTTTTAAATGATAATAAAGAGTGCTAGACTTAGGGCTTTTATTCAGGAATGGAGATTATAATATCTATAAATGCCTAACAAGTTGTTTGCATGATACTAAAGAACTCAGCTGCTTAACTCTCAGTGATGTCTCACTGGTTAAATAATCAAGATCTCTGTCCTCAAATGTCGTTTGTTGACCAGAAAAAAGTCGATTGATATCCTTTAGAGATATCGAGCGATACACCTTTCGCAGCGCTGATCGATTCACCTGTCGGGATATCGATCGAAGGCTTCTAGATAATGAACACTAGGTCTCAAGGAGGGCGGTTAGCTCTTCTCCAAGGAGACAACTAGTTCAAACAGATAATTCAAGATATCAAGGATCCTAGTGATCTATGTTCTAGTTAGCTATTCTAGAACAAGCTTAGGGTGCAATCTATTTGATGAATATCACAACTTAGCAATTATAGTTTGGGGCTAATCTCACAAACCTATTTAAACCCTAGATCTAACAAGTAGACTACTCAGACATAGCTAAGCAATTCATAATATAAGATAGACAAAAGAATTGCATAGAGAGGGAATAGAAAACAAAAGGAGTTCAATCACAAATCTCTCAATGATCTCTCCAATCTCTCAAAACATATAAAAATCTAGTCTTTCTCTCACACTCTCTGCTTTGACTTTCAAGACTTGCTTTTCATAGACTTTTTCAAAGCTTGCCGTCAAAAACACTTAGCAGGAATATTTAAGCATTTCCATTAGGTTAAAAACTCGTCAGGGGCAATCTCGTTATTTGGTGAAGTCTTGGTGAAGTAGTCGGCTAAACCATTTCGTCCTCGATATCGATCGACAACACTAGATGTGTATCGATCGATTATAATCTTCTAGTACGCAGATCTTCTCAGCTACATCGATCGACAACTCTGGATGAGTATTGTTGGACCCAATTTTTGATATAGGCTAAATGAGCTATATTTAAAATGGGTAAAAGGATAAAACCCATAGCGACGTCAACGAAGTGGAAAAGGAGGTCGCCGAAGTCGAGAAGGTCGCAGAAGCAGTTACAAGAATAGTGGAGTCGAGCCTATAAAGGAGAGATGATATCAATGCTAAAGACACAGCGAAAATCCTAGAGAGAGAGCACACCACACATTTTCATCTTTCTTACTT
This sequence comes from Raphanus raphanistrum subsp. raphanistrum, assembly GCA_019706035.1. NCBI lineage: Eukaryota > Viridiplantae > Streptophyta > Magnoliopsida > Brassicales > Brassicaceae > Raphanus > Raphanus raphanistrum. The sequence continues at coordinate 12,933,021 of CM033985.1, forward strand.
TGTTTTAGATCTTATTCCAGATCGACCTCCTTGTTATAGTTGATCTCTTAGCTATTCTTTGTACTCGACCTCTTAATCAATAAAAGTCCATTTTTGTCTACTGAATTCCGATTACATCGTTGTGTTCTAAAGATATCGTTGCCTATATCTTTTGTCACTTCCCTAGTTTACTTACAAACACTACAAAATACTTGAGTGTAGATTTTAGGTTCTACATTTTGGCGCCGACTGTGGGGAAGATAAACGAAAAACATCCTTGCTAAGAACCCGATCTAGGATTTCTAAGCACGATTATGGATCCAAGTCAATCTGGAGTCCCTCAACAGAGATCCGACAACGCCGATCCAATCGGAGTCGACCAAGGAGTCAATCTACCTATCGGAGCAGCTAACATGAGCGGGGTCAACGATCCAACCCAGATCCCGCAAGCTCCACCAGCTGGGGTCACAGCCTCTGACAGATCCGGATCCCGAGTCTGGAGTCGAACTGGGGATAGATCCCCAATAGACAGTCCGCTAACCCGAACTCAACCAATAACACCGATTTCTCCCATACAAATAACCCAAGCAAGGTAAGAAGTCGCGGAGCTTCGGGGCATGGTACGAGCTCTCCTAGACAAAGCCCAGGAGCAGGAGATCGCTCATCAAGCAATTACCACCAGGTTAGAACAAACTGAAAGGGAGTTCGCCGAGCATCGAGCTAGCATTCAGGACGGGTTCAGATCCCAAACGAATCTGTTGCCTCGAGCACCAAACGGCGGAGCCTTCGGGACCCCTGGTTATTCCAGTGCTCGATCGGGACATTACGCCGGAGATAACTCGCTTAACAATCCGTATACTAGTCCGATTCCCAGGAGCCTAAGTTTTAATGGAATTGGAGAAAACCCAACACGAACCCAAGGCTCCCCGATCACACCTCTCCGGACCAACGGCGTCACCGGAAGAGCCTACGGAGTTCGATTCGAGACCCCGCCTTCCGACCAACGAGCTTCTGGAGTCCATCAAACAACGACGGGAGATTTCGAGATCCCTGACACAGGTCTCGAACAGGGTAGACGAAACGAAGTGCCACCCTTTTCCCCAACCGCCGTTGGAACTCCGCGAAGGGATGCCTGAGGACCGATGGAGGAAACGGGAACTTCCAGGAATACAACGATAGAAACGATGCCGAACTCAAACGACTACAAGCTATTATGCATATGGCAACAAGCGCAGCCCCAGATATCGACCTCGCTATAGAGGAAACCCGAAGAACCCCCTTCACAGAAAGAATCTCGGAGATGAAGCTAAGCACCATCGGGAAGATAAAATTCCCCGAGTACTCTGGAAACTCAGACCCTAAAGCTCACATCCGAGCCTTTCAACGATGACGAAAAAGAGGCAGGGTACTGTCGTTTCTTTGCAGAGAACCTCGCGGGCTCCGCCCTAGAATGGTTCGCCGGCCTGGAAGAAAATTCGATTAATAACTTCACACAACTAGTGTCGGCGTTCCTAAAGCAATACTTGGTGTTCATAGAAACCAGAACTACCGAAGCCGATCTATGGAACCTCAAACAAGCACCCTTCGAGCCTACATAAACAAATTTAGGGAAATCAAAGCCAAAATCGCAAACCTAAACGATGGAGTGGCTCTCGCCGCCTTGAAAAATGGTGTGTGGTTCTCTTCTAAATTCAAAGAAGAAATGTCGGTCAGGGCCCCGGTGTCACTAGACGACGCGCTGCATCGAGAGTCATTCTTTGCGGCGTACGAAGAGGACGTAGCTAACTTAAAAGAACAATTCTTGGCAAGCAAAAACGCCGCCAGCAAAAAGACTTCGACAACTAAAGAAGCACCAACCAAAGGTCAACATTCTTACGCAATAGACAACTCCACGAAAAATAAGTCATCGACTTTCGATCCAAACAAGCATTGCGACTTCCACAAACGAAAAGGACATTCCACTGAGGAATGCCGCTCTGCTTTACGCGAAAAGGAGAGAAGGGAGGAAGAAGAAAACTCCCAAGAGGACGAACTCCCTTCGACTCCAAAAAGCGACAGAAAACCGAAAACGTCCTCCCACAAAAGGTCTCGGGAAGTAGAGGCCGAGTCACCAAGCTCGCCACCGCCCGCTCCTAAAACGCGGGTCGACATGATCTTGCTAAGCACCAACAGGCGAGATCGATACGACGTCCAAAGCACGACAGCGACCTTGACGCAAGGGAACATAACAATCACCATACAAATCTCCGGACTCCACGAAGAGTTCGAGCTTGTACCGAAAAAACAACCGATCAAGCCAAAACTAGCTGACAGAGTTACAAAACTCAGAAAGCACTTAGAGGAAATGAGGCCATACGAACTCAGAAGCCGAAATAAAAACAACATGCAGCAGTCCAGCTACAAGCTGTCTGGGGGGAAAAGGCAGTACCAGTCCGCATGGAGAAAGAAATGGCTCCCCCCCATTATAAACAGTCAGATCATACGACATATTGATTTTATCTATGGAGGATCAAAATTTTGCAACTCCGTCAACTCAATTAAAGCTCACCAGCGGAGAGCCGAAAGACCTCTGAGAATCTAAGAATCTCTTTCCGGCCCTGACCACGAAATTACATTTGACGAGAACGAAACCGCAGGTCTTGATCAACCACACGACGACGCCCTCGTTTTACGACTCGATGTCAGAGGATGTGAGCTCTCACGGATTATGATCGATACCGGAAGTTCAGCCGACGTCCTATTCTACGATGCCTTCAAACAAATGGGGTTTACCAAAACTCTCCTTAAACAAGAACCAACTCCTCTCATCGGATTCGCAGGAGAAACAACTTACTCCCTAGGATCTATCGAGCTCGCAGTCACCGCCGGAGATGTTAGGAAAATCGTGGAGTTCATCGTAATAGACCGACCGGCACCGTTCAATGCTATCTTAGGAAGACCCTGGCTATACAGTATGAAAGCAGTACCATCGACTTACCACCAATGCTTGAAATTCCCAACCCCGAAAGGCATCGAAACCATTCGCGGAAGTCAGAGAAGCTCTCGGACATGCTACCTCGCGAGCTTCAAAGATATCGAACCACACCCTTAAGCCTAAACAGAGATCCCGACAAAGACCGTACGAACACTCGTACACGATCAAAAGCCAAAACGACCCTTAACTAAGGGGAAACAATTGAATTACGTTAAGACTTGATCCCTTCCTAAGGGTACGTAGGCAGCTCGCGACACGAGTTCAGTCACCTCCCAACATTAAAAACAAGAGGAGAGCATTCCGCAGCAACAAGCGACCTATCCAAGTCAAAGACCCCATTACACAGACTTTCTTTTAACAAGAACTCAATTGTAATAAAATTAACAGTTCAAAAATTTATCAAAAAGCAATATTTCTGAGATTTACCGTATTCGAAACACAAGTTTTACCACCATATAATTCTCTTGCTCACTAAATGACTAAATGTAAACTCGAGGCCCTGATTAAGACTCTGAGCACATTTCAGTCCTGCTGGAATAAAAACCCCAATCTACGCCGACAAGGCATCGACAGAGTATCAACTCTCTTCGATCAAAAGTTCAAAAGAAAAATCGGAACTCTATCCTTCGAAAGAAAATACGAAACGTTCAAACTCATTCCTTTTATTAAATTCAATAACAAATAATAAAAAAAATCAACACATGGAAAATAATCGATGAAGAGCAGCTTCCTACAAACTACTCTCTGACGTCGAAATATCCATCTCCAAAGCATCCATCCATTTGCTTCGCCCCATCACCATCAAAGGCCCCTTTGGCGAAGTAATCTCCCAAGTCATGGGGAAGATCCAGCCCTTCGGTCATCACAGACACATCGAACTCTCCGAGCTGGACCTCTTCTCTCCAGAACGCTCCGCATCACCCGAAACCAATAGATTCTTGCCCATTATCTCCTTCAGAAGATCTATCCTCACGACAACCTCCCCAAGCTGGAGCTCGTCAGCAACCTTGGACCGTTCGCCTTCCCATTTCTCCTTCAGAGACTTCAGAACGCTCCGATAATCATCAGCCAAGCCTTTCTTGGCCTCGCGAATCGAACTTCAGAGAGCATCGGCATGCTCCGAAGCATTTGACTCTAGGTGCGACTCGAGCAAATAAACTCGTTCAAGAGTGGACTTCCTCTCGTTCGCGCTCGGTCATGTTCCGAAGAGAAGGAAGTGGGCAACCAACAGGCTTAAAATGCCTCACCAGATGAGCCACGCTATCCGGATCCTTCGTAATCGGACAGTCCTTGGAGTGCGTAAATTGCCAATGAAACGGCTTCGCGACCCCATCACCAAGAGAACTCTGGTGATGATCAGAACCATTCGTCTTCGCCTTCTTGGAGGGACATTCACGACCCTCCGAGCCAGTAGGACTACTCGACTTCACACGAATAGCTGAATCCTTGCCACCAGATTCCTTGCCTTCCTGTCTAGAAGGAACCTGGGGAATTCAGGTTTCTTCACGAAGGACCTCAGTAAGAGCCTCGCTGACATCACCGGATCGAATCCTCTCCACACCGACGCTGCCAACTCGATTTCTCGACTTATCGGCCTCACGGGGATTCGATCTTCTTGTTGACATAATCGTTCAATTTGAAGAGAGAATAGGGATTTCGCAGGTTGCTCGGATCAAACCTGAGTAAGAAACCTCGAGGTCTTATAAAGAACGAAGTGCAACAAGTATCCTAACCTAAAGATTTTAATAAATCTGAAACACCAAAATATTCTTATCGAAATAAAAACAGATAATATCCTAACAATTCAAATTTGAACCCACAAAATCCCGGGAAAAATAAGGATATCCGCGATGACATAGTTATCCAACAAAAAAGCAAAATCAAAAGAAAAAGAAAATTAAGGGTCAGCGTCGCCTCCCACGTTTGACGGCCCCCCAAGGTCCAACTCCTCCGGCACTTGCGGAAGATCAAGCTCAGAGATAGTCTAACTCGAGGAGGGATAAGACTCGACGGCTGCTTCACAATCCCTCTCCAAATCTTCCAGGCGAATCAACTCCCCATCAACGTCGCAGCTGCCCTCTTTGATCTCAGTCAGAAGATCAATGTTAGCAACCACCTCCTGAAGCTGAATTCTAGCTGCCATCTCCCTCTCCTTGTTGGACCATTTTTCTTCTAAAGATCCCATAATCACCGCATACTGACGCGACATCTCACGACGAGCAGAACGAACGTCTCGATCCCTCTCAGCTTCAAGCCTTGCGATCTTGGCCTGTTGAGCAGCGACCTCGATCTCTAGAACCGACTTCTCGTCACAAACCTTCACCCACTCTGTCATCATGGAGTTGATCTTCTCAACCTGCTCCTTGCTCTCCCGCTTGGCGACCTCAAGTTTAGCAGAGATCCTCTTGAAGTCAAGAGAGATATGATCAATCTCCACATCTCTCTGAGAGGTCCCTGTACGCTCTACCATCTTCGAAACGAGGTCGTTACAAGCCTCCATGACCTGGAAGTAAATATAATCAGAAAACGATGCAATAAAAGCAGGAATCGATAATAAAATAACAATTCACTGAACGTCGCCCCGAAGTTTCGAGAGCTAGTCCCATCACCCAAGTGTTTGGGACCAGAATTGGTCTCACGTAGAGGGGAATGATCGCTCCTCCCTACTCTCCCTCTTTTCGACGTCTTGGGAGCAGATCGCGGCGGTCTCGGTGAGGCACTTCGCGAAGCCTTGGCAGACCCGTGCTCGCGAGCTGGCATATCCTCCTCCGAATCGGAGCTTAAAGATAACGAGGTAGGATCCACTGGCTTTTTCCTCAAAGCAGACGCCAGGATTCTGAGCGATCTCCGAAACGAGCACCTCTCAGAACGGCTCGTGTTAGGATGAGCAATTACCTCATCCGCAGAGGTGGGCTCGTCATGATCAGAGGACTCAGCTTCTTCGAGCAACCCGATCGGCCCCGAGATCGCATGAGCTATTCCTAAACCGACAGGAAGCGAATTCAAAGTACAAATTTGCTCCCTAGTAAACGAAGACCAATCGGTATCTCCGAGCTTCAAAACAGCCACCATACCTCGAAGTTGATCAGACATCAGAGAAACTTTCGGATGAGCTAAACAAAAAAAAAAGAATACGTATGAGCAATTGCATAGATTCCTTGGATAACACGCAAATAAAAAATTCAAAACCTCACCGATAGTTTTAGCCCAGCGACGAGGGAGCAGGGAGAAATCAAAATCTCCTACTGTGGACGAGTCAACTTTGAAAACAAAGAACTGTTCTCGCCACAGGTCATCCCGATAGGGTGTCCCGCCAATCACGTGGAGGCCAGGGCGAGGAGACGCCAAAAATGTCCCTGGATTCTTCTGGTTGAGCTTTATGAGATATAAACTATGCAGCTCCTCCAGCTCAAACAAAAGCTTCTCCTCTTTGGCTCTGACAAGGATCGCTAGGAGGTGTCGCAGAAGGTTCACGCATAACTGCGTGAGAGAGATCCCAAGCTCGGCGAGAATCTCCAGCAGCTGCCTCGGAATCGGGAAAGAAAGCCCGCAAGACTCGAAGAAACTAAGATATGCTCCGCCATACCCGCTTCTGACAGTTTCTGGAGTCTCGTGATCGGAAGCATGTTCACAGACCACGGCGCGATCTACTCCGAACGAGGAATATAACTCTTTGATGTGCTCTTGCTTGATCTATCGTCGCAAAGATAGCAAAGAAGAAAAATCGCAAGAACAATAGAAAGAAAGATGATCGGAAGTGAAAAAGAGAGATCAAAACTCTATCGCTATTTAAAGGAAAGCCTCAAACGGCTATTTTGCGGCTTCCGAGGAACTCAATAATTGCCTAGGCTGCGCTATAATCGCCATAATCACTTCCCCTTCGCCCTAGAAATTCACGCGCACGACCGTTATGCGGTGCAAAGTAACGGACAAATCGAAACATTAAAAACCGAAGAAGATCCAACCAATTCCCGAACCGAGTAAAACGAATCGTCTCTTTCCATCTCGATAAAAAGAAAAGAGACTGGGGGACAACTGTTGGACCCAATTTTTGACATAGGCTAAATGGGTTATATTTAAAATGGGCCGTAAAAGGATAAAACCCATAGCGACGTCAACGAAGTGGAAAAGGAGGTCGCCGAAGTCGAGAAGGTCGCGGAAGCAGTTACAAGAATAGCGGAGTCGAGCCTATAAAGGAGAGATGATATCAATGCTAAAGACACAGTGAAAACCCTAGAGAGAGAGCACACCACACATTTTTATCTTTCTTACTTTGTTTTAGATCTTATTCCAGATCGACCTCCTTGTTATAGTTGATCTCTTAGCTATTATTTGTACTCGACCTCTTAATCAATAAAAGTCCATTTTTGTCTACCGAATTCCGATTACATCGTTGTGTTCTAAGGATATCGTTGCCTACATCTTTTGTCACTTCCCTAGTTTACTTACAAACACTACAAAATACTTGAGTGTAGATTTTAGGTTCTACAAGTATCGATCGATTCTTATCACAATGTTGACTTCCGACTTGGTCTTGAATGGTCAACTCGGGTGTATTATCTCTTGTACTCCAAAAACATCACTTTATCACGAAACGCTCCTGAACCTGAAAACATACCTAACAGGCTAGAAAACACATTAGTTATATAATAAAATACTACTATACCATGGTAGAAAATGGGTGAAATCCATGGTATATCAACTCCCCTAGACTTACTCATTTGCTTGTCCTCAAGAAAAAACTAGTAGTCTTTGGAAAAGGTTTGAAAACAGTAGGGGCTCAAAGATTCAAAATATTGAAGTCATCACTCTATGGGTTCGCAATTCATATCTAAACATCCTAATCACATAAGTTCCTTATGCATTATCCTAGCTTAGCAACCAAATTTATCTAGTCCACAACTTAGTAAATCTTATCTGACATTCCCCTCTACTAACCTCATTTCTTAACATAAAATAAAAGTGTAGGATTTACCTTTGGAATATCGATCAAATGACACATGGATTCAACTCAAACAAGTATCTGAACACACAGGTAGTCTTCTCTGATCCCTTTCTCCCTTCATCTCTCTTCTCTGAATCTCTTATTAGTTTCAATTTCAATAGGTTTTGATGCCACAAAGGTCATCCAGTCTATCTCATTGACATTTGCATTTGTAACTCATACATTTTGACAAAGTGTAGCGAATAATGAGGTCTCAGGTAATTTACATGTCCCTCGTTTCCACAATGTGTGATCATCCCTGAGATTTAGAATAATGGGGTCGCAGGATACACTCCTACCCCTATGCCTCTCAAGAAATCATTTCAATCTTTTATAACATAAAACTTAGATCTTTGAGATGCCGAAGAGAGAGAAGGAAGGGAACCAGAAACACACAGACTTTTTACCTTCCAGACTTGTAAGAGGATTCCGATCCAGTGACTACCAAGCCCCAAGACAAGCAAATCAACTCAGTATTAGTGTTGGAGGTGACAGGTTGATCCACTTTAGCATCTTTAGTACTATCTGCAATCAGTAAATCTAGAATGGTGCTAAAGAGTGGTTAGATAATCAAGTATAAATCTATATCAATGTCCCCTTTTAGTACTTATGTGAAAAATAATTTTGAAAACATTTTTAATAAAAACCAAAATATAAACACATATTAGTAAACTCCCCTCCAGGCTTAAATTATACTGTCCCAGTGTAACACAGACATAGTGAAGTGAATAAATAAATCATAAGTACGCAATGTAACAAGATAGAACGACTAAACCTGACCGCAATTGGTGTCGATCGATACATAAAGCTATACGTCGATCGTTAGTGATGGTCGTGTGGTGTCGAGCAATGTTAATGGATTGTGTCGGTCGACGGAATCATCATTCTACTTGGATCATTAAAAATCTGCAAAATCAAATGCGAAAAATAAAAGTAAAAATGTAAAAACAACTTAAAAAGAAAAAAAAAAAAACCTAATAATGGGTTGTCTCCCACTCAGCGCTTTGTTATAGTCATTTAACTTGATTTTGGTGGGTGTGTGACTCAGTTGTGGTAGAAGCAGTTGTTTGCTGGTTGGCAAACGTCTCCTTCATCTTTGGACTCAGTAGCAGTGAAGCTTCTTGTGGCATCATCTGGTCTAATCCATCGTTGATGCATATTTGCTAAATCTGTTTTGATGACTTGTAGCCTTCTGTCTAAATCTTCCATGTCGAACTGATGTTAACAGAAATCAATTGTTGAATGCTCGGACAGTTCTTCATGTTGTGATGTGTCATGCTGGTCATTAGCCTGCTGATCTCGGTCTGCCAAGGACTCGGTGTCGATCGATGCCACAACGTGTGCGTCGGTCATTTCTCTGGGAGTAATGTCGGTCGATCCAGTGGTAACTCTGTCGATGGATTCTGAAAGCTGTCATTGGTACTGCAAAGCATGTATCTCGTTCTTCAGGAGGCGAGTAGCTCTGCATAGGCTGTTCACTCTTTCGTTGAGAGTGTCGTCAATGTCATCACTTCTTCCATTGAGTCTCTCCGCCATAGCATTCATAGCCTCGTATAGCTCATGTTTGATCTGATCAACTGTTGCTGCTGTGCATGCTGTCTGCGTTGGTGGTTGCTCGATGTCGATCGATATGGGTGTATGCCTGTCGATCGATGTTGCGTTTCTGTCATGAAGACCAAGATGATCTTGAACTATGCCAATGTCTTGTTGCAACTCGTTCAACTGTTGTGACAGTGTATCTAGGTATCTCATGATAGGTGAACTGTAGTGATTATGCTTTTCCTCATATGATTTCATCATATCCTCCATTTCTGCGAACCTTGTGTCGATCGACGGAACAGTAGCATTCCGAGCCTGACCTTTCTCCCGAATTGTTGCCAACTCATTATGTAGAAGATCAATCCTCTTGCTTAACCATTCGACATTGTTGTTGAGAGGGCTGTAGATGTCTTCAATCCGTGTATTGATGTAAGCAATCTCCCATTCATCTCTTTTAGGTGATGAACATTCTAGTTGGTCATTGGATGTAGTCTTGCCGATGTCGATCGATGGTGCAGGTGCTGTGTCGATTGATACTGGTGGCGTAGCTTCCTTCTCAAGCATGGTTCTAATGCTCTCAATCTCCATTATTAGCACTGCCATATCACTTTGGAGAGCTTCATAGCTGCTATCCAAAGGCTGGAAAGTATCTTCCACCAATGTGTGAAATTCTTCCTCAAGGTGTGCCTGAGCTCCCCATACATCAGTCACCATATCATCTATCTCCTCTCTGTTGTATGGTATTGGTGCTGGTCTGTATGCATGGTAAGGGTGTGCATGGTCTGGAAGGCGTAAGCAATTCTTCTGAAAATGATATGCTCTCTCCAGGATTCTCCTTATGTGCTCCTTGGTCACAGGGATGATTTCACCATCAACTCCTCTAGCATGTCCAAACTCATCTCTGTGGACACCAAATTCATCCTTCGCTTCCAATTTGAATCTTCTGGATCCATTGGAATCAAAGGCACATCGTCCAAACTCCATACGTCTGTCGGTCGATTTGACTCTTGCGCTGTCGATCGATCTGGGTAACTCGTCGTCGATCGATGGTAATGAAACGATATCGATCGATGGTGAACTCCTAGGTTGACCGAAAATTTTAGGAATTGTATCCTCCCTCATGGTGACATGGTTGTTGTCTTGGACGTGAGCTAGGATGTCTGGATGGCCACGTTGCTGTGTGAACAGGTTGTCTGGTCCATTGGCAACTTAAAGGATGTCTGCTATGTCTTCTCTGGATATGTGCAGAACTCTTCCCTCCATGGCTCTTGCAAAGCCATCTTTGTCCCTGAAAATACCAAATTCATCAGGTGTTAGTGAAACATTCCTGATATCATATGAATCATGAAATCGAGATTGAGCTCTGGTAAAGGAATCGATCGATGGTGCAGTGGTGGTGGCGATCGATGATGATCGTCTAGCTGCAGGGTTAGATCGATTGTTCTTGGTGTTGCAGTCCTCCATGGTGATGTTGCTAGTTACTGGAAGCTGTTGGGTATAAGTTGTTGAAGTTTGAATTTTCGTGGCTGATGTTGACAACTTTATATACCCATTTGTTGCCCTAATCGGTGAAATTTCGATTTTGTCCTTTAAGTCGTCTGAGTCAATATCGAACGATGTGATACCGGCGATGTCGATCGATGGACGATGTCGTTTTGCTGGGCAAAGTAGATAATCGATCGATAGTGTGCGGTTGATGTCGATCGATTTTGGGAAACGGTTTGCAAATCTATCATTCTCCATGTAGTTTTTCCAACCTCTTTCTTCCCAATAATCTTCATCAAATTCTTCACTGTGGTTTCCACTGTGGGAAGATCTGGCTGTATCTACTGCAAAACTCTCATGAAATCCGCTATCTGCCCAACTCCTTACTGAGTGATCATCTTCTTTGTTGTTGGGTTGGATGGCGAAATTTGGGTAGCTCGAGTTCATCATCTGGTGTACCTCTGTCGATCGATAATCCATGGTTGGTGTCGATTTCTTCCGACTCGCTGGTGTCGATCGATGATGTAGAGAGGTTGTCGATCGATTATGTGGAGAGGTTGTCGATCGATTCCGAGTACTCTGTCTCATACTCTACTTCACAATGACAAACTGCAATGATACCAATATCATCTTCTCTTTCCACGGTTTTGGCTGGTGGTTTGCCAAGTTTGACAGGGTCGTAGTGGATATCTGGATCTATCACAGTCAAACACATCCTGTTGGTGTTCATGTCACATAAAGTTCCTACTGTAGCCAGAAATGCTCTTCCAAGTAAGAGGGAAGAGTTCTGATTTAACTTGATGTCTAGGACATGAAAATCCACAGGGACAATGACATTACCAATCTGCACTTCCAGGTCTCTGATCAAGCCTCCAGAATTTTTCTGAGTGTAGTCCACAAATGTGAACTACACAGGGTATTTCGAACTTCCCAGGATCACTCTTCTTCTTCAATGTGATCATTTTCCTCATATCTTCTCTGATATTGTCAAACATTCTCCTAATGTCATTTTCAGTCTCCCTTGTTTCTCTGAAGAACATCCACAATCTACTTGTGAAGTAAACCTCCTCAAAAGTTTTCTCTAGTGGGATTCTGATAACTCTCTTAGTGAAACTATCAATCTCCTTCTCATTAGCTTCTCTCTTAAGGTTTTTAGGAGTTTTCTCCTTTCTACTCCTTAACCCTCTTCCTTCAGTTCCCTCTGATGTAGGTGTAGTGTCTGAAGGGTTAATAGTAGTCTTTGCAGGGCCAGCTTGTGGTTTCGGTGTGGGTCGGAGTGCATTGATTCGGTTGTTGTCAACCGATGGTAGTTGCACTCGGTATGTGAGAGGTGCATGTTGATGGATAGGTAGATTAAAGGTCGATCAAGGCGTGTCTCATCTTTTTGTCGATTGATGAGTGGCTTGTCTCGTCGGTCGATATCTTCGTAGGTGGGGGTGGGTGGATGAGGATGCGAAGCCGTGAATTCAGCATGTGTCAAAATTCTAACCGCGTTACAATCTGAAGTCATATCTGGAAATGACATCGTTTGTGTCGATCGATGTGGACTTGTTGGTGTCGATCGACACCATTGTGATCCTCCGAAACTTAGTGAACTTTCCACTTAGAAATCTCCTTCTTGTAGCTTCTCATGCTTCACTACTTGCCAGAAATCATCATCTATAATGGCATTCACGTGGTGTTTCATGCTTCTGATAGTGCTCAAATTACCCAGTAGAGCTTACTCTCTCAAATAAGAGGTACAGCTGTAGTACTTAGGGATCGAATCACGAGGAGCTAGGGAACCAATTAAATAAAACCTACTAATCAATCCTAGGCAAGGTTGGTTTATATGATAGAAATTAAAATAACAATTCCTAAAGTGAGCAAGGCAGTTGCTCTAACTAACAATATGAAGGGTTGTTTAGATGGGATAAAGAGTGCTAGACATAGGGTTTCTATTCAGGAATGAAGATTATAATCTCTATAAATGCTTTAATAAGTTGCTTGCATGATACTATAGATCTCAGCCGCTTAACATATGTGAATGAATCACTGGTTAAAATATCTAGATCTCTGGCCACACCTTTCGCATGATGACACAGAAAAATAGTCGGTCGATATCCTTTTGAGATATCGAGCGATACACCTTTCGCGGCGCCGATCGATTTACCAGTAGGGTATCAATCGACGGCTTCTAGATCTGCCTAGGCGCGAACTGAATATGACCGCGAGGTCTCAAGGAGGAACTGTCGTTCTTCTCAACTGGAAACAGGCATAGCTCAAATGGATAATTCAAGATAATCTAAGATCCTAGTGATCTATCTTCTAGTTAGCTACTCTAAAACAAGCATAGGGTACAATCCATTTGATGAGTATCACAACTTAGCAATTATAGCTTGGGGTTAATCCCACAAACCTATTTAAACCCTAGATCTAACAAGTAGACTACTCAGACATAGCTAAGCAATTCATAACAATAGATAGATGAAAGAATTGCATAGATAGAATAAAGTAGAAATACAAAAGGAGATGAGAAATCTCTCCAATCTCTCTCAAACAAATAAAACTCTAGTCTCTCTCTCACACTCTCTGCTTTGGTTGTAAAAAGCTTCAAGCTTCAAAGGGTTTCAAAACTTGCCGTCAAAAGCACTTAGCAGGAGTATTTAAGCATTTCCATTAGGTTAAAAACTCGTCAGGGGCAATCTCGTAATTTTGTTAAGTCTTGGTGAAGTAGTCGGCTAAACCATTTCGTCCTCGATATCGATCGACAACACTAAATGTGTATCGATCGATTATAATCTTCTAGTACTCGGATCTTCTCAGCTACATCGATCGACAACTCAGGATGAGTATCGATCGATTGTAATCGCAATGTTGACTTCCGACTTAGTCTTGAATGGTCAACTCGGGTGTATCATCTCTTGTACTCCAAAATGCTCCAAAACATCACTTTCTCACAAAATGCTCCTGAACCTGAAAACATACCTAACAGGCTAGAAAACAGATTAAATATATAATAAAATACTAGTATACCATGGTTAAAAACGGGTAAAATCCATGGTATATCAACTCCCCCAGACTTACTCCTTTGCTTGTCCTCAAGCAAAAACATTAGTCTTTGGAAAAGGTTTGGAAATAGCAGGAACTCAAGGATTCAATATATTGAAGTCATCACTCTAGGGGTTTGCAATTCATGTCTAAACATCCTAATCATAGAAGTTCATTATGCCTTATCCTAGCTTAGAAACTAAACTCATCTAGTCAACAACATAGCAATTCTCATCTGACATTCTCCTCTACTAACCTCATTTCTTAACGTAAAATAAAGTGCAGGCTTTACCTTGGGAGTATCGATCAAAGAACACATGGATTCAACTCAAACAAGTATCTGAACACACAGGTAGTCTTCTCTGATTCCTTTCTCCCCTCTTCTCTCTTCACTGAATCTCTTATTAGTTTCAAATTCAACAGGTTTCGATGCCACATAGGTCATCTAGTCCATCTCATTGACATTTGCGTTGTAACTCATACATTTTTGACAAAGTATAGCGAATAATGGGGTTGCATAATTCACTCCTACCCCTCGTTTCCACAATGTGTGATCATCCTTGAGATTTAGAATACTGGGGTCGCAGGAGTCACTCATATCCCTCTGCTTCTCAAGAAATCATTTCAATCTTTTATAACATAAACTTAGATCTCGAGATGCCGAAGAGAGCGAAGGAAGGGAACCAGAAACACACAGACTTTTTACCTTCCAGACTTGTAAGATGATTCCGATCCAGTGATATCCAAGCCCCAAGACAAGCAAACAAGTCAGTATTAGTGTTGGAGGTCAGCTTTGGTTCCTTCAAACAATCTTAGCTAGTGAATATAGATAGCAAGTTGATCCACTTTAGCATCTTTAGTACTATCTGCAATCAGTAATCTAGAATGGTGCTAAAGAGTGGTCACACAATCAAATATAAATCCATATCAATGTTCCTATTTAATACTTATGCGAAAAATAATTTTGAAAAACAATTTAAATAAAAACCAAAATAAAAACACATATTAGTAAATTCCCCCCCCCCCCTCCAGACTTAAATTACACTGTCCCAGTGTAACATCCGGTGGTGAGGTAAATAAAATAAAACATAATAAATGTAACAAGTTGAAATGAATAAACCTGATCGACAAGATGTCGATCGATTCGTAGTGGTATACGTCGATCGTTAGTAATGGTCGTGTGGTGTCGAGCGATATGAATGGTGAATGTCGGTCGATGGAATTATCATTCTACTTGGATCTAATAAAAACTGCAAAATAAAGTCGAAAAAATAAAAGCAAAAATGAAAAATAAAAATAAAATAAAGAAAAAGAAAACCTAATAGTGGGTTGCCTCCCACTCAGCGCTTGGTTATAGTCATTTAGCTTGACTGTGGTAGGTGAGTGACTCATGGGGTGCAGTGAGGGTTTTTGTTCGCTGGTGGGCAAACACTTCCCTCATCTTTGGACTCAGCAGCAGTGAAGCTTCTTATGGCATCACCTGATCTTGTCCATCTAGGAGATATCTTTGATAAATCGGCTTTGATGACTTGCAATCTTCTGACCAAATCTTCGGTGTCTAACTGATGCTGATAGAAGTTAAATCTAGAATGCTCAGGTAGATCTGCATGTTGGTCTTTGGCGTGCTGGTCCTGAATATGTTGATCCTTATCTGCCAAAGCGGTGGTATCGATCGATGCTACAATAGGTATGTCGGTCGCTTCGCTGGGATCACTATCGATCGACTCCGTGTCAGCTTTGTCGATCGATTCTGAACGTTGGCTTTGGTACTCAAGATTGCTCTGCATAGTGCGTATCTCATTCTTCAAGAGACCAGTAGCTCTGCAAAGGTTGGTCACTCTTTCATTGATAGTCTCCTCAATGTTATCACTTCTTTCTATGAGTCTTTCCTCCATAGAATTCATGGCTACGTACAACTTATGTTTGATCTCATCAACTTCTGCTGTGGTGCAAGCTCTCTTCGCTGGTGGTGGTTCGGTGTCGATCGATGTTGGTCGAGGCCTGTCGATCGATGCTTCATTGCTATCACGTAGATCGATATAAGCCTTAATGATGCTCATATCTCTTTCTAACTTGTCCAGCTGTCGTGAAAGCGTATCCAGGTATCGCATGATAGGTGAACTTAAAAGATCATGCTTCTCTTCATATGATGTCATCCTATCTTCCAATGCTGCGAACCTCGTGTCGATCGACGACGAACTATGTGTGTCGATCGATGGAAAAGTAGCATTCTGAGCTTGGTCATTCTGGCGAATTTTATCCAACTCTTTCTGTAGAAGATCGATCCTCTTGCTTAACCATTCGACATTGTTGTTGAGAGGGCTGTAGACGTCTCCAATCCGTGTATTGATGTAGGCAACCTCCCATTCATCTTTCTTAGGTGATGAACGTTCTGGTCGGTCCATGGATGTAGTCTTGCCGATGTCGATCGATGGTACATGTACTCTGTCGGTCGATACTGGTGGCGTAGCCTTTTTCTTAAGCGTGGTCAATATGTTTCCAAGCTCCACTCTTATCCTAGCCATATCATTCTGGAAGTCTTTGTAACTGACATCCAAAGGCTGGAAAGTGTCTTCCACCAATGTGCGCATGTTTGCCTCAAGGTGCGCCTGAGCTCTCCATACATCAGTCACCATATCATCCACCTCCTCTCTACTGTAGGGCATTGGTGGTGGTGTGTATGCAAGGTAAGGGCGTGTGTGTATTGGAAGTTGTAAGCAACCTTTGTGAAAAAAAAATGCTCTATCCAAAAGTCTCTTTACCTGCTCCTTGGTAACATCGATGATCTCACCATCAACTCCTCTAGCATAGCCAAACTCATCTCTGTAGACACCATATTCATCCTTAGCTTCCCACTTGAATCTCCTGGATCCATCAGTATTGAAGGTACGTCGTCCAAACTCCAATCGTCTGTCGGGCGATCGGACTCTTGGTCTGTCGATCGATCCTGGATATCCGCCGTCGATCGACGGTGTTGAAACGATGTCGATCGATTGTGAATGTCGAGGTTGACCGAAGTGTTGAGGAACTGGATCCTCCCTTGTGTTGGTGTTGTGGTTGTCCTGGACGTGATGTAGGATGTTTGGATGGCTACGTTGCTGTGTGAACAGGTTTTCTGGTCCATTGGCAACTTGGAGGATGTCGGCTATGTCCTCTCTGGATATGTGCAGAACTCTCCCATCCATAGCTCTTGCATAGCCATCTGTGTCCCTGAAAATTCCAAATTCATCAGGTGTTAGTGAAACGTTCCTGATATCATAAGGTTCATGAGATCTCGGTTGAGCTCTGTTGAAGGTGTCGATCGATGGGTGTGTGGTGGTGGCGGTCGATGGTGCACGTCTAGCTGCACAGTTGGATCGATTGATCATGTTGTTGCAATCTTCCATTGATGAATCTCTGAATGCTGGAAGCTGCTGGGTAGAAGGTGAAAAGTTTTGATCGTGGCTTGAGTTGTCAACCTTTTATACCCATGTGTTGTCCTAGTCGGTGAAATTCTGATTTTGTCCTTTAAGTCGTCCGGGTTAATATCGATCGATATTATACTGGCAATGTCGATCGATAGACGATGTTGTTTTGCTGGATGAAGTAGATAATCGATCGATGGTGGGCGTTTGATGTCGATCGATTGTGGTGCAAATCTGTCATCCTCCAAGTAAATTTCCCAAGCTCTCTCTTCCCAATAGTCTTCATCATATTCTTCACTGTGGTCTCCACTGTGGGAAGAGGTGGCTATGTCTACTGCAAAACTCTCATGAAATCCGCTATCTGCCCAACTCCTTATTGAGTAATCATCTTCCTTTCGGTTGGGTGGGATGGCGAAATTCGGGTAGCAATGATCTGATAAATCGAGTTCATCATCCGGTGGGTCTCTGTCGATCGATGATCCATTGTTGTTGTCGATCTCCTCTAACTTGAATGTGTCGATCGATGACGTCAAAGTACTGTCGATCGATCCCGAGTACTCTGTCTCGTACTCAACTTCACAATGACAGACTGCAATGATACCAGTATAATCTTCCTTTACCACTAATTTGGCTGGTGGTTTGTCAAGCTTGACAGGGTCGTAGTGGATATCTGGATCTATCATAGTCAAGCACATCCTGTTGGTCTTCATGTCACATATGGCTCCTACTGTAGCCATAAATGCTCTTCCAAGTAAGAGGGAAGAGTTCCAATTTAGCTTGATGTCTAGGACATGAAAATCCACAGGGACGATAGCATCACCAATGTGCACCTCTAGGTCTTTGATGAAGCCTCCAGAGTTTCTCTGAGAGTAATCCACGAAAGTAAAGATCTGTGGTGAAGGCTCTACTTGCAGGCCCAGATGGTCTGCCATGACCTTTGGTAAGATGCTAACTGATGAACCAGTGTCACATAGTGCATGAGGAAATTCAATACCTTGTACCACACAGGGTATTGCAAACTTCCCAGGATCACTCTTCTTTAGCAAAGTAATCCTTTTCCTCATCTCTTCTCTGACGTTGTCAAACCTTCTCCTAATGCCAGTTTCAGTCTCCCTTGTTTCTCTGAACAACATCCACAATCTCTTTGTGAAATAAACCTCCTCAAAAAGTTTTTCCGGTGGGATTCCGATAACTCTCTTAGTGAAACCATCAATCTCCTTTTCATTAGCTTCCCTCTTAAGGTTCTTAGGAATCTTCTCCTTCCGACTCCTTAACCTTCTTCCTTCAGTTCCCTCAAATGTAGGTGTAGTGTCTGAAGGGTTACCAGTGATCTCTGTAGGGTTAGTTTGTGGTTTCGGTGTGGGTCTGAGTGCATTGATTCGGTTGCTGTCTATCGATGGTAGTTGCACTCGGTATATGAGAGGTGCGTGTCGATCGATAGGTGGAGAAATGGGTCGATCGATACGGTTATCTTCATTGTGTCGATCGATGAGTGGCTCGTCTCGTTGGTCGATATCTTCGTAGGTGTGGGTGGGTGGGTATGGATGAGAAGCCGTGAATTCAACATGTGTCAATATCCTAACCGCGTTGCAGTCTGCAAGCGTATCCGGAAATGACATCGTCGATGTCGATCGATGTGGACTAGTTGGTGTCGATCGACACCATTGCGATCCACCGAGACTTAGCGAACTTTCTACTGCAAAGTCTCCTTCTTGTAGCTTCTCCTGTTTCACCACTTGCCAGAAATCATCATCTATGATAGCATTGACGTGGTGTTTCCTATTTCCTTCCCCTACTTCCTTAGAAGTTCCAATCCTCCTGATAGAGTCTTCAGTCTGGACAATCTGTGTCTCAAGTTTCTTAACTTGAGTGCAGATGGTGTCTATCCTTGTGGTTAGATTGTTGAAGACAGAATCAATCTTCCCATTGAAGTCTACTGTAAGCTTCTGCTGACCTTCCAGAACTCTATCAATCATGGCATCAAACTTACTCTCCTGGGTGGGTGGCGGTGTGTTTTGGTAAGCTGAGTTGCCGTAGTTCCTTGTGTTGGTGAAGGGTTTCTGATACTGTGAACTCTGATTGTACTTACTCTTCTGACCACTGCCAAAGAAGTTTCTGTTTCCACTCTGGTTTCCATATCTCTGAAATCCAGTACCTCCAATGTAGTTCACATCTTCTTCTGTATCATCCTCTCTAGCCTCTCCTTCTTCAGCTGAGCAGACTGGCTGCCCCAGAAATGCGTGTAAAGCATCTATCTTGGCTCAGACTTCATTCATCTGGTCTTCACCGATGGCTGCAACCGATTTCTTCTTGTCAGAGTCAGTGTTCTTGGTGCTGCTGCTGTTGGCTAGGTTCTCAATAAGTCTCACAGCCTCTATTGGATTCCTAGTGTTGAAGTTCCCCTCACTAGCAGTATCAAGAGCCATCTGATACCTTAAGGCAATACCTCTGTAGAAAGTGCTTAACAGCTGCACTTCATTGAATCCATGGTGTGGACAGTCTCGCTGGAAGAATTTGAATCTGATCCACGCGTCTTTAAAAGTCTCACTAAGCTTTTGCGTGAAAGTGGCGATTTTTCTCCTTAAGTCTTCAGCGCGTGCCTCATCAAAGAAATTACGCAGGAAGGCGTTCTTGATGTCGGCCCAGGATGTCAGTGATCCTGTAGGTAGCTGCTTGAGCCAGTGCGAAGCTTCTCCAATAAGTGAGTATTTGAAGAGCTTGCAGAGTAGGTAGTCCTCGGGGACTCCATCCATACGAATAGCAGCGATAAGATCCTCGAACCTCTCCAGATGGTCCACAGGATGCTCGTGTGATTGCCCAGAATAAGGTATCTGAGACACGAGAGAGTAGTACTGAGGCTTGAGCTCGAAGTTCGGCTTCTGAATCTCTGGAAGTCGAATAGCTGATCTATTGGTGTAGTACTCGTCTGGATGGTTATAGTCTGCCAACGATCGTGTTTGAGCTTCTCATGTAGCCTCAGCTTCAGTTTCAGGGATTATGTTTCCCTATGCATCTAGCTTCTGACATGTTGCATTACGCAGATGACCATCTTGGTCATACAGGTTTCCATTCTCGCCCTGCGTGAGAATGACAATCGCGACCATGCTTCGCGGAGTAGTGTCGATCGATATACGGTTAGAAGTATCGATCGATGTTGATCGGTGAACGGTATCGGTCGACGGTGCTGTCTGAGTGTCGGTCGACTGTTGAACGTGAGTATCGGTCGACGGTAGTGCGGTTCTGTCGATCGATGCGGAGCGTAGGTCTTTGCGGATTGAATGTTCCAAGTGTGCAGGATCCTCTGAGAATAATAGTTGATTTCCCTTGTTGCTTCTGGTACTGCTGGGCATGTACCTGAAAAGACAAGAAAAAATTTAAATAAGAAAGGGGGTAAAAGAAAAACCTAAGATTAATAAGGTTAAATCTAATGGCGATCAAAACTCCCCGGCAACGGCGCCAAATTTGATAGTGCTAAAATTACCCAGTAGAGCTTACTCTCTCAAATAAGAGGTACAGCTGTAGTACTTAGGGATCGAATCACGAGGAGTTAGGGAACCAATTAAATAAAACCTACTAATTAATCCTAGGCAAGGTTGGTTTATATGATAGAAATGAAAATAACAATTCCTAAAGTGAGGGCAGTTGCTCTAACTAACAATATGAAGGGTTGTTTAGATGGGATAAAGAGTGCTAGACATAGGGTTTCTATTCAGGAATGGAGATTATAATCTCTATAAATGCTTTAATAAGTTGCTTGCATGATACTATATATCTCAGACGCTTAACATATGTGAATGAATCACTGGTTAAAATATCTAGATCTTTGGCCACACCTTTCGCATGATGACAAAGAAAAAGAGTCGGTCGATATCCTTTTAAGATATCGAGCGATACACCTTTCGCGGCGCCGATCAATTTACCAGTAGGGTTTCGATCGATGGCTTCTAGATCTGCCTAGGCGTGAACTGAATATGACCGCGAGGTCTCAAAGAGGAACTGTCGTACTTCTCAACGGGAAACAGGCATCGCTCAAATGGATAATTCAAGATAATCTAAGATCCTAGTGATCTATGTTCTAGTTAGCTACTCTAAAACAAGCATAGGGTACAATCCATTTGATGAGTATCACAAATTAGCAATTATAGCTTGGGGCTAATACCACAAACCTATTTAAACCCTAGATCTAACAAGTAGACTACTCAGACATAGCTAAGCAATTCATAACAATAGATAGATGAAAGAATTGCATAGATAGAATAAAGTAGAAATACAAAAGGAGATGAGAAATCTCTCCAATCTCTCTCAAACAAATAAAACTCTAGTCTCTCTCTCACACTCTCTGCTTTGGTTGTAAAAAGCTTCAAGCTTCAAAGAGTTTCAAAACTTGCCGTCAAAAGCACTTAGCAGGAGTATTTAAGCATTTACATTAGGTTAAAAACTCGTCAGGGGCAATCTCGTAATTTGGTGAAGTCTTGGTGAAGTAGTCGGCTAAACCATTTCGTCCTCGATATCGATCGACAACACTAAATGTGTATCGATCGATTATAATCTTCTAGTACTCGGATCTTCTCAGCTACATCGATCGACAACTCAGGATGAGTATCGATCGATTGTAATCGCAATGTTGACTTCCGACTTAGTCTTGAATGGTCAACTCGGGTGTGTCATCTCTTGTACTCCAAAATACTCCAAAAACATCACTTTCTCACAAAATGCTCCTGAACCTGAAAACATACCTAACAGGCTAGAAAACAGATTAAATATATAATAAAATACTAGTATACCATGGTTAAAAACGGGTAAAATCCATGGTATATCAGCTTCCTTCTCCTACTTCCTTAGAAGTTCCAATTCTCCTGATAGAGTCTTTAGTTTGGACTATTTGTGTCTTAAGCTTCCTACCTTGAGTACAAATAGTGTATATCCTTGTGTTCAGATTGTTGAAGACAGAGTCAATCTTTCCATTAAAATCCACTGTAAGTTTCTGCTATCCTTCAAGAACTCTATCAATCATGGCATCAAACTTACTCTCATGGGTGGGTGGTGGTGGGTTTTGGTAAGCTGAGTTGCCGTAGTTCCTGGTGTTGGTGAAGGGTTTCTGATACTGTGAACTCTGGTTGTAGTTACTTTTCTGACGACTGCCAAAAAAAATTATGTTTCCACTCTGGTTTCCATATTTTTGAAATCCAGTACCTCCAATGTAGTTCACATCTTCCTCTGTATCATCTTCTCTAGCCTCTCCTTCTTCAGCTGAGCAGACTGGCTGCCTCAAAAATGCATGTAAGGCATCTATCTTAGCTCTGACTTCATTCATCTGGTCTTTCCCGATGGCTGCAACGGATTTCTTCTTGTCAGAGTCAGTGTTCTTGGTGCTGCTGATGTTGGCTAGGTTCTCAATAAGTCTCACAGCCTCTATTGGATTCCTGGTGTTGAAGTTTCCCTCGCTAGCAGTATCAAGAGGCATCTGATACCTCAAGGCGATACCTCTGTAGAAAGTGCTTAGTAGCTGCACTTCATTGAATCCATGGTGTGGACAGTCTTGCTGGAAGAACTTAAATCTGATCCACGTGTCTTTAAAAGTCTCACCAGACTTTTGTGCGAAAGTGGCGATTTTGCTCCTTAAGTCTTCAGCACATGCCTCATCAAAGAAATTACACATGAAGGCGTTTTTGATGTCCGTCCAGGATGTCAGTGATCCTGTAGGTAGCTGCTTGAGCCAGTGTGAAGCTTCTCCAATCAGTGAGTATTTGAAGAGCTTGCAGAGTAGGTAGTCCTCGGGGACTCCATCCATATGAATAGCAGCTATAAGATCCTCGAACCTCTCCAGATGGTCCATAGGATGCTCGTGTGATAACCCAGAGTAAGGTATCTGTGACACGAGAGAGTAGTACTGAGCTTAGGGTGCAATCTATTTGATGAATATCACAACTTAGCAATTATAGTTTGGGGCTAATCCCACAAACCTATTTAAACCCTAGATCTAACAAGTAGACTACTCAGACATAGCTAAGCAATTCATAATATAAGATAGATAAAAGAATTGCATAGATAAGGAATAGAAAAAAAAATGGAGTTCAATCACAAATCTCTCAATGATCTCTCCAATCTCTCAAAACATATAAAACTCTAGTCTTTCTCTCACACTCTCTGCTTTGCCTCTCAAGACTTGCTTTTCTTAGACTTTTTCAAAGTTTGCCGTCAAAAACACTTAACAGGAATATTTAAGCATTTTCATTAGGTTAAAAACTCGTCAGGGGCAATCTTGAATTTGGTGAAGTCTTGGTGAAGTAGTCGGCTAAACCATTTCGTCCTCGATATCGATCGATAACACTAGATGTGTATCGATCGATTATAATCTTCTAGTACGCGGATCTTCCAGCTACATCGATCGACAACTCTGGATGAGTATCGATCGATTCTTATCATAATGTTGACTTCCGACTTGGTCTTGAATGGTCAACTTGGGGGTATTATCTCTTGTACTCCAAAATGCCCCAAAAACATCACTTTATCACGAAACGCTCCTAAACATGAAAACATACCTAACAGGCTAGAAACACACATTAGTTATATAATAAAATACTACTATACCATGGTAGAAAATGGGTGAAATCCATGGTATATCAATTCTCCCCTGATACCGTATAGATCAAGCAATGTCACTGCCATGGCTTGACGTGTAGAAGATCAGAATCTATCCATACCTATTTCTGTCCACACAGCCTCGCTTGATCCTTCTGATTAGTCCTGGGATTTTGCCCCGAACCGATTGGTCCGACCCGAACCGAACCGAGATTTAGGGTGATCGGTTATTGTCCGGTTCATAGAGAGGAACCGATCGGCAGAGCTTTTAAAATAAATCGGTTTTGTCATCGGTTCGGTTCGGTTCACTATAACCGAATGGATAACCGAAAAAATTAACCTAACTATATATACCTAATCTAAAACAGAAACCTAACCTATCGACAAATCTAAAATCTTATTCGGCGTAACCTAATCGCCTCTCCTAATCTCTCTTCTTCAAACATCTCCTAATCTCTCTTCCTCCTAATCCAGAGACTCCATACCATCTTCCCTGCTTCTTTATTTCATCTCGAGTACAAGGTGACAAGGTTAGTTCTCACTTCTCATGTCTCCTCTTCTCTCTGAGTTTCTGTGTAAATCTCTCTGAGTTTCATTTAGAGATTGTGATTTTGTGTGGTAATAGAAACATATGTCGGATTGTTAAATAATATTGTTGTGATTGTTAAATAATGTTGTTGTGATTTTCAATAATATTTTGGTTTTAGTTTTGTTAATTTTGTTAAATAATATTGTTGTGATTGTTTTGTGTTATCTAAATTTCTAAAATGTTTATCTTGTGATTGTAGATGTCAGCTTGTGAAGATAACCATGAGTTCTTTGGAGAAGAAAATGAAACTGATGTCGATCAAGGAGGTGGAAAGAAACGATCTGCTTCGGAGAGGTCAAGCACTGATCTGCCTCCTGCTGCAAAGAAAAAGCAAGCCCACCGAGCAGACGTCTGGCAACATTTCATTCAAAGAGAAGATGATCCAAGCATCAGCAACTGCCGTTACTGTGGCCAAGCGATTGGATGCGACTCCAAGAAGAGTGGGACAAGTGCGATGAAGAATCACATTGGTCGATGTAAGATGTTCCAAGTCTACAACGAGACTGGAAAACAGCAGGTGCTAAGTGGAGACAGTAGTGGTGTTTTGACAACCGTGAAGTATGATGTGGCTTTGTTCAGGAGATCAGTGAACGAGATGATAGTGCTGAACGAGGAGCCATTCTCTTTTGTTGAGTCCGAAGGGTTTAGGAGGTTCTGTCACAATGTCTTGCCGATGTACACAGTTCACTGCAGAAGAACAGCGACAGAAGACATTTTTAAAATGTTTATGGTGGAGAAAGCTAGGTTGAAGAAGTTGTTTACTGATGAGAAGCAGAGAGTGTCTTTTACCACAGATATTTGGGTGGCTCCTACGACATCATACAGCTACATGGTCGTCACAGCTCATTGGATTGATAGGAACTGGGTGATGCAGAAGCGGATCATCAGTTTCAAGCCTGTCACAGATCATAAAGGTGAGACTATTTCTGAGCATTTGAGTTTGTGTATGTCTGATTGGGGTATAGATAAGGTCTTCACGGTGACAGTAGACAATGCTAAGGCGAACGATAAGGCTCTACGACTGTTTGCAGAAACCTGTAGGGGGATAGGCCCGAATGCATTAGTTAAGGATGGTTCTATGATGCATATGCGTTGCTGTGCACATATTCTCAACTTGATCGTTAGGGATGGGTTAGCTGAGGTCAAAGAGAGTGTCGTGGCTATTAGAAACGCGGTTAAGTATGTGAGATCATCGGGTGCAAGGTTGAAGTCGTTTCAGTTGCGGGTGCTGACAGGAAATGTTAGTAGAGGGAGCTTATCTTTGGATTGTATAACTCGCTGGAACTCCACCTATCTCATGCTGTCTGCTGCTCTGAAGTTCAAGGTTGCGTTTGAGAAGCTCAAAGCCGAAGACATGCTGTATAATGATTATTTTATGGAGTTAGAGGAGAATGGACAGAAACGGGTTGGACCTCCTACTTCAGAAGGGTGGGAAGAGGTGCAGAGGTTAGTGAAGTTTCTGAAAATCTTCTTTGGTTGCACCTTGGCGTTCTCAGCATCCAAGACAGTCACATCTACCATTTGTTACAATGAGATTGTGATAATAGAGAGGAACTTGATTGCAGTGAGCAATAGCAGAGATGGGGTTCTACAGATTCAAGCAAAGGAGATGAGAAACAAGTTTGAGAAGTACTGGGATGGACTTTTCAATATGAACCCGCTGGTCATCATTGCAAGTGTGTTCGATCCAAGGAACAAGATGCAGTTTGCTTCTATCTGTTTTGATAAGCTCTATGGTAAGGATAGTGTGGAGAGTGCTCATCTCAGAACCTCAATAAGAACACTGATGAAATCGGTGTATGAGGAGTATGTGAGCAACCTTGTCCCTCACTCTCAAGGTGATAGTCAGAACAACCTTATCGATTCTGTGGAAGGTGAAGTTGGAAACCTGTTTGATATTTCTGATGATGATGATGAGGACTATGAGAGCAGAGATTCTTTGTATTCAGAGATGGTTTCAGAGGCAGCATATGAAGAATCCAGTACTGAGCTCGACATTTACTTGCTGGAAAAACCAATACCAAGAAGAACAAACAGTCTCGGATTAGACACCAGTGTGTTATCTTGGTGGAAGAAAAACTCTTGTAAGTTTCCAGTCTTGTCCGAACTAGCAAAGGATGTACTAGCCATCCAAGTCTCCTCTGTTGCTTCCGAGTCAGCGTTCAGTACGAGTGGTAGGATTTTAGATCCTTTTCGTAGCTGTCTGACTCCATACATGATTGAAGCTCTTGTCTGCTTACAACAGTGGCTTCGAAACAACATCCAGGCTGAGAAGGTTTCAAGCTTGGTTCAGATGTTTGCAGAACTGGATTTTCAGGAATCATTAGGTAATCATTTAATTCTTAAGTCTTATTTTTTTTAATGCTCAGAGTACTAAGTTCTAACTGCATTTGATATTATGTAGAATCTTTGGAAATTTCTGGTGAATCTGATCATTAAAGGTAATCTGTTGCTCTCTCTGATTTGTATTATTAAAAGAAATTATATGTCTTCTTACTTCATGAACATGTTACTTGTAGGTTGGAGTGGCTTGGAACTAGGAAGATTCAAAACCAACTTACATATCTCTCTATTTTGGACAACATCCTTTTGAACTTAATGAATCTATATATCTTTCAAACTTTGATCTTTGATCTTTAGAAAAGAGATATAGATTCAGATTGTTGTCTTTTTTTGTGTGTTTTCACTTTTCATGATTGAGCTTGATCTCTTTTGGATGTTTAAACTCGGTTGTAAGTTGGTTTTGAGGTACTCTGTTTTTTTTTTTGTTGATTGCTTGGTTTAATTGATTTGGCAGGTGAAAACAGAGCCATAACCGTGTAAACCGGAGATAACCGATACCCGAGATGAACCGAAAATATCCGAAATAACCGATTGACCCGTTTTTTTTTTAAATAAATAATTTTTCGGTTTTTTTCGGAAATTAATCAAATTCTATAATTAACCGATATCCGAACCGAACCGAACCGATTTTAAATTCGGTTTTATTCGGAAATTGATTCCGAAAATCCGGATAACCGATAACCGAAAAATCGGTTCGGTTCGGTTTCGGAAAACCGAAATCGCAGGCCTACTTCTGATCAAGTCACCGCTTAGCGAACGCGAGCTGTACTATCTTCTGAGTGGATAATATACACATAGGTGTTCTATACAATCGATCTTCCGGCTCTCTCATTAATCATATTTCCATATACTCTTTGGTATATTGGCTTCTCCATTTTTGCTGCTTTCTCCATTGGCGTTTGTTTTTGGTTTCTTAATCTTTGTTAAGAACCACTACTGATAGTATGGGATCATCTTCTCGCACTAAGTCTGCTCATTATGTGTACGTCAAAGGAAAGGGGATTTGCTAAGATGATAATCATCCATGAGGACACTCAGTTGGAACTGTCGAGGGATAGGGACTGACCTCACAGTTCAATGCCTTACGGAGATGTGTCAGAAGCATCGCCCAGGACTAGTGTTCCTTTCTGAAACGAAGAACAAGAAGCTACGATAATATTCAGGCCAACTTAGGATTTGATCGATTGTTTACTGTTGAGCCACTTGGTCTCAGCGGAGGTTTAGCTCTTTTATTTATGGATGATTTTCAAGTTAATGTTCTATTTTCAAATAACAAAATGATTGACATTGAGGAAGTCATTGATGGAATAAAAGTCTACATAACATTTGTTTATGGAAACCCTGTTTTAGAACGTAGAGATCAGGTTTGGGAGCGTCTTACACGCTTTGCCACAACCAGAAATGGACCTTGGTTCATGATTGGAGATTTTAACGAAATAGTTAATCACAGTGAGATGGAAGGAGGCAGACGACGCTCTGATAGCTCTTTCTTACCATTCAAACAGATGTTAAGCAATTGTGGAATGCTGGAGTTCCCATTCACAGAAAACAAGCTCTCATGGGTAGGGAAAAGATCGAGAGAAGCAACAGTGAGATGCCGGCTAGATAGAGCAGTGGGCAATGAGGATTGGCATGAGCAATTCCCGCATACATCATCGAGATATCTCAGGCTTTGGGGATCGGATCATCGTCCAGTTCTAGCAGAGATTCTCAAAAGACCAAAGAGAAGGAAAAAGAAATTTAAATTTGATAAAAGATGGTTAGATGATGAGGAGTTGAGGCAAGTCATTCTTGAAGGATGGATGTCGGATGATCTGCCACCTGATGCAAGAATCATGGATTATATTGCTAGCTGTCGGAGAGCTCCGAGTCAATGGAGGAGAGAAAATAATGTGAACTCAGAAAAGCTGGTGGAAAAACTTAAAGAGAAGGTAGAAGACTTGTACTCTGATGATAATGCTACATCTGAACAGATAGCTGCTGCACTAAAGGAACTTTCAAACGCTCTTAAGGCGGAAGAAATGTTTTGGAAAAAAAAGAGCAGAGTACTATGGCTAAGGGAGGGAGACCGAAACACAAAAAATTTCCATGCATTAGTAAAATAGAGGAGAGCAAAGAATAGGATAACACAACTCTTAGATGCAAATTGGAACATGGTGGAAGATGAAGAGGGATTAGTAGCCATTGCTACTAGTTATTTCAGGCAAATATTTGAATCATCTAACCCAGAAGATATAGCAGAAGCACTTACGGAGGTAAAGACGACCATTACTGCACAAACAAATGAAGATCTCACAGTGCCAGTAACAGAATGGGAGGTTAAGTTAGCACTTTTTGCTATGCATCCAGAGAAGGCTCCTGGGCCAAATGGTATGACAGCTCTTTTCTACAAAAGTTTTGGGACATTGTCAAAGAAGATTTAACTCTTATGGTTAATCTATTTCTTTTCTAAGGTACAATGCCACAAGGATTGAACGACACAAATATATGTCTCATACCTAAGACCACAAAGCCGAACGAGATGACACAGTTTAGACCTATCAGTCTATGCAATGTCAGCTACAAAATAATATCTAAGGTCTTATGCCAAAGATTAAAAAGGTTCTTCAACACTTGATATCTGAAACTCAGTCGGCGTTTGTTGCAGGAAGACAAATAACAGATAGTGTGATGATAGCACATGAGATGTTCCACACTTTGAGAACAAAACCAGGAGGACAGGTTAAGAGAATGGCTATTAAGACAGACATGAGCAAGGCTTATGATAGGATGGAATGGTCTTTTATAGAGGCAGTCATGAGGAAGATGGACTTCTCTGAGGTATGGATTGAATGGATTATGAGATGTGTAACCTCGGTTAAGTACCAAGTTTTGATGAACGGAGAGCCTAGGGGACACATAGTTCCAGAGAGAGGTCTACGTCAAGGAGATCCTTTGTCTCCTTTCATATTTATTCTATGCACGGAAGCACTCGTTAGCCTTCTTAGTTAAGCAGAGAATCAAGGGAATATAACGGGGATGCGAGCCGCTCGTGTTAGCCCCCCGGTATCTCACCTTCTTTTTGCTGACGATAGCCTTTTCTTCTGTAAGGCGAAGCCCCGTGAATGTGAAGAAGTTATGAAAATAGTCAGGAAATATGGGCAGGCATCTGGACAATGCATAAATTTTGACAAGTCTTCTTTGCTCTTTGGTAAGAGGATACCAGCAAGTGACCGTCAACAAATTAAAGATATACTGAGAATAAAAAATGAAGGAGGTATGGGGACCTACTTAGAAATACCAGAAGATATCAGTGGGTCTAAATGCAATTTATTTGCATTCCTAAAGAAGAAGCTGTTACACAGAGTGATGGGTGGACTGGCAGATGGTTATCGAAGGGAGGAAAGGAAGTGTTAATCAAGTCTATCCTACTAGCCCTTCTGACGTATGTGATGTCTAGCTTCTTACTCCCTATAGAAATATGTGAGAACCTCGCTAGTGCCATTGCACAGTTTTGGTGGAGTTCGAATCCGCCAAAAAGAGGGATACATTGGGCTACATGGGATAAAATGTGTAAACCTAGAGAGGAAGGTGGCATTGGATTTTGCATGATCCACGAATTTAATCTAGCTCTTTTAGCTAAACAGCTATGGCGTCTTGTTCAGTTTCCAGATTCATTAGTGGCAATGGTACTGAGAGGCAGATATTATCGACTGAGTTCGCCTTTGCGAATTTGCTCAGTAGATTCCCCATCTTATGTGTGGACAAATATTATTGCAGCAAGGAAACTACTGTTGTTGGGAATCAGAAACAAAGTACATTCAGGGTATGAGATTAAAGTATGGCAGGATCCATGGATTCCATCAGTGCTAGCGAGACTGGCTCGAGCTAATGCTCCGGTGGTACACCCGGGGATGACAGTCATCAGCCTTATCGATTTTCAGACCAAAGAGTGGGAACTACGTATGCTTGAACAATATGTTCATCATGAGGACATACCAAGTATATAGAGTATGGCCATAAGCCCAACTCATCCACCAGATACGTTTTGCTGGAACTACACCAAAAAATGGACAATACACAGTAAAATCTGAATACTGGGTAGCAACAAAATTCTGAAGGACGGCGAGGAAAGACAAGTTTTGGAACTCAGCATCACTAAACTCCAAGCCTTTGCTTGGAAAGTGAGTGCTCCACAAAAGATTCGCCATCTTTTATGGCAACTAATCACAGGACAGGTAGCAGTAACAAGGAATCTAGTACGAAGAAACATGAGATGTGATAACTACTGTCCAAGATGTGGAGAGCCAGAAGAGACTGTGACTCATGCAATATTTGAATGCCCACCAGCTCTTCAAACATGGGCATTATCATCAACTCCATCCAGCCCTCAAATTTTTCCTTCTCCGAGCATGTACAACAATATGGATTATTTGTTTTGGAGGAAAAATAGCATAGTGGAACCAGAGAATGATAGAGACCCATATCCTTGGATCATCTGGTACATATGGAAAGCCCGTAATGATAAGTTATTTAGGGGAATAGACAGGGATCCAGGTGAGCTAGTTAGGCATGCAGAAAGTGAATGCCAAGCTTAGCATATTGTTAGAGAGAATATGACTACGCTTCAAGTTATTCAAGACCCTCAAGTCCTAAGCTTGGGTGATATATGCATGATAGATGGTTCATGGACCTCTACTGATCCGTTTAGTGGACTTGGATGGGTATGGAAAGATAGCAGGGGGATGATACAGCTAATGGGGATGAGGAACCTGAGGAGGAGGGAGTCAGCTCTACACTCGGAATTGGAAGCTTTGCGATGGGCAATGAAAACAATATTGCAACATTCGAATTGTCAGAGATTTGGAACAGACTGCAAAGACCTGCTAGCAATGCTGACGGAACCGAAAGTATGCCCAAGTTTCTCAACTGAATTGGAGATGATTCATACGATCAAGTTGTGCTACTCGGACTTCAAGATCTGCTACATACCAAAAACTGAAAATGTGATAGCTGATTCTTTAGCTAGGAATGCTCGTACCTTTCATAGATCATTATGCTACTTTGGTTGTTCTATTCCGGTATGGTTACCCAGACCACCTCAAGCTTGAGTAATATAATAGCTTTTTGATGCCAAAAAAAAAAAAGAGTTGATTTGCTGGTTCTCTATTGTGTTTCAGCTTCTCAATTCTGATTCATTATATCAGATAGCAAAAACATTTTGTAGAGATTTGTACTATATCGATTGTTTTCACTACAAGAAAACAGCAATTTGGCGAGGAAAATTAACAAGAAAATATAATCCTCGTAACTTTACGACGATTTTACGAGGAAATTACAAAGAAAGAAGTAAACCTCGTTATTTCCTCGTAAAGTAACGAAGACTATATTTCGTCGTAAAACCAACGTAACTTTACGTGGTCTTAACGAGGAAATACACTTTCCTCGTAAAGAATACGTAAAGCTTGCATTATCTTTACGAGGAAAAGAGGAAATATTCATTCCTCGTTAAATCAACGTAAGATTACGTCACCTTTACGAGGAAATGATATACGTGAACTTAACGAGGAATTTTGAATCACGTTTTTTTGGCTACCTACCTATTCCTCGCAAATTCATCGCAAAACTTCAACTACCAGATTCGAAAATTTTCTATAAATATGGAAGTTTCAACATCATTTTAAACACACCAACAAGAAAAAAAAAAAAGAAAAATGTGAAAGGAAAAAAATGTCAGGCTCCGGGAATGTCTACGAGTTGCAGAGGTGGATGTATATGCATAGAGATGCTAACGGGAGAGTGACGAAAGAATACATTGCGGGACTGGAGACATTTATGCATCAAGCAGATTCCACACCGCTCGCCCTAGAAAGCGGTAAGATGTTCTGTCCATGTCGGAAATGCAACAATTCGAAATTGGCAAATCGTGAAAATGTTTGGAAGCATTTAATAAATAGAGGTTTCACGCCAAATTACTATATCTGGTTTCAACATGGAGAAGGTTATAATAGTTATGATCAGAATGAAGCTAGTAGTAGTAGTAGCAATTTTCAGGAAGAACCGGTTGCTCATCAATTGCATAATGAACATAGTTACCATGAGGAGAAGCAGATGGTAGATTTTGATAGGGTTCATGATATGGTAACTGATGCATTCGTAGCTCATGATGAAGATGAAGAACCTAACATAAATGCAAAAAAGTTTTATGAAATGTTAAATGCGGCGAATCAACCACTTTACAGTGGTTGTAGAGAAGGTCTTTCTAAATTGTCGTTGGCTGCTAGAATGGTGAATATTAAAACTGATCACAATCTACCTGAAAGTTGCATGAATGAATGGGCAGACTTGTTTAAAGAGTATTTGCCGGAAGACAATGTGTCTGCTGATTCTTATTATGAGATTCAGAAACTGGTTTATAGTCTTGGGTTGCCTTCGCAGATGATAGATGTTTGCATCGACAACTGCATGATCTACTGGGGAAATGATGAGAAGTTAGAAGAATGTCGATTCTGCAAGAAACCACGATTCAAGCCGCAAGGACGGGGACGTAATAGGATACCGTACCAAAGGATGTGGTACCTACCAATTACAGACAGATTAAAAAGATTGTACCAATCAGAGCAGACTGCTGGAAAGATGAGATGGCATGCCAAGCATACTCAGACGGATGGTAAGATGACACATCCATCAGATGCAAGAGACTGGAAACATTTTAACAAAGTATATCCGGAATGTATATCTCGGATTATGCACATATGGATTTAGTCCATTCGGAATGTCAGGGAGACAATATTCATTGTGGCCAGTCTTTCTTACGCCATACAACCTGGCACCGGAGATGTGCATGCAACGGGAGTTGCTATTCTTGACCATATTAATACCTGGTCCGAAACATCCTAAAAGGTCGCTGGATGTTTTCCTGCAACCACTGATAAAAGAGTTGAAGGATTTGTGGTCAACAGGGGAGAGGACGTATGACTGCTCAAAGAAGACGAATTTCACGATGCGAGCGATGCTTTTGTGGACCATAAGTGACTTTCCTGCCTATGGGATGTTGTCGGGATGGACTACACATGGGAGATTAGCTTGTCCATATTGTAATGGAGCGACATATGCGTTTCAACTGAAGAATGGGAGGAAGACAAGTTGGTTCGATTGTCATCGTAGATTTCTTCCCATTGGCCATCAGTACCGAAGAAACAAGACATTGTTTAGGCACAAAAGGGTTGTGGGAGATACTCCTCTTCCATATTTAACTGGAGAAGAAACTGAAAAGCAACTTGATTACTATGGAGCTTTGGAAACAGTTCCTCGTGGTGGTAATTGGCATGTTCCCCCTAATATGCCTGATTCTTACGGTGTTCATCACAACTGGCACAAGAAGAGTATATTTTGGGAGTTGCCATATTGGAAGGATCTTCTTCTGCGCCACAACCTCGATGTGATGCATATAGAGAAGAATTTCTTTGAGAACATCATGAATACAATATTGAATGTCCCGGGGAAGACAAAAGACAACATAAAATCGAGGTTAGACTTGCCGGATATTTGCTCAAGAAGCGAGTTACATATAAACAGCAATGGGCAAGTTCCTGTTCCGATATTCAGATTGTCTTCAGAAAAAAAGTCGGTGTTGTTCAACTGGGTAGCATTAGAAGTGAAATTCCCCGATGGGTATGTTTCAAATCTGTCTAGATGCGTTGAAAAGGGTCAAAAGCTCTCCGGGATGAAGAGTCATGACTGTCATGTCTTTATGCAACGGCTACTTCTCTTTGCTTTTGCGGAGCTACTTCCTACAAACGTACATGAAGCACTTGCAGGTACTATATTATATATTGCAGTTATTTTATATATAATGATTTAGTTTGAAATATATATGACTAATATGTGTATAATTATTTTTGGAATATACAAGGCATTGGAGCATTTTTCAGGGATCTGAGCACCCGCACCCTTAAAGTAGAAGTCGTGGAACAACTTCAAGAGAACATTCCCATCTTATTGTGCAACTTGGAGAAGATATTTCCTCCCATATGAGGCATTGCTTCGTGGACCTGTACATTACGGATGGATGTATCAGTATGAGCGAGCCATGAAATATTTGAAGGGAAAAACAAAGAACCTTGCAAAGGTTGAAGGTTCTATAATTGCTGGAAGTTTGACGGAAGAAACTTCTCACTTCACATCGTACTACTTTGCGTCAAAAGTACGTACTCGGAAAAGAGCTCCAAGAAGATATGATGATGGTGGTGTCGCGCCAACATACGCAGTTGCTGGTGTTCCAGACATCTTTAGCCAGATTGGGCGACTGGGTGGGAAATCAAAAGAGGTTTGGTGGTCGAGTGAAGAAGACGCTCATAGTGCACACACCTATATTCTACACAATTGTGAGGATCCATTGATTCATTATTTTGAAAGGTAACATAAATGGACACATATAAATTAACACATATATATAATTGCCAAATATTAATTAATATAAAATGTGATTTTACAGCCTATTTGTTTCACAAGTCGAAGAAACATTCCCTGGTATATCCACAACTGACGTAGACAAAAGGAAAGATCAACACTTTATAAAGTGGTGGAAGAATCAGGTATTAACTCAAACTCTTTATTCATAAATGATCTGTATTTTAACGTTCATTTTGTTTTTGCAGGTTGATTTTGACGACGATGCAGATTATCCTAAGTGGTTACACGAAGTAATTCAATCTCCACATGTAAAGGTCACCACTGTTGGGCCCGAATATGGCCCGGTAGCTGATTGCTGAACAATAAAAGACGATAACAGGCCGCGACAGGCCCATCACGAGCTCGACATCTAAAAGGAGTTAAGCTGGAACCGAAGGCTGAGAGCTAAGGCGATCTTTAAAGAGGTCACGGTGAAGAGGAAGCTCACGTCATAACAAAAGAAGCGCAGGACCCGGTCAAAGGGAAGCTGTTACAGATTCCACATCAAGCGGAAAAGATCTCGGAGATCAGTTGAAGACAATCAAAAGAAGTCCAAGGCTATTTAAAGAGAAGAGGGAGGACTAAAGAGAGGATCCGACTAAACTCATATTTCACTCGACATTCATAAAAACATTCTTATTGTAATATTCTTATAATCTTTGTATTCATCAAAGATCATCTTTTGTAACCATCCTTTTTCCATTATATCAATACAAATCGTAGTTCATTCAACAAGTTATTACGGGATTCAGCCCACGTTATCTTTCCCTAACCTTTCCTAAACCTTAACCTGATCTAAAATCTAGGTGTGAGTTTAATCCCTCACAATTGGCGCCGTCTGTGGGGAAGAAACAATCGAATCCCTTACTCTAACTTGAGGATGAATCCTACCGATCAGACCACAAATCCGTCTGACCTTAACCTCCCGATTCAGAGCGATGGCTCACCGAACGACGGAGGCTCCAGTCTCGTAACCACGGAGCCTCGACGTGGCGACCACCGATCTGGGCAACAGCTTCCGGCTGGCACTCGAACGAGCCAGACCACAACCGGAGCTACTAACCCGAGATCGTCAAGTGGAACCGCCCCCGGGCTTCCAATCACCGAGAATCCTCAGCAGAAAGCCGTTCCGAATCAAACGGAGGCTCAGCTTTCTGAGATTCGTCAGATGATGATGCAACTAGTAGACAAAGCTCAGGAAAGTGAGCGTACGATGCATCAGTTAGCTGCTCGTCAGCAACGATTCGAAGAGATAACTAGATCTCTAAACGCAACAACCCAACCACCG
The DNA here is from genome assembly GCA_019706035.1 of Raphanus raphanistrum subsp. raphanistrum. NCBI lineage: Eukaryota > Viridiplantae > Streptophyta > Magnoliopsida > Brassicales > Brassicaceae > Raphanus > Raphanus raphanistrum. The sequence goes on from CM033985.1 coordinate 12,969,651, forward strand.
CAACGTCAAGCTCTGGGGGTCACTTTCCGAGATCGATTGACCGATCCCTCGTTCCCCCGAGGACGTTTAGACTTTTCCCCTGATAGCACTGTTCCGGAAGGACGCGGATCTGCTTTCCAGACACCTCATACCGGGACAGCTCCCGTGTTTAACCCGCCTATCACCAGTACTATGGGAAGCAACGTGGCAACAACCAGTTCCACACCCAGTCAGGTCGCTGATCGGAGCTCTCGCCTACCTCCTCCGCCACCTGATTTTAGGTCCGGAGCAGGAGTATCCTTTCCATCTGGAGGCAGAACAGCAGCTCCGGTTTATCAAACCAGAGGCTCAACCCCGAATGGGGACGGGTATCAACGGATAGATTCCGATAACCCAAGAGCTGGTGAGCGATTTAGCCCACCATCTGCATGGGAGGATGATCCCACACGATTCCGTCAGGAACCTGCCCGTCGACTACCTAATAACGACCCAAATGTCCTCCCCATGGAAGGACCTGAAGCTATCCGTAGATATATGGAACGAACTCATGCAGCTCTCCAAAAATTGGGAGCTCAAGTCCATAAAGCTACGAACTCAGCTCCCGAAATCGATAGCTTGATCGAAGAAACCCGTGGAACTCCATTCACTGACAGAATTGCCAGCTCCTACATAAGAGATACCCGAAAAATCAGAATTCCCGAGTATGATGGGACCTCTGACCCAAAGGCCTATTTGAGAGCCTTCCGACTGGCAATCGTTAAAGCCCATTTTACATAGGAAGAATGTGAAGCAGGTTACTGCAGGACGTTCGCCGAAAACCTGGTCGGAACAGCCCTTGAGTGGTTCTCTGGTCTCGAACCAGCCTCGATAGATAGTTTTGATCAGTTAACTAACGCCTTCATGAAGCAGTACTCGACCCATATCCTGAAGCAAGCCTCCGAGGCCGACCTTTGGAAGGTCAGACAAGGAATGGGGGACTCACTACGAGTCTACATCGAGAAATTCAGGGCAATAAGAACTAAGCTCTCGAATCCTAACGACCTAGTCGCCATCGAGGCTCTTAGGAGAGGTCTGTTCTATAAATCGAAATTCTGGTCGGAGCTAACACTCAATACTCCTCCAACTATTGATGATGCTCTTCATAAAGCCACCAGATACATTACTTTGGAGGAGGAGACAGCCGCATTGGATAAACTCCAAAAGAAGCCTAAGAATCACTCGAAAGGTGAATCCTCTGAGGCAAAGGGACCTCATAAAAGGGGGAACCCCCGAAATAACCAAACTCAGGGAGAACATTCCTACGCAATCGAGGAAGACAAGGAAGAGAAACCTGTCGCCGCAGCAAACAAAACTCCCTGGTCAAAAGGCTTTGATAAAAACAAACATTGCTCTTATCATGATAGAGAAGGGCACTCAACTGAGGAATGTTGGGACCTCCAACGATAGCTGGCAGCTAAATTCGCAGCCGGAGAAATAAAGGGAGTGGACCTTAAAAAGCCACCACCTTATCAGAAAAGAGGTCCCAGAGACACCTCTCCAAAGCGCGAGAGGTCACCCGAGAAGGAGACCGATTCGCCACCCCCAGCTCCCAAGAAAAGAGTCGAGTTGATTCTTGGAAAATTCCCCCAAGGAAAAAGTTTACAAGTCGAAGCTCTCTTGAGTAAACCATCCCCTCAATCGAGCCCCGACTCGAGGGTAGACTGTATCCTTGGAGGATCAGACATATGTCAAGACTCCGTCAACTCCATTAAGGATCACGTACGGAAGGCTGTGTCTAGCACTGGACCTAAGCCTCCCAAACCCGAGTCCAATACTAAGATTTCTTTCTGGGAAAGCGAGACCTCAAACCTTGACAGACCTCACGATGATGCGTTGATTGTCACCCTGAACATCGCAGGATACGAGGTCCCTAAACTCATGATAGACACAGGAAGCTCTGTCGACCTTATTTTCTACAACACCCTGAAAGGGATGGAAATAGACGACTACGAAATTATCGGCCAGAAAGCTAATCTCGTAGGCTTCTCCGGAGAAACAGCTACCTCATTGGGGACTATCAAGCTCATAGTCATAGCTGGCGGAATAATGAAAATGACCAACTTAGTAGTCATCGACAGACCTTCCCCGTTCCATGCGATCCTGGGAAGACCCTGGATTCACAAAATGAAGGCAGTAGCCTCGACGTATCACCAATGTGTGAAATTCCCAACACCTGAAGGGATAGCTACCGTACACGGTAGCCAGAAGATATCCAGGATCTGCTATTTGGGAGGATTTGAAATCCTCAAAAAATCCCCCCAATAGCAATTACAGATCCAGGAGGGTCGCGAAATGCAACAAAATATTCGAGGTCCCCCCAAGAACCTCACTGAAAAAGTTTGCATCGACGACTCAGATCCTGAAAGACAGGTGAGCATCGGATCCGAGCTACCTCCTGAGACAAAAAAGGAGCTCATTGATTTTCTGAAAAGCAATGTCAAAACCTTTGCATGGTCCACCAGCGACATGAAAGGCATAGATCCGAACGTCACCACCCATAAGCTAAAAGTAGACCCTACTTTCAAACCAATCAAACAAAAGCGTCGCAAGCTAGGCCTCGAAAAGGCTCAGGCTGTTAACGACGAAGTTGACCGACTTACTAAAGCTGGGTCCATTCGAGAGGTACATTACCCCGACTGGTTAGCTAACCCAGTAGTGGTAAAGAAGAAAAACGGGAAATGGAGAATCTGTGTAGACTTCACAGACCTGAACAAAGCTTGTCCTAAAGACAGCTTCCCGTTACCTCACATCGACCGCCTGGTTGAAGCAACAGCTGGCCATCGACTCCTATCCTTTATGGATGCCTTCTCAGAGTACAACCAAATCATGATGGATCAACGACCAGGAGAAATCTGCATTCATAACCGAACGAGGAACCTATTGTTAAAAGGTTATGCCATTCGGATTAAAGAACGCAGAAGCTACCTATCAAAGGCTAGTAAATAAGATGTTTGCTGGGCAACTTGGAAAAACCATGGAGGTCTATATTGATGATATGCTAGTCAAATCCTCAGCTGGAGAAGACCATATCTCCCACTTAAGGGAATGCTTCGATATCCTTAATAAGTACGATATGAAGCTCAATCCCACTAAATGTACCTTCGGGGTACCTTCAGGCGAATTCCTAGGATACCTCGTAACCGAAAGAGGCATTGAAGCCAACCCGCAGCAGATAGCAACCTTCCTAGAAATGCCGTCACCTAAGACAACCAGAGAGGTACAGAGATTGACCGGACGAATCGCAGCATTAAATCGATTCATATCCAAGTCCACCGATAAGTGCCTCCCATTCTACAAGCTTCTGAGGAATAATAAGAAGTTCCTATGGGATGAGAAATATGAGGAAGCCTTCAAACAATTGAAAGCTTACCTCTCCGAACCTCCGATCCTATCCAAACATGTAGTAGGAGAGCCACTATACATGTACCTCGCTGTATCGACTGCTGCAGTTAGCGGCGTGCTGGTACGAGAGGAACAAAACGAACAAAGACCTGTCTATTACACCAGCAAGAGTTTGATAGACGCCGAAACAAGGTACCCTGCAATGGAAAAATTAGCCCTAGCAGTCGTCACAGCCATTACGAATGATATTGCACAGCCCTAGCCAGTCAGGGCGATTGGCTAAATGGGCCATAGAACTCAGCGAATATGATATTGAGTATAGACCTCGAGCAGCAGCAAAAGCTCAGGTCCTTGCCGACTTTATCATAGAGCTAGCATCCGAGCAATTAGACTCCGAAATGGAATCTCCAAAGTGGAGCCTATATGTCGACGGAGCCTCATCAAAACAGGGCTCCGGTGTCGGTCTAAGGCTAACTTCTTCAGCAGGAGAAACCATCGAGCAGTCATATAGGCTCGGATTCAGCGCCTCAAACAACGAAGCTGAATATGAAGCATTAATCTCAGGGTTGAAACTCGCCCTAAGTCTCGGAATTCGAGAGCTAAACGCTTATAGTGATTCACAGCTAGTAGCTAGCCAGTTTCACGGAGAGTACGAAACGAGGGACGAAAGAATGGGGGCATATCTCGAAGTCGTCCAAAACCTCACTAGGCAGTTCGACAAATTCGAGCTAACAAGGATCCCACGAGGAGAGAACTCCTCAGCAGATGCGTTGGCTGCTTTAGCCTCCACGTCAGACCCCCTCGTAAAACGGATCATACCCGTAGAAGGAATCGAAAAACCAAGCATCGACATTGCTACTAAGGCTGAGATAGACAGCAAGCTAACAGAGCAACCCGAAGGTACCTGCCCTGAAACAGTAGCTACCCAAGTTCTCACAACATTTTGGTTCCCAAAAACCAGAATACGTAGCTCTAGAAAGCATACCTCCGGGAACACAATCCAAAACACGGAAGGTATTCCTCGAAACTCAGACTCCTTGGAGCCTGATCTCACGAATACCCCCGGGGGCACCAACTCAGACCCACTCGTATGCAGAATTAAAACCAGAAGCCGTTCAGCTCTTCAAAGTCCATCTGGGGGCACCATCCAGACCCCGGGGAATAATGAAGAAGTTGGAGGTATTCCGCGAAATTTAGACTCCATGGAGCCCAATCCTACAAATACCTCCGGGGGCACCACGACACCAGGTCCCGAACAGGAACCTCCCTCGTCTCTTCATAACAAAGTTGTAGGGAGAGAGGATTGGAGAATTCCAATCACGCAATACATCCTGGAAGGAAAGACTCCACCCAATAAATGGGAGGCTCGAAAGCTCAAAGCATTAAGCGCGAGATACTGCATAATCGAGTCTGTCCTCCACAAACGAAGCGTTTCCGGACCTTACCTAAAATGCGTCCATGGCCTCATTGCTATGAGACTCATGAAAGAAATGCACGACGGCTCCTGCGGGAACCACTCTGGAGGCAGAGCTCTAGTCATCAGAATCAAAAGACAGGGCTATTTCTGGCCCACCATTATTGCTGACTGTGAGGTCTATTCCTCTTCATGCGACAAATGCCAGAGGCATGCACCGATTATACACCAACCTGCGGAAAAGCTATCCAACATATCCGCCCCTTACCCATTCATGAGGTGGTCCATGGACATTGTAGGACCACTAGTAGCATCAGGAAGTGGAAAGAAGAAGCTACGCTTCCTCTTAGTCCTAACAGACTACTTCACGAAATGGATAGAGGCTGAAGCTTTCCAACAGTTAACCAGAGTCGAAGTCGAACGATTTGTGTGGAAAGAAATCGTGTGTAGACATGGCGTCCCATACGAAATCGTAACCGACAATGGAGGACAATTCATATCCCACGATTTCAAAATATTTTGTGACAAGTGGAATATTCGCCTGACCTTCTCATCACCTCGCCGACCTCAAGGAAACGGACAGGCGGAGGCTGCTAATAATTCAGTATTAGCAAACCTCAAGAAATGCCTCGGAACCCAGAAGGAACTCTGGTCAGAAAAATTACTTGAAGTACTTTAAGCATGTCGAACCACCCCACGAAAAGCTACAGAAGAAACCCCTTTCTCCTTAGCCTACGGGATGGAAGCTGTCGTCCCAGCCGAAACCATTGCTGGTAGCCTTCGCCGGGACCTCTGTACATCCGACCCCGCAGCTAACGATCAGCTCCTAACGGACAGCCTCGACCTAATCGAGGAAAGACGGGACCGAGCCCTGATTCGCATTCAAAACTATCAGCAAGCAATGGCACGACAGTACAACTCCAAAGTCAGGCTCCGACAGTTCGCTGTAGGTGACCTAGTACTTAGGAAAGTTTTCGAAGGAACCAAGGAACCAGATGCTGGGAAGTTGGGAACCAACTGGGAAGGTCCCTACCAGATCATCCATGTGGTACGACCTGGCGTTTACAAGCTCCGAAAGGTGCGAACCGGGGTACCTGAAATCAGATCGTGGAACGCCACGAATCTTAAGAGATATTATCATTAGGTACCTAAAATTCCTGAACTACGTTAGGCTTGATCCCTTGACTGGGTACGTAGGCAACTCCGTCATGAGTGCAGCCCCAACCTCATTTCAACACTTCATTCACCACAACCAAAGGGGGCATATGTCTGATTAAAATCACATAGTCCAAGCAGCAAATGTATGATCATTATAATACAGCAATTGTATGATTACTATGATACCATGTATCCAATTATCAATAAAGCAATTATTCTCGATGTCTCAATTCTTTAACAACATAGGTCCCTACCAGCACGGACCTAGGGTCCTAAAACCCTCCGGATCAGCTCAGGTCTCCACGAACCTGAACCTAAGGTCTTAAAACCCTTAATAACTTTGAAGGTCTTTAAATCCTTCAAATCAAGTCAAAATTTGATAAACTAACCTAAGGTCTCGAAATCTCAAAGGTCTTGAAATCCTTATCAAATCTTAAAGGTCTTGAAATCCTTATCAAATCTTAAAGGTCTTAAAATCCTTATCAAAACTCAAAAGGTCTTGAAATCCTTATCAAATCTCAAAAGGTCTTAAAATCCTAAGCAAGTCCCAACGGGTCTTAAAATCCCACGAACGAATTCAGGTTCCCAAGAACCCTTACCTAAAGTACCTGAGTTAAGCTCAGGCTCCTAAAAACCCTAAGCTGACCTCGATACTTCAAGAAACCCCTCTTAAGGGACTAAAAACGACCAAAGTCTTCCAGACTTATCATAAAACCTGATTATGATCAAATGTCATATTCTACGACTAAAGCAGAAAAACTTAAAATGAAACTGAAAACCAAGTTTGAAATTAAACAAAGGTTTAAAAGCCTCATCAGGCCATAAGTCTTAAAACAAAAGAAATCAAAGCCCATTGGGCGGAAATCCTAGAAACACATGAAAGAGCCTCAGCTCTTAAACTTCCTTGTCATCCGAGCTCTTCTCAGCTCCCTTACCAGCCGGATCTTCCTCCTCAGGAACCTCCTCCTCCATCTCCTTGTCGCTACCTCCAGGGGCGCTTCGACTGGGGCTGAGTAAGAACCCACCAATCCCAAATTAGAACCGAACTATCCAGAAAATGAGAGATTAAACATATTAACCTCGAAAGTACCTGAGCTCTCAGAGAGTTGGGGAAGAGGGAGCTTGCCGATCGAGAAATCCGAGACCTGAGCCTTATCGTATGCCGCAACAGCCTCCGGCATCATTGCCACCAAGCGATCATACTCGTCTTGAGTACTCTTAATCTCGCCATCCAGCATGTCTTTCAGGAGCTCGGTGTTGGCTTGAATCTCTTGAGCATGAACCAAGAGATCGACTTCGTCCTTCTTCTTGAAGAACTTCTCCTTGACAACAACCAGAACTTTGTTGTAGGCGTCAGCTACCTCCTTCTTTCCTCTCCGGACGGCTAGCCTGACCTCAGCTTCCTTGTTCTTCTGGCTGCTCTGGGTTGAAGCAATCAGCTCCTTGACTTGATACTCGGCTATCTTCCGAGCAGCATCCAAATCCCCAATCTTCCTATTCTTCACCTGGAGGTCAATCAACTGGCTCTCGATTGTCCCTTGCTGAGCATCGCATTTGGAGCCAAGTCTCTTTACCTCAGCTTGGAGATCCGAGATCAGAGCCCGAGTCTGATTGAGCTCAGCCTTGTTGGCATTGACCAGTTCAGTGACCTGAGCTAAATCCTCAGCACTGGGGGCATTGTGTACGGCGTCCTCAAACTTGAACTGAGCCCTGTTAATAGCGCCAGCCAGCTACAGAAAACAAAAAACGGTTTAGCGAAGATCTTCCAAAGATAAAGCTAAAAGTTGAAATAGACTTCATACCTGACCCATGTGATGGGCAATATCAACGTACTCATCCTTGTGCGTGAGATTGGAGATCGAGGGGAGGGAACACCCGGTACTCTTCATATGCCTCATCAGAGTAGCCAAACCCCACGAATCATCCAAAACCGATCCAGGCTTCGAATGAGCAAAGTTCCAGCCAACGGTTCCTCCTCTAGAGGAGGAGGAGGAAGACCTCGAAGGTCTGTCAACCTGGTCAGTTCGGGACCTCTTGTTCCTCGGGGGCTCGAGTTCTGGAGGATCCCTCGCCATTTGAGGATTAGTTTCAGTCATCGGGACCTCGGAGGGAAGGCCAACTTCCTGAACTTTAGGCTCCGAAGAGCCAACACCTTTAGCAGGAGCAGAGCCTCCTTCGTCAAGAGCCTCCTTCACAGAGTCAAGGAAGGATCCTCCTTGGTTCTTGTCACTTCCTCTAGAGGAGCTGGCAGCTTTGGTCGATCTACCCCTGGAACGGCAGGAAGGCTGAATAGGCATTTTCTGTGATTGAGTCTTCTCGGAAGTACTTGCTCCGGATGAAACTTCGAAAACTGAATCACCCTCAGAAACTGAAACATGAAAAAGGTTCATTAATCACATGAGACAAATTCAAACAGTAAAAATCATGAATTAAGAGTAGAAGGTTACTTTCTAAACCAGCAACCGTCACTGAATCAGGGAAGGACGCCTGGTATCGTTCAGGAAACCTAGCTGATCCAACTCTCGAAATGGTGTAAGCCCCCCAAGCGTTAGGGCTATGCTGCAGCTTCCTTTAGAGAGCTCTAGTAAGTTTACTAGACAACTTGACAGGATCCTTAATTTCTGCAAAAAAAGAGTCAAAAGACAATTAGCACATCACGATAAGCAAAGATAAACATGCGAACATATCCCTAAAATTCTAACCAGAAATGTCAGACCATGAGTTCCTGAGGTCACGGCCTACAGGAACCGTCGAGGGGTCAATCTTGAAATAGAAGTACTTCTTCCGCCAGTCATCATCACTGGCCGTGAACTTAAAGATACCTAGCCCTGGACGACAGGGGAGGTAGTAGGTACCGCTTCCGCCATCCTTGGAAGTACTCTCCTTTATAGAAAAGAGACTCATTAGCTCAGTTAACCCCACGATAACTCCTTCCTCCTTGGCCCTAGTGAAGAACCCATTTATCACTCGGATAACCGATGGGCAGAGTTGAGAAAGGGCCAGCTGGTAATGATTTAGGAGATCTAGCAAGAGGGTGGGAAGAGGGAATCGAAGATGACACTTAGAAATATATTTCTCATGAAGACAAAACCAACCCTCCGGAACGGTTTCGGGGGTTTCATCTTCGGTACAAGCTCTAGCTAGGTCACTCTGGCCGTGAGCTTGAACAGCAAGATTGACGACGTCTTGGCTCTTCAAGAGCGAAGGGAAGTGAGGTCCGGAGGAGGCGCTCTTGCTCCCCTTCTTCTTCGTCCTCTTGACTCTTGCTCCGATCGAGTCTTTAACCTTCTTCTTCTTGGCTTCTGTCATCTTTTCACCGGCTTCCCGCTTGACCTTTATAATGCGGGCACCGGAGGCTGAGATTTGAACCTCGCCGGAACCTTCTTTTTGACTCATGATAGTAAAAGGAAAGGGAAATAGGAAGCAAAAGAGAGGAATTGGACTAAGGCGAAATCTCAGAGAGAAGTTAAAGATGAAGAACTAGTTCGATCAAGAAACGGATTAAAAAAAAAACGCAGTAAAATAAAGGAAAAGAGGTGAATTACCTTAGAAACCGTCGAGAGGCGTGGAGGAAGTGGAGAGACAAGCAGTTAATTCTCTCAGCTTTATATCCCATCACGTCTCGAAAATCGGAAATCAAATTTCAAACTCGCTGTAATCTAAGCCATCGATTTAATCGAAGGGAATTTACAGCCGTTCGATCAGATAAAAGTAAATATGGATGAGATAGCTAGTAATCATGATCTCAACAAGAGAATCTAGCTTGGGCGGCTAGGTTTAGCTCCCGAGAATAACGATACCTAATCTCGAGAGCTGGGGGCAACTGTTGGGCCCGAATATGGCCCGGTAGCTGATTGTTGAACAATAAAAGACGATAACAGGCCGCGACAGGCCCATCACGAGCTCGACATCTAAAAGGAGTTAAGCTGGAACCGAAGGCTGAGAGCTAAGGCGATCTTTAAAGAGGTCGCGGTGAAGAGGAAGCTCACGTCATAACAAAAGAAGAGCAGGACCCGGTCAAGGGGAAGCTGTTGCAGATTCCACATCAAGCGGAGAAGATCTCGGAGATCAGTTGAAGACAATCAAAAGAAGTCCAAGGCTATTTAAAGAGAAGAGGGAGGACTAAAGAGAGGATCCGACTAAACTCATATTTCACTCGACATTCATAAAAACATTCTTATTGTAATATTCTTATAATCTTTGTATTCATCAAAGATCACCTTTTGTAACCATCCTTTTTCCATTATATCAATACAAATCATAGTTCATTCAACAAGTTATTACGGGATTCAGCCCACGTTATCTTTCCCTAACCTTTCCTAAACCTTAAAACCTGATCTAAAATCTAGGTGTGAGTATAATCCCTCACAACCACCTCACAGATGTATTTCACACGAGGCTATACTTTTCACACATATGAGTATGGTAGACAGCGGGCGACAAGTAACTATGGAATATGTGTGAAAGGGGAAACCGATTTCTACGGTATCTTGACAGAGATTATTGAAGTAGAATTTCCAGGGATATTGAAGCTGAAATGCGTCCTCTTCAAATGTGAGTGGTTCGACCCCGTCGTCAACAGAGGTGTTCGGTTTAACAAATTCGGTGTAGTTGATGTCAATGGTGGACGAAGGTACAACAAATTCTTTATTTGGCATACATGAGCAGAATAAGCTTACTTCTATGTTTTCTTTATTTTTCAGGTACAACAAATTCGAGCATTTCATCTTAGCTTCACAAGCAGATCAAGTTAGCTACCTTCCATACCCTCGGATGAGAGAATCGGGAATAAATTGGTTATCCGTGATCAAAGTTACACCTCGAGGACGAATCATTAGTGGAGAAGAACCACCATTGCAAGAAGAACAGATAAATGAAGTCGAGGAACCTGAACAACAAATTGATGACATTCTTCTCATTGATCCGCATAATCATGAGTATGAAGATCTTACCGACGATGGCACAGACGAAGCTGTTGAAGATGAGTTTAATGAAAATGATGATGTTTCTAGTGATGACGAAAATGTATCCGATTGATGTATTTGTGTTTTAATATGATTGATTTTCAGACTTAATGCATGTGATTCGATTATTTTAATCATGAAAAACTATTTAATGTATTGAGATTATAAGAATTTGGGAATGTTTATAAAGAATTTGGGAATGTTTATAAAGAAAAAAAAAATTGAGGTTTGAGGTTTTGAATGAAAAATAAAAGATTGAGGTTTGGGGATTGGAATATGAAGAGTAGAAGATAGGAAAGATGGTGTTTGTGGTTTGGGGTTTTTGATTTTAGGCGTTTAGAAAGCAAACCTCGTTAATTCCTCGTAGTTTACGACGAAATAACGAGGAAAATAGAAAAAAAAAAAAGATGCGGGCCTCGTTAATTCCACGTAAGACAGAATCGTCGTTAAGACCTCGTAAGCTTACGTGGAATTACCGAGGCTTTCTGTTTTTTTTTTATTTCCTCGTTATTTCCTCGTGGGTTTACGAGGTTTTAACGAGATATGTTGTCTAAACCCCTAAACCCTAAACCCCAAACCCCATCTTTCTTATCTATTTTGTCTAAATCCCAAACTCCAAACCCCATTAATAATTTTATAATTTTCAAAAGATTATATTTTCAAATCTTCAAAAGATTATATTTTCAAATCTTCAAATGATTATATTTTTGTTGCAAGATAAAAAATTTAAATAAAAATTTTGATTTTGTATAAGTTTATATTAGAAAGAAGAGATTGATATTAGAAATTAAAGAATTGTGGTTATAAATTTTGAGGTTTGAAATGTTAAGAATATTGAGGTTAAAAGGAAGATATGTTATGAATATATGAAGTAGAATATAAGAAAGATGGGGTTTAGGGTTTGGGGTTTCGATTTTAGAGGTTTAGAAAATAACCTCGTTAATAACTCGTAACTTACGAGGCGTTTACGAAGAACAGAAAGACGGGCCTCGCTATTTCATCGTTTGATTTGGGACTGACCTCGCAATTTCCTCGTAAGGTTACGTGGTTTTTACGAGGAACAGAAAGACGGGCCTCTTTAATTCCTCGTAACCTTGCGAAGAAATTGCGAGACCTTCGTAAGTTAAGTTATATATACAACCGCACAAACCTCACACTCTCCATTCCTCCCAACTTCCTCTCCATTTCCTCCCCATTTCGTCTCCAACTCCTCTCCTATTCCTCTCTCCTTCGAAAATGGTAATTTCCTCGCCCCCATAATTAGTTTAGACAATTTAGATAGGTGGTTAGTTTAGGTGGTTAATTTAGGGAATTTAGATAGGTTTACGGATTTCATGTTCGTTAGATAGATTTTTTAATTATTGATGATAGATTTTTAATTATTGATGATCATAATCTCAAAAAATAATATTTTTGCAGGTTCGCAAGCACTTGCTTATTTCTCACTACAGGGAGATGTTCGGTGAGCTGGTAGTCAGTTAGACCCGCCAGGTTCTTCTTCAGGTGCCGGCGGTTCCGGTTCTTCGGATCAGGAGTATGTTCCCGAGACTCAGCATTTCTTCCCTCCGATGCCTCCTCCGATGGCTCATCCGATGCCTCCTCCGATGGCTCATCCGATGGCTCCTCCGATGGCTCCTCCGATGGCTCCTCCGATGGCTCCTCCTGAGATCCCCGCCGCTGTTCATTCCGATCTCATGGTACCACCTACTGTTCCCTTCTCGCAGTACACTGTCGAGGATATTCTCGGTATGCCAGGCAGAGCTGGTTTACCAATCATAGACCCCGACAGACCCGACGGGACTATGTGGTAAGTGCATTTTTAAATAATTATTTTAATTTATAACTTCATTAAATAATTTAAATTTTCATTTTTTCCAGGTTTGGGGTTGACAATTGCCTTGCGACAGATGTAACCGAGACGATTAAAGGTTACTTCTCCATGGCGCATCCAAACTGGAAATTGACGCCGATCTACATCCGAAAGACGTGGTTCAAGATTTACGCTGTAAGTAATTCTATTAATTAATTATTTTATATTTTTTTTAAATAACCGATTATACATTTTTTTCGCAGCAAAAGTATCATTGGTCCATCGGGGTCAGTGAGAGAGTGAGGAAGGCGTTTTACGAGAAGGCGCAAGTTCGCTTGTCGGACACGGTTTGCAACTGGAAGGGTGCCTGGATCGTCAAGGGATACACCCATGGCAAACCCACTGAGCTTACCACGGATGTTTGGGACGGCCTCATCCGTTACTGGAAGGATCCCAACTCCATTAGGATCGCAAACATTTGTGCTGCCGCCCATAACACGGTAGACGAGCACGGTAACGGCCCGATGCAACACTCTACGGGCCAAAAACCCCATGCCGGTGTCCGTTTGCAAATGGTACGTAATTAAATAATAATTTTTTAATTATTATTTTTCATATAATTAAATATATTTCTAACAATTTTCTTAAATGTTTTTAGGCCAAAGAGTTGGGACGTCTCCCGACTCTTCCGGAACTTTACGAGTGGACCCACAAGAACAAGGCGGGCCAGTTTTTAGATGGCAAGTCCGAGCAAATCTACAACGACGTAATTGCTCGGGTTGAGGAGCGCCAGACTCAGCTGACCCAGTAGTCCGCCGACGGATTACTCGTTACCTTATCCACAACTAAAGTGGATAAGATTTACGAGGAGGTAAATTTTTTAACATTATATCGTTTTAATTATTAATTCATTAAATTTACCTTTTAAATTTAACTAACAAATATAATTTTTTTGTTTTTAAGGTTGTCCCTAAGAAAAAGGGACGTACGTTGGGGATCGGTTCCGTCAATGATGTCCCGAGAGCGACATCGTCTTATGCTCAGAGACGGACCGAAGAAGTCACTCAGTTACGTTCCGAGCTGGGCGCGACCAAAAGCCGTGTGAATGGACTCGAGGCCTTCATCGACGTAATAGCGTCCACAAATCCGGAATGGGAAGCTTTGTTGAGGAACATGAAACAACAAAATCCCATTCCAGGCGAGTCATCGGGCACACATAACGAGGAGGATGTTACGAGGAGGAGCGAGGAATTCTACGAGGCGATGAACGAGCCTTAGTTTTTTTAGTTTTTTTTCGGTTTATGTATTATAAAATCCAAAACTTAATTATATATAAAATATTTTGTTGCTTCTGAATTTTATTTAAAATTTATTTATAAACCCAATATTTAAATACTTTTATTTTATTAAATTAATAATTATTATATTTATCAAATAATATTTTTATTAATTCGAAAATTGGCACTATACGAGTTATTTACGACGAAAAGATTTCCGAGGAATTTACGAGAAAAACCTTACGAGGTTTTTATGAGGAAAACATTTCAAGGACTGTACGTGGACTTCACGAGGAAACCTTTTCAAGGAAGTTACATCGAATTTACGAGGATTTATTTTCAAGGATCTTCCGTGTAAGTAACGACGCGTGTTCCGCATGGTTTCTACGAGTAAAGCCCGCGAGTGATTTACGAGGAAAAGCGGCGAGGAACTTACGACGAAATATTAACTTCGTCTTTACGAGGAAATAGAAGACTCGCTAGTCTACGAGGAAATGGCGACGAAAGTTTTATTATGATGGACAATAAACGACGAAACACTTTTCCTCGTTAATTCCTCGTAAACATCCTTTTACGAGGAATTAACGAGGAAAATAGCCCTCATTAAACATGTTTTCTTGTAGTGTCTCTTTCAGTTTGGTTCCCAAAACAATTCCAAAATTGATTTAAAAAATACCCCCTTGATGAGAAAAAAATAAGCTCGATACATTGACAATAGTTGTACATTTATACTAATGCCATCTAGAGTTCCATCTCTCTCTCTCCCTCTATATAAGTAATATTGATTTGACCAGTAATAGATAAGATAGTAAAGTGTTTCATTCGCATGATGTATATATGACGAATCGGTTATAACATCAAATAATTTATATGCAGAAAAACTATACCACATTGAAAACTATGTACAAACATTCGATCTAACATATATTTCATGTCGTGTATAAACAAAATAAAAACATATGTCGCGTCTAATTACATAAAAACTAAAAAGGAGAGGAATGTATAATCGGACGACACCTTACAAGACTAAAACGACGAACACAACAAATGAAATATCTTTTTATAAAATAAACTCAGCTTGATCAAACGTAATTCAACTAGACATGCGTATATAATAACAGAATTTACAAGAACAATATGCCAAAACTAATTAAGAAATATCGTTGATAAGGCTTTCGTCGAAGCAAAAGTCAGGCCAATAAAGAGACGCACCGTCCCCACCACCATAGCTTGAGCTGCTGCTCGCATCCGCATCCGCTAGCTTGTTGTAAGGAAGAGAAGACATGGCATTTTTAGGGCTATTGTCTATAAGAGATGGCAGAATCCATGAAGATGGATCATCGTGATCTTGATCTATTGGATGTTTGACTAAATTTTCTATAAAGTGATCTTCACTATTCAAAGGTGTTTGTAGATTGAAAGGGACATGATCAAGAAGTGGGTCACCTTGGGATGGTTTCTCACTAGGACTATTGTTTAAATGATATTGTTGTTGTTGGAGTGGTTGGGTGGTTGAATCAATGAAGAACCCGAGTGGAAATAAACCTTGATTTTGATGGTCAGCCTCGTGTTCAAGAGCGGGATTGAAATTCGAGTTGTTTTCTTTATTCCATGAGACCATGGAGTTTAAGAGATTCATCGCATGGTTATGGTCGATATCGAGAATACTACTGGGGTTATTGTTGTTGTTGTTGGATAATGAAGCCGAAGAATTAAGCATACCATTGAGATATTGTAGCTTGGCTAGTTGAGCTGCCTCAGCTTGAATGGATGAGAACTGTGATGTTTGTTCAATGAGGTCTTTTAAGTTTGCTAAGGCTATGAGCTGAGGTAAGCTTGCGAAGAGGTCGGTTCTTGGCTGATGAGTCACAGGATCGATGCCCATTTGGATCAGTTTCTTCTTTAGATGCGTGTTCCAAAAGTTCTTGATCTCATTATCAGTACGTCCTTTCAAATGTGTCGCAATAGCAGACCATCTATATATACATGAAAACTAATTAAGTATGTACACATGTAGTATAATAGTTTATTTTAATGATATATTTGTGTTTCCATCGATGTCACATACATATCGTAGATAAAAAATTCCTTTGAAGTTTTATAACGAAAAACTAATAAATATGTTAAAAATACTACTTACTTATTCCCAAGAATAGAATGGAGATGGAGGATTGTTTTCTCTTCTTCTGCGGAAAACTTTCCTCTTTTGATATCAGGTCTCAAGTAATTTGTCCACCTTAGTCTACAACTCTTTCCACATCGGTTTAAATCTGAAAATAAAAAGACAAGGGTTTCAAAACCATCGAAATATTCATACATACAAAACTAAACAAACGAGCTTTTATAGACCGATGAGTTGAGTTAATAGAATAGAAAGAAACCTGCGAGCTTTGGAAGGGCTCTCCAGCTTCCATGGCCATGTTTATGAATGTAATCAATAAGCTTTTGATCTTCTTCATGAGTCCATGGCCCTTTCTTTAGACCATTCTCATCGCAGCAAGGCGACCTCCCCATCTTCTCTCTTCCAAACTACCAAGCTTGAGGTTAGGACTTGGTATATATATACAGTTTCGTGGAAGATTGATGATATATTTAAATATATTATTTGATAAATCTTCGGCCATAAAACACTTGGCTTTCTTTAATGTATTTTGCTTGACAAATGTCTTTTTTTTGGTCTTTTTATTAAACATTTTCTGAGACAAAATCTAAGTCGCCGTTTTTTTTAATACGGAAAATTATACTCACAGTAGAGACGAAGTCAATACGTACTATGAACTGATGTATTTTTCATGCATTTCTGAAGAAAAGACAAATGTTATGGATTATATCTATAGGAAATTTGTTGATAACAAGCATATAATCAAATCATTACTAATCACTTAATCCGAATAGTAGAAGAATGAAATAGCTTCAATATTTTTTCAGAAGAAATGTATTATATAAACATTCCAAATCTCTCATTCCAAAAGAGACATTCCAAAATCTTACCGAGATTTATGTGTGGTGATATGGGGCAGAATATCCGTGAAGTGTCTCCCTTGTGGTAATGCATTGTCGTCTCTGGGGGTTTGGTAAAAATCATATCTTGTATAAAATAATCTTCTTCTTAGATGAATTAGATAAGCTACATATATTTCGTGTAGGAAGGTCAATCAAATACATATTGAGTCAGCTCTCATATGTGAATTAATTTCAATATGTATCTTGTACAAATATGATTTAACTAGTATGTATATAGTTTATAGTTGTTCACTATATAAAACATAGATGTATTTGCAGCGTATATGGGGACGAAGATGTTGCGGGAGAATTTAGGTACTCTCTTTACTATCTTTTCATTCGACCAACAACACATGACATAACCATGCGGGTGTGGTCAGATGGCGAAGGCTGCTCGAAAAGCTACGAATGGACTTGGGTTAAAAACTTCACACTACCAAATTCCTATGGCCAGAAGGATATTTAACTCTCCTTATGAACAACCATACAGTGAACATGTTATCAGTCGACTGGATTTCGGCCTACCTGATATTGTATATCCCGGATCAACAAAAAGAAACAACACATGGCAGTATATTGTGTGTTCTAGACTATGTCTTGTGGGTAAATAAGTCCGTTTTATTATTTACAATTTGAATATTAGAGATCGATTTTCATCATTTACAAAAACTTTAGTGGGTTTTTTTCTTTTTTGCTTTCGTAGACGATTTAAATTGTAAGATGCACCGATTTTTTTATACAAAAAGATAGACTAGATTTGTTCCTCTTTTGTATAATAATGTACAAATAATTAATTCATTTTACTTACCGAGTCCAAAAGCATTGATAAAAAAAAACAAGGAGAGCGTGGAAAGAACGGTGGTGCGAACAAGGTCCATTATGCTTTTGCTTCCTGAATATACTCACTCTGAGCAGAATTAGGAAAAGTAATCAACTCCTTGCTGAAGTAATTTAGCATAAAGAGACGAAAAGATAAAAACGTTGCACGATTCGTAAGACTTCTAAAATTACGTTCAAACTCATACTTGTTTCTTTCTTCAAAAAAAAACTCATACTTGTTTCTGGGCATGAGCCATTATTTCGGGGATTAAAGAAACTTCTTGTTCATGGAAGTTTGTTCTTGTTTTTAAATAGACGAAAAAACTAACTTAAGTTAAGTAATCTAACAAAATTAAATATTCCCAAATTACAAACAGAATTATGTATTTATGGACTATCAAATCGAGTTGGTATAGGTAAAACCAAGTTGAACTTATTAAGTAGTTAAGTAATAACTATATTTAACAAAAAAAAGTCCAGTAATAACAGTAGATTTGGTCAACAAAGATGTGAAAACCAAATAGCTTTCCCATGCACGCAAGGCGACGATTATTGTTTTGTCAGCTAGTGCATGGCTTCTTCTATCTTCATCATATCTACGTGTATATACACTGCTTGAATTTCATTTTTTTTTTGGTAAAATAAAAAGATGATTTCACCTCTTTACCGAAAATCCAAACATTGTAAATAGTCTCTCCCACCGTAAATTAAAATTGGATGACGAAAGTTACAGCCATAATCCTTTTACCACTAGGCCAACTCAATATTAGTTTAAATTTCGTATTTACGTCTGCTTCAAGATAAATATCTCTGTTCACCTATTATTCTTATTATTGGAAATAAATAATATAAAATTATAAACTATATTGGCCTATCAAGAGAAGCACAAACTAAAGCTTTTCAAATGAGACTTGGAGTATCTAGTGAAGATAGTTTAATTCATAATGTCTCATCCATAACCTTGCGATTTTTAATGATTGGAGGCTGTTCATTTTCAAGACTAAGAAAACTACATGGGTTTCCAGAGATGTATTTACATATTTTTTTTACTTTTGAAATTAATATGAAATTCTGGATTTACTTATCTCTATTTTTATACTCTTTTTATTTTAATATATTTATTCGGCTGAAATATGTTTATTATAATTTTTTTATATAAAAAGACATCTTTTGTTTTATATTCTTATAAAGAAAAATTATTTTGTGTATGACACTTAATTAAATCAAAAAATATTAAATAATATATATATATCTATATATTTCAAATTTTACTTTTAACTTTTTATTAAATATTTTAAACTAATTAAATTTTTCATTGAATTTGAAACAGTGTATATTGTGAAAAACCCAAAAAATATTTATATTAAAAAGATGAAGCGCATTTTTTTAAAAAAAAGAAAGATGTATTTCATTTTTTCAAAAAAAAAGATGAAAATGTATTTTTCAAAAATAAAATAAACAAGTGCGTTTTCAATTAAATGTCCGGTTGTCTACAGATATAAAGCTACATCTAACTGTATTTTTGTTTCATGCGCTAGTCCTCTGATATTTCACTTGTTATTTGAATATAATATGCTCTTATTTTATAAAGCATAGCCCGTGAGTGTGAAGAAATTACGAAACAAATAAAAGGTATATGGAAAAGCCTAGGGTCAGTATATTAACTTCGAAAAGTCTTTGATTCTATTTTGCAAAAGGATCCCAGGAAACTTAAAGCAAAAGATCAAGAAAATTTTGTCTATTAATATTGAAGGTGGGATGGATTCTTATTTGGGAATCTCAGGGGACATAAGTGGATCAAAATACAAGTAATTCACATTCCTCAAAAGGAGGCTTGATCACAGAATCAATGGATGGTCAGGTTGGTGGCTAACAGCAAGAGGTGGAAAAGAAGTTTTTAATTAAAGCTATAGCCTTAGCATTGGCTACATACAGTATGTCATGTATAGCTTTCTTATCCTATTAGAAATTTGTGAAAAATTAGCAAGTGTCTTGGCACGCATCAGGTAGAGCTCGAATCCGCCAAAACGAAGAATGCACTGGGCAAAATGGGAGAAATTATGTGGCCCAAAAGATAAAGGGAGCATTGGTTTCTGATTAATTAATGAATTCAATATGGTTTTATTGGCAAAACAAATATGGAGATTAATACAATTCCAAAAGTCTCTTCTTGTGAGAGTGCTGCGTTGAAGGTATTACCGCTTAAGCTCACTTTTACGGGCGATGGATACAAAATCTCCTTCATATGTATGAACGAGTTTGTTGGCAGCTAGGCCTCTATTTATGTAGGGGATCAGACAGAAAGTCTACTCGGGATACCAAATACGTGTTTGGGTAGATCCTTGGATCTTTATAATCCCTGCTAGACCATCTCGACATAGAGTACCAGTGGCACATCCACGTAAGACATTTAGTGATTTTTATTCATTGCTTTCCAAAAGAGCAGAATGTAGATATGTTGGAGAACCTCATTGACCATAAGGATATATCATTCATTCATAGTTTTGCCATAAATCAATCCAATAGAGATGACAAGTATAGCTGTGGAGCTTTACAAAAAGCGGGATGTACACAGTTAAATCTGAGTAATGGGTAACGAAAATGTTCTTTACCAAGAACAGGAGGTTGGGGGTTGCAGAACCCAATATTGCAAGGTTACAAGGTTTTGTTTGGAAGATCAATGCTCCACATAAAATGCATCGTCTGATATGGCAGATAGTATCTGGGTACCTAGCAGTCACGAGGGACTTAACACGACGGCATAGTATGAAAATCACTGTCCTAGATGTGGATAATTGGATGAATCGGTTAACCATGCCGTTTTTTTAGTGCCCACCATCCTTGCAAACTTGGGTCTTCGTCTCGACACCATCGTGTCAGGGCAATTTTCCTATATTGAGAGTGTATGCCAACTTGGACTATTTGTTATGGCAAAAGAGCGACATAGAACATCCGGAATTGGAGAGAGATCCTTATCTATGGATTCTTTGGTACCTCTAGAAATCTCGTAATAACAAACTGTTTAGAGGAATAACATGAGACCCGGTAGAACTAATTAGACATGCTCAAAGTGAATGCAATGCATGGTTTGATGCAAAGATAAAGATCCTAGGGAAAATACAAACTCAACACTAGGTACGGAACACACAAGCCTTACCCTTGGAGAACATTGTTTGGTAGATGGATCTTGGATCTCGAAATCACATTTTCTGGATATGGATGGATATTGCTAAATGGATCTGAGAACGAACAACTCTTAGGGTTGGGAAATAGAAAATCTTCCCTATCAATAAACACTTAGCTAAGCCCTACACAGATCCCAAACACCCAAGCCACAAGACCCGAGCTGCCCAAGCCCTATATGAGCCGCGACTGATCATGTTGCCGACCAAGGCCGTCCGCCTCCGACGCTGGCTGACCACTTCAGTTTGTTGCTCGTCATTGTGGCTGCATCACCACAGATCTTCATCTCTTTGTTCAATGTTCGTCATCTTTATCTTCGTCTTTAGATCTATTCTTCAGATCTTCATCTCTTTTGGAACCAAATTTCGTTCATCTCCAATCTAGTGAGGTGGTTTCAAAACTTGGTTCTTAACTCTTGATTCTTTGTATTGCATGGTGTTTTGTTATGATTCTTTAGCTTCCTTTAATGATGTTAGGTAGATAGATCTATGTTGTGTGGTGCACAAGAATGCCCATATTGTTAAAGGATCAAAATATACTAATTTGTATTGATTTGATGGATTGAATAATGATATTGATTATGATAATGAACTGAATGAATTAGACTATTAGATCATTGGTATGAACTGATATACTAAATGTTATCGAGGATGATACTATGTGTAATTACATATTAATAAAAATTTTGATATTATGATGTAAAATATTTTTGGTTAACATAATATAATTTTTTTAAAATAATGGTAGTTATCAAATTAATGAAATTTCTTTTCAACTTGTGGGTAATTATATATTGATAAATCTAATCTAATTCTTTATTAAGGGTAATAAAGACTAAAAGGCTTTAACTTTTAACGTGAGAGCGAAAAATCATTTCACAAAATAATATTATAAATATTTCTCAATTCATTGCCAACTTTTATTTTTAGACAATGATTGATTTTTGATTATCCTAAGATATTTATATTAAAAATAGATGATTCATTCTATCTTATTCTTATGTGATATATTTATTCAAATACAGTCGTTCTAATATTCGTAAACCAAATATGATATAAACATATTTATAATATTTTAATATTATTAAAGTAAAATATAACAATGATATTATCGTTAGAATTTTTTATTACTCTCAAGATAATGATAAATTATTATCTAAATAACAAAATTAATTATTAAAATTAATAATTGATCATAAAATATGACTAAACCTATAACTATAGACAATATACATTTGCCTTATCCTTATAATATTAAATTATTTTTTCAAAAATAGTATAAATTTAAATTAAGTTCATGATTTATTAGTAAAATCCTTAAAAACATGACAAATAACTAAAATTAACTAAAATCATGAAGAACATGACAAATCAGCAAATTTATTTCTATTAATTATTCAATTCATTTTTAATATAATATTATTAAGGTATACCAGGGAGTGTTATCCTAATCATTCTTTCTTATTTAATCAAGTTTCACGTAATGATGTAAAATTAAAGCTTCAAATAATATTTTAAATTTAAATTGATGACTCATCAGTTAAGATCATTAAAACATGAAAATAGGTAAAATTACCTAAAATCATGTATCTTAAAAGATAGATGATTCATTGTATCTTATGTGATATATTTAGTAAAACAGAGTCGGTTTAATATTAGTAAACAAAATATAATATAAATAAATTATATATATATATATATATATATAATATTTTAATATTACTAAAGTAAATATAATATGAGTTTTACTACGATACTATCGTTCGAATTTTTAATTATTCATAGATAATGATAAATTATTAATTAATTCATTAAAATTAATTATTAAAATTAATAATTGATCATAAAATATGACTAAACCTATAACTATAGAGAATATAAATTTAACTTATCCTTATAATATTAATTTTTTAATATAATATTATTAAGGTATATTACGAAGTGTTATCCTAATAATTATTTTCTATTTAATAAAATTTCAGATAATGATGTAAAAAGATGTTTCAAAAATAGAATAAATTTTAAATTCATGATTTATTAGTTAAAATCGTTTAAAACATGATAAATAGTTAAATTATCTAAAATTATGGAGAACATGACAAATTAGCAAATGTACTTCTATTAATTATAAAATAATTTTTAATATAATATTATTAAGGTGTATTAGAGAGTCTTGTCCTAACCATTTTTTCTTATTTAATAAAGTTTTGTAAAAACAAAGCTTCAAATAATTTTATAAATTTAAATTGATGACTCATCAATTAAAATCATTAAAAATGACAAGTATGTAAAATTACTAAAGTAATGTATCTTAAAAGATAGATGATTCATTTTATCTTATGTGATATATTTATTTAAATATAGTCGGCTTAATATTAATATACCAAATATGATATAAACATATATATAATATTTTAATATAACCAAAGTAGATATAATATAAATATAACTATGATATTATCGTTAGAATTTTTAATTATTCTCAAAATAATAATAAATTATTAGCTAAATCACTAAATTAATATTAAAATTAATAATTGATCATAAATTATGACTGAACATATAATACTTGACTATATACATTTACCTGATTATTATAATATTAAATTCGTTTTAATATAATATTATTAAGGTATATTAGGGAGTATTATTCTAATCAAATTTTCTTATTATTAAGAATGACAAATTAACAAATTCATTTCTCAAATAATTGTATTGATCTGAATAAAAGCTCTTTGATTCAGAAATGAACTATTTTATTTGGATAACATATCAAACCAATCGTATTTTTCAAAAAAAAAAGAGAAAAGACTAAAAAGAAGTATAAAACAGTGAACTAAAAAAAGTATATAAAACTTTTCTATATTCAGGTAAATGTAAAACGTTGTAGGATTTTATTTTGTAATATTTTAAAAAAATCCTAACGTAAAACCATGTGCAATAGATCTATTGAGTTAAAGATTTCAACAGTTGAATGCTTACAATAATCTAGTTTAAAAAGTATAATTAGACACGGATGCAATTGTGTTAAAAATTTTCAGTCCATTGAAAACAAAAAAAAAATCTGGAACCATATTTACACATGTCACTATATTGAAGCAATATGTTTTGATTAAAATATAAATTAAATATATGGTATTTTTACTGGCTACATGTATTTTTAGTATTTGTTTACCCCAATTGTTTAAAGATAATTATTTGATAGTAATATTTTTATATTTATATCGAAATTTATTATTTAAAATTTCTAGAAATAGGTATTTGTTTCACTTTATTTGGACTCTAAATTTCTTTTTGAGACAGATTCAATAATAAATATTTTAATATCTGATCATAATTATTATTTGAAAAATATGAAAACATAGTTTTTTTTAATAGTTATTTTATTTATTTAGAATTTTTTATTTTGTTGGTATATAAATATTAAAATATTAGAAAAAGTGGGATAGGTTGTTGAATTTTATAAATAAAACTATTGTAGAGATAAAATTTATATGGGCGTTGAATTAATAGGTGGAAGTAAGAGAATACTATGTGTAAACTAGGGTGTTGAATACTTATAACCATTGTTGATACTTGATAGTTACAGAATTCAGATTATCCGACATTGCAACATTCTCTTTGTCAGATTATTTAAATAAAAGGTATCGAAAATAAGATATAATATATCAATTCTCACGCGGTTGCTTAAGAAATTTACTTTCCAAACTTGTCCCGACGTTTGTTGTTTTGTCCGAAGTTTTCTTAATGTGTTTCAAATACTATGCATAATTTATATTATTTTGCTAAAGTAAAGCTCGGTTATATCCTCTTCCACAAGTCATAGTTTGTTTTAATAAGATAGATTAAATCATGGGAGAATTGCCAAGTGTGACTCAAAACTTTGAGTCAAACCCAAAAGAATACCTCAACTTGGGTCAAAGACAAAAGTAACCTAAAAGGCTATTGAGATTACAACTATCTCCTTGTGAACAAACAAAAAAACGGATTTTTTTTTACGTTTCTACCCTTCGCAAGTCGTCTGTTTAGACGACTTGAAAATAAGTCGTCTAGACGACTTAACTTAAAGTCGTCTGGACAGCTATTCTTAAACATAATTTAAAAATTTTGTAAAAAATATTTTGATAAGTGAAAAATTGGAATTATGTAATTAACATATGCCTTAAGAGATATAAATTAATATATAACAAATTTCAATTGTTTTCAGCCCAGATGAGTGAAAGTAGTGAGTGAGTCATGATATTCTTTAGTTTATGTTTCATCAACATATGTTGTAGTATTGTATGTGTTCTTAGGGTTAGATTTTGGAAAGCATTAAAACTATTTTTGAAAATTTTTAAAATTACCTAAGCGTGTTCATTTCTGTGTATAGTAAACACTATTGAAGTATAATTTGATTTTATAACGTGGTTAGTAAGTTAATTTAGTCATTTTAGTTTAGGGGTTCATTTTAGGGTCTGGGACGACTTAATATTTAGTCTTCTGTGCACAGACGACTAAATATTAGGTCGTCTGATGTACATTATCAGCCAGAATAAGTCGTCTAAACCGGACCAAACCTTAAAGTTTACCAATGTACTTTTAAAGCTAACCGGATTATTTACCCAATATATAAGGTGATTTTTTTTTGTTTCATTTTCCGCGAAATTCAGAAACCCTAACAGTTCTCTCTCACCGGCGATATCAAAGGCGATTCGAATTCCCACTATTTCCGAACAAACCATCGTTCTCAACGTCGGCTATCTATCTCACTTCATTCTCACCGTTGTCGCCGCAGCTTCTTCTAACCCTAGCGCCGCCGATTCCTCTAAACCCTAGCGCCCCTGCTTCCACTATTTCCGAACAAACCGTCGCCCTCGCCACCGTGCTCACCAACGTTCTCACCGCCGCTTCCTCTAAACACTAGCTAGCACCGCTGCTTCTTCTAAACCCTAGCGCCGCCGCTTCTTCTCTGTAAACCGTAGCACCGTTTCTCTGTAAACCCTAACGCCGGTAAGTCATCAATCTCGAGGAAAAGATGAACATAAAACGTTGTCTCTATCAATTTACTCATTCTCACCGTTTCACGTTTATTTTTTCAGATCTATAACCACAATGACGAGTACTCCAACTCCTTCTGCGACTAATCAGGTCCGTTTGAAATTTTTCTACTGGAAGACTTGTAAGTAAGTCGTCTGGAAAGTCTTCCAACTGGACGACTTAGTAGACGACTTAAATATAAGTCGTCCATTTGGAAGACTTTTCAGACGACTTAAATATAAGTCGTCAACTAAGTCGTCCAGTTGGACGACTTTCCAGATGACTTATATTAAAGTCGTCTACTAAGTCGTCTGGAGTAACAATTAAGGCGTGATTGATTTAGCTTGTGTTATGACTTCTATTGTTGTCTTTGATTATTTTGCAGACAAAAAGGATGGATATTCCAGAACTCCTCCGTAGGTTATACACATTAGGGGAAGAGCCAGAACCCCAGCATAGCATTTCGTATCATTCGGATAACAACAGGCTGCATGCTGTTCTTAAGGGAGCTCTCACTAAGAAAGAATTTGAAGAGCTCAAGGAGTCGAGATTGGGAGTTTTCATCAAGTTCAAGGAGCAGGGATTTGGTTGGGCTTCAAGGCTGGTTCACCACATGCTCTGTTTAAAGCTGGACATTAAGAAGAAGTACGAGATGTGGTGTCTCGTTGGTCCAGAACCTTTGAGGTTTTCACTGTTAGAGTTTGAAATGATCACTGGTCTAAACTGCGAGTACATCGAAGACCTTGACACACCAAAATGTGATGTTACCCCAGAGATGGTTTCTTTCTGGGGGATGATGGGAGTTCATCTGGAAGCTGGGCCAACTACTGATCAGATAATATATGCACTGAAGAGATGCGGGGATTGGTCCACGAAAGATCGCAAGCGGCTCGCGTACCTTTCCATCTTCACTGGATTCATTGAAGGGAGAAAGTTTTCAACCGCTACACGAGCTACTCTGGCAAGGCTAGTGATGGATTTAGAACGGTTTGAGAACTATCCATGGGGGAGAGTCTCGTTTAAGGTGCTGATGGACTCTTTGTGGAACAAAGAGATTACTGGCTGTTACACCGTGGATGGATTTATACAAGTTCTTCAGGTCTGGGCGTACACAGCTCTGCCGGGAATGGGTGCTAGTATTGGTAGTCCCAGATTAAACAGTTCGCTTCCACCGCTTCCACCGATTCTGGCTTACGATGGCAGCAGAGGCCGCAGATTCATGAAAGCTGCTATCTTGAGTCAGGTACCTTTCCATCTTCACTTAATTAAGTCGTCTGGAAGGTCTTCCAGCTGGACGACTTAGTAGACGACTTATAATAAGTCGTCTGGAATGTCTTCCAGCTGGACGACTTAGTAGACGACTTATAATATAAGTCGTCTGGAAGGTCTTCCAGCTGGACGACTTAGTAGACGACTTATAATAAGTCGTCTGGAAGGTCTTCCAGCTGGACGACTTAGTAGACGACTTATAATAAGTCGTCTGGAAGGTCTTCCAGCTGGACGACTTAATAGACGACTTATAATAAGTCGTCTGGAAGGTCGTCCAGCTGGACGACTTAGTAGATGACTTATAATTAAGTCGTCTATTTAGTATTTTGTTTCAAATATCTAACTCGATTCTTCTTCTATTTACTGCAGACCCGCGTGATCAACTTTGTTGAGAAGGACATTAGTGAAATGTGGCCAAAATGGGACTCTGAGGTTGAGGACATGCCCGCGGAGAACATCATTAAAGTCATGTATGATCGGAGACCGTGGAAGTGGACCATGGATTGCTGGGAAGTCACTGGTACAAAACGTAAGGTTGTGACTCCATCGAAAAGAGCCAAAGAGATGGTTGTGGTGGAGGTGGAGGAGGAGGAGGAAGACAATCAGAGACCTCGGAAGAAAGCTCGTAAAGAGGCTCGTAAAGAGGCTCCTAAAGAGGCTAGAGAAGAGGCTAGAGAAGAGGCTAGTTGGGTGACCAGAGAGGAGTTGGAAAATATGTTCAACTCCTACACCTCTAACGTAGTTGACATGATGAAAGATGGGTTTAAGAAGTGCATCAGGGAGATTAGGAAGATGTCCGATAGATTGGAAGCTGTGGAGAAGAAGGTTGGTGTCACCAATCAGGCTACCCCTACCCCTCAAGCCAAAGAAACCGGGGTTAGTAACAAACAGCCTACCCCTCAAGCCAAAGAAACCGAGGTTAGTAACAAACAGCCTACCCCTCAAGCTAAAGAAACCGGGGTTAGTAACAAACAGCCTACCCCTACACCTCAAACCAATCTGCCTACTCCTCAAACCCAGCCTACTCCTCAAAAGGATCAGCCTACACTTCAAACCAATCATCCTACTCCTCAAACCAGACAGCGTACTCCTCAAAAGGCAAAGCCTACTCCTCAAAAGGCAAAGCCTACTCCTCAAAAGAAACAGCCTTCTCCTCAAACGAAACAGCCTTCTCCTCAAAAGAAACAGCCTTCTCATCTGCCCAAAGAGGTTAGTATCAACTAGTCGTCCAGACAACTTTTATTTAAGTCGTCCAGGGTTAACTTGTGTGCAACTTTTATTGCAGAGATTGTTGCTGGAGGATACAGCAGATGAGGCGATCTCGGTATATAAGATCTTGCCGGAGGATAAAGCAGATGGTGTCACCTCCAAAGAGATTGTTCCTCTCACTTCCACTGACCAACCGAGCTTCGCTTCCAACGATCAACAACCGAGCTTCGCTTCCACCGATCCAAGCGTTCCAATTTCAGAACCGAGCCTGGTTGTATTGGACAAAACAGCTCCCACTGCTTCTGTGCGTGCAAGGAGTGAATGAACGAAGAAACATGCTCCCACGCAGATATCTCCTTATACGGCAGAGAGAAAGAAACTCCTTAGAGTGGCAAAGTATAATCCATTTCCCACACTAAACAGACCTAAGTTGAAGGAGCTCGCTGATTGGTTGAAAACTGATCCGTAAGTGATTGCTTTACCCATAATAGCTTGATTTAGTCTACCAAAACTGATTGCTTTTTTGTTTGCAGTTATTATTTCACTAAGCATGAGGACAAACCACGTACATCACCAACTTGGTGGTATCACATCCTCCGGACACCCAAAGGATGGCTGGAAGACGTAGTAAGTCTTCTGCTTATCTTTAAGTCGTCTGGTAACTTGTCTTTGTATAGATTTGTAAATATATAAGTCGTCTGGAAGGTTTTCCAGCTGGACGACTTACCAATAAGTCGTCTGGAAGGTTTTCCAGCTGGACGACTTACAAATAAGTCATCTGGAAGGTTTTCCAGCTGGACGACTTACAAATAAGTCGTCTGGTAGGTTTGGACGACTTAAATAAAAGTCGTCTGGAAGGTTCTAACTTGTATTATTTTAAATGCAGCATATGGATGCTTGGATTAATGTGCTGAGGCAGAGGTATCAGGAGAACCCACAAGCTTTCCGGAGCGAGCAAATGTGCTTCCTGGATCACAACTTTGACCAGTCTTGGAGAGACCAGTATCTGTTCTTCAAAGCATCGCAACCTGATCACAAAGGTTTAGGAAGAATGCTACCTGGTGGGGCGTCGAGTTTTTATGACGGATCAATGCCTTCATTTTGCCAATCAAACAAGAAGTGGGGGGAGGACATTGATGATATCTATGCGCCAGTGAACTTGAACAACAAACATTGGGTTGCTATTTGGATATCGATCCCTAAAAGGCACATAGTCGTCTGGGACAACATACCTTCATGTACCATACCAGAAGCATGGGATGAGATAATGGAGCCTTTTCTCGAGATGGTCCCTTATCTGCTTGTTGTCAACGCAAACACCGACGAAGGAAGGGCCAAATACGGGTTAGAGCGATACACATATGAGAGACGGCTGAAAGATGTACCCACGGCCAACAATGGTGATTGTGGCCTGTACGCTCTAAAGTACATTGAATGTCATGCTCTTGGGGTCCCCTTTAGCCCTAAAGACTTTGCTAGGTCCAATGTGAAGAGTATGAGGGATAATATGGCGGTGGTTATATGGACGGAGCTTGTTGATCAGCATTTGAAAGAGAATGAGGATGGTGATAAGTTCGTGGGCATGTATGATTAGATTTGTGTATGGCTTTGAACTTGTCTTTGTATAGATTTGTGTATTTGTATTTGAACTTGTGTATGATTTGTGTATTTGAACTTGTCTTTGTATAGATTTTCTAACTTGTGTATGATTTTCTAACTTGTGTATGATTTTCTAACTTGTGTATGATTTGTGTATTTGTATTTGAACTTGTCGTTGTATAGATTTTCTAACTTGTGTATGATTTATTTGAACTTGTCGTTGTATAGATTTTCATAGTCGTCTGGAAGGTTTTCCAGCTGGACGACTTACAAATAAGTCGTCTGGAAGGTTTTCCAGCTGGACGACTTACAAATAAGTCGTCTGGAAGGTTTTCCAGCTGGACGACTTACAAATAAGTCGTCTGGATCCAGCTGGACGACTTACAAATAAGTCGTCTGGAAGGTTTTCCAGCTTGACGACTTACAAATAAGTCGTCTGGTAGGTTTTCCAGCCGGACGACTTACAAATAAGTCGTCTGGATCCAGCTGGACGACTTACAAATAAGTCGTCTGGAAGGTTTTCCAGCTTGACGATTTACAAATAAGTCGTCTGGTAGGTTTGGACGACTTACAAATAAGGTAGTCTAAAAATAGTAGAAGGTAGTCTAAAAATAAAATACACTGGACGACTTAGTAAAAGGTCGTCTAAAAAAATACACTTGAAGGGATAGTAGAAGGTCTTCTGGACGACTTAAGATTTAGTCGTCTTGAAGGTTATCTGGTAGACGAAACACTGGACGACTTAAGAATTAGTCGTCTGGACGGGTAATCAAGACTGGACGACTTAAATTTAGGTCGTCTGGACAACTAGTCAACTGGTTGTGTACATTGTGGTTTCGTACGGCCAGTTTCCTTGCAGTTTGAGCATCTCCGTGCCCTGTGTTTCTTCCTGGGTTTGTGTCCTCTCATCCTAGATAGCTCCAACCAAGATTGCCATCTTGATTTCTTCTGTCTCCCTGGACCACGCTTTACGTTTAGAGGAAAGCATTCTCGTTCCTCAATATGTTGTGACACGATAGGATATATATTCTCTGAGTATCCTGCATACAGATGATTCTTTGAGTAAAGTGGACATACAAGTGTGGAGATATGCAAACCAGCATGTATTCCAGCAGCTATAGCATGAGAGCAAGGTATTTTCTCCACTCCATAGACACCACAATCACACTTTACATGTTCCAAATCAACCACACAGTCCATTTTGCCACCTTTGACAAAGAAACGCCATCCATCAATTGGTTCGACCGTCATCGTATCCGCTATCTCTGATCGAACAGCAAGCAAGTATTCAACACCCCGGCTATGTTCAGTTGGGAGACTCAAAGCATCTTGTCTCCTTTTCCAATACCATTTTCCTAACTTCTGCCTTATGAACTCCAGCAGGAACGGAATCGGAAATCCTCTTGCTCGCTTCAGTGCGGAATTAATAGATTCAGCGATGTTGCTTGTTTTTATGTTGAACCTGTTCCCCTTACAATAAACCCTTGACCATAGCCTGGCGTCGGCCTTCTCCAAATACGTTGCAAGTTTCGGGTTTGCACTCCGTATCTCAGCCATGTACCGGTCAAAATCGTAAACCGTATGCGCATAAGCAGCCCCTTTCACCAAGTACATGAGATGTTTCCCTTTAAACTTTTTGACAATGTTATCTTGAAGGTGATAATAACATATTCCTCGGGTTGCCCAAGGAAACACCTTCTCACACGCACTTTTAATGGTCGCGTGCCGGTCGGAGACTATCACCAGAGGCTTGTCATGAGATATACAACTAGCCAATTTTGTGAAAAACCATTCCCAAGAAGGTTCATCTTCAGCATCCACGATCCCAAAAGCCAATGGGAATATCTGAAAATTGCCATCTTGTGCGGCTGCAACTAACATAACACCTCCATACTTTCCACTTAGGTGAGTTCCATCCACCACAATGACCCTTCTCTGATACTTAAAACCTTTGATAGAAGCTCCAAAAGAGAGAAATAAATACTTAAATCTTTTCATAGAATCAAGTTCTATAGCCGTGATAGAATCAGGATTTGCAATGGAGATTTGCTCGAGATATGAAGGCAGACGCGAATACCCTTCTTCTGCTGATCCTCTCACCAATTTTTGTGCATATAACAGTGCTCTGTATGAAGTGGTGTAATCAAGCTTCATGCCAAACATGTTCCTCATTGCATCAGTGATATGCTGTGGAGTTATCCCATCAATGATTCCAACACGATCAATGAAAAGACTACCAACATACTTTGGAGTACAGTGTCTCCGCTGAGCAATTCGGTCTCCAATTGAGCATAAATGTTTTTCCACATACTTTGTTACCCAAAACGTGTTTGGCCCATGTTTCACACTCGCTCTGATCTTCCATCCACAACCGCTAACCCGACATGTTGCCACAAGGAGAGTTTTTGATGATTTGTATATTCTGAAAGAAAACCTACCCCTCACTGCTGTCAACCGCAGCTCTGAAAGCAGTGCATCCTTGCTAACAAAACTCTGGTTGACATAGATGCTGGTACAATCCGATTTTCCTCCTTCAATAGCATTTGTCTTAGCATATGTCTTTTCAATTTCTTCAAAAAAAATATTGTCATCATCTTCCTCGTCCTCATCTTGAACCTTTCCATAAAGACTGTAATCCCCACCATTCTGATCCGTTTCACCAACAATAGTGTTATCAGCATCCTCCTCCCCATTTTCCTCCTCCCCATCTTGATTTTCATCTTCAACAGACTCATTATCACCAACATCTTCGAAACATTCATCAGCTTCATCATTATCACCAACATCTTCTTCCTATTCACCAGCTTCATCATTATCACCAACATCTTCTTCCCATTCACCAGCTTCTTCTCTTTTCTCTGAAACCGTTTCCACCTTGCTGCGGCTTGATACACAAAGACATACTCTATGCGTTTTGAGTATTTCGAGCAAGTTTCGAACTTGTCTATCACTTGTAACATGAATGGGAGGACTGCCTGGAGTCATCATCATTTCTGCTGGTAATGAGTAGCTAATCTCCACAGTCACTGATCTCATGTCCAGGTTATAATCTTCTTGAGCCATTGCAACAAGTTCAGCATGTGTTGAATCTTCATTCAATAAAAACAATCTTGCTCCTTTGAGATCATCAACCACAAAATCCCAATGGAAATCTCTTAACAACCATTCTCCATACACTGCATGTAACTTAAAAATCATCTGCAAATATTCAAAATAAAACACATTAGTAAACATAGAGAAAATAAAGAAGTTCAATAAACATTATCGCAGACGACTTAGAATTAAGTCGTCCAGAAGACTTAAAGGTAAGTCGTCTAAAGAGGTCACTTTTGTAATTGAAAATTAAAAGGGACGACTTAATTCTAAGTCGTCCGGCTTTGTTTGTCAAAAAAAAATTCAGACGACTTATATATAAGTCGTCTACGAGAAACGGGCTAGTTTTGCATTTGACCGAATCGTGTCAGATCTTTGACTATTTCTGGACGACTTATAATTCAGTCGTCTCTGGAAAGTAAAAATTTCAATATTTTATTCAAACTAGACGACTTACATGTAAGTCGTCCTCGGTTAGTTTTGTAATTGAAAAATAAAACTTGAAATTTAACTTTCTCCAGACGACTTAACTAAAAGTCGTCCAGCTAGACGACTTAATTTAAGGTCGTCCGGGATAAGCAAGGTTTGACCAGAAAATTGGGAAAAATTCTGGACGACTTTGCTTTCCCCGGACGACTTTAAATTAAGTCTTCTGACGGGACGACTTTATATTATGTTGTCTGGTAAAAGTTAAATTATGAAGTTTTATTTTTCAATTACAAAACTAACCTAAGACGACTTACACGTAAGTCGTCTAGTTTAATAAAATATTGAAATTTTAACTTTCCCAGAGACGACTGAATTATAAGTCGTCCAGAAATAGTCAAAGATCTGACACGATTCGGTCAAATGCAAAACTAGCATGTTTCTCGTAGACGACTTATAATTCAACAAACAATTTTGACCAGAAAACTCATCAGTAAGTCTTCTACATACAGATGACTTACTTGTAAGTCTTCTACGCGAACAAATTTTGAAAAAAATTCAAATTCGTACCTTAAACTAGGTGAGATGACTTCGTTTGCACACAGGGTCTTCTCCAACCACCAAGAACCTCAAACGAAAGCAACCGTAAGTCAAAACGAAAGAAATATGGCTCTGTCAACCATCGCCCATATTTTGAATCAAAAGCTTGAGTTTTTTGGATGAATATGGAGAGAAAGTGAAAGAAATGTTGTTTTTAGTTCATAACAATTGAAACAGAGAGAGTGTAAAGAGATTTACGTGCATTAAAGGGCATTAAAAGCTCCAAACAGTTCGTACAAGGTTGTTCCCACTATTCATGGCAGTGGCAATATTGTAAATACTTGAAGAATATGAGGTTGAGACAGTAAAAAAGCCATTTTCGAAAAACAAAAAAAAAAGTTAATGGCATTTTCGTAGATTAAATGGAGGTGTGGGGTTAAAAACTCAAAAAAAATGAGTCAAAAGAAAATGTTAATTTTCTGTTTGACTTCAAGTTTTGAATCACTTTTGCAAAAAATCCTTAAATCATTCGTTGTTTTAAATGAGATCACACATTTATTTTTATCTTTTTTCCTTTTACTCTAATAAGATGTGCAACTCATGTAAGCATATTGTACCGCACAGGTATGAGTACTTGTACGACCATGTTAGATAACGGTCAATGAGAAAACAAAGGAACAGCAAAGGTAGTTTAGCAAAGGACAAGACTTAGGTTCACCTCCTATGGTGAACCTTTAAATTCACCACTCCTTTAAAAATCAATCAAAATGCCATGTAGATAATTAAATAAAAAATATTAAATTATTAAAAAATAGTTAAAAAGAAAAATAAAGTCAATTTTAATGATGCAAACTAAACCCTAAACCCTAAATCATAAATTTTAAACTCAAATATATACCCTAAACCCAAATTTTATACCCTAAACCCAAACCATATACCCTAAACTCAAATTCTAAACCTTAAACCCAAACAATAAACCTTAAATTCAAACCTTATACTCTAAATCGATCATACATCCTATACCCTAAACCCAAATCTTAAACTCTAAACCCAAATCCTATACCCTAAACTCAATCCATATACCTTAAACCTAAATTCTACACTTTAAATCCAAACGCTAAACTTAAGGATTTGGATTTAGGATTTACGATTTGGGTTTAGGGTATAAGATTTGGATTTAGGGTATATGGTTTGGGTTTAGGGTATAGGATATAGGATGGGTTTAGGGTATAGCGTTTGGATTTAGGGTTTAGAATTTGGGTTTTGGATATATGGTTTGGGTTTAGCGTATAAGATTTATGTTTAGGGTATAGGTTTTGGTTTAGAATTTAAATTTAGGGTTTAGTGTTTAGTTAACGTCATTAAAATTAACGTTATTTCCTTTTTTAACTATTTTAAAATAATTTAATATGTTTTGTTTAATTATCTACATGGTATTTTGATTGGTATTAAGGGGAGTGGTGAATTTAAAGGTTCACCATAGGGGGTGAACCTAAGTCTTGTCCTTTAGCAAAATGGGTCGAACCTTACACCAAAAAAATGGGTCGAACCGAACGAACCGGTTTTTTTTCGGTTTTCGGTTCGGTTCGGTTCGGTTTTCAATTCGGTTCAATTCGGTATGAGTTTGAAAATTAATTCTGTTATCGGTTCGGTTCGGTTTTCACTTTTTTAAAAAAAAATTGTAAAAAACGATAGATAATAACCAAAAATAACCGAATAACCCAAAAATAACCGAATTTAACCGAAAATACCCGAATATTTTGGAAAAACTATACCAAAATCAACCAAAATTTTAAAAGTCGATTATTTTCGGAAATAAATTTGAAAACCGGAAAAACCGATAACCAATCCGAACCGAACTGAATTTTATTTGGTTTATTTCGGATTTTTTTTTTAAACTTTGGTTAACCGAAAACCAACGGTTCGGTTCGGTTCGGTTTCGGAAAACCGAAGTCGCAGGCCTAGGTGACTCGTTGTCGGGAAGGAACGTATATACGTACAAAACGTAGTTTAGCTAGTTATTTTTTATATTTAGAATATAGACGACTTCTAGGAATTCTTGTAAGTCGAAAATACTTCACATAATTGAAACTTTTTGTCTTAATATATAACAAAAATTTATATATTTTTGTTCTTTCTCTCACATGACTGCAAAAAAATATATAATATTTTCACTTTAAAACTCCATAACCTCTCTATAATGTATTTAATCTTAGAAACACTAAACTTTATATCAATTTCTCGTTTATTGTCTGATGCCTCTCACTAATGTATCTTATTTTTGCAGGTTTTTAATCACATGGTTTTCATATTTCTCTCATTTTAAAGTAAATCTATAAATTTTGTATATGCATTTTTATGTTTTTTATAAAGGTAGATTTATCTAATATTTCACTTATTTTCTCTGTTTTGATGCCAATTGAACGCTTTTAAATATGCATTTTTCTAGGTCTGGGTTTGGATATGTAGGTTTTCAGATATGAGTGAGACTCTCGAAGATTTCTGAAATTTTTTCTTGGAAGTGTTCTAATATATAATCCGCTAAAGATTTTTTCGATGTCTTCTAACTTCATGGAAGACATCATGGAAATCTTCTGACGGAGTCTTTTTCCATGTCTACTCTTTCATAACAGATCTGTGCGTTTTGGTAAGTCACCATGTCTGATTTTTTTATTTGGTAACCCCTTGTTGCATAAAATTCTTACATTTTTTTTCAAACTAAAACTCTCCGACCTCTCTCTAATCTTTTGAATTTGAAAACACCAAACTTTATATCAATTTCTCATTTTTTGTCTCATATCTTTCTTACTACACGGAATGATAAAGTATTCAATGGAAAAGAAGTATCACCGGTTGACACTCTCCAGTTATCTTCCATCTAAGCCGAATGCTGGAGGAAAGCGAATCTACCTGAGGAGGGAGAGGAAGAGGGAGCACGATCAGATCATTTACCTAGCTCACATGTCCAGATAGCACCCCAACGCCCGACCTGCCAAATCGATGCGTCATGGATCGATAATGGCACGGTCAGTGGTCTAGGATGGTTCTATAAGGATCATATGGGAGTCGAGAGATTTGGACTACAAGGATGCCGTAAAAGCCTATCCTCTCTCCATGCAGAGATGGAAGGGCTTATATGGGCGATGTCTTGCTTGAGAGAGTTTTCCTGCAACGTGATCCATATGGAGACGGATTGTTCCGATCTGGTGGACATGATTGCCAACCCTACCGACTGGCCGGCCTTTCACTCTGAGCTAGTCTCCTTTTGGCTTCTACAAGTTGGTTTTTCGGAGTTTAGTATTGCCCACATACCCAGGAGTATTAACTTGCGTGCAGATTCTCTCGCCAAGGAGGCGAGACGTAGTGGTGTTCTCTTTTCCCACATAGATCAGACCCAGCCGGACAGAGTGGTTCTCCGGAACGACTCAAGACCGTCTACCACTTGATCTTCGAAGATGGGAGTCGACAAAAAAAAAAAAATCTTTTTTACTAATTTGTCTTGTTTTTGCATGTTTTATCACACGATTCTCATCTTTCACTCATTTAAAGGTAAATCTAAATTTTTGAATATGTATTTTTGTTTGTGTTTTTAAGGTATATCTATCTCATCTTCCACTTATTTTCTCTTTTTGAAGTCATTTCAACATTTTTGGATTTGCAGGTTTTTCAAATCCGAGTCAGACTTTGGAAGACTTATGGAAAGTCATCCGACGAAGTCTTCTCCCATATCAATTGAAGTCCAAACTTGTTTTCTTTGAGGAACAATTTATAATAGTTTTGTTTGTAGTCTGTTTTGTGATTTGTATGTGTATTTTATTAGTTGTGAATTCTTTTATAAATTTGAAAAGATGTTAATTAAAAAAAATTGGTAAATATGTTCATGTCTACAATATTATCTTGCCAAAAATACTTGACATTGTTGAATTTATTGATAAAATTTCCATAGCTAAACACAATAACATAAAAAAATTAGTCAAATTTATTACAAGTAAAGGATAAGAATTCTCAAGAAAATTTAGTCAAATTCACAAAATATCAAACATTACATAAGTTCAAAGATGTAATTCACTAGAAGATTTCTCAAAATACTTCCGTGAAGACTTTTCAGAAGACTTAAATTTCAAACATGAAATTTAAAATGGGAAATTGAAACATAAGCAATAAATTTAAGCGGAAATTAAAATTTAAGCGGGAAACTAAAATTTTAAGTGAATTTTAAATTTCAAATTTCATGAAAATCAAAAGGTTTATCTTATGATCCAAAAAAACACATTAAACCATAAGACTTGATATTGTTGAAGTTACTTAACACTTTTAAAGTTAAAAATATATAATAAAGTTGAAAATACAAGTTTTACAAAAACTAACGCACGAGATTTTCCCAGAAGTCTTCCCTCATTAGCAAAAAAAACATTAATATACATGAATGTAGTTAACCTCATAATTATCAACAATCAAGTTATGAATTCCATTCAGGAGTTCCAATATCGACTAATATACATGAATTAATAAGAAAATATTAAAAAGTCTTTCACGTTTAGAGAAAATAAAAGTTTATCACACATTGACTTAGAATACTTCCACAGAAGTCTTCCGCCAGGAGACTTCTAGGAAATCTTCCATATAAGTCATCTTTGCAATTGAAGATTTACAAAGGAAAACTTCCAGAGAAGTCTGCTATAGAGCAGACTTTTTTATAAGTCGTCCTTTGTAAATATTGACTTATTTTGTTTTTGAAAAAATATTAATACCACCAGAGAAGACTTCCCGGTAAATCTTCTAAGATAAACAAGTTAGTTTTGCAATTGACGTAATTATTTCAAAAATTTGACTTTTTCTAGAAAATTACACGGAAGTCCTCCACGGGAACAAAATAAAACTTAAATATTACATTAAACTAGACGACTACCATGTAAGTCGTCTCAGGTTACTATTTCAATTAAAAAATAAAACTTAAGTATTTAATTTTAACTAGACGAATTCTATGAAAATCTTCCGGCAAACGACTTACACGAAAGACTTATGTGCCAAACAAGGTTTGACCAGAATCTCAGAATAAAAATCTCGAAGACTTTCGTGTACGTCGTGTTCCGGAAGACTTACATGGAAGTCGTCTAATTAAAATTAAATATTTAAGTTTTATTTTCTAATTGCGAAAGTAACCTGAGACGACTTTCACCAATAGTGAGAAGACTTCCACC
This sequence comes from Raphanus raphanistrum subsp. raphanistrum, assembly GCA_019706035.1. Lineage (NCBI taxonomy): Eukaryota > Viridiplantae > Streptophyta > Magnoliopsida > Brassicales > Brassicaceae > Raphanus > Raphanus raphanistrum. Next base: position 13,008,994 of record CM033985.1, read on the forward strand.
GAGAGTTCAGAAGACTTCCGTGTAAGTCGTCTAGAAAAAGTCAAACTTTTGACACAATCCGGGCCAATTGTAAAACTAACATTTTTATCTTAGATGACTTACCGGAAAGTTTTCTTTCGTATTTTTGAGATTTTTTCGTTAACAAAGAAAAGTCGGAAGACTTCCAGAGAACTTGTCTCTAAAAAATACACATAAATTGCAAAAGTAACATATACATTGACCAGAAGACTTCCGTACAAGTCTTCTAAACCAAAAAATTACACAGAAGTCTTATGACGAACATATCTGAAAAAAAAATCAGTTTTATAATTTTAACCAGTGAAATAATTTGATTAGGTTCTCCTAACACACTGAACTTCGCCACGAAACAGACCCACTTGTTAATGACCAAGAATCATGAGTTTAAAGTTTAGAATCAAAATTTTGGGTTTTGTGGATGAATATAGAGAGAAAGTGAAAGAGATGTAGTTTTTGAGCATAAGAAATGAGATATGAGAATTGAAAATTAATTTTTAGGTGCATTAAGAGTTTTCAATTGGTTGTTTATGGTGGTTGGTGTATTGGTGATAATGGTACTATTGTAAATATATAATGAAAATGAAAATAATAGAGTAAAATACTCATTTTCAAACAAAAAATAATGGAATTTTCGTGAATAATCCAATTTTTCTGGATGAATAGGCAAATGAAAGTTCGGATTAGTTTTGTATTTGACTTTAAATTTTAAATCATATTTGCAAAAACTCTATATATGTGTATGGACTTTTTACCATAAAATAATTGTAAATGATTGATAATGAGTGTTTTGGTTTATGTAATCGCACCAATTTAGTTAATATAATAGTTACTGTATTTTCAATTATTTAATATATATTTTTATTTTTAATATATAAAATAACGCACATAAATAATAATATAACTAATAATATTATAGAGATAATTAAGGACTATAAGCTATATAGATAAGTACTATAAGTTAGAGATAAGGATAAATTAGAGTTATTATATTCCTACGATACTTAGTTCTTACTGCTGTATATATACTCAATGTTATACATGAATACAACACACGCTTTCTACTCAATATATATAATGTTCATTTTGTGAGGGATGTTGATCTTAACCTACTTCGCTTATTATAACTAAGGAAAAATGTAGTCATCACTCGGTATCCGTAAAAGTTAAGAAAGGAGAAAACTGAAATGGTTGATGGAGAAATCGTGCTTTTCAAGGGTCAGCTAAACAACTGAATTACTTGTACTGTTAAGTCTTCAACTAAAACATAGTCTTTTCAAAATAAATTAATTTAAACTTTACATAATAATTAAAAAACGGGAAAGACTTTTTGAGTCAAGTGCTCAGATACTCTTAATGAGGCAAAAAGTGATCTACCATACTCTCATGTGATCTGCTATACTCTTATCTGTTTTCATACTCTTGAAGAATGTGGCTAATATCTAAAATACCCCCGACCAATTTAATGAATAAATTAATCGAATGTGGAAAATCGATCCACTCTATTCCATCTCCTCTCCTCCACTAGCCCCTCCCGAGTCGACTCGGAATCGACTCGATCACTCCGATCATTCCGAGTATTCCCTCCCTCTTTGTTCTTCCTCCCAATCGAACTCGATTTCGTCGCTTGGATGCTGGATCATCGAGCTATTAATTCCGTTATACAGGGTATGTATCTCACCATAGACGAACTCATAATTGAATGTCGGGAATCAAAGCTGATAACAATTTGGTTTTGAATTGAAGACTCGACTCCAAATTTATAGTTTTAATTGAAAAATTCTTATTCATTTGGGTTTCATGAACTAATCGAGGATCGGAAAGGAATGATTGAATGTGACGGTATTATGATGATTCAATCGAAGATTAGAAGTGCTTGCTTGCTTATCAGTACTCTATTTGGTTACTGACACAACTCTGTGGCATGGTATAACCAAGTATAACGAAGTATAACTTTGATGGTGTAACTGTGTAACCAAGTATAACGTGAATGGTGTAACTGAAAAAACAAGTATAACTTTAAGTGGTTAAATGTTTTTATTGCAGACAATGTGTCTATTTTCGACGAACATACACTTTGATTATGATGGACATTATTCTAAGGATGGAGATGATTATGAATGGATTCCAACCGATGCTCGTTTGTATGCTATATCCTTTAATACATCATCGTTGGAGGAGATCACTTATTCGTTGTTGAAAGAGAGGATATGCAGGAAGATCGGAATAGATCCGTTTACGAAGAGGCTCAATTTGGGTTACATTCCATTGGTAGTGGAACCTAAGAGGCAATCGTATATTTTGGATGATGAAGATGTGTTTGTTTATCTAACATTAGTGGATAGAGAGGAAAGGAGAAGTATTTTGCATGTGGAGGACATCGAAGAATTACAAATAGTTCAAATAACCGAGCAACTGTCGAGAGTTGGAGAGAGCTGTTGTAGTAGGAACTATTGTGAGCGTGAGAGTGGATATGGAGAAGAAGAAAATGTGGGAACAGGTTTGGAGGACGATGAACATCCCCACAAGAAACAGAAGAAGAGTATGTTGTAAACCTTTCGGTTTCAGTTTTGATGTATGAAGTGGTCTAAATTAAGTTCTAAGCCTTTCACTTTCTGTTTTGATGTTTGCCTTTCACTTTCGGTTTTGGTGTTTTTATCATATGGGAACGTTGTGAGGTGAAATAAATTTTATTTGTGTGTTGTATAACTAAGTGAAACTGGTATAACTACGTTATGTAAACTGAATAACATGATTGTAAACTCTAAAGTTTTTAATTTAATTTTATAAGTCATGGAAGTAGTACGCTTTTAGTTTATTAGTAGTGTTATGTTAATTATGATTTAATAAGAATTATTAAAATTATTAAAATTCCATCTCATTGCTCGTAGCAATTGTATAGGAAATACAATGTGTTGTCATAGCTTTATCGCTGAAACTGACTGAGTTAGATTTGATAACTCTATGGCACGAAATCAAGTTTATATGTACATGATCGTATGGGAAATGAACTTAGGAAACATAATTGCATTGGTGTAACCACAAAATCATTAATTTAAGTAGAGTATAACTAAGATAAATAGAAATAATTAAAAAGTGCAACTTTGACGCTTTCTGTAAAACTGAGTACTTGGTGAAACTTACAACAGAAAAAACCCTGGGATTAATTTTCCCGCTCAGCTTTTCGAATTTCTAATTTCCCTCTTCCCAATTTACTAAAACCCCAGAATCGTTCAATCGAAGTATTAAAACACCCATTTTTTAGGTTTTCCCCATTTGCTATCTTCATTTTCTCTCTCTTCCCTAAATCTCTCTCCTCGACCTCACTCCCTCCCCTCCCAAAAACCTAGATGTCCGCCGCTTCATCATCCACGACCGGTGGTCGGAGACGGGTACAAACTCCGGGGATACCTAGTGGGTGTTGGTGCGGGGTGGGCGTCACCGAGCTCATCTCCAAAAGCAATCCAAACCCATATCGCCGGTATTATCGGTGTCTCTTTGCGGCTTCACAGAGGGTACATCCGTTTGTTGTTTACATATGGAACGCTTATGAATCACGCTAACTCGTTTTGAAAAAAAAAATCATGTAGCTCGAGAACGACAATCATGTCTTCAAATGGGTTGACGAAGCCTTCACCGATGAGATACAGCAGCTGGACTACCAAGTTCGGATACGCGAAGAAGAAGTTCAGAGTCTCAAAGCAACAATAAGGAACGAAGGAGATATCCGCGAAGGTCCCAAAAAGATGCCCATGATAAAGATATCAGGAGGTTGTGTTCTTCTTACCATCGTTTTAGTTCTAGGAATTATGATGTACAAAAAGTAATTGGAATTCCTAAGAGAATTCCAATTCCTAGAACTAACTGTTATTGCTAAGCTATGTTTTTTTAAGTTATGCGAAGTTGAACAACCATGTTGTTTGATCTATCGAAAAAGTGTCTATTATTTTTAGTATGTTAGACAATTGAGAAAGTGAAACTAACACAATATCTGACCTATTTATACGAAAAAGTCGAACAGAGGATTAAGTTAAGCCAGAAGTTGGAACAAGGGATTAAGTGAAACCTAAAGTTGAAACAAGTGAGATTGAGTGAAACCAAAAGTTCAAACAAGTGAGATTAAGTGAAACAAGTTGAAACAACAATTTACACAAGACCTTCAATCCCATATTTTTGAACATAAGGGTCGCTGTTTAGTAGAGACTGCCTGAAGTCCTCAACCTCGGTCAAACGCGGATTAAACCTGAAGTCTGAAAGTCCACCTTCGGTCTGAAGCCATAGATCAGGAGCCTCAAATAAATCTGTATTAATGTAAATGCTTTTAGTAAACGTTTTAGTCCACTATCATATTTAAAACTAGCCACAGAAACTACACTTACTCCAACTGTTGCAGACCTTCCACATCTTAAGGGCCACAATCACCTGTCCACCTTCCACATTTTCAAGACCATCCCGGAAGGCATAGGCCTGCTTGCCAGTTGCCACACATTTAATCTGGCTGTCACTATTCAGAATAAGAGATTCTCAGAATAAAGAAAACGTGTGTCAATTACAATATAAATAAATTTTGCTTGGATCATATGTTGCTTTCTACTTACATGTTGTCCCTTATGTAAAAAATCATCCTTGGTCTTGCAGGGTCATCGAAACGGGCTTCCGTATTGAAGACCACTCCAATTGTATCTACCATATAAGTGTAACTCAACTAAATCAGTTCGTTTCACTTAGTTTCACTTACATCTACCAAAATTCTGAAACTAAATATGTGACTATATGTGAATATATTTATTTTAGCAGCATTCATACCTATGGGATAGTTTCGTTCCTTGTGGGACATGTGAGGGATTGCATGGATGTTCTTGAAGTCCATGAAAAGCCGATTGTTCAGAGGATCGATCATGCGGACTTGTGTGAGTCGCGAAGCAGTTAGTCTGAACCGAGAGTTAGTTGCATTGAAACCTACACAGGAACGTTCAACTCCTACCCGAAAGATTTCCACCCATTCTCCCTCCCTGTTTTCGAGGCCTCTAAAACTTTCATAATCCCCATAAACGGTCATCTCCATCTTGCACCCCTACATAAATAAAGTACAAGGATCAAGTTAAATGATGATGAAAAACTTGAGAGATGATGATGAAAAACTTGAGAGATGATGAAAATCTTGAGAGATGATGAAAAAACACTTACATCTTCATCTGCTAGGACATAGGAATAGAAAGGCATAACCCTGTTGGTAACCGAGGAATAGAGAGGGTAGACCCTGTGTATTTTGACTCTGAAACGCCAAGCCTTGACGTCGGGGTTATAAGAAGCCTCGGAAATCTGGGAAAGCTTATTGTAGAAGTCTGTCATCTTGTTGAATAGAGATGAGAGAATTTGACTCAGAGATGAGAGAAGAGAAGATAGAACTCGGATATGAGATGAAATGAGAGAATTTGCAGAGTTGGAGTTTAACTACAACTAAATGCAATGGTGATGATTCTAGACGGTGTAGTGTTGTGACGTTTCACGTTTGGTTTCAATGCAAGTGTAGTGTAGAGTCGCGAGGGGTTGCGAGTGTAATGATTATTATTAGAGACTTTTTCAATCGATTAATTACTCTCTCATCTGTCCATCAATACCATTAATTACTGGATTTTTCTCAACCATTTTTATGATCTCTTTTATTGCTTGCTCAGTAAATAATCCATAATATTATATTTATTTTCAAAATATAAAACAATATAATACCTAAATTTTTAATTTTTACATAGTTCCATATATTTACACTATAAATTCAATATAATTTTACTTAGTTTCATAAATTTAGACAATTAATATCAGTTAGTTTCACTTAAACTGTCAGAAGCGTGCGTGAGAAGTCGTGTAGCGTTGCAAATATCAAGGGTCACGAAGCTATGGTCATAAATCAGGTCATAAATCATGAAATGACAGATTTTTCTTAGTTTTCTCACCTAATGTTTTTTACATAGTTTCATTTATTCAAACACACCTATTTTTATTCAAACATACCTGTTCTTATTCCCTGTACTTGCAGTGAGAAGTCGTGTCTTAAGCCGTCTATCAAATTACACCCTTAAGTGGGATAGTAAATGCAATCTTATCTCTATTATAAATAACACGTAAATCTTTCCATTTACTCGATTAAACGAATATCTCTCAAGTTTTTCATCATCCTTGTACTCTATGTCAAACTTCAACTTGGAATCTGTCCCTCCTTCCATCCTCCATAAGATTCTCTCAAAGGTAGCAACAAACCACATCCGGGACTTCGGTAGTGCTAGAATTGCTTTCTCCGGGTTCAATCAAATAGGCAGAGACGACTACTTCTACCAATCTGCTAATCTCATTGGCTTTAATGATTGGATTGAAGAGGTTAATGCTGTAAGAACATTCCGACTTAGGTGCTACCAAGCCGGTAATCCAGAGGCCATCTACCTACGAGGTATGCATGAGTTCTTTCAACTTCATTTACTTGATGAAGGAATAGAGAAAATCCATCTTGCTGCTGAGAGAGGATTGGAGTTGGCCAAGTTTGTAGATGGAATGCTGAACTTAGCGTTTAGTGTAGATGATGGAGGGTTGTTTCACAAATATCCTAACTTTAGTCGTGAGTTTGTTCATCGGATGAATTGCATGATCCGGACTGTTCTATCCTCAGGCCATTGGGGTTACGAGAAACCTCAAGAGTTTATGTCACTACTTGAAAGAATAAAGAATCCCATCTTCTCAAATGATTGCTGCTGCTCCTCCGCAATAGAAGAACCGGTGTTTGTAGTCTCCTATAATGGATCAACAACACAGTGGAAGTGCGATCGTTGTTTCTGGCAATGTGAAGTTTGGGACTTCTGCAATGAAATTCACTTGACAGCTGCCAACTGGCCAATTGAAGATTAGTTGTGGTGTTTATTCCTCGAGTTTATGGCATGTAGTTTTATCTACTTTCACTATGTTTGACTTAATGTAATGTCTCTAGTTTCAATCCTCTAGTTTCTCTCTATAAACTAATCTTTGTATATTTTAACTTCAATATATCATTAAAACATTAACTACATTTCTACTTTTATTTTAACAAATAAACTTCACTAGCCATTTGGAGATTAGTTTTATCAACTTTTACAACATTTTTACTTTTTACAACATTTCTACTTTTATTAAATATGTACAACATTTTTAAGTTTGGCCAAAATCTATTTATAGCATATAAACTATTTTTTAAATTCAAAATTCAATAAATATATCAATAACAACAATTCTGTCCAAAAAATAACATAATAAAACATTTGAAATCTAAAAGTGCGATTTAGTTAAATTTAGTTCAACTTAGTATTATATACAGAATATTGTTGATGATTTATTACGATGTACAGTTTCACCAATATTTACAATCACACCAATTCTTACAAAGATTTCGAAAGTTATAGAGAAAGATATCCGAATTTCATAGATCGGGTCTGGATGGTCCGCGAAATGGTCCTGGTTGGGTTGTAATTATGCAAGTTTCTGTTGGCCATGTGGTCTTTTAATAAATTTTCGTATTTAAATAAAGAATTATTTAATTCTAAATCTGGGCAGTTTCGAGCAGGAGTATCACAGCTCTTTTTTTTTCGGGCAGGAGTACCTGAGCGTTTGATTCAGACTTTTTGGAGGGCATGAATCTGGCGAGAGGTTCCCCGACGACAACATTGTATGTCTATTCTTCTCCAAGGTCTTACTCAAAAGATTTTCCCCTTTAGTCTTTATTTAAAATATCTCTTCTTCTTGGACTTACAAATATTAAATGATGTACATATATTTGCTACTTTTTGTTTCATTTTAATCGTCATTTTTCGACTTATGACATAAACTAAAAAACATTTAATTTTACATATTTTTAAATTAAAAGTATCATTATATATATATATATATATATATATATATATATATATATATATATATATATATATATATATATATATATATCTATCTATCTATATTTCAACCAATATTATTGGTTGCCGCCGGTAATTGGATCCACAGTTATCCCTTTAAAAGCTTATTTTTGAAAGATTCATTGCCCAACAAAAATAAAATATTTCCTTTAACAGATAATTTCAGGTTGCATATCGGTTAAGAAAAATCTAAGGTCAAGAGGTATACAAGGTGATATCCAGTGTGAAAGATGTGGAGCCAATGAGGAATCAATTAACCATGTATTTTTTGAATGTCCTCCGGCGGTTCAAGTTTGGGTTTTCTCTAAAATCCTATCGAATCCCGACATATTTCCTACTCATACACTGTTCACAAATATAGATTACCTACTTTGGAGGGTGTCTCCGTCTATGGAAGACCATCAATTCGCATGAATCTTATGGTACATTTAGATGGGACGGAACTACAAGGTTTTCAGTAATATTGATACGGATCTCAGAAATACTCTGAAGCTGGCTGAAACCTAGTCCTTACTTTGGGAAGAGTCTCAGGCTTTAGTTAAGAGTGGAACCACCCAGCCGAGAGAGACTGAAGAGTTCAGTTTAGCTTTTATCTCAGGTTGATGGTGTTTTATGGATGGCTCATGGAAAGATAAAGAGATGTTCTTCGGAAATGGCTGGTACATTACACTAGAGGGTTTTGAGGGCTTGATGGGAGCAAGGAATACGAGAGCAAGTCTTTCGCCTTTACACTCAGATATGGAAGCTCTGATATGGGCAATGGAAAGTATGAGGAACTTACTTAAAAATGTTACTTTTGCGACGGATTGTATTCAATTGGTGAAGATGGTTTCCGCACCAGAGGAATGGCCAGCCTTTGCGAACAATTTGGACGACATCAAGTTTCAACAAGAAAATTTTACACACTCAGAGATCATTCATGTACAAAAACGCTAAATACCAAGGCAGATAGTCTGGCAAGGAGTGCTAGGAAGCAAACGTCTTTCGTTGTTCATATGGATGCAGAGTTACTGAAATGGTTTACAGAGTTTATCTAGAGTCTGTTGTAAGCTGATGACAAAAAAAAATATTTTTCAACCAATAAAAAACTAAACTATTTTAGAAACTTTTGTTAATAAATTTTGTATTGAACTTTAAAAAAACAATTATTTTGAATGAAAATTTCTCTTTACAACAACAACTAAACTAAAACATAGGAAGAATTATATTAATTGGAAGCATAACAAATTTTTTTAGTAATGACATCAACATAAATAGTATTTTAATGCATTATAAAGAAACATTTGAAAAAAAAAATTAAAATGCATAAAATACCTTTTATCACATATGTCAACTTCTCATTTGTTTATTCATATTTTTATTAGTATAATGTTGGTAGTATTATCATTAATGGATCTTTAACATTTCGATTTGGAAAATAATTTTTTAAGAAACTTTTATTCAAATGTTTGTACATAATATTTTGTTTATTGTTGGGAATAATTAATGTATGAGTCATCACTTCTTATGAGCGTAGCGCCGGTTTTTGATTCCTGTCTAGATGAATTCCGGCTTTAAATCTGGATTCATTTGTATCTCTCAGTAAAATAAGAAACTTATATTAAAAAGAGATTTTCCCATAACTCAGGATATTGAAGGATCTAACCTAATTTACAATTGTCAATTTTTTATGAATGAGGGATCCAAACCCTAGAACAAGGGCGACTGTTCAAACATCAGCTATAGAGTTAAACGGTTACAACTTAAGTTCTTAATCCAAACTGTTATAGTCTTGTATCTAAATATCAATAAACACTACTTTGATCATTCTTCCTGTTTTTTATTGCTTACTTCTTGTTTCTGTAATACCAATAAAGAGCTGGCAAAACTTTACTCTAAAAATTTCACGAGAAAGGGTAACAAATATTACATGACAATAACTGAGAGTAAGCATAATGAGAAGCAGCCAACAGCCACCCCGGTCGAAACCGAGTTGCGAGCTCAGATTGCAGCTATGCAACAACAGATCACCGAGATGCATACAACTCAGGAAAGAAACGCTCCGGATAACCCCGTACTCATCTCAAATGTCCAAACCTTGAAATGGAAGAACACTTAAAGCTACTGGAGCAAAGCGTAGAAACATAGTTATCCAAAAAAGAACTCAACTTTCAACACAATAAGCAAGAAATTATGCAATTTCCAAACTTGTATCCCACATATGCAACCCCTGGAGACTTCGGGTGAGGGAGGCAAAACGTTTGATAGACTCTATCACTAAATGGAGAACCAACAAATGAATCCGACATCCCAAGAAAAAAATGAGTAAACCTGAAAGAAGATGATGAAGACTCCGACACAAATACTGATGTGGAGATGCAAGAAACGACCGTACTTAAACAAATCTTCTTCAAGAAGTTTGAAACTGTTCAGTCATTGATAGAGAATTCCAGGTGTAACGCCCCCAATCTGAAAAAAATGCTCATGATTCCTGCGCGAAACTCCCTTCTTAGATGAGATCACCCTGGTGGAGATGTCAACGAAGTCCATCTTCTCAAATATGATGATGTATGATGGGACATGTGACCCGGATGATCACATGGCTCAATAGAAACAACATATGCTTATTATAGCTATCCGTAAATAACTCAGAGAAGCTATCGTGTGCAAGGTTTGGGTCAAATCTGATCGAACCCGCACTGCAATGGTACATCAACTTTCCTAATGGATCGATACACTCCTTTTAAGTCCTGACCGACCAGTTTGTGGAGCAGTTTACGAACAATGGGACACATGAAAAAGTAGCCAAAAATATTTACGAGATCTTGCAATACCAAGCTGAACCTATGTGCAGCTACATAGCACTCTAACCAGGAAAAGGTATTCATCCTTGGATGTAATGCCTTGACAGCCATGTAATGGCTTATACGTACCCGACGAGACCTGTATAAGGAGCTGTCCAAATACTAGTGTAAAACCATGGAAGACATCTTGTCTCGAGCATGGGCACATGTAAAGTGGGAAGAAGACCCAATGTGTCGATCCAAGCACTCTCAGAAGCAGAAATTAAGAGGAACAAGGAATAAAAAAATGACAAAGATGAGAAACCCCATCAAAATGTTGCAAAAGAGGCAGCAAGTAGGAATCATGATTGATACCACAATCAATTCATAGAAAGGCCGGTGGAATGACAATATCAACATGGTCGGACATCTCCAATCTCTCCGTATCGAAAGCTGGAACTGATCAACATTCCGAGGCAGATGTGATCACAGGTTAAGTTGCCTTAGAAGATGAAAGCACCATAAATTTTCCAAAACCAGAAGCAATAGTGTGCGTTCCACAGAGACCACATTCATAAAATTGAGGACTGCATTTCACTGAAAGGAAGTGAACTAGCTAACAAAAAAGGATATCTCTGAGAATTCTTTTCTGGCAAAGCGAATAACCTCCTCTTCAATAAGGAGGAGAACAATAAACTGTCCAGAACTAATCATGCCTCACCTCCTCGACATGATAGGGTAATCAATGTGATATTAGGAGCTTTAAGGTAAGTGACATCATGCATGCAGCTGCCAATACAATCACCAGAAAAGCCAAGAGAGGTCAGGAAATCCAAAACGCCTGCTCCTGGAAACCAATGAAACAAGATTCACATCAAATGCGAGCATGAGAAAGTTTTGGGTCCCACCATGAGGCTTTGGTTGTGTCTCTCACGGTGGAGAATTTTTTTAGTGAAAAGGGTACTAGTGGACAATGGAATCTCCAGTAACATCATTTTTCTGGCTGTCTACAATGACTTAAGATTGGAAAAGATGCCCTAACCCGGAAAGTCATACCACTTATAGTGGTCAGCGGCAAAGTCAATCAAACAATAGGAGAGGTTGTGCTTCATGTCTATGCATAAGGAGTAACCATGTCTTTAAAGTTCATGGTAATCAACTGCGACGCGTCCTACAACATGATATATGGACGTCCCTGGATCCAAAACATGGGAGTCGTCCCTTCCAATCTCCACTAGGTAGTCAAATTCCCTATTCCATGGGGCATCATTAAGATCAAAAGAGTTCGGAAAAATTCTCGTTCTTTCTACAAGAAAACTCTCAAAGGAAAGATCAGTATCTTATAGAAATTACAATAGAAACCCCTGGTTCTGTATACAGAAGAACATAGGTTGAAGAACCCGACGAGGTGCCTTAGATTGAGGGAGATTTCATCTGAAATCTCAAAATAAATTCTAAACTACCAACAGGTCTAAAACAAATAGTAATATAATTTCTCCATTCTGCTGCTTCTTCCGGTCCCACATAGACATGCCATGAACAGAAAAATATAGCATGCATAAGCTATAGGTCGATCCTCTACACCAGCCAGTAAGGTATAACAGAGGAAATTCGCTCCAGAGCAGGATGCCAACTTCAACGAAAAACTTAGGAATCTACTGAATATCGGGTTCATTAGAGGTGTGCATTATCTAGAATGTCAAGCTAATGTTGTTGTTTTCTGCAAGAAGAATGCCAAGTGGCAAGTCTACATAGACTTGACCTTAATAGATCTTTTTTAAAGGAACCTTTTCCTCTACCTCATATAGACAAGCTAGTTGATTCAACGACATAACACCAGTAAATGAGATTCATGGAGGCCTTCTCCAGGTCTAACCATCTACTAATGCACCCAGATGACCTGGAGAAAACATCATTCATGACATCTGGAAGTATCTACTAAAACAAGGTTGTGTCTTTCAACCTTAAAAATGCTGGCTCCACCTATCAAAGAGTGGTGAATTTAATGTTCATAGAATAGATATGCCACACCATAGAAATATACATAGATGACATGCTCATCAAATCACTGGAGGCAGATATAACAAGTTTTTTTTTTTTTTTAGGTGGTTTTAATTGTTGATATCATTAGAACCGATTTATATCCAACAAATATCATTTACTTAAGCAACAAAATCTTGTTAGAGTTATGGACTCTATCTTCATTAGTTCAGAGCAATATGTTGCAATATTTAATGATAAATTTTCTTATACGATTATGCATAAGTCATTTATCCAAATAAATGACGCAATCTCTAATTATAATTCACAGAAAAGTTATGCATACATTTCTAATCTATTTTATCAGTTCCTCTATATATTTAAATGATTGTCTAACTCAAAGAAAAGTTATGCATACATTGCTGATATTTCTTACTTTATCTAATCTATGCAGTTTAGTCAGGCGTAGAGATTTCTATGGCTTAATATCAAATTGATGACTGATTGGGGATTAATAGGATTATTCATCATATTCTACATCAGGATTTTTTTATCATATTATTTTTTTAGAGTAATTAACTAGAACTTAGAATCATAAGATAATTGTGAGGCACGAGAATATAATCAATTTTCAGAACGAGAGTTGGTCTAAGAATTTAGTTGAACAGATTCAAAACTGATCTAATGTTTGTCTGATTCATTGAATTCACAATGAGATTTGTTTTTTATTACAATTAGGCATCTACTCCCTCCGTTTCGATTTAATTGTCGTTGTAGGAAAAAAATTTCGTTTCAAAATAAATGTCGTTTTAGAATTTCAATGCAAAATTTATCAAAAGATTCTCCATTTTATTTTTCTATTGGTTGAAATGTGGTTAGATATATAGGTAATTGTGTTTTCATCTTGGAAATATACAAAATCATATGTTTTCTTAATCTGTGTACATAAACCTAGAAAGACAATTAAAATGAAACGGAGGAAGTAATAGTTTTCTTGGATAGTTTTAGTTGTTTTTAACAAACCCTTGACGCCTATTGATTGCAGTTATGTTTCAAAAAGAAATTGAAGGTGATTATTTACTATGTATAAAGTATGTGAAAGCATTTGGGTTTAGTTCAGTATAGGATTTGTACAAATATAAATATGATTGTATCACTGATTGTAGTACAAGCAAGTGTTCTAAAAAACGGTCTAGGCGGCACTTAGGCGCTATGCGTTACAAGACCGTGACGATTATTTCTAAACCACCTAAATAATTACAATATTGTAATAATAAATAATATATAATTTATGAATATAAATTATAATAATTAATATATTATAATGTATATTCTTATGAAAATAATTTTTAACATATAAAGATAATATTTTTACTATTATTCAATATAAAACATTACATATATTTAATATATTATTATAATTTATAAAAGCCTAAACCGATTAACTAATGATCTAGACGTCCGACTAATCGTTCTGAAACTTCTTAACTAATATTGTACATGTCCGCTTAATCGTTCTAGACACTAGGTATTAGGTCACCGTCCGCTTATCGCCTAGCGTTTTCTTGAGTACAAGTTAGTTCAGTATCTTCAAGGTCAAACAAAATCATATTTCTCTCATCTTCATCCTTACCATGCACAGATTAGTTTCGTTAATAGATTTTCATTTTGTTTCTTTCCAGTAAACGTTTTTGAAGATACATTCAATGCAAGTTGCGACTTGCGAGTGACCTGAACATCAATGTTAAGAGTCTTGGTGTTTGTGATAAACTACAAGAATTGGCGTATCCGCTTATGGCTTCAAAAAATCCTCATTCGATATATCAAAACCCGAAACAAAACTTCTACAGAGGACTATTAATGAACAGCGTGCCATCATAAGAAAGATCTTTTGGTTAAACGTGAAACACAAGTAACTTATGTTTTGCCTTCTGACGTCGATATATGTGGAAAGTAAATGTCTCTAGGTTTCTTCACAAGGAGGAGGAGGTGGAACACCGAAAACCCAATCTAGGACGTTCAAATATTTTGATCGAAATACCTCCCTTTCCTGCGCGTAGCAGTGCATAATAATAGCTGTCGAAACGCTGAAGACGACTACATCTGCTCTTCTTAGAATCTTGGGCGGTCGAATGTATCCAGCCTCCGTCATGGAAGTGAAGAAGCTCTCTATAGCCCTCGCTAAGCAGTATAGTGATATCTCTATCCTTCTGCTTTTCTTTTCAATTGCTAAGGCCAAGCCTGTTGGGAACTGCAGAATAATGCATGGCTTAAATATGAAACTAGTGCTACCTACCCTTTTTGTGAATTGATTTGGTTTGTACGTACCGTTGCCATAGCCACGAGTGGTATGTTGCATGTATCAAATGTCCGGAAGAGTAGGCAAGTCCAAGCCCTTGTATAGATAATTTCCGTGTCAATAAGGTTACTAGTTACGATGACATTTAAAAAAAAAAAATAGATTGGGTTCTAACCAGGCAGAAGTGCAGTAAGTGGAGAGAAACAAACTAGATCTCGCTGTGCCAAGAAGACCCTTGCCAAGTATAGAGTATTGCCTGTGAGATGAATATGAAAGACTGATGCATAAAGATACACACAACTATAACGAGCAATGGAATCAAGGCGAAACAAAACTATTACTTCCTTAGTAGGTCTTGGCGATGGACTATCAGCGCTGGAATCAAGTATACAGGGACGTAGACTGGTAGCGCCCTCGTGTAAGCTTGAAGGAAAAATGTAAGACCGTGCTTAGTACATGATTCACCTCCATGTATCATCTGCAAGCAGAATCATTGAAGACAATCTATCGACAAAGCTGCACAAGGTAATGCAGTGAGAGGAAAAGAAAGAGATACTGCTGAATATATAACTAATATGGTAAAACACAAAGAGATGACTAGGAAGTTTTCAGATTGCCAAGGCTCTAAAAAATGCCACTTTTGATTTAACGAACAAAAGCTCTGTTTCCTTATATAACAAAGAATGGTTGCTGTTGATACTTGACAGAAACAAGAAAGATACAATATAAACGTACCGAACAGGGGACTTTCATGTTAGGATCAAGTTTGATATCAACTCCGACAGACTTGTAATATTTCTCAATTGCCCTTAAATTGGTGAACGGTTTGGCGCTTGCGAGATCTTTAATGCCTTGTAAGATAGAAAGATCCTTCCCACCATGTTTGTTAAGGAAGGACTTATACGATGAAGGAAGACTTTCCTGCTTTAAAATGTAAGCAGACCTGAAAACACAAATAATCAGAATGAACCTTGTCTTGTATGCAGAATATATAAAAAAAAAATGTTGAACCATTTCTTTTGGAATTAGTATTTCAAAAGCCTAATATCCATTGCGTAGGAAGAGAGATAGACATACAAAATCTGTGAAGATGAGAGACACATGAGAAACAAGTCCCCATGTTCCCAAGTAAGCGGCTTGCAAACCGAACCAAACCGTTTGCTTTTAATGCCGCACCGCGACGCAAGAACAGCCGCACGCATCAGTATGTAAACAGCCAAACTCGTGTGTGTTGTGTTTGGCCCTGTGAGAAGCATCGATGGCCCAGCCACTAAACCAGCAAACAGGGCCCTCCACTTTGCAGTTCTAGGTTTCAGACAAAACTAAACACTATCAAACATGTTCCCATAAACTTAATCTAAAGAGATTGATACTATTTTTGGTCAAAATGAAACTGAAATTAGCAGACAAAAGCAAGATAATGGGATGGGACATGCCTTTGGTGTCCTGCCAAAGAACAAATAGCTTCATCCACGGAGACAAAAGTACCAGCAAAAGTTCCCAGAAACAGCCCGTATCTTAGTGTTTCCTTAATCCCCATTGCAATAGCTTCGCTATTCGAGAAATCACCGGTTCTCCTAAACCGACAGATTCCAATATCAAATTCAGCAACAAATTCGAAAAAAAATTAATATTTTGAATTTCCCGGTTACCTCGATTTAGAAGAAGATCTACGGCGAGCGAAACGAGCTACGATAGAGAAAAGAGCTAATCCACCTTTGATACCAGTACCTATGGAGAATCCTTTGATGGAAGCGACGATGATTCTACGCAGCTTCTCCGAGTCATTAGAAGAGAAATAGGTGGAGAGATCGGTTTTAATCGAATCGGAGCCGTTGCAATGAATGCATGAAAGGTCAAACGACTCGCCGCCGATTCCATCGATTTCCCCGTTGCACGAGCAGCGAGAACCGTTCGCCTTCCGGCGAGACGGCGACATGACGTTGATGATCGGATTGCGCCAAAGTGGAGGAAGATACGTAAGCTTTGGTGGGAAATTGGAATTGGCTTTTGAATGGAGACCAAGGAGGAATGGGAAGAAACCAGAAAGTTAGTGTATGGGAATGACGAAGACAGCAATACAGATTTAGAGCCACTAAGGATTATCCAGTTGTCCCGTTGACTGACACGTGTCAGTTGTTTTGTTTCGTTTCTTTTCTTTTCCTGTTCCGAATCTCTTTGATTGTTCTGTCTCGGTAACCGTTACTAACTTACAAAGGAAGTATGGGTTGTGAATGGTATGTATGGGCTTATATTATGGGCTTGACAAGATAATCTTTTTTTTTTCTGAAAATTTTGTTCTGCATCACTTTTTGTTTTGTGTTCTACTTGTAAGTAGTTCGATAATTTGGGGTCGACCACTAAAAAAATTCAATTAGTGCAAGCTAAATACAGTATAATCTCTTAAAATTAATACTTGATAAATTAATATACACTAAAAATGTCTATAAATCTATCTATCTATCTATACTATTATTTGTGAAGTAATTTTTTGCAAATGAGTTCTCACGTTAAAAGTTAGAGTGGTTAATATCGATACTACCCTTAATGAATAAAATATATAATTAAGCTAAAAATAAAAACGAAAATTAATTTATTTGATTAGATAATTGATTAAAATCAATAATAGTAAGATTTATCCAAGATTTAAATATATTTTAAAATATAAATATAATTCCTATATGTATTGTTATCTGGAATTTTTTAAAATATAAAGTTGAAAACATAAAGTATATAACTAAATATTAATAAAATAAAATTCTTAACTTTATATAATTGAAAATCTAATATTAAGTGACTTTTAGATTTATTTCTATATAAGTTAATATCTATACTAATTTTAATGAATTAATAAAATAAAATTCTTAATTTTATATAATTGAAAAGAGAATATTAAGTGACTTTTAAGATTTATTTCTATATAAGTTAATATCGATACAACCATTAATGAATAAAATATATAATTAAGCTAAAAATAAAAAAGAAAATTAATTTATTTTATTAGATAATTGATTAAAATTAATAATAGTAAGATTTATCCAAAATCTAAAAATATTTTAAAATATAAATATAATTCCTATATGTAGTATGTGTTGTTATCTGAATTTTTTAAAAAATATAAAGTTGAAAACATAAAGTATATAACTAAATATTTATCAAATAAAATTCTTAATTTATATAATTGAAAATAGAATATTAAGTGACTTTTAAGATTTATTTCTATATAACATATTTTAAAATATAAATATAATTCCTATATGTAGTATGTGTTGTTATCTGAATTTTTTTTAAAATATAAAGTTGAAAACATAAAGTATATAACTAAATATTTATCAAATAAAATTCTTAATTTATATAATTGAAAATAGAATATTAAGTGACTTTTAATATTTATTTCTATATAACAAATATGTGTACAAAGAAATTTCAAAAAATTATAATTAATATGTAAGAATTTTCAAACGAAATAAAATGATAATTTATTATCATAGTCTTTTAGTTAGTAAAACATATGTTAATGAGTAATTATTAAATATTTAGTAATTATTATTTAATATAATAAAATCTAAAAATAAAAACGAATTTAAGCTTTTTTAAATCAGATAACTCATTAAAACTGATATAATAAAAATATTTTTAAAAATAAAAAGATATCTCATATACATATTTTGTTATTATCCAAGAATATCTTTAATAAAGATTAAACAATTAATTAATTATATATATATATATATTATAATCTAAAAGAATATCTTTTAATCATAAATAAAATTAGTTGCAAAAATATATAGTTAAAATATTTCTACTATATATATGAAAGCTTTCAAGAAATTAACGCAATAATGAATATATTTTGATAAATAAATTTCATATATAAATAATATGATATTCAATAAAAAAACTTAAAGATCATAAACGATAATTTATCATGATATTTAATTAGTAGTTGTAAAATGACTAGGCCCACTTGAGTGGGCACAACACCTAGTTAGTATAATTTTATAGTCCCAACTTGAGTTTTTTGTTCAATTAGTATATCGATAAATTAATAATCTCTATAAATTAATAAAAAATTATAGTTTTGGTGTAGTCGCAACATTATTAATTTATAGAGATTTCACTATAATTTGTTTTCTATATTTCTTTTGAAGTAAAATCTGTAACTTTTCCAAATCTAAAACTACAATAATATTAGTTTCATTGTAAATATTATTTGGTTATTTGACTTCTAGACTTTGTATTTTCTGTCGGTTTTTATTTTCTTTTAAATTAAGACACTTTATAAATGTTAAATTATAGTGCAAGCTTTTAATACAATCTTCATTTTGTAAAGATTCATGCTTCCTCGAGTATATATGATCTTAAATAAATTTTCTAAATTTTAAATTTTAAATTTAAACTTTTTGTATTTATTTTATGGTCTCGATAATTTTGACCGTACCAGTATTATTTTTGAAGTGTTTTTTTGTTTCTAAACTCTCATGTGTAAAGTTAGATTGGTTAAAACCTACAAAAGCCAACTTTGTAAGTTTTTGATATAAAAACGAAATTTGTTTATTTTGTATAAAATACTATATTTTAATTAATATATTAATTTAATAAATAATATTTTCATAAGATAAAATTTCCATACCATTTTTATCATTTAAAAATTCATATAAAATAGTTTATTAGTGTTTTATATCTGTAAATAAATATAGCTATTTTAATACTAAATGTAAACAATTAGGTATTGATTTATATAAATAAAATTATTGAATAACTTTAATAATTATTAGACACACTAAAAACAACTTAAAATTATTAGAAATTAAAATATTTTATTAATACAGTATATTATATTAAATATAAAATAAACGTTTAAGTTTTAAAAATGAAATTTATTTTCTGTAACAAAATTTGTAATAGTTTTAAAATATTAAAATATCTTATTTTTTTATAATTTATAGATATTTTATTATTTATATTCTAGTAAAATACTTAAAATAAAATAATTTTAAAACATGGTAATGCTTTTTATATTTAAAAAACCACTATATTTTGATAAATTTTAATGGTAATATTTAAATATTTTATCGCTATTTTATTATTTTTTTAAAAAATGTATTGATTATTTTATATAAAAAATAAGAATACAGCAACATAAAAATCTAAAAACTAAAAAGCAAAAGCTAAAAACAAAAAAAAATAACAAAACCAAAAACCAAAATCTAAAACCAAAATTTAAAAACCAAAAACTAAAACTAAAAACTAATGGAAACAATCATAACCTAGGTTTGACCAGAAACCCCTCGTAAGATATAGGCAACAAGGGTGGGATGAAGGTAGGCATAGGACTTATTATCTGATATACGGATTCGATCCGAGATCCGATCTAGATCTGCTTTGAAAAACGAGATATCCGGAGAGGCCGGATCCGAATCTGGATATTAAAATGTTGGATCCGTTCAAACCGAATCTGGATCCGAATATCTTGATTTTTTAGTACGAATATCCGGATCTGTAATTTTTATTGTTAATTATTTCAAAATAAGAATATATATATAATACTAATTTTATTTATTATATTTTTTATTTCTATACTAATATATATAGGGCGAATTAGAGAATATATCCAACAAAGGCCCAAATTAGAGTTATGGTCATTGATTGACATAAAGAACATAATACCCACCATTTAGGTTTAAATAAGACTCAAAAGCCCTTGATTCCTTTGGCACGTTAAACGGCAGCATGCAGTCCTTTCTGAAAATTAAAGATATGCTATGGGATTTTTCTGACTCCTGTACTGACACAACAGATAAGAGAAAAAATGGATCTGACACAGAGCATTTCTACTCCACTCATTTCATCCACTCTCTCATACGCTCTTTCTTCTCACCCCATTCCTGTTTTTTACACTTTCTTCTTTCTACGTATTTTTCTATAAAAGCATTTCATCCTTTCTTATTCATCACTTTCTCTGGTTTTTGAATCATCTTTATAATTTTTCTTTTTATCTTACTAGAAATTTGGTGTTCATCCTCACCTTTTTCATTTCTCAATCGAATTTTTAGAGAAAAAAAAACCAAATTAAAATTTTTTATAATGTTTTTTTCTAAGAACTAGAGAAATTTTAATGAATTCTTCCAATTTCGATAAAGATTCAAAAAAATTGGTGAAAATCCATACTTCATGTAGTGGTGCATTGAAAGTTCAAGAAGAATCCGTTTTTGAAAACCTATGTGTTAGTTGATATTTGTTTAGTTAACTGATATTATATTCTATTAGCTGTTAAAAATCGGTTGCAATTACTTAATAAATAATCGGTAAGTTGTTACACAATAGTTATCTTTCGCTGGTACAAAGTTTGTTAGTAGGTATATTGTTTTGGAGAAGATAACTTCCAATATATCAGCTTATGACAACACTTTTAATATTTTTGGTGTAAAAGAATGAGTAAAGTATTATGTATGTTTTCCCATTTTAGCACACTAAATTTTTGGATATAAATTCTCAATCATTTATATAGTCAACAAATTTTATAATATAGTGTCATGGCAGATATAAGAACAACCAAACTATGCATCGTGTAATAAATCGTGAATCCTAAAATAATAAACGATTTACCAGCTAACAAAACATATATCGGATAACATATTATGTATCATATAACAAACCATTTATCAAACAAGATTCTTAGACACAAATAATGTATCAGTCCATTTAGCAGCTAACAAACCAATTATCAAACAATATACAAGTTGGCTGAGAATTTATCAAACCATTTATCAGAAACACAAATCAAATATCAATTATGGAAAGTTCTTTTGTAACATCTTAGTGTATAAAGTGTAACCGATAACATATTATGTATCCTATATAACAAACCATTTATCAAACAAGATTATAACTCACGGATGATGTATCAGTTCATGTAGTAGCTAACAAACCAATTATCAAACAATATACAAGCTGACATAGAATTTATCAAACCATTTATCAAAAACATAAACCAAATATCAATTATGGACAACTCTTTTCCAATATATAGTGTAGCGGTTAGTGAAGTTTTTAACGACATCACGAATACATGGAAGCTAATTTATATGCGGAAATTGATTAATATGGGAGTAACCAAAACATTTAGCGGTTAACAAAACAGTGATAAGTAGATTACCCACAAATGAGGTTCCGACTGGAGACTTATACTCTGAGTGACAGTTAAGCCATAATGAATCATCAGAAGAATAAACTAAAATTACTACAACTATACAAAATTGTTGTTGCGAATTGACGTTAACTAGTATTATATTAGTTAGTTGCTACTATGCAACCATACATGTTAAGAAATAATTTAAAGTTTATAAAGGAAAATGTCAACATCTAAATTCGAGAGTGTATAGATTCTAGAATATAACCACGAGGCTGCCCGATTGGTTAGTGTCTGGTGCATCAAATACTTCAACATCTAGGATCATCATCATTGTCTCTTTCTTTATTTCATTTAGCTTCTTTATTTTTTTTATTTTCTTCGGTCTTCATTGGGATGAAATTACTTTTTGTGAGACTTTTAGAAAAATTCAAGTTCTGAAAAATACATATAACCAAATATTTAGCAATTACCGACAGTCAATTTCATAGCAGTTAACAAACCATGTTTAAACTAACAGTAAATGTTTCATTACATCTGAACAATTAAAGAAACATTTTTTTTGTTGCAATAGCTAACTTAGCATGTATCAGCTAATGACAACATATTTTATGGCAACTAACAAACTATGTATCAGCTATCAACAACAATCTTATAACATCGTTCATTTTATTGATCAGACATCAGCAGTCCGGATTGTAACAACTAACAAAACATGTTTCCAATAATAAAAATGTAACCAAAACAATGTATCATCTAACAAGTCATGTATTCAAACCATGTAACATCTGAAAAATCATGTAACAGTTACATGTTTTGTTAACAAGTTATAACTGTTAGTCTAATGTTACAGGAATTAATAACGTACATAACAATGAATACTCATCCTTTATTTTTAAGTCGTGTATCAACTAACAAAATATATATCAGATAATAACTCACATATCAACTAACAAATCATGTCTCCGACAATGTATCAACTAACAAACTATGTATATAAATATTTGACAACTTATTAACCGTTACAATATGTATACATGTTTATAACATATAATAATGAAATAAAATTAAAAATTGGCTAATCTAAATAATATCAGATAATTTAAAAGTTATTCACTTCAGAAAAAACTTCAAGAACACAACTTAAAAGAACTTCACTCTTTAGCAGCTTACAAATCTTGGAAAAGATTTCGTAAGTTGCTCCAACTCAAAACCCGATACAATTTTCACCGACGCCGCAAACCACATCTTTTCTCTGATTTTCACACACACTAAAGGATCAAAACCAAGAAATATATCATCAAAGATAAAATCTTTAAAGAGAAGAATCAAGAGGCCCAAGAATCAAACCAGAAAATGAATTAAAAAAAAACAGAAAACCATATTTTAAATTCTTTGGTAAAAATTATATCACAAAATCAGATCAAAATAGAATAAGAAAGAACTGGTAAAAATATCTTAAGGGTACCTGAGATAGTTTTTTCATCCAATTTTTCAATTACCAAGATTTTCATATTCGAAAATCAAGCCCTAAACAAAAAAAAAAGTAAAGAGAAAGTAGAGATGTTGAGAGGAGAAGAATAGATTGAAAGGTTGGAAGAATATCCTCTCTGTTTTTAGTTTGGGAATTGTAAGCATCAGATTTATTTTTTAATACAATTAAAAAGAGTGAGTTTGGGAGAAGAAGATGCATCGATTGAAAGAAAGGCTGCTAATGTTTGCAAGTTGCCTGACAAATGCCAGAGCCTACTAATGTCTACTCGGATGGACAGTAAAGACTAAACGGGAAAAGAAACAGTGTTTTTAGGATGGAGGGTAAGTCCTTAATTATTGTGCTGAATGGAGGTATGCCATCCAATTATCTCATATATATATATATATATAAATGTATATAAATTTTGTAATAGTAAACATAGATATAACTAAAAAGTATGAGATTGGTGGGTAGTTTTTCTTTTCAACTAAATTCTCGTTTTGGCAACTTGAACTAAATTCTCGTTTTCCTTTTCAACTAAATTCTCGTTTTGGCAACTTGAACTAAACTCTCGTTTTCCTTTTCAACTAAATTCTCGTTTTGGCAACTTGAACTAAACTCTTTTTTTTTTTTCATATAGCCTCCAGTGGTCAAGACCCAATGAAAGCTTCCAACTTGTGGCAAATAACGAAAAGTATGGTACAAACTGCTTGGGAGAAGTACCTTCCTAGGAAGGTCACATAGAACACATCTAGATTTTTGATGTTTGGTATAACTCCACGTTTCTATTACTATCATCTCTACTTTTCTTTAGTTTTTACATATTCAGGGTCATGAATTAAAAGACTTTCCTCCTTTAAAAAGATTTACCTTTTTTATATAAATTTAAAATTTTAAAGAGGTTTAACTGCAACAGTCTTGCCTAGCCCTGGTCTTGTGGAATCGAACTGAGCCAAAAAAAACCAGTTCATCTTGAAAATCGGTTATTGATTCATGACTATTTCAGATTTTGAAAATCAGATTTACCAAAGTATATCTATTTTAACTAAATACCAAACCGAACTAATCAAAATTTTAACTCTGATTAACCGAACTAATTGAAATTGTATGATCTTTTAATCATTTTAAACCAATTATCTAAACCAAAACTTCTTTAGAATTTTCAAACCAGAGTAATGGAATGTTGAACTGAGTCAAACCAAACTAACTAAATCGCTATATGTTGTTTCTTGGAACGTTATGGTTTCCGGGTTGGTTCAGAATGTGTATTTTAGTGAAACTTTGCGGTTGTTTTTTTGTGGTATGTGTTTGAGATTGATCATGTGAGTTTGTACAATCTGGATCCTGCGGTGTCGAAGATAGGGAGTGGGGATGTGTGTAGATATCTTCACGGATTTGTGGTTAAGAAAGGTTTTGCATCTGGTTTCTCTAGTGGCTTGATCGACATGTACTGAAAAATGCGGGGATTTGGATGCTGCTGAATGTGTTTTTGAAGACATGTGGTGTAAGGATGGCTCTTCCTGGGGCACAATGATGACAGGTTATGAGCATAATGTGTTCTTCACTAAGGTATTGGAGTTGTTTGATGTCATGAGGAGCTATGATGTTAGAGTAATGTAGTTGTAGTTAGTTCTCTTCAAGCTGCTGCATATGTAAGGGACTTAGAAAAGGGGACATGAATACAGTTTAGGCTTTTCAGCTTTACTTTGGCAAAGAACAGCCTCTAGGTTGCCGACATGAGTATTGCACGTGTACCTCAATGGAGACAACACAGTAATGTAAAATAATAGTTAGTGTCATAGTGTTGTTTCTCAGATTAAAAATGTTACTCGTACAAAGAAAATTGAAACATGATAGAAACCTAATCCAAATTCGTGTAGGACATCTGATATATATATTGAAAAGTTTGTATTACTTCCAAAATAAATTATACTCTCTGGTTCTAACTTCTATATCGGAGATCTTAAATTAGACTATTAGAGCATGATTATCCCTAGCATCTTAAATGGGGTTTTTAATCATTTTTAATAATAAATGTGTCTTAAAAACTTTACTTAAACACCTCTAAATTTTCATCCTCCAATGCAAGCATCTTATTTAGAGGTTCTTAAAAAACATGTTCTATTTTGGTTAGCTACAAACTACACAATTGACATCAACACAAGTTACTACAACTAATTAGAACCTGAGGAATCATATAAACTAAGCAAAAATTATAAACAGTTTGCAATGAAACTTAGCCATGAACATTTCAACAAGAAAAAACTAGAAACTCCACCCAAAACCCAAATCTGAGCCAAGCTAAACTCATCAGGCATCTCCACACACAAACAAAAAAGGGTCAAAGCTAATGCAAACACATATCAAAATATTACCTGATGACCATTTTGAGTGAGAACACTATCTGGCTCGTCAGATTTACCAGTTAATATCTGCAAATGGGCGTAGGCGAACATATAACGACAGTCAATTTCATAGCAGTTAACAAACCATATTTAAACTAACAGTAAATGTTTCATTACATCTGAACAATTAAAGAAATATTTTTTTTGTTGCAATAGCTAACTTAGCATATAACAGCTAATGACAACATATTTTATGGCTACTAACAAACTATGTATCAGCAGCTATCAACAACTATCTTATAACATCGTTCATTTTATTGATCAGACATCAGCAGTCGGGATTGTAACAATTAACGAAACATGTTTCCAATAATAAAAATGTAACCAAAACAATGTATCATCTAACAAGTCATGTATTCAAACCATGTAACATCTGAAAAATCATGTAACAGTTACATGTTTTGTTAACAAGTTATAACTATTAGTCTAATTTTACAGGAATTAATAACGTACATAACAATGAATACTCTTCCTTTATTTTTAAGTCGTGTATCAACTAACAAAATTATATCAGATAATAACTCACATATCAACTAACAAAACATGTCTCCGACAATGTATCAACTAACAAACTATGTATATAAATATTTGACAATTTGTTAACCGTTACAATTTGTATACATGTTTATAACATGTAATAATGAAATAAAATTAAAAATTGGCTAATCTAAATAATATCAGATAATTTAAAAGTTATTCACTTCGGAAAAGAACTTCAAGAACACAACTTAAAAGAACTTCACTCTTTAGCAGCTTACAAATCTTGGAAAAGATTTCGTAAGTTGCTCCAACTCAAAACCCGATACAATTTTCACCGACGCCGCAAACCACATCTTTTCTCTGATTTTCACACACACTAAAGGATCAAAACCAAGAAATATACCATCAAAGATAAAATCTTTAAAGAGAAGAATCAAGAGGCCAAAGAATCAAACCAGAAAATGAATTCAAAGAAAACAAAAAACCATATTTTAAATTCTTTGGTAAAAATTATATCACAAAATCAGATCAAAATAGAATAAGAAAGAACTGGTAAAAATATTTTAAGTGTACCTGAGATAGATTTTTCATCCAATTTTTCAATTACCAAGATTTTCATATTCGAAAAACAAGCCCTAAACAGAAAAAAAAAGTAAAGAGAAAGTAAAGATGTTGAGAGGAGAAGAATAGATTGAAAGGTTGGAAGAATATCCTCTCTATTTTTGGTTTGGGAATTGTAAGCGTCAGATTTATTTTTTAATACAATTAAAAAGAGTGAGTTTGGGAGAAGAAGATGCATCGATTGAAAGAAAGGCTGCTAATGTTTGCAAGTTGCCTGACAAA
The DNA here is from genome assembly GCA_019706035.1 of Raphanus raphanistrum subsp. raphanistrum. Classification (NCBI taxonomy): domain Eukaryota; kingdom Viridiplantae; phylum Streptophyta; class Magnoliopsida; order Brassicales; family Brassicaceae; genus Raphanus; species Raphanus raphanistrum. The sequence goes on from CM033985.1 coordinate 13,036,315, forward strand.
TGCCATAGCCTACTAATGTCTACTCGGATGGACAGTAAAGACTAAACGGGAAAAAAAAACAGTGTTTTTAGGATGGAGGGTAAGTCCTTAGTTATTGTGCTGAATGGAGGTATGCCATCCAATTATCTCATATATATATATATATATATATATATATATATATAAATGTATATAAATTGTGTAAGAGTAAACATAGATATAACTAAAAATATATTTTTATCAAAAAGGAAATAACTAAAAAGTATTATATACTTTTATTTTTAAATTATTGTTAATAATTTATAGATTTTAATATTATTTGTATTTATCTTAAAGATCCAAATCTGGATTTGGATATCCGCCGAATAATACAATTTTAGAAGAATATTTGATATCGGATATCCGAGAACTCTGAATCCGGATAAAAATAGTTAAAATATAGATCAGCTGGATAAGGATTCAATACGTTAAAATACTTCGGATATCAGATCAGTCACTCTCTAGGTGAGGGATAGATAAAACCAATGTTCAAAATTACGCTAGGCGTTAGTCGGGCGGTGGACTGGGGCCTACCAAGTTAACAGAAAATCAGGGATTAGTCGGGGATTAATCGGGAATTAATTTTGAGCACTATTTCTAATTTTTCAAATATAAATATATATAAATATATAATATACATGTTTACGAGAAAAAAACCAAATAATTAACATGGTCCAGTGAAAAAAGACGGTTTTACTAATCGAGTTGAGTCGGGTTCGAAGCCCATCTTCTTCATTTTGCCTTGTTTTAATTTTGTTCTTTCATTAATGGCAAAGTTGTAATTATATTATCTTCTTCTGTTTAGGGTTTTCGTTTTTCCTGCAAATTTCCATGGCCGCCGCACGTAATTCTAACATTATTTATCATTCTTTTTTTGCAAAACACGTGATGATAAGATAATTGTGGCAATATACCCTACGTGTTCAGTTATTTACTTGGTGATTCTTGTTAATAATCGGTTAACGCGGTGCACCGCCTAGCTCCGCCGCACAGGGGCTTTTCGCCACGGTGAGCTAACGATCAGCGAGTTCTCGGACGATTAATCGCCAACTCGGGCGAGTTTCATAAAACTAAAGTGAAAAAGAAAACTCCTAAATTCTCTTTAACTAGTGGCCGTCGAAGTCTCTCGTTCCCTGACGTCTTTTGGGTCAAACTGCTCAGTATCGTTACATCTTCGCTGTAGAACGGATGGAGCCGCCTGAAGGTTGTGATAAATAATAATACCACTTTTATGATTTTGATTTTATGTTCGTATTAAGCCTTTAGCTAGCAAAAGAGATAGTTTTCTTGTTGCCAATATCGATACTCATGCTAGAGCTATTTCGTTCCCATTGCAGTTTTCGATGATATTCTCGATACATTTGGTATTTGATTAAAAGCTTTGTGTTTTTTTTTTGTTCCGATTACGCAGATAAGAAGTCTAATTTCGCCAAGGAGCTTTACGGAGAAAATTTGCAGCTTTCGAAACCTGGTGAGGGTCTTTACCTTCATATGTTAGATGCAATTGAAGTACCTTGAGGTCTTGTCTCTTGCTCTATACCTGACTATGCTTTTTTTTTCTTATCCTATGGCGAAATATATGTTGTCATTAGTTTAGTAAAATTTCAGTCTTGCCTGTCTGAGAAAAAATTCATGTTCTATTACTGGATGATCCATATCCTCTTGTTTGTTTTGACGTGATCCTATTATAGGTCTTGTTATGTGATCACATTATATTATAGCTACATGTTGATATTCTAAAGGATTATTTGGTCATCCATTTCATGCTGTGAGAATATGTACATATTTAAAGAAAGATGTTCACTTTCTCCAATTAAGAAGATTATATGTTCGTGCTAGGCGTTGATTGCCATGATTTTTTTAAAAAAATATAGGTGTCCATCTCGAATTAGTGTTGGCTTTTAGACTGTAAATGTGGGCATTACCTTTTAATTAGGGTCACCCGGGTCTACGGATGAAGGTGCTTTTGTGTTCTGAAAACTTCAAAACCTTAGTGTGAACATGGATATATTACTAAAATCAGCATGTAAATGATAATCTTTTTTTCTAATATCAAACATGTACGGCAGTTTCACATAGGTGATGGTACTTAGTTGACGCCAAGGCATTTATGTTCAGTTTGAGATCCTATTGATTATTGAATTCTTTGTAGAATTTTTCACTCTTCCCGTATACAATAAGGTCTGTCATGTTTCTGAATCCCATCTGCTTTTTTGGATTCTTTTGTGAGCTAAGTAGATTTCGTGATATACTATGAACCCTACCTCCTTTGTTGCACAGTTCGTTTAAGGTTTTAGATTTAATAATAACAAATATTTTCTGTGTTCTTATTTTTGTCAGTTGTGTGAGAGTTATGTCCCCTTTGTTGTATCTTTTGTAGGATCACCACTATTCCGTGGAGAATACGTATCTTGTATTTCCTTGGTTGGTTATGATTAGAGCAGAGCATTAACTTATAATGTTCCGTTCGTTTAGGAAATGAAGATCACAACCTTGAGGGTTTAGACGGATCCTTCTTTGGAAGTTCTGATGATGAACCAAGTGAAGCTTACTCCATGAACAAGGAGACGGAGAAAATACGTGAGAAATTTCACACGGTATTATTCTCTCTAAACTGAATTTGTTTTGTCTGATATACACCAAATAAATGTGATTTGATTTTTTCTGCTAATTCGGTATCATAGGTTGGATACCGTGACGGGATTAGTGCTGGGAAAGAAGCTGCTGCGCAGGAAGGTTATAACATTGGATACAGGGAATCAGTTCTTGCTGGCTACAAGTTTGGTTTTGTTAGAGGTGTTTCCAGGTAATTAATAGATTAGCTTCTTTCCTGCTGTGAAGCATATAGAGTAGTCTTATACATATTCTTTTTTTTGCCCTTTTGAAGTGCGATGGCTTTCCTCCCAGATGAGCTCAGAGAAAAGCTGATCGATGAACAAGAAACTAGAGACAAGTTTCATAAACTACACGATTCTGTGCATGCTCTCTCAACTGAAGCGGCAATGAAAGTGTTTTATGGAACTCTGACTACAAAGCAAGTGGAAGACAAGAGTGGAGAAGAAGGGTCTGACTCTAGTATTGCTTCTGTTACGTCCACAACTGACTTGGGAAGCTATGGAAGTGAGCTAAGCTCTCTTCTTCACAAATCTCCTAAGATTGAAGTTATAGACCAAGAGAAGCATGGAGGCTTGCAGTGCAAGATGGTGAGCATATAGCTTCTTTGGTAGTATGGATTGTCCCAATATTAAATTAACAAGATTATACCACTAAACAATAATATTATCTTTTTTATACATAATAATCTTTCGGAAGAAACACTTTCCCTGAAGAAAAATTGTATTGCTATTGTGAAATCTTTACCAACAACTGATCATGTCATTTTGAAAATCATATGGATGCTCATCTGGTTCTAGCGATTTGTTCACCAAATAGAACCCCTTCCGAACCTCAGTTGTAACCTCTTGTTGCAATATCTGCATTCACAGTCAGAGCATCTAAAGATAATGAGATCTCTCAGTGCACAACTGTTTCCCCAATATAAACATAGAAATGGCTTGCAGGCTTACACAGAAATGGTGGTATTTGTCTTTGGCATGCATGTTTTCTCATGTTGAGGTTGCGAATAAAGTGGGAATCTATGCTTCTGATTGCTCTGTGATAGACATCTAATCTATCAAGGAAGAACTAATCAAATACTAACCAAGTGGAGTAAGCTTACGTGGCTAAGGGAGGAAGGGTTGAGAAGAGACTTGGATTGATTCGGAGGCTTTGAGTTACAGCTCATGAAAGAAGATGAAGACTATAAAAAGAAGCTTGAGTGTAGATGAGAGTTATGCTTTGATGTTGCTGTAGATTGACGCCATGAGTCATCTTGCCCCGATCGCCATGAGATCGGTGACGAAGGTGAAGCTCGCCATGAGAGCTTAGCCGGAGTCAAGCTCGAAGCTATTCGTTATCATCTTGTTATTCTCTGTTCTTACTTGTAATCTAGTTTAGAGTGATCAATTAGAAGAGTTTATAGAGTTTGGGATACCAAGACTCTATCACTCTGACCCTAGCTCCGCATACAACAACAACTAGTGGTTGGGCTTCAACGGAATGTATTTCAGAGCTATGCCTCTTTTGCTTGGTCTTCGGCTCTTCTCACACATGTGATGGTCTCTAGTGTGGCACTTTTGCTTCCTCTGTTGTTTTTTCAGCTTTGTAATGACAAATTTTAGAATGGTTCAGGTTGACGGTGGTTACGTCACGAATATAGGTGGCGATCTGGTTTTTGGTAGTTATGTGGTCACATGAGGCGTCTCCGGCCGCCCGTAGCATCCTTGTGCCGCGGTTATAACTCGGTTTTCTAAAGGTGTTTTATTTTTGTGTTACTCTTCAGAGAAGCTCCAAGCTCTGTGAAGGGATCGGGCCCGGTTTCCGTACCGCAAGTAAGACCGTGGGTTGCAGCTCCGGATCCAAACAAATTCCTTTTTCAGATCTTTCCCTTTTACTTAGTATTTTTATGTGTTATACCTCAAGGATCTTATACCAGTGATCTTCACCACTAACTCACGATCATCATCAGCCATAACTACCAATATTTTAGTTTTTTTCATTGTGATCCATCATGATACTCACAAATACAGATTACTAGTTGTGTCCGGACGTGCGGATACAACAATTTTACAAATATTTATTATTAGATACATTATTAATTCAAATATCACTAAATTATGTTATTGTTCATATGTTTAAATATTTAATAATGAATTAAATTACAAATGATTATTATATACAAAATACAAGGAGTTTTCTTGCGCCATGCGCAGATATAAAAATTTATAAAAAATATTTTTATATAAACAAATTTTCAATTTTCAGTATTTAAATTTAAATTTTATTAGCTAAAAAATAAAACATAATGTAATTTTTCTATTTTGATTTATTCAAGTTTACTTAAACTTTTAAATTTTATTTTATTTAGATTGTAATAATAATAATTAAAAATTTATAGAATTATTTATTCATATTATATTTTATTCAGTTAAATTTTATTTTGAATTAGTTCTAATAAATATATACATTAATATAAATAACATATATAAGTTGATAAATATAAATTTATAACTACAGTTATTTTGATAATAAAAATATGATTCATAAATTGATGAAAAAAATAATTTCGTAATTATTATTTATATATAATTATATTATTTTAATAGTTATAGAAAAGTTATTAGTATTACCATATTTCTAAAATCTTACCAAAATAGATACTTGTAGAAAACTAATAATATTGATATAAAATTTATTAATTATTACTATATTACAAAATTTGTCAAAAATATGAATTCGTTTGTAGAAAATAGTCATTACAATATCTAAGTAATCTTAACAAAAACATAAATCTTAATATAGAAAACTTTATATGTCACAATTAGATTGATGTCATGTCATATTTCCTTTAATCCATGTTACCATTTTTTGTTGAGAGTAATTGTAGTGATGACACATGTACAAATCACTTCTCAAATATAGTCTAAAGGATTTCATCGTAGCATAAATACTTTAGTACGTAAACTACACTTGAAAGCACTCATGAAGTTGAAATATTTTGTAATAAATCAAATATCAAATTCTTTACATATGACAAAAATTTAATTATAATAAAAGTTATATTTTCTTACCTAAAATATATTTGAAAACACTCATATACATAAAATTATACCTAAAATAATAAAATCTATCTAGAAAAAAATGAGTGAGATAGTTAATAAACCAAAAAACCCTTTTTGTGCTATGAATATGTAAACAAAAAAAAACAGAATGCATGAACTATACCTACTAAGGTGTTGTTCGTTTGCTCGTTTGGGTGAAGATGCAAGTTGATGTTCGTTTTGTACATTAAAATGCTACATCCAGATGGACCACACAACTGCATTTATGAAAACTCATTTCAAATTCTCATTCGAATGAAGGTGTGTTTTCAAAGAGCATCTGGGTGAAGGTGAGTCTTCACCAAAAATTTAATAAATTTTTCGTCAAAACAAAAAAAAAATTCCTGCCAAAACCAAAAATGTAATTTTCCGTCAAAACTGGAAAACCACAATTTCTCGTCAGAAACCGGAAAAAAATTTTTCCGCCATAACCGAAAAACGTAATTTCCCGCCAAAACCGAAAAACGCAATTTCTCGTGAAAAACGGAAAACACACAATTTCTGGCCAAAACCGAGAAAACACAACATTCCGCCAAAATTGGGAAACACAATTTCTCGTCAAAACTGGAAAACACACAATTTCTCGTCAAAACCGAAAAATGCAATTTCCTGCTAGAACCGAGAAAATGCATTATCCCGCCAAAACTAGAAAAACGCAATAACCCGCCAAAACCGAGAAAACGCAATATCCTGCAAAAACTTGAAAATGCAATTTCTCGCCAAAACCAGAAAACATAACTCTCCTGCCAAAACTGGAAAAGGCAATTTCTCGTCAAAATCGGAAAAACGTACTTTCTCGTCAGAACCAAAAAAATGCAATTTTACGCCAAAACGGAAAAGCGCAATTTCCCTCCAAACTGGAAAAGCACAGTTTCTCGAAAAAACTGAAAACGCAATTTCCCGCCAAAATTAAGAAAACATAATTTTTCGCCAAAACCGAGAAAACACATTTTCCACCAAAACTTACAAAATGCAAATTTCTGCCAGAAAAATTAAAACAAGTCTATTTTAATTATTTTAGTAACAAGTTCATCTCGATGTAGATGCAAGTTAAAAAAAAACATAGTTGTATTCAGATGATTCATCTGGATGGATAAACGAAATGCAAAAACGAACAACACCCAGATAGAGCATTTGGATAAGGCATCCATATAGACCATATGGATGCATCTTTCAGATGTACGATGTACAAACGAACATGGCATAACTTATGCAAGAGATGACACAAAGTTGATCAAAAGATGCTCTTTCAGAGAAGAAAAAAGCTGATCAAACGATTAGATGATTACCTTCATCTCTTTGGTCGTATCTTTTACTTTTTATTGTCTTCTAATATCTCTTCTTCCTCCTTTTTACTTATTAGCAAAAATTAACCAAAATTACAGTCATAACTAAATTTTACGATAACCTTAAATGATAAAACCTGTATAGAAAATCTGAGCGAGATGACCCAATAAAGAAACCAAAGTCAACATTATACTAATATAGATATCTGTTATTATATTATCTTAAATAATTATAATATTAAATAAATTTAATCTAAATATTCATTAAATTTAACATAGCTTTTAACCGCTTCAATTTTCTTATTGCTTGACTCGCGGCATGTCAGCTATGTTGTACCACGACCCTCATTGGTCATTTCTCTCTTCTTTTTGAGAAATTTTCATTTTTGTTATTATATTTGTTTTGTGATGTCTCTCTTTCTCCACGAAAACTCCCTAATAAAAGACAGTTGAACAATTTTCTCTCAATATAAACTGCATATAACCTCTTAGCACTAGTTTATGGATTCTATAACTGATTGGTATCCATTAAACAATCCATACATTTTGGTAACAATTCATGTAAGCCAGTATGTAACATCCTGTTTCCTTGGCGTCCGACCGGGGTGATATACCCAAGGAAAGGCACTCGTACGGTAAGGAGAGATATGAACTCAGATCCGGAAGGATTGAGAACTGATGGGATGAATGGTGACACAAAGGGTTGCGGAAGGCCCAATGATACTACAAGACTTCGATCGTTGCCGGATGTGATGCACCGGTCCAACAAAAGAAGGATCTAAACTTGGAAATAACCTCACTAAGAAACTAAGAAATATTCTAACAAAGAACAAAGAGTGAAAACTCATAAAAAGAGGGAAAATCTGATTTATTTCGTTGCTGAGATTACATATTTATAAGGTTTGTAGTCAAAGAGAAATAAAAGAAAATGCGGAAAACATTACATAAAAAAACAACAATTGACTAGAAAATTATTAATGAGTCAATTGTGTGGAAAATGATGGAAGACCAGTCAAAGTGGTGAATTTGAGACAGTCTTGGTCAAAGGTGCGGACTCTGATGTAGACTGGTCAAGATTCATCCAAGCGTCCAGGTGCATCCATGATGATCGGGTCCATCGCGGTAAAGAGAAGGACGCACGCAGGCTGGTCGGGCTGTTTGGCCGGGTGATCTTCATGAACGGAATGAGCTCATGGGTTGACACGGTCAGTAGCTTCAGCACGATCTGATGGTAAAACCTCGGTTTGGTCGAGCTGGTAAACAAGAACGCTACTTTGGGCCGTGTCCATGAACCAAAAAGGACGGTGCTCGATTTTGGTTCTATCATACTCTCCCTCTTCAAAAGGATTTGTCCTCAAATTCATTTTACCTGAATCAAAAGAAAATGAATGAGATAAAAAGAATTTTAAAAACATGAAAAATTCAACGAAGGAAAAATTTGGAGAGAAACTTCCTTGGAGTTTTGAAGTCATTTTCTTCAAGTACTTTCATCTCCAAAGCCTAGGCTGATAAGCATGGTCATTGCTTTTATTTCTTTGAGACTGAACCTGTTTATCCTGAATACTCAAAGCAAACATTAAAATACCAGGATAATATATGCAAGACATGTACTTGTTCAAATCACAAATCAAAATTTCTTTCCTTAGAACAAGTAGTACAAGTTTCAAAATTTCAAAGCTCACATCAAAATAAGAATTAATGACCACCAGGGTTTCAAGACACGTGATTACATGGTTCCTAAAGAGCAATTCCAAAACATGCACACATTTCTCAGATTTAGAACACAAAAGATTAAGCCTAAACTGAGAATTACTTATCCAAGGCTCAACATGTTTATCAAAGAAGGTGTTCTAAATCAGAATGCTTTCAAGGCATGAAACACCATAGAACATTTTCAAAACGTGCCTAACATGATCAGAATCAGAACACACAAGATCAGGCTGCAAACCAGAATCACCAAAATCAAGATCACAAAAATTATTTTCAGTTCCAAGTGATTTATTTTCCAGCAGCTTCTCAATAAAGAATCCGTCCAAGGCACAATAAGATGCAAACAAATCATCATTGATCAGTGCATGTATAGAAGAACTGAGAGCAAAACTATTTTCTTTGAAAACAAACAAATCAAAAGATTTTCTAGCACAAAAGTCAGTTTGTTTCAAATCAATCTCAAAAGACTTTTCAAAATGATCAAAGCCTTTGCTATGCTTCAAGAACTGATCAAAGGTCAAAATAATTCCAGCAGTGATGCCTTTGACATTTTGAAAACGTGATTGATCAAGAAATTCATCAGATTCAAAGATTTTAAAAGAATTAATCATGTTTTCAAAAACAGATTTTGAAACATAAAATTCTTTCATCTTGTCAAGACCAAAACAAGTCACATCATGAGAACTGATCTTCACAAACATGTCAGGCAAAAGAATTAATTGAATCTGATTTCTCACAGTGCTTTTGAAGATCAGGAGACAAAGAGGCAGGAGACAAAGGACCGTGATCAAAACAAAGATGGCTCTCCATGGCGATGGAGGTGATGCTTGTTGCTTCCTCATCAAATACTGGATCAGGTTCGTTCTCCTCATCAAAGATAGGATCTGGACAATCATATAATGACATCCTAGTGTCAAGGTGTGGTTCTTGTTGTGGATAGTCCTGTTGGAACTATTTTTTTTAGCAATGTATTCATATGCTAAAAATAAAGTTAGTGTGAATGAGAAATGGAGGCTAATGTGTGTGATTTGAGAAACTTGTATAAAGTTACAAATATACACATTAGATATTTGGATTTGGGTTTTGATTTGTTAGTTGGATTTCATGTTCATTAACTTAATCTTATAAACCAAATATATGTGATCTTTTATATTGATAAAATATAAAAAAGAAATCCATTTAAAGTATATTATTTTGTTTGAATGAGTCAAATAATAATAATTATACTCTTTAATTTTTTGGTCAAAATGTGAAATGAATTCACATAATAATGACAAGAAATAAAGACTCCATTAGTGCACCATGGGAGGTTTCATTTTTATGTTGAAAATGAAACTTGTGCTTCTCATTATTTTTCTATATAAATGGCTTGTTAGCATGATAGAAATATACACACATCAATAGCAAAAGAAAAAATCACATTCTCCCATATTGAAAAGTTATGTTAGTATTTTTTATTTTGTGTCTCAGAGTACAACACAAAACTAGTTTTGCCAGGCTTCTGATAGAGTGACGCAAATTCAGAAGATTGTTTGCAGTTGTATCCTGGAAATCATTACGTTATCAAACCATCGTACTACGGAACGTATTTTGAGTTAAGGAAAGAGATAATATCTCGCCTCTGCAGTTGTATCATCCTTTTCTTACTCTTTGGTATAGTTTTATCATTTTTATTATTTACAATATTCAGTAATCCGTAGTATATAAAATACGGTTCTATCAAGTCCAAGGGCTCTTCCTCAAACCTACGAAACTAGAACAAGACTACTCGGATGCTCCGGTTCAAAACAGGTTAGTCCATTAGTCTCTTCATTATCAATATCAAACACAAGATCAGGTTCAAGAGAAGGAAGATCACATTGATCCTCACAAGTGATCAAACCTTTCATCAGCTCTTCATCATACTCATCAAAAATTGGTAGAGAATTTGAAAAATCTTTAAACTCCTCAATATGGGTTTCAAATTTACCTTTGGATTTCTTGCTGATGAATAAGGATGGCTCAGCTACAGGTGCACGTGTGGATGTGCTCTTCTCATGGATCTTGCTGACGTCTTTGAGGGCTTTCATCATTCCCTTCTCAAAGTTGTCACAGATCTCTTGGACATCAAACTGAAGGGATCGCCTCTTTGGATCAGTCACATCTCTGGTCGTTTTTCTCCTTGTATCTGGCCGTTCCTGCACACTAATAAACTCATAAAATTTATTCAAAGGATATTTAAATGGAGTTTGAGAGACAGAATGTCGTGGGGGCTTCTTCTTGTTCTTCTCTTTTGAAGACCAAACATACTAACCTGAAAATCTTAACACAAAAGTTAGTAGATAAAATTCCTCACTCTTTCAAGTGTTTAATCTTACCCATTCAAGTGTTTTCTCTAAAATTTAAAGTGTTCACTCACAAGATTTATACTCAAAGTTCTAAAAGAACAGATCAAGAAATCACAATGGATAGGTCCAAGCAAGATCAAACTGTTTAAGATAGAAAGATAAGAGATTTTTGGTTTGAAATATGTTTTAACCATCTCAAAGGCTGGATTTCTCCTCGGCCAACAGACTTTCTCTTCCACCACCAATCCACAAAACAAACTTTGAAATCTTTGGAAACTTTGAAACTCTTTTTTTATCGGATCTGATTTTCTTTTTTTCTGTTTTTTTTATAGAAAGTGGATGGTAATGACGGGCCCGGGTTTAAGAAATGTAAAAGAAGAAGTGTTTAAGAAATGGAAGATGAGAAAATATGGAATGAAATAGAGTTACCGGAAGAGTGGCTCTGATACCAAATGATAGACCCAAGGGTTGAGAACTCAGATCTTGAAGGATTGAGAACTGATGGGATGAATGGTGACACAAAGGGTTGTGGAAGGCCCAATGATACTACTAGACTTCGATTGTTTCCAGATGTGACTCACCGGTCCAACAAAAGAAGGATCTAAACTTGGAGATAACCTCAACAAGAAACTAAGAAATGTTCTAACAAAGAACAAAGAGTGCAAACTCATAAAAAGGGGAAAATAATCTGATTTATTTCGCTGCAGAGATTACATATTTATAAGGTTTGTAGTCTAAGAGAAATAAAAGAATATGCGGAAAAGAATAGATAGAAAAAGATAACAATTGACTAGAAAATTATTAATGAGTCAGTTGTGCGGAAATTGATGGAAGACCAGTCAAAGTGGCGAATTTGAGACAGTCTTGATCAAGGGTGCAAACTCTGATGTAGACTGGTCAAGATTCATCCAAGCGTCCAGGTGCATCCATGATGATCGGGTCCATCGCGGTAAGGAGAAGGACGCACACGGGCTGGTCGGGCTGGTTGGCCGGGTGATCTTCATGCACGGAACGAGCTGATGGGTTGACACGGTCAGTAGATTCAGCATGATCTGATGGTAAAACCTCGGTTTGGTCGAGCTGGTAAACAAGAACGCCACCTTGGGCCGTGTCCATGAACCAAAAAGGACGGTGCTCGATTTTGGTTCTATCACGGGGTTACAGAGCTGGAGTTATGGACACATGTCTACTCATTTTAGACAACCCACAGTGTCCCGTTACTGGTCATAAGAGTTGCGGACACATAACCTTCTGTGAAATACCATCTCACCCCTATCCATATACTTTTACTTACAGTGGTGCGCACATGGGAATTGAAAGGGAGGGCCTGAGTAAATGGGTTACTCAGTGAAGTGACTCTAGATCAGCCTGCCCGCATGACACTCTACACTACTCTATGCGGGAACCAGGACTGACTATACACTACAATCAATCAAATGCAACTTAACATTTCATAACATCATCATTTCCAATCAACAACATTTATATGCATTTTAACAACCTAACGATCACACAATACAATAAATTCAGTCATTGCTACACATCAACACAATATACTCGACTGACTCCACAAACAAGACATACTCGACTCCAAGCACCTAGACATATGGACCTAGGGTCGTTTACGGATGTTCCTACGCGTTTCGGCCTAACATGGAAGGGGTCCCTTCGTTGGGCACCTTCCCCTCCAGCTTCCTAAATGGCTATCCGAGTTGCATCATGTTGGCCACACTGCACTGTCTGCTCCCCGGTCATCGCTAACCATATTCATGCCACGACTCGGCATGACTAGATCTTAAGGCGTCCTTTCACATTTTATATCCCTCCTCTCGCGGTAGGAAAATTTTCTATCCTGCATCTCGCGGTAGAAACATTTTCTATCCCGCGGTAGGAACTTCTTATATCCCGCATATCATGGTCACCGTCCGTTAACGGTCTTTCCACTTAACTCCCCGTGGGTACCTTTTATTAGGCTATTGTCATGTGGGTTCTCATCACAACGCTTCCCAGTGGGTATCTCTTGTTAGGCTATTGTCCCACGTGACATTACTATTCTAGACTCTAGACGCCCACCCGTTCTCGGTGGTCCAAACAAGACATCAAACAATCAAACTTATTAACTCATTTTCATTCTCATTCTCATTCTCAATCACTTTCTCATTCTCATTTCTCATTTACTTTCTCATTTCACAACACATTCTCACTAACTCAAACTTTAACCCTAACACATTCATTAGACGCCACCTGTTCTCGGTGTCACACACAAGTCACTTAACAACCATACATTCATATTTGCATTCGACATTCATGATTCCAATTGTAATGTTTATTTAAGTTCAACTTTCATTCACATCAGATCCCAATTGCAACTCTATCACCTTAAGCATTCACTTCTTTCTAGCAACCTAGCTTTCATGCATCATTCATCACAGAGAATCAGAACAACCAATCACACAATCATCATTCATCCACATCAGCACAAGGCAGTACATTAAGTCTTTTTAAAAGTGTGAGGGTTCTTATGCGACATGATCCTTTCATCTAGCAACATTAGCAATCAACATGATCTATCAACCTAACTCACAAACAGGGTCTACTTAATCCTAGATCCAACATAAATGAGTATACATGATCATGAGAACAAGATGGGTCTGAATCACCTCATCCTTAGTCCTAGATCTGGAAACAAGAGACAAGAGAAACGAGATCTGATCAATACCACACCACACGGCTACACCACCACGACCACTCGGCCGCCGGCAAGGATTGAGAGAGAGAGGAGGGGAGAGAGATGGCACATGGAGAAGAGAGAGGCGACGACTAGGGTTTTAGACTTTGGGAATTCTCTCCAAAGCTCAGCTTCAGTTTTGTGATGTGACAAAAGAATGAGGCTGCATCTCTTTTTATAGGAAAAAAAGAGAGGGAACCTAGGTTTTACTCTAATAGGCCGTAGAGAAGTCAATCTCCCTTAAATAAATTTTGGGCCAAGTACCGCGATGTTACACAATAACTAATCCTTCCTCACCTAACTGTCTACAACCTCCAGTGACATGTTTAGATATCAGTAGCTGTTTGGGCTGGTTACCTGATTCAAAAACTACTCTTTCATTAGTTTAATCACTTGGTAACTGCTCTAGTAATTACTCATGTGCCCTTCATAAAGACATAACTATCTTCCTTCATTGATATATCACTTGTCTACGTGATATGACTTATTCATTAATTGTATTTCACTAATTTAGAAATCTAATAATCGTCAAGTAACTATTGCTGCTCATTCTCTTTGGCCATTAGTACACATTTGGCCCAGTAAATGTTGCTGCCAAAATACATATTAGTCTTTCCTTGCATTGAACTAGCTGATCGCGAATGACAAGCTCAATTGTCTTTCTTGATTCTGATCAGCATGTTCTGAACCGACAAGCCCAACTGCTACGTTGAGTTTGACAATACTTTTTCTGAATTTGACTGTCACTATCCGGTCAACAAATTCAACCGTTCTAACTGAATTGGACAGTTGATGTCTACTTGGCTAGGTTAACCGTCCTGTTTGAATATGAACAACACACTTTTTCTGAATTTGACCATCAATGTCTGAAAATTCCGGATTATCTGAATAACCAAACAGACTCTTTCGAAATTCACAATCTTGACTGATCAAACTTGATATGAGCATAAAATCGATTGACCGAGCTTGTATGGCTCTAAGCCCTTACCTATTCAGAACCATTGGTTCATCTAGGTTGATCCTATCAGACATAGATCCATATCAGTTTTCACTTATGGTCAGTTCATCGAACATTAACCAACTTTTTCAGTATTTTCTAGTACGTACCTACTCGTTTGAATAGTCCAAACCAAACCATCCTTATACTATTCAAGTTCAGTCTGTGGAGCGCAGACACTATTGTACATGTTACAAAGTTTGAGGACTGACATTGAAAAATAGTGTTCATCGCAACAATGATGAGGATTTGACAATAACAAAAATAACCAAGTTTGGGTACTCATAATCATTGTTTCTTCATCTAGGATCTTTTCTGTTTGCTTAAATATACTTTTTCTGTCAATTTTGTCAAATTCTTGGTCTTATATCAACATTAACTTTTAGTTTTTTTGCAAAATTGACTCAAAACTCAAAGTCAAATACAAAACTAACCTATGCTTTTTTTGAATTTTTCTTTTGTCTTCTTCACCCCACAGGTTCACATTATTCACGAAACTGCCATTAATTTTTTTTTTCTTTTTTTTTCGAAAGTGACATTTTTACTCTCTCAACCTCATCATTTTCAAGTATTTACAAGATTACCATTGCCATCAATACCCTAACCACCATGAACAACCAATTTGAAGCTCTTAATGCATCTCAAATCGATTTACACTCTCTTTTTCCCAATTGTTATGAACTAAAAACAACATTTCTTTCACTTTGTCTCCATATTCATCCAAAAAAACTCAAGTTTTTGATTATAAATTTTTTATGGTTGATAGAACCATTCAAGCTTATGATTCTTGGTGGGTTACTTTCGTTTGAGGTTCTATTATTTTATTATTTCTAGACGACTTACAAGTAAGTCTTCTCAGGTTAGTTTTGCAACTGGAAGTCGTCTGGACCTCCTGGAAGTCGTCTGGACCTCCTTTAAGTCGTCTGGACCTCCTGGAAGTCGTCTGGACCTCCTGGAAGTCGTCCCAGAAGTCTTCCAGATCTGAAAAACCTGCATATCCAGATCTGAAAAATCTGCACATCCAAAAACGTTCAAATGGCTTAAAAAAATAGAAAATGAGTGGAAAATTAGATAAACATACTTATATAGAACACACAACGTACATATCCAAGTGGAAGTTGAGAACCATCTGATTAAAAACCTGCAAAAAAAGATAGATTATTCAGAAAGACATGAGATAAAACTGAAAAATTCATATAAAGTTTGGTGTTTTCAAGTCTAAGAGATTATAGTGGCTTTGGAGAGTATTAGTTTGAGGAAAAAGGTAAGAACTTTATGCAACAAGAAGTTACAAAATGAAGAAAAATGAGACATAAAAATACATTTCTAAAATTAATAGATCTACCTTTGAATGAGTGGAAGATGAGAATCATATGATGAAAAACCTGCAAAAACAAGATAAATTAGTGAGAAAGACATGAGACAAAAACAATCAATTGATATAAGCTTGGTGTTTATAAGTTCAAAGAGATTAGAGAGAGGTTTGAGAGTTTTAGAATGATGAACATTACATTTTTGTTGCAGCCATTTGAGAGGAGGAGAGAGAATGTGTAAATTTTTCTTTATATAGGGAGACAAAAAATCCAATTAGGTTAAATATTTTAGATTCAGAAGACTTTCAAGTAAGTCTTCTGAATAGAAGACTTCCTAGACGACTTACTTGTAAGTCGTCCAGAAGACTTCAATATTTTTAGCGGGAAACTCAAATATTTTTAGCGGGAAACTAAATACTTTCACTCATCTATGTTGAAAACAATCACTTTTATTGTATCTTAATTTATATCACTTATAACATATATTAATTACATGATTTCAATTTTTCATTTATCAAAATATTTTTTTATAAATTTTATAAATTATTTTTAAGATCAACTATACCAGAAGACTTACTTGTAAGTCGTCCAGTCGTCTAGAAGACTTACTTGTAAGTCGTCCAGTCGTCTAGAAGACTTACTTGTAAGTCGTCCAGTCGTCTAGAAGACTTACTTGTAAGTCGTCTAGACCCTAAATTTAACCCCTAAACTAAATTGACTAAAATTAACTAACTAAATAAGTTATAAAATCAAATTAAACTTGCTTAGTGTTTACTATACACATAAATAAACACATTTGGGTAAATTTCATATTTTTCAAAAATACTTTTATGCTTTCCAAAATCTAACCCTAAGAACACATACAATACTACAACATATGTTGGCAAAACCTAAACCAAAGAATATCATGACTCACTACTTTCACTCATCCCCTAGACTATATTTGAGAAGTGATTTTGCCACATGTCCTCTCTCCAATCAGTTTCACACAAAAAAATATGACATGGCTACTAAAATTGATGACATGGCTTCCGAAAATATGACATGGATTATTTCATTTAATGTTGATTTATATTTTTGGTAAACTTTTTAGAATATGGTAATAACTCATACCTTACATTTAATATTGGTATTTATTTTTGGTAAACTTCTTTAAATATTGTAATATCGCATACATCATCTATAAAATAAATACATTCATATATAACATTAAAATTTCGAAATTATATTTTATTTTCTATAATTATACAATTTGTATTACTAAATCTTAAAAAATTGCTACAATTAAAAAAAAATGATTTCTAATCTAAAATCATTAGATTCTTATATATCTATAGATTCTATAAATATTGTTAGTTCAAATTTTTGATAATTACAATATATTTTTAAATAAAAAATCATTTTATCTTAATTTAATATTTAAATAAATAAAATCTATATTTAAATATCGGTAAAAATAATAAAATCTATAATATTTAATAAACTTTATTTTAAATATAAATTAAATTTTAAAAAAAATATTACTGCACATGGTGCAGGAAAACACCTAGTCTATATTGAAAACAATTCACTTTTGTTATATTTTAATTTATAACACTTTTAACATATCTTAATTACATGCTTTCAATTTTTCACTTATCAAAATATTTTTTTAAAAATTTATAAATTATTTTTAAGATTAACTATACTGGACGACTTTCAAGTAAGTGACGACTTACTTGAAAGTCGTCTGGCCAGAAGACTTAGTGGGGTTAAAAACGTAAAAAAAAACTGTTTTTTTTGTTTGATCATAAGGGGTTGGTTGTAATTTCAATAGTCTTTTAAGTTATTTCTGCATTTGATTCAAGTTTGGGTATACTTTTGCATCTGAAATCAAGTTGTGAGTTATATTTGGCAATTTTCCTTTAACTTTTTTTGTACATTTTGGTTTTTCTACCATTTTTTTTTTGTTTTTTTAACTGCGTGTCATCAGAAAATTATTCAAAATTCACCACCATAGACCCGATTTTTTTTTTTCTTTCTGAAACACTCTCGTAGACCCAAAATCTATGAATCCAAAAGTGGAGAATAGCAAAAATCCACAAATGACCGGGTCGGGGCAGATCTAGCGGCTTGATTCCCCCCGCATCTACTATATTAAAATAGAGTCCTAAATTTATCTACCAGTAAAATTGTCATTTAAATTTTGGACTCTTTCAAGTTTGTTAGTATGTTACATAATTTGTGGACCATAGTAAAACTATTTAAACAATTAGTTAATATGATATATTTGATATTTAAATTAATAATTAACCAACTATAAATTTAAATTTTTTAATTATAACAAAATATGTTGAGAAAGAATCTAAAAAAATCTTACTTAAAATTTAAATAATTTTATAAACTAACATATTAATTAATTTCGTATTTAATAATATGATATTTTTATAACTCAATGTAAACTAAAATTTTGTTATAAAAAAAGAAAATATTAATGATAATCAAATTATAATTATAAATTTTCTTTTTTTTTTAGTTATAACTAAATCCGTTGAGAAAAATATACAAAATATTACCAAAAATTCATATATTTTTTTAAAATAATGTATTGATGTAGTAACAAAACAAATTCAAAAGTCATGTAATCTTCCAAACTCAAAAATAGTACTATCATTTTTCAAAGTTTTTTTGGGAAATATAAATTTTGAAAACAAATATTTAAACTCAAAATGATAACATTTCAAATTTTTCAAAAATGAAGTCATAGATAGTAAAGAAATAACTTTTTCAAATGACCACGAAAAATAAACTATATATATTGTAAAAATTAAAGCAACATAATATTTGAAATCTTAACTAAAAATTAAAAGAAAACTTAATATCATAACATCCAAAATATCCTATATTAATAAAATTTACTAAACTAATATGATAGATGCTACTATGTAAAATAATAATATTATTTAAACAAAATAATATTTTTACTTATACATCCAGTAAATACTAGAATAATATCTGTTAAAGTATGTTTTAACCCACAGCATGTAAATATAAATTATCTTAAACATATTTCTTTTCTATAATATACATAAATAAATTAAAAAGTTATTATAGCAAAATGTATAAATTAAAGAAAAAACATATTTTGAAAGAGGTTATCTATTTGGTTAATTCATATTGTACTTAACTTGAAAATATATTAGTAAGTAATAAAAATTAATAACAAAGTAAAATGTAATAAACACTCAATAAGAAATATAAACAATAATATTATAGAATTACACAATATATAATATAAAAATAGAAAATATATTTAAAATATTTGTAATAATATCAAATACATTTATAAAATAAAAAATATCCGCACAAATGTGCGGGTTAAAATCTAGTACAGATCTAAAGCACACACCGCATTATATAAATAACTGGGCTGAAGCGCGTCGGCGATCGCGCGCAATCATCTGAAACCTGCCAATGTTTCTCCTTTCTCTCTCTCTCTCATCTAATAATGTTGTAAATCAATCTTTATTCGTCCGTGAAGTAAGTCAACCTAAGTTTGCTTCATTCATACTTCAAATCTCCTTCTCAACAACCAAGTCCCCTTTCTCGTCGACAATGCTAGTATGGCTCAATATAGACAATCCGGAACGGAGAGATTCAACGGTCGCAGTTACCCTCACTATGCCAACAACGGCGCATCTTCTTCCGATCACGTAGCGATCGGGATCCGGAACGGCGTCGGAGGAGGAGCGACTCAGCACGGGAAGACTAATCGGTGGAGGCGATCCGTACGACCTGAGAAGATTCGTCGCCTTGGAATCGGCTCCGTTGTCTTTGTTATCTGCCTTGTGCTCGTTCTCACTGTTCTAGCTTACTATTACATCTCTGGCTTTACTAACAAAGGCTACGATGATAAAGGTTCGCTCGCTCGCTTCCTATTATCTATCTCTAAGATTGTTTCTTGTAACCAACCAGCTAGGTTTTTTTTTAAATGTGGATTTAGATTCTTACGACGGTGATTTTTTGGCGAATGTGACGAGAATCGACCCTGAGAAGGTGCTTGAGTTTGGTCGTGGCTCAGTGGTTCATGGACGAGACTCGAGGTATTGGGATAAGGATGACAGACGACGAGATGATGACTATAATGAAGATGAAGTAGAGCATCAATCTGAAGATAATAAATCTGTTGAAGTGAAAAAGGTTCCTCCTGTGAAAGGTTTAGATTTTAAGGGGAATGGTGGTTTCTACAATGAAGCTGGACGGAACGAATTAAACAAGTATGAAGCTGAGTATCAAGCTTCCCTTGTCAAAGGTGGTGGGGATCACGAGGCTGTTGATGTGGACCCTAATGATGATGATGATGCCATTGATTCTCATGATAGTCAAGGGGATGAATACGTTGATTCTGGCCATAACGAGGATGACAATGAAGATACACACAAAGAGAAGCCTCTGCATATTGAGGAAAAGGATACTTCAAAAAGGTCACTTGAGGATTCTTCTCTTGTTAGTAAGGGTGGTAAGTCCGGGAAAAAATCACGATCTGATACAAAAAGAAGAGGTCGAGGCCGCAGATCTTCAGGTGATAACTTTGTAATCAGCTGGTTTGAGAACTTCGGTTTCTCCGTATTCTCTGCTCATGGTTCTTTTCTTGTTCAAAACTTTCAGGTTCATCTTGTGAGATGAAGCTGTTGAATTCTAGTCAACCAATAGTGGAGCCCTTGAATACTCGAAAATTTGCTAGATTCTCCTTACAGTACATCGAGAATGAAGATAAACCTGATGGAGAAGAACAGTGGGAGCCTAGGTTTGCAGGTCATCAGAGTTTACAGGAGCGGGAAGCTTCCTTTTTGGTTCAAGACAAGAAAATTCATTGTGGTTTTGTCAAAGCTCCCAAAGGATCTCCAACCACTGGGTTTGACTTGACAGAAGATGATACTAATTATATCAGTAGATGCCACATTGCTGTCATCTCATGCATCTTTGGCAATTCTGATCGCTTGAGGCCTCCTGCCAATAAAATGGTATTATTCTGTTCCTCCTTGATATGTGTTTATGTTGTTGTTTGGCCTTCTGATTTTCTGCGTCGAAAATTTGTTAACTGTGAGCAGTGAGTTGTGTATCATAATAGTGTTCTGCCTCGCATTCATTGAGCCTAAGTTTTAATGACACATACACAGTCACTGGCAGAGACTTGCGAACCGAGTTATCTTAGAGTTCAAGTGGCAAGTGTTGACCTGTTGGTGCAGTTTAACTAATTGTTGTAGAGTAGTGGCAATAGATGAAAATTAGCGGTTTTTGAGCTAGGTACACAGATAGTGAGTTATGAATGCTTAAATAGCTGGCATCAAGAAGTTGGTTTGTGAGTGTTTTCATCATCCATGGACAGACATCTGTTAAGATCTCTTCTCATGGCCTTATTAAGGTTTACCAGGACCTGGGAGTAGCTCCTCTAGCAAAACTATCTTGCTTTAAGGAGCAACCTCGTTTTCCCTCAAGAATCTTAGCAAACATATTGGCTCCCTTTTGTTCCTTATTTCCTTTTTTATTGGTTTTTGTAGTTTGTTACTTGTGCTAACCTGAGTTTTTTTTTCTATTCATTTAGATAGGTCGGTTGTCAAGAAAAAATGTCTGCTTCATTGTGTTCGTGGACGAGATTACCATGCAAACGCTTTCTGCTGAAGGCAATGCTCCAGACTGAGCAGGATTCATTGGTTTGTGGAAGTTGGTTGTTGTGAAGAATCTTCCTTACTCAGATATGCGGAGGGTAGGAAAAATACCAAAACTGTTGCCACACCGACTTTTTCCATCAGCAAGGTAAGTCTTATGTCATAACGATAACTCTCATTTTTTATGGGTGATGGGTCTGACTAGCACATATTTTTCCAGCAGTTGCAGTTAGAAAACAGATAAGTGACCCATGGTTGAGTAGGTTTAAGGAACCTAAAAGAACATGAGTTATAATTTGTAAAGCATATGCATAATTGTCATTCTGAGCCACAAAGACAAAAGCCATGTGTAGAATACGCATGATTCTGGATGCAATATGCAATACCGACCAAAAAGCTTCTCAAGTCAGACCAAATCTACATTAGTACACAAAGAAACTCATCAGCTGTTTATTCTTCCAGGTACTCAATCTGGTTAGACAGCAAGTTGCGACTTCAGCTGGATCCCCTACTCATTCTAGAGTACTTCCTGTGGCGTAAAGGTCACGAGTATGCTATATCCAATCACTATGACCGCCATTGTTTATGGGAAGAGGTTGCACAAAACAAGAAGCTGAACAAGTACAACCATACTGTTATCGATCAACAGTTTGAGTTTTACAAGGCTGACGGGCTGACCAGATTCAATGCTTCAGATCCGTTCAAGCTTCTTCCAAGCAGTAAGATTTTGTTGAATAACTGATACAAACCAAAATTTGAAAAAAAAATTTGGGGTGGGGGAAGCGTTTTGCATTAGTTAGTGGCCATAACTGGGTAGATGCACACTGAGTGTTTAATTTTCCTTAGTAATTATTATTGTTCATGATCAATCGAGGTTTTAGATTTTCGCATGCGCAACTACATCCTTGGTCGTGGTATGCTGCAGCCAGCCATTACTCCAACATTTAGGCTGTATGCTCTTTGATGGTCAAACCCTTATTGCCATCATGCAAGGGTCAATCAATACCTGGCATTGGTCATATGTACAATACATTTGTGCGTTTTGCTTTCTTACAATCCTCTTGTTTATCTTGTTCGCAGATGTTCCAGAGGGGTCTTTCATTGTACGTGCCCATACTCCCATGTCGAACCTATTTTCTTGTCTTTGGTTCAACGAAGTGGAACGCTTCACTCCCCGTGACCAGCTGAGTTTTGCCTATACTTACCAGAAACTAAGAAGGATGAATTCTGACAAACCATTTAATCTTCACATGTTCAAGGTAAAGATCTTGGTTTGAAAAAGTATATAATAACAATAGGCTGTTTGATGCTCATCTAAAGCATTGGATTGCATTGCCTCCATTTGTAAGCTGGGTTTAGGGCTGTTTGATGCTCATCTAAAGTGCTTTCGACACGAGGTTGAGTAAAGTCCTATGAACTAGTAGTATCAGAGCCAAACCCTAAATGCAGTGGCTTGTCTAATCGTGGAAGCCATAGGGTAGTATGTAAAGGTGTCCCATTTTATGGATGTTTTTATTTTGGTGTCCGTAAAACGATTGAATTGTGGATTAGGTTTCATACCATAAGTCTGCGTACCAAAGAGTATCTAGAACTAAATTTCTAAGTTTCCACGTGTTTTGCTTCCTCGTCTGAATTTTCAGGACTGCGAGAGAAGAAAGATTGCAAAGTTGTTCCGACACAGATCAGAGGAGAAGCGAAACCTTATACAAGCAGCACTGCAACAATAAACGACCTGAACAACTCTTTTTCTTAATCTGTCCTGTAGATTACTTGTTGGTTCTCTACTTCTATATTTCACAGTGTCACTTGGAGAAAAGCCACGTTCCTTTGCTCCTGAAGACTTCAAAACTGCTTACGTTGGATCGAGTATGTTGCTTGTAGGAGAGAACCAGATGAGGTATACGAAAACAATGTGAGGTGATTTGTAGATGTAGCGCGACGCTTTAAGAGTTGAAACTTTGAAAGAAGAAGAAGAAGCTTTGATTAGATTCGATTTCATGAGAAGAGGGCCCTCGATTTTTATTCAATTCATTGCTTTGTTTTTTTTCTGTATCACTATCATGCAACCAATTTATCCTTTAAAAAAATATCAATTATATTAAAACTAATATCATACCGGTTTATAGAAGTTTAGTCCAACTATTTATTTATTGTTATAAATATATTGTATGGTTGAAGTTCATCTCGTCCAAGATGTGATCCAGCCCATCAACTGATCCAGCTCATATTCATTGACGCTCCACTTCTTATTTATATTAGTAACTAGATATGGATCCGTGCGTTGCACGGATTTTATTTAATGTTTAAATTTCATAAATTATAAAAAGAATAAAAAAAAATTCACATTAGTGACGGCTCCTTCACGTAATCCTTCTCCAAACTTTTCAATAAGAGAATGATGCACATAACATTGAATAGTATTTTCCTATATAATAAACAAATTATTTTAATAATAAAATTATATAAGACTAAAACTAAAAAAAGTAAAAAAAAAATTAACATTCTCATCGAGTAGGAGAAAATTCATTCCCATAAACTCATTATTCTTATTTAAATTTCTGGCCTCCCACTTTCTAGAGTTAAATAACTTGCTGAAGTCATTGTTTCTTGAAAGTTCCTCGTAAATAGTCATAATAAATAAACATAGTTGAAATACACAGAAATAATAAGCATAACATCGTCACCCAACTCAACATAAATAAACGTATTATATAAGCATAATCACAACTAAAAGTCATAAAAATAGGACGAACACAACAATAACCATAATCACAACTAAACGTATTAAAAAGGACATGCCAAGTTCGGGATATAAAACCTAATCTTGTATATTTCTTGAAGTGACGCTTATTTTTGGTTGTCTGAACAAATATGAGAGATCTTAGTTCTATATATAGATGTGAATAATCATTGTCCCTCTTGGGTTATGATTTTTTAGTTAGGGTTTGAATTAAGTAAAATTAACATTAAACACTCTTTGACTTTTAAAAAGAAAAGAAAATTAGCATTTAATATTTCTTTACAGTTGTTTTTTTATTTTTTTCATAGTTATCTTTACTTTTTATTAACTTTTAATTTTTAATTCGTTTTATATATAAATAATTTTTTTTAGGTTATGAGCTTCTTAATTAGGATTTGAATACATGAAAATTAGCATTAAAAAGTCTTTTACTTTTTTCTTTTCTATATAATAATATTTTTTTTTGGTTTATGACCTTTTTAACTAAGATTTGAATAAAAGAGAATTAGCATTAATCAGCCTTTTACATTTTTTGGTTTAATAATAATTGTTTTTTTAAATCGTTTTTAGATTACACTTTTTTTTTTGCTTATGACCTTTTCAATTAGGATTTGAATAAAGAAAAATTAGCATTATTTAATATTTCTTAACAGTTTTTTTATTTCTTTCATAGTTATCTTTACTTTTAATTTTTTAAATCATTTTTATATGTAAATATTTTTTTTTGGGTTATGAACTTCTTAATTACGATTTGAATACATGAAAATTAGCATTAAAAAGTCTTTTACATTTTCCTTTTCTATATAATAAGATTTTTTTTGGTTTATGACCTTATTAACTAAGATTTTAATAAAAGAAAATTAGCATTAATCAGCTTTTTACATTTTTTGGTTTAATAATAATTGTTTTTTTTGTAAATCGTTTTTAAATGATAACTTTTTTTTGTTATGGCCTTTTAAATTATGATTTGAATAAAGGAAAATTAGCATTATTAAACAGTCTTCTAAATATTTGTGGTTTAATTTTGGTTTAAATTTTTTAAAAAGATAAGATTGGTTTTATTTACTTATATGTATTTTAACACATGTCATAATCTTAAAGTTTTAATGACACGTGTCACGATCTTGTTAATTAGTAACTTTGAAGAACCAAGCTTTATATAATAAGATAGTTATGGCTAGGGATGTTGTATAGGGTAACCCAACCCAACCCAACCCAACCCTATTTAGCTTAAACCCAACCCTAAGTGACTCTAACCCTTTTAAATCCATTAAAACTATGTAAAATAGGGCTGAATCCTTTAAACCCTTTATATTTTTTTTTCTTATGTAAACACATAGTTTCTGATTGAAATAAACAAGTTGCTCTCTACCTTCATATCAAAGTATAGTTTCTGATTGAAATAAACAAGTACAAAAGATCAACGAATTAAAATGTCAAACAAAGTATACTTTTATTACAGTCAAACCGCAAAATAAACAAGATGGTCTTTTACATATCATGACGTGGTTGCAGCTTGTAGCTGTCTAACAATAGCCTGCAAGACCATCCCCACCACACTTTTCTTCTTCGCCAACACCTACATTGAATTAAATATTCTCGAAGTTTATAACTAAAAATCTCGGTTAAGACTTAAGCTACAGCTGCAGACAACTAGACATAGGTTTGCAAACAAAAGGGTATTGAAAAAAAAACTAGCACTAATGCAGCATTAATGTCAATAATATACTCCACGAAGCTGTGACAAATACAGAGTGAAGTAATTAAAGACACTACTTTGTGTATATGCATATGCATGGCTCAAATGCAGCGTAAAGCTAAGGCTTTCTAATTATATATGTCAATTCCCCACTCTTCGTCGTGGAAAGCAATGTAACATTGGTCTATTAACATGAAACAAACAACAACAGTCAAATTATAGCAGAGCAAAACGATTCAAGGCGAGATAAAAGTTTAAGGCCTAAGCCTGTTTACAGAGGAAAGAGTGTAGAGAAATGACAAAAGAAACTAATCCTGTTTCTGTGGTAGCTGTTCAATAGAGATCTACGTGATCACAATTCACAAAACAATAGTCAAGACTTGAGTTCAACATTCAAACACTAACTCCCAAATTCAATACCAAAAATCTTTTTAAAACTAGTCAAAGCTCATAACAAGTAGCTAAAGATGTAAAGATGCAAAGATGAACCCAAAACCCATTCTCAAGAACTTGAAACAAATCAAACACACATGATTGTTACCTCAATCAGAGGAGATAAGAGAGCTCGTGATAACCCAAATCGGATGAAAGAGCTCGAGGTTTGCGTCTTAGATGAGAAAAGGAAGAGATGGGTTTGGCCCGTTTGGAGAAGAGAGCTTTGAGATGCTATGGAGAAACAAATCAAACACACAAACGCCAGTAAGGATCTAAAACAAATCAAACACACATGAATACATGATTGTTACCTCAACAATGCTTGAAACCCAAATCTGAGGAGATAAGAATCAAATCGAAGAGAGAGATCGGAGAGAGAGGCTGAGATGATGAAACCCACGGCGTCGTTGAGATCGGAGAAAGAGGCTGAGATGATGAAACCCAGAAGGGAGAGAGAGATCAGAGATGAAATGTTGATCGAAAACGAAGAAGAAGCTTTGACGTCGAGAAGTTCTCGACGAGAACGAAGAACGAAGAAGAAGCTGAAATCAAAATGGGCTCAACCCTGTTAAACCCCTTTATTTTCGAATACAAACCCAAATAAACCCAATATGATTTAGAGTTACAACTTTTGGGTTAGGGCTTTTAAATTTTTTGATGGGTTGGTACTACCCTAAATATTAGAACCCAATACAACATCCCTAGTTATGGCCCATTTATATATTGGCCCAATCTTATGACGATCTAACCTACTTGTATATATAAAAGTCTCTGCATATCAATAATAATAAGATTTACTTTTACAACACGTTATAAGCACGAGACTCTGAAATCCCGAGCTACCTCAAAAACCCTAATTGACGGGGCCACTTCAAACAGCTCGTTCTCTCCAACCGTAAGGATACAGACGACGGGCCACATACCAAATTGAAGCTCTTAACGAGACGAATCCAACACCGTCGGCCTCGCCTCTATTTGACTTCGGACGCTCCCTCACGCTTTATTTTAAGACGCGCCGTCAAGTGACCTAAAACTCTGAAATTCTAAAACTCATCCGACGACTTCAAACCGCCGTTTCTCTCAAACCGTACGGACTCAGACGACGATCAACATATCAATTTGAAGCTCTCAATTAGAAGAATCCAGAGCCGCAAACCTCATATCAATCCAATCTCAGACGCGCTCTCACCTTCCGTTAAAATCCGCGCCGTCAGCTGCCCTACCTAAAACTAGTAGCAGTTCATCCGCAAGCTCTCTGTCCTTAGGTGGTCCGTTTTAGAACTCCAAAACTAAAGGTAAATAAATCTGAAACTCACATAGAACCCACTGAATCGAATTTGGTTTGTTGTTAGAGGATATGACATTTTAAAATTTGCAAAACCCCTTAACAACCATAGATTAATAAGTCCTAAACCCCATCAATGAGTAAATCAAAACTCTTTCACCAAAGTTTGATTCAGAGATTGTTTTACAATTAAAATCACAGTCTCAATGGCTTGTTGAATCTCTAAAACCTTACTGATCTAAAGATCAGAATCGAATCCAAAACCTAAAATCGATCATAGAAAGTTTTCATTTCTAGAAAGTCTTGTTTTCTTGAATTTTTCATATGGAAATTGTTGCATGATCTTGATGCATCATATAGATTGTTCATATGACTGAAATTGCATTATAACTCTGATCATATAGCGTGCATTATATACTTGTTAGAAATTTTTGTTAATAGTCCGTGTGACATATATCAAGTATTAAAATTTCTAAAAGTATATATATATATATACTAGATTTCGAAAAATATATATGATTTCTAAATGGTATAATGCATTACTTCAGATGTCAGACTTGGATTATAATACCCTAGATATCTCTAGAGAGAATTATCTAGGATGGGCAATGAATATCTCGGTTATACTAATGGGACAAAGTCTCAGTGATTGTATCATCAAGGATGATCATGGAACCGAGAATGAAAAGTATATGGCATTATCAGTAATGCGTCATCACCTCACTGATGAACTGAGAAATCAGTACCGAGAGATTAAAGATCTTCGATGCCTTTGGACAGAATTAAAGTCCAGATACACTAAAGTGTTATTACCAAAGGCAAGACATGAGTGGATGAGCCTCAGATTCGGGGACTTTGAGTCCGTGGAAGAATATAATTATGCTCTATCCAAAATAGCTCATACATTGATGCTATGTGGTGAAAAGTTAACAGAAGAGATGTTACTAGAAAAGACATTTTCCACAGCAGATCCAAGAGATCTATTTTTGCAATATACCTTAAGAGAAAAAGGTTTCACCATCTACAGTGAGCTGCATTCATACCTATTAAACAATGAGATAGTGATGAAGGAGATGATTATGTATCCAAGGGAGCCACGTCCAAAGTGACAAAAGGAGTGGCCGGCTTGACCATTGTCTAAAAGCCTTTGACATTCTGTTTTTCTGATTTTATGTGTTTCATGTTTTGATTTTGATTTGCTTGTCATTTATAAATTTCTACAGCAATAATAAAAGTTGTTTTAGCTTTATATTATATTGACTGAATTGCTTAATGTTTTTTTATTGATAAATGACAAATGAGAACTTGATAAAAGTATAGTCATACCACGGCCAAGGCATTTTGCCTAAAGGGGCATGATTATATAAACCCAAAATTTATGACCCATTGACTTATAATGATCAATAAGAAAACATCACGTCCAATCAATCCGGTAATGGCCGTGGGAAGTGACATGGACGTGGTTATGGCACCAGTAAGACATAAGGCCAATGACAGGCCATGGTCGACTCATTTTAGCCGCAGTACAGGCCGTGGTCGACCCAGTCTTAGCCGCGCTACAGGCCGTGGTCAATGTGAGTTTTCCAAACCACAATACAAACCTAATGCGTGCCATTGATGATCATCTTGACAATCCCTACAAAGAGAGTCAGAAAATAAGAATGGTTTCCAAAAATAGAAACAATGGGCAAAAGAAGGAAACAAAAGTTCCTATAGATTTTGAAAGAAAAATCGCCCAAGGCATAAGAGAAAGAGGTTATGGCTATATACTACTAATCTAGATGATATCACTCAAATTACCCTAAGGAGTGATTTTTACTCTCATCAAAAGAGGTCAAGTTATAGTACTTAGGGATCGAATCCACAAGGAGCTAAGGCACACACTAGATCTAATAGTTATGGTTAAGCTAGGCTAACAGTAAATAGATTATAAAGCAGTAAATAAAATAGTAAATATATTAAATAGTAAGGGCGAACAAGGTAGTTGTTCTTATGAAACCAAGGTAGTTGATGGAAGGATGGTTGCTAGATCTAGGGCTTCTATTCAGGTATTGGAGATTATAATATCTATAAATGCCTAACAAGTTTCTTGCATGATACTATAGATCTCAGCCGCTTAACATATGTGATAAATCACTGGTTAAATCATCTAGATCTCTGGCCACACCTTTCGCATGATGACACAGAAAAAGAGTCGGTCGATATCCTTTTGAGATATCGAGCGATACACCTTTCGCAGCGCCGATCGATTCACCTGTCGGAATATCGATCGACGGCTTCTAGATCTGCCTAGGCGCGAGCCGAATATGAACACAAGGTCTCAAGGAGGAGCTGTCGCTCTTCTCAACGGAAGACAAGCAAGTTCAAATGGATAATTCAAGATATCAAAGATCCTAGTGATCTATGTTCTAGTTAGCTAATCTAGAACAAGCATAGAGTTCAATCCATTTGATGAATATCACAACTTAGCAAGTATAGTTTGGGGCTAATCTCACAAACCTATCTGAACCATAGATCTAACAGGTGGATCTATTCAGACATGATAGTTGTCACAGAAATCATAGATGAATAGATGAAAATGCAATAGATAATATAAAACCAAAAGCAAAAGAGTTCCAGGAGGACTCTCAAGGAGTTCCTCCCTTCTCTCCTAAGAGAAACAATGAAAGCGAAAGAGCGTAGCCGTCAACAATGGCTTAAAAATAACATAAATAGGATTTCTGGTCGTCAAGGGTATTTTGGTAACTTTGTGGTGAATCCTGGGCATCAGTCGGTCATGAAATAAACTAGGCCCACATTCTGATGTCCCTGTCGATCGACATGCAGTGTGCTGTGTCGATCGACATACAATCCTCTTCTCGACAGCCTTCTCTCGCGAGGCAGACTGACCACGCTTCAGTAAACTAGGCATAACTTCCGATCTAACCGTTGGATTGACCTCAAACCGGTGGCATTGGAAAGCTAACTCAAAGCGCTATCTCGTGTCATCTGAAGCGTCTGTGCAGTCCTAGACTGCGAAAGACTCCAAAAGCACCAAAATCACCATATATCTCCAAATCGTCCCTGGACCTGTAAATACTCTAAATAGACTCCAATACATAATAAGTAGTATATAAAACACTTATATACCATGGATAAAAATGGGTAAAATCCATGGTATATCAACTCCTCCAGACTTACCATTTTGCTTGTCTTCAAGCAAAACAAACAGACAGTCTCTCTGAAAGAGGTTTGAAAATAGCAGGGACTCAAAAGATTTTAAAAACTCAGTTCATCATCTCTTTAGTAGTGCAAACCAAATCATTAAACATCCTAACCTTAGAAGCACATTATACAATATCCTAGTATAGCAACCAAATTCCACTAGTTCCACAACCTAACAGAAGATCCTGTCTGACAATCCCCTCTACTAATCTCATTTCTTGCATAAAAATAAAAGTGTAGGCTTTACCTTGGGAGTATTGATCAAAGGACATATGGACTCAACTCCAGCAAGTTTCTGAACACACAGGTAGTCTTCTCTGATCCCTTTCTCCCCTCATCTCTCTTTTCTGAATCTCTTATTAGATTCAATTTCAATAGGTTTCGATGCCACAAAGGTCATCTAGTCTATCTCATTGACATTTGCATTTGTAACTCATACATTTTGACAAAGTGTAGCGAATAATGGGGTCACGGGTAATTTACCTATCCCTTGTTTCCACAATGTGTGATCATCCTTGAGATTTAGAATAATGGGGTCGCAGGAGACACTCCTACCCCTCTGCCTCTCAAGAAGTCATATCAATCTTTTATAACTTTAACCTTAGATCTTTGAGATGCCGAAGAGAGAGAAGGAAGGGAACCAGAAACGCATAGACTTTTTACCTTCCAGACTTGCCGGAGGATTCCGATCCAATGTATACCAAGCCCCAAGACAAGCAAATCAAGTCAATATTAGGTTAGAGGTCAGCTTTGGTTCCTTCAAACAATTTCAGCAAGTGCAAACATAGTTGACAGGTTGATCCACTTTAGTATCTATAGTACTTCTGCAGTCAGTAAGTATAAGACTGGTCTAAAGAGTGGTTAGATGACAAGTAATAAATCGATTAAGATTATATTCCCTTCTTGACTCAATAAAAACTTTTTTGAAAACGTTTTAAATAAGACTCATAAAGTAGATAATCGTTAGTAATCCCCCCAGACTTAAATTACAATGTCCCCAGTGTAAAACAGTCGGTGGTAAGGTGAAAATCATAAAGCAATATCAAAAAATTAACAAGTAAGAACGATATACCAGCTCGCTGATGTCTGTGTTGATCGACACAATGAAGTATCAATCGATCGTTGAAGATGAAGCGCTGTTGAACGATATCGATATGATCCCATCAGTCGATGGCGAGAGAAATCGTTTGACACAATGAAGAGACAATCGATCGTTTGATATGAAGTGCTGGCAATCGATATCGAGCTGGTCTCATCGGGCGATGTGCTGAGCAATCGTTTACCTAGATCTTTTTTTTTTTTCACTAACTAAAACACAATATCAGTAGAACCTCCCCCAGACTTAAATAACACTATAATGGTGTTATCAAGTCAGAGATTGGTGAGAAATAAACCATAAGTACTCAATTTAACAAGTTAAAACGAAATACCTGACCGGAATAGATGTTGATCGATGTAAATGTGTTATCATCGGTCGTGGCAGATTTGGTTATGTCGATCAATATCGACTTCTTCTCGTCGGTCGATATTATGGCAATCGTTTACTCGGGTCCCTATTCTAAATAGCTAATCTAAGATATAATATTAGTACTACCTCTCCCAGACTTAAACAACACTGTTACCAGTGTTATACAGTCTAAGATTGGTGGAAAAATAAATCATAAGGACAATAATTAACAAGGAAAAACAGTATACCTAACTTTGATGTGAATATTGACCAACACAGTTAAGTGGCGATCGATACTCTTGATGCTCTATCGATCAACACAATTAAGTGGCGATCGATCGATGCTATTAATGCTCTGTCGACCGATGCTGCGCAGTCATTAACTGATATTGGTATTATCAATGCTTCTTCCATGAATCTTCTCCTGTAACCTAACATAGATAAAACACTAAAATAAAAGATTAAATGTCAGTAACAGAAAAATATAAAACCAATAATTTTTTTTTCGGATGAACAGTGACTCTGCTACAGTAACGTTGCTACAATGATTCTGCTACAGTAACTCTGCTACAGTGTCGATCGATTTTCTTGCTACAGTATCGCTTGGCACTGTTGCTACAGTGTCGTGCGTACTGTTCATCTTTTTTTTTTTTTTTAACCTGCAAAATTTAAAAACAAAAATCAATAATTTATAAAAATAAAGCCGAATTTAAAACAAACCTAACAGTGGGTTGTCTCCCACTCAGCGCTTATTTTTAGTCATGAGCTTGACTTTTGGAGATCTGATTTAGTCCGGATGAGAATGAGAATATGCTCCAAAACAAATCTCAATGTCCAATCTTTGAGGCTTTATCATTCTTGTGTGAAAGCCTCCTCCATAGACTTTTCTCCTTTGTCTATCATCTCAGCAATACGGAGTGCTTGAAGCTTTGCAAACGGCTGTGAGAAGCTTCTGCTGCGCACTCTGGATGTCCTAACACAATCTGAAAAGTAAGGAGTCAATGGTAACGGAGAACCTCCCTTGGTTCGTTTCCGCTTCTTCCAATTTCTCCTCTTCTTTTCCACAGACTTGTGTAGTTTCCCTCCAAATTTCCTGACATCATCGGAGAAGTGAGGAGTCAATGATAACTGGGAATCCCTTTTGGTTCTTTTCCTCTTCCTCCAATTCATCATCATCTTTCCCCCAGACTTATCTGAACGCGTGGTGGTATCTCCATCAAAAATATTTCCACACACTTCATACTCATTCTGCTCTGATTCGCGTCTGGTATCGATCGATGAACCAGTGGTAGTGTCGATCAATGACAGATTAATGATGTCGATCGGTGGTATCCGGTAGATGTCGATCGATGGTGGAGTGATATTATCGATCAATGTTTTCTGAACAGTGTCGATCGAGGCTTCTTCTCTGAGGCCTTTGTCGACTTCAGTTCTACACCTCATCTCCCTCGGAAAAGCTACTACATGCTGATGATCATTAAATATTCCATTGCAGGAATCTAGATGCACACCTCTATCAGGTGGTATAGAAGATTCAGCTTCAACCACGGTACATGGAACCACAATCTTCACAGAGTCATGTATCCTCTTCACTCTTTTGCAAATCCCATCAGCTTCTTCTGCGCATATGGGTCTTAGGTGTTCAGGGACAGCAAGGTATGAGGTCTCAGACTCGTGCATCCTCACTTCAATCGGTTCCGACTCAACTGTGTATCCTGGTAGCTCGTCCAACCATGTGTGTCGATCGATGCACTCGGGCGGGTGTCGATCGATCTTATCAGGTCGGTATCGATCGATTCTAGCCTTTGACGAAGTCTCCAAATTTTTTCTCATAGTGTTCCGCTCGTCATCAAGCTTCTGTTCTGACTCAAGACATTCCTCCAGCTCTATGAAGTCTCCCATAGTGACTTCTACACTCGAATCCAAGTCTCCAAGTTGTTCTTCATCCTCCAACTCCAAAAATTCTTCTAGCTCCAAGAAATCTTCCATGGTGATCTCTTTTTCTACATCTTGGTTGGGATAACAACTTGATACATCAATGCTCTTCTGTGTCGAGTCTGCAATGTCCTGAGGACAACTCGATCTTTTAGGGATTTCGGGTGGTGTCGATCTGTGACAAATGTCTCTGTCGATCGATGTTGAGATGCTGGTGTCGATTGATGCTGAAGTGATAGTGTCGATCGATGTTGGGGTCGCGGGGTCGATCGATACTGAGCTTGTGTCACTAATATCGGTTTCTTCTACTCTACTCAGCTCTCCAGATATATGCTGTTCATCATCCTCTACCATATAATGGTTGACCAGCTGTCCTCTGTTCAGTTTGTCTCTCTGTGTATCCTCATAAGCATGTTGAACCTGAATGTCCGGCTGCTTGACATGAGTTGTTGGGGTTTCAAAATCTTCATTATGCTCGCTATAGACATAATCAATAATTTGACTTATACTAGTCATTATTCCTTTCTCATGATCTTCAGTCATCTTCTCTATCATGTAATCAAACATTTTACTTCGAATTGCTACAGCTTCACTGAAAAATTTACCTAGGAATGCGCTTTTGATGTCATCCCAACAAGTTAGAGATCTTGGCTGCAACTTACTGAACCAGCTAAAAGCATCTTCAGATAAAAAAATATGGGAAAATCTTGCAGATAATGTGATCTACATGTACCTCATTCTGCTTGTTTGCTGATGAGAGGGCTGACGTGGCTAACTCCTCGAGTGTCTTGATAAGATATTTGGGATTTTCAAAAGGAAGACCTTTGAAAGGGTCCTCGCTTCCAAAATCATACCATTGGCTTGTCAAAGTAAAGTCGTTTGTCGCAGCAACATCAATCACATCAGGGATAACATCACCATCTGCATTAATCAATTGTCCTCTGGTGTTGCAAGGGCGACCTTCTTCGTCTCGCCAGATACCTCTCTTATCAATTTTAAGTATGAGTGCTCTGACTTCCTTTGTCTCCTCGCAAGTGGTGTCGGTCGACTCTTGATGAACATAATTTTTCGGCGTCGGATGAACAGTGTCCGGTGAACAGTACCGAAATAAACAGTGTCGCGGTGAACAGTGTTTTGATGAACAGAACCGCGATGAACAGTGCCGCGATGAACAGTGCCGCGATGAACAGTACCCCAATGAACAGTGTCGCGATGAACAGTACCACAATGAACATTGTTTCGGTGAACAGTGTCGATCGACGTCGGATGAACAATGTCGATCAACGTCGGATGAACAGTGTCGATCGTCGGATGAACAGTATCGATCGATACGGGATGAACAGTGTTTCCGTGAATAGTGCTGCGGTGAACAGTGTTTCAGTGAACAGTGATGAAGTGAACAGTATCGATCGACACGGGATGAACTGTGTCGATCGACGTCGGATGAATAGTGTCGCGATGAACAGTGTCGATCAACACGGAATGAATAGTGTCGATCGATTTCGGATGAACAGTGTTCGGATGAACAGTGTTTTCGTGAACAGCACTCCGATGAATAGTACCGGGATGAACAATAATCGGATGAATAGTACCACGATGAACAGTACCTCGGTGAACAGTACTCATGTGAACAGTGTTTGCGTGAACAGTGTCGTTTGACTGTGGGAACCGAAATTCGCACTGTCGATTTTAGTTAAGTAAATCGGAGGAAAGCTAAGTAAACTTAACTTTCCCTGAAGGTCCGGATTCTCTGCGACAACCAACGACAAGTGATCAAATAAACGCGGAAATGTTTTATTAAGATTTGAGACTGGACCTTAAGGAAGGCTGCCTACGTACCCCTTTCGAGGATCAAGTCGGACGTAGTTCAGTTGGAAGGGTTTGAACAAGAGATCGAACTGCCTGGCGGAGTTCGTCTAGTACGAGCGTTAGTCATAGAAACGGGCATGTCGAGAATAATTCCTAGGGTTTCTATGTGCAGAACTCTAAGTAAAAAGATTGTTAGATCCTTCCGAGAGAGACATGAGTCTGCGATTAAGATTTGAGACTGGACCTTAAGGAAGACTGCCTACGTACCCATTTCGAGGATCAAGTCGGACGTAGTTCAGTTGGAAAGATTTGAACAAGAGATCGAACTGCCTGGCGGAGTTCGTCTAGTACGAGCGTTTGTCATAGAAACGGGCGTGTCGAGAATAACGCCTAGGGTTTCTATGTGCGGAACTCTGAGTAAAAGAATTGTTAGATTCTTCCGAAGGAACAGAAGTCTGCGGACAAGATGAAGGCAGAACGAGAGGCGGCCAGACGTCCTAGGTCATGCCTTCCTAGTCTAACCACCTAAGTTCTAAGTTCCCTCAGTCTAAAATCTCGGATCTGCTTTCCCTCTAGGATTTTTGCTCTGCTTTTCCTCCTCTCCCAAAGCTCCTTTATATACTCCTTCTTATGACGGTCTATTCTCCTTTTGGGCCGCGAAGCGGGCTTTTTCCATTTTCGTCGGCCTTCATGTTTATCGGGAAACTTGACATTTATCTTCGGGAAACTTGACATTTATCTTGTTATGTGAAGATAAACGTAAATCATCGTATCTATCTCAGACAATCGTAAGCGGACTCTCCGATCGCGTTTGGTCCCTTTCGGGCCGTTTCTAGGACTGCCGTTGTTTTCTACGATCTCTTCGAAAGATCTTCAATCCTTCGTAGAGTTGAGATGAGTGGTGTCTTAAGATAACCATCACTGTTTCGCATGAAGAATTTAAGATCTTCCATCCCGTTGATATCTTACGAGTTTCCGAAGTATTTCCGACGATCTTAGTTTGGAGTAAGAGCGGGAGTTTTGTACGCGGAATCTCAACGATTCGTTCCGCGAAAACTTGGGAAAGACGTAAATGACAGACTTCTGACGGCCGGGGCCTAGAACTTATGCACGGAAGCTTGTCATCCGACGACCCGAGCCAGCACGGGGCGAGCCGCCCGGCGGCCACGGCCAGCACGTGGGTAGCCGCCCGGCGGCCACGGCCAGCACGGGCGCTAGCCGCCGGCGGCCACGGCCAGCACGGGGGCTAGCCGCCCGGCGGCTACGGACCAGCACGTGCGTCTCGACGAGGGCTTCGATTTGATATGTTGATCGTTTTCTGGGTCCTCACGGTTTGAGAGAACGGGCTCTTTGAAGTTTCCCGGCGGCCAGGACCAGCACGGGGGCTAGCCGCCCGGCGGCTAGGACCACCACGGGGGCTAGCCTCCGGCGGCCAGGACCAGCACGTGCGTCTCGACGAGGGCTTCGATTTGATATCTTGATCGTTCTCTGGGTCCTCACAGTTTGAGAGAACGGGCTCTTTGAAGTTTCAAGGCGGATTCCTTGTCGTTCGGCCTATCCAAACTTAGTTCACTTCCCGTTTCTTTCGTATACTTTCGTATGGTCGTGTCATCTCAGCTACGGACCTAATGTCTCTCGGTTCTTCTTGATTGTATCATCGAAGTTTTACGACTAAATCTGAGTTGGTTTTCTCGTAAAGTTTATCGTGTAAAACAAGAACGATCGACTTTAACATAGGTTTTTTAAGCTGTACGACTTGTTTTGCTTTCGACGCTTGTTTTATGGAAAGTCCGCGCATGATAAATATTTTTAGCCGTTGATTACGAGATAACCGTTTTTGACCCCAACAGTTAGCCCCCCAGCCTGTAAGACGCGGAAACGATCTTGCGGGCGGAAGATTATGAGTTGAAAATCGAAATTTTTGGCTAAGAGTATTTTGTTGCGGAAATCCACATCACCTTTGATTGTCGATCTAGAACGTGACGTCGGGAAGACCGTGAGTTCGTTGCCTAACTTCGACTCGATTCTTGCTGGTCTGAAATCCGTGTGCACCCTTGTCCTGCATTCGGAGGGTTCGGAGGACCAGGACCACGCAGTCAAGGATTGCGAAGCCGGCGCATATGAGACATGCAGCGGTGCTGCGACCAATGGAGGCGACGGTGAGACCGTTCCTACTTTGGGTGAGTTTTGAGGATGAAGGTGATGCTCCGGGGAGCGTCTAGGTTTATAATCCCTTTAGAGATTTTTATTTTGATTGTGTTTCGGCCGTTTAAGAGGCGATGATGTGTATTTGCGGGACTGGCTGTTGGTGGCTTCGAATCCCGGCCTTTTTCAGGGCATCTGTTGAACTCTGCGGCTCAATCTTTATAAAATATTAATGTTGCGTTTTCAGAACTTCTGTCTATCGAAGTTAGAGGGACAGGGTGTGAGTTGTCGTCTCATTCCTGCCTCCCTGATGATCACCGTATCCGTCGTTTGTACAAAGCGAGATTTTCTTGCGGTTTACGATTTACGCGAAAATTCGTGAAAACGTACAGACTTGAGTGAAGAGACAAGTTTTGGGATCTCGCGTCGTTGACGCTTTGCCTATGAGATGTTAAGATACCAGCAAGGCTGGGTTTAGGGCAAGACCTAGGTTTACTCTCAGACTGAGGCTGTGCGATGACAAATCGGCTTTCGTTTTGCCTGTTTGTGATTTTAACCTGATTCGTACCGTTTTAAAATCCGCGAAGTGGTATCGGCTTATATGATTTGTCTGGGCACGAATCGAGCTACTTCCTTTACGAAGTGCTGAACCAAATTTGGATTTTTTGTATAGCGCGCTATGGGATCCTTGTCGGATGTAAAAGAGCCTACCCTTAGGTGGCTTGTCTGTTTAGGACGTTAGCGTTCGTTTGTTGTGATCAGCAACAACGATATGATGCCGTTTAGAAGGCGTATGAAGGTTTTAATCGAAAAACGAATGTTCAGGCACGAAGCGACGTCTCGCAGTATTTTGAAGTTTGTTTTTCTTATGCCATAAAGGACTATGGGCTTTTAGAAATCGCGGAATGTTTCCGGGCGATAGTTTATGATTTATTTGGTGGATACTGGATCCATTGTTGAGGCCGTTTAGCGATTGGCGAGTTTGTTTGCGAAAAGTTTCGAAAATTCGGTTTCTGTGTTTGTAAAGAGTTTCGAAAATCCGGTTTCTTCAAAAAACGTGGGATTATACAAGCATACACATTTCAAATGTGTACGAGTTAATTTTCCCTTGTGCCGCATTTCAAATGTTCGCGGGCTTGGAGATGTTTTGCGAATGTCCGTAGTCAGAAACTGTTGTTTCAGTTTGGACGTGCAAGTTATAAAATTTTGATCGAGGAATTAGGACCAGGGGTCGCGTATATTTGACCCAGGGAGAAGTGTCTACCTTCGCTTTGCTGCGCGAAGTGTTGGCCTTCCGGGATTTTAAGGACGACTCGTATAACTCTTGGAGCTTTGTCACGAGTGTTTCTTTTCATGCTTTGTTTACGGGGCGTATTGAACTTAATCAGTCGATGTTAAGTTCAAATTTTTCCGTTAACCGTATGGCTGTTAGGACTGATTTTATTACGAGAAATTTATCGCATGATTTCCGCTTTTGGGCTATGCGACAGAGTTGCTCGCGTAATGGTCACTTGGCGTTTTATGACAAATCGTAGATTATCGTTTGGCCCTTAAGTGATTGGAGCGGCGATCGTTCAGCCGTTTAACCAAGGAGTTGGATGACCGGTTTCATGAAGATAGAAAATCGCAGATAGTCAAAGTAGTCTTGTTTCCGTGGTTTACATGGGAAATGTCTTTGATTTTGTTTTTTGGCGAAAGTTGCTTCGGGTTACTCATGAAGTTTTACCGAAGGTTATTTCGTTAATTTTGTAGATCACCGTCGTGCCATTAGTCTCACGGAAGCGGAAAGAGTATGCCAGGGATGCGCGGCGATCGTTTCTCGGTTTTTCGAGAGATTAGATCGGTTTGCGCGTTCTGCCTAGACAGTCAAGGAACAATAGAACGAAACTGGAAGAAAATGCCTAAGACTTATCTTGCTAGACTATCCACCTAGGTTCTAAGTTCCCTAAATTTTACGGCAGTTTACAAGACGTTCCCATTCCTTTCCTACGAAAAAATTAAAACCTTGATAAAATTTTCTAAGTCGGACGTACCTTAGTCTCATTGATTACTCGAGATTGCCTCATGTCCATTCCTCTTTGTCTTCTACCGTTTCATTGTCAAAGGTCTTCGAAAAGTCTGATACTGAATCGAGAATCGATTTTTGATGAAACCTGAAGGAACAGTGCAGAATCGTTGAAGCAAAGGGAGGAGAAGTAGGCGAAACTCGAAGAAGGCTAAGGTGGGTAGACAAGTGAAAACGAATGGCAAGATGTCACTTGAGCGGGGCTTCTTGTTTCGTCAAGCTATGAGCGAACTGGTCAGGTCAAGAAGCTTACGATCTTGTTATTCTTCACGAATGATGTTTCGTAAAATATTGCCGAGCTTTTATTTAACGAGAGTTTTTCAGCAAAATTTTGTCGAGTTAATTTTACGGAAATTGTTTCGTAAAATTAGTTTGGATAATATTTGGGTCAATCTTTACGAGGATTGGCCGTGCTTGACGAATGTTTTGTTGCCCGGCGACCAGCGCAGCACGGGCGCGTTAGCCGCCCGGCGTCTAGAGGCAGCACGGGCGTGCTAGCCGCCCGGCGCCTAGGGACAGCACGGGCGTGCTAGCCGCCCGGCGCCTAGGGACAACACGGGCGTGCTAGCCGCCCGGGACTGTGCTTCCTCGCGGGACCTGCCTGTTTTTTTCGTTTTTTTTAAGGTTTCTCGATCGACACTTAGTCTCTCGAGGTTTCTTTAATTGTTTTTCTGAGACTTTTGGACATTGATTTCATCATGATCCCAGCAAGGAATTGTTTCTTAGAACGTTGTTGACCTTTTATTTTACGAGAGTTATTTCACAAAATGTTGTCGAGTTAATTTTACGGAAACTGTTTTGTAAAATGTTGTCGAGTTTAATCATGCAAAAGCTGTCTCGTGAAATATTTTCGAGAATTTATTTTACGAAAGGTGTTCCGTAAAATCTATCGAATTTTAGCATTAGAAACGCTGATTTTCGTCGGCCTCCATACTTATCGGGAAATTTGACATTGATCTTCGGGAAACTTGACATTTATCCTTCCGGAAATTTAGCATTTATCTTGTTACGTAAAGATAAATGTAAATCGTCGTGTCTATCTTAGATAATCGTAAACGGACTGTCCGATCACGTTTGGTCCCTTTCGGGCCGTCTCTAGGACTTCCGTTGTTTTCTACGATTTCTTCGGAAGTTCTTCATTCGTTCGTAGAGTTGAGACGAGTGGTGTCTTAAGATAACCATCGCTGTTTCGTACGAAGAATTTAAGATCTTCCTTCCCGTTGATATCTTACGAGTTTCCGAAGTGTTTCCGACGGTCTTAGTTTGGAGTAAGAACGGGAGTTTCGTACGCGGAATCTCAATGATTAGTCCTGCGAGGACTTTGGGAAAGACTCGAAGTACAGATTTCTGACGGCCGGGGCCTGGGACTTGTGTACCGGAGATTGTTGTCCGAAGACCCGAGCCAGCACGGGGCTAGCCGCCGGCGGCCACGGCCAGCACGGGCGCTAGCCGCCGCCGGCTATGGCCAGCACGGGGCTAGCCGCCCGGCGGCCACGGCCAGCACGGGCGCTAGCCGCCGGCGGCCACGGCCAGCACGGGGCTAGCCGCCCGGCGGCCACGGCCAGCACGGGCGCTAGCCGCCCGGCGGCTACGGCCAAGGCCGGGGTCGGTTCCTTCGGTTTACGAGTGTTCGTGTTCGTTATGTTGATGTCGATTCCCGGCATATCTTCCGCAGCCCAAGCGAACGTGTTAAGGTTCTTCTCGAGACATGCGATGAGTTCTGCTTTCAACGGATCGCGGAGATTGGCTCCAATCTCCACGCACCGCTCTGGGTTAGTCTCGTCGAGGCAGACCGAAATTACTGGTTCGCAAGTGGGCTCACGTTTCCCTTCTAAGGCTTCAGCTCTTTGCGATTGCCAGAAGAATTCTGGAGGGTCCTGCGATGCTGGTTCGTGGGTTGCTTGCTTTTTTGGGTTAGTTTCGGGCTCAGAGTTTTTTCGTTTTAACCCAGCGGCCAAGCAGACTTGCGGCGCTTTACGATCTCCTTGTATTGTTTCTACTCCGAAGAGGGTCGGAAATTTGAGGCACAGATGGAAAGTCGAGGGGATTGCTCGCATGGAGTTTAACCACGGAGTCCCGACGATCGCGTTATATGCTGCTGGACCGTCGACTACCAAAAATTCCACCATCTTCGTGACGCTCCCGGCTCTGACCGAGAGATCGACCGAGCCGAGGGTCATTGTGATGTTTCCTGAGAGTCTGATTATCGGATTGGGATCGTCCGCGATCGCGCTTAGGTCGATTCCCATCCTCTCGAGAGTTTTTTTATATATAATATTTGTCGAGCATCCGGTGTCGACCAATATTCTCGCTACGTCGATGTCCTGGATCGTTAGTCCGATAACGAGGAGTTCGTCGTGAGGTTTGGCTTGACCAGCCGTTGCTCTGTCCCCGAATGACACGATGTTGCGGACAGGTGATGTGGCCATGCTGTTGTTACCAATCGTAGGTTTTTGAGTAAGAGAATCCGACCCCCCTCCTTCTAGCGCCAAACTGTGGGAACCGAAATTCGCACTGTCGATTTTAGTTAAGTAAATCGGAGGAAAGCTAAGTAAACTTAACTTTAAACTTAACTTTCCCTGAAGGTCCGGATTCTCTGCGACAACCAACGACAACTGATCAAATAAATGCGGAAAGGTTTTATTAAGATTTGAGACTGGACCTTAAGGAAGGCTGCCTACGTACCCCTTTCGAGGATCAAGTCGGACGTAGTTCAGTTGGAAGGGTTTGAACAAGAGATCGAACTTCCTGGCGGAGTTTGTCTAGTACGAGCGTTAGTCATAGAAACGGGCATGTCGAGAATAATGCCTAGGGTTTCTATGTGCGGAACTCTAAGTAAAAGGCCAGCACGGGCGCTAGCCGCCGGCGGCCACGGCCAGCACGGGCGCTAGCCGCCGGCGGCCACGGCCAGCACGGGGGCTAGCCGCCCGGCGGCTACGGACCAGCACGTGTGTCTCGACGAGGGCTTCGATTTGATATGTTGATCGTTTTCTGGGTCCTCACGGTTTGAGAGAACGGGCTATTTGAAGTTTCCCGGCGGCCAGGACCAGCACGGGGGCTAGCCGCCCGGCGGCCAGGACCAGTACGGGGGCTAGCCGCCGGCGGCCAGGACCAGCACGTGCGTCTTGACGAGGGCTTCGATTTGATATCTTGATCGTTCTCTGGGTCCTCCCGGTTTGAGAGAACGGGCTCTTTGAAGTTTCAAGGCGGATTCCTTGTCGTTCGGCCTATCCAAACTTAGATCACTTCCCGTTTCTTTCGTATACTTTTGTATGGTCGTGTCATCTCAGCTACGGACCTAATGTCTCTCGGTTCTTCTTGATTGTATCATCGAAGTTTTACGACTAAATCTGAGTTGGTTTTCTCGTAAAGTTTATCGTGTAAAACAAGAACGATCGACTTTAACATAGGTTTTTTAAGCTGTACGACTTGTTTTGCTTTGGACGCTTGTTTTATGGAAAGTCCGCGCATGATAAATATTTTTAGCCGTTGATTTCGAGATAACCGTTTTTGACCCCAACATTGACGATTTGTGTACTCTGTCGATCACCGGTTCTTGTAGGATGTCGATCGATTCGTGATGGACGATGTCGATCGATTTGTGCTGTATGCTATCGATCGATGCTGCTTGGA
Source organism: Raphanus raphanistrum subsp. raphanistrum (assembly GCA_019706035.1). Taxonomy (NCBI): domain Eukaryota; kingdom Viridiplantae; phylum Streptophyta; class Magnoliopsida; order Brassicales; family Brassicaceae; genus Raphanus; species Raphanus raphanistrum. The sequence goes on from CM033985.1 coordinate 13,080,438, forward strand.
GGGTGTCGATCGTTACATCCCTCGTAGACTTATGGATCGTGCATAAGCCAGCAGGTTGCTTCTTTGAATAAGCTAGAAATCCTCTCTTCATTGTTGTTCCTGGTATGTACCTGAAACAGAAGAAAAAAAAAATTTGTGAGATTTTTGAACAATGATAAAACCTAAACAAAATCTAACTAAATAAGATTTAATGGCAATCGAAGCTCCCCGACAACGGCGCAAAATTTGATATCACTCAAATTACCCTAAGGAGTGATTTTTACTTTCATCAAAAGAGGTCAAGTTATAGTATTTAGGGATCGAATCCACAAGGAGCTAAGGCACACACTAGATCTAATAGTTATGATTAAGCTAGGCTAACAGTAAATAGATTATAAAGCAGTAAATAAAATAGTAAATATATTAAATAGCAAGGGCGAACAAGGTAGTTGTTCTTATGAAACCAAGGTAGTTGATGGAAGGATGGTTGCTAGATCTAGGGCTTCTATTCAGGTATTGGGGATTATAATATCTATAAATGCCTAACAAGTTGCTTGCATTCGCAGCGCCGATCGATTCACCTGTCGAAATATCGATCGACGGCTTCTAGATCTGCCTAGGCGCGAGCCGAATATGAACACAAGGTCTCAAGGAGGAGCTGTCGTTCTTCTCAACGGGAGACAAGCAAGTTCAAATGGATAATTCAAGATATCAAAGATCCTAGTGATCTATGTTCTAGTTAGCTAATCTAGAACAAGCATAGAGTTCAATCCATTTGATGAATATCACAACTTAGCAAGTATAGTTTGGGGCTAATCCCACAAACCTATCTGAACCATAGATCTAACAGGTGGATCTATTCAGACATGATAGTTGTCACAGAAATCATAGATGAATAGATGAAAATGCAATAGATAATATAAAACCAAAAGCAAAGGAGTTCCAGGAGTACTCTTAAGGAGTTTCTCCCTTCTCTCCTAAGAGAAACAATGAAAGCGTAAAGAGCGTAGCCGTCAACAATGGCTTAGAAATAACATAAATAGGGTTTCTGGTCGTCAAGGGTATTTTGGTAACTTTGTGGTGACTTCTGGGCTTCAGTCGGTCATGAAATATACTAGGCCCACATTCTGATGTTCCTGTAGATCGACATGCAGTGTGTTGTGTTGATCGACATACAATTCTCTTCTCGACAGCCTTCTCTCGCGAGGCAGACTGACCACTCTTAAGTAAAATAGGCATAACTTCCGATCTAACCGTTGGATTGACCTCAAACCGGTGGCATTGGAAATCTAACTCAAAGCTATATCTCGTGTCAAAAGATGAGATAAATCCAACGGTGTAAAGGTCTCCATCGAGAGCTTAACATCTGAAGCGTCTGTGCAGTCCTGCACTGCGAAATACTCCAAAAGGCACCAAAATCACTATATATCTCCAAATCGTCCCTGAACCTGTAAATACTCTAAATAGACTCCAATACATAATAAATAGTATATAAAACACTTATATACCATGGGTAAAAATGGGTAAAATCCATGGTATATCACTAGACTATGCCAAGGATCAGTATGAGTGATAAAGGCACAAAGCCTAGGTAACCAGCATGGTTGACCATGAAATTATATACTTAATGGCATGACCGGATTAGCCATCCTGATACAAAACATGATGCATAATTGATATTTGAAAAGGTACAAAGAGTTATCCCTTAAGAATCTCACGTATGTAGTATGAACACGAAGGAAAAACTCATTTCAGGCTATGATGTCCCAAGCATTTTCAAAGATTATAGTATGTCCATGAGGGGGCAGTGAGGACAAATCCGCACATGTCCATACTATAGATCTACTCGGATTATATTCTTAATGAATCTAGATGAGCCATTTGCCATAGATCCAAACCATTAGCCAAAGACTTGGGGACACAACGGATATCCAAAATATTTGTCCAAGACTTGGGGACACAAACGGATTGACATACATATTGAAGTATAAGCATCAGGCCATTAAAGTAAAGCATAGATATTCCCATCTCAATGTGATTACGGGTCATTGATCCAGACGCTATATTTAAGATATTTGGATAAATCCACCACAAATTTATGTGCCATATGAAATGGATCCTTAGAAGAGGATGAGGATGGGAATATATGTTGGATAGAAATGTTTTCTCCTACGATTTTAAAAGAATCTTGAGCCAAACATGGGTGATCTAATTAGTGGCCAAGAACACAGATTGTAAGAGATATGTAAATCTGATTATCCAACATTTAAAGGAGAAAGTTATAAGCTGGTTAAAGAGTTAAAGTGTATAAGAGAAATGAAATGGTATTTACCACCATAGTCTTGGCAAGATCCTCGGACTAGATAATATGATCTAAGACGTCCAAAGAAAGAAAGAGTTTATTCAAAGCTAGCTAATTGAATGCCAGACAGATTAGACCCGAAAAGAAAAGAAAAGAATGACTAAGTCATGAAACCAGCTTGCACCAACGATTTTGATGTCCTAGAGAGACACAATCAAGTTGCTACAGAGTCTATACAAGATAGACCAATAAGTTCCAAATGATATAGAATCATCGGATAAGAAAGGTGCATAGAATGATCCGAGTTTTGAGGAAACCATCCAGACATAAACAATGGCCGGCCAAGGTACCAGTAAATGGGTTTGGGACGCCAAACTCTATCAGTACTAATGGTCATGAAAGCTATAAGGTTGCAACCGATTATGTTATGTCTGGAAGTGTATGGAACATATAAATGTCGACATATAAGATGATATAAGAAAGCGCGTAAAAGGTAGCACTTGCACTTGAACATATGAATATATGCGAGGATCATGAACCCACGATAATATAAGAGTGTACACTCGTAGGTCAGAATGGACCAAAGTAAACGTGGGATATATATATATATATAAGTTAAGAAATGGAGGCGTGAATGGCCATAAGATAAAGACGCTCCATTTTTAAAGCCAGTGAATGGATCCTGTGAGGAATAGAAATCATGAGATATAATCCTGTTATTGCACAAGGAACCTCACAGTGATCATGGATATATTATGAGAAATATAATCCAATGTGGTGAATACTACTGCAGATTTTCGGAATTTATAAGTCTGGATACAAAAGATGTAGTAAGTAGTAAAAGATTCACTGGATATAAAGAGATAGAAGTATCAGAGGTTATTGAGCTCAAAGGATCAAAGAATCAAAGATCGAAGATCAAAGATGAGATTAATTCTCGAGAACAAGAGTGTTCTAAGTTGATGATCTAGGAACCTCTGGATACATGTTCCAAACAGTTGAAAATCTTAAAGAAAGATTTGAGGCCTAGGCAAAGGATATAATTCTGTTTTGGGTTTACAGCTTGAGTACATTAATACTTGTGCATCAAATGGCATATACAGAAAGTACTCAAGAGATTTAATATGGATCAGTATCATCACATTGTTTTGAGAAATGTGGAACCAGAAAGAGATTTAGACAAATCTCGGATTTGATATAGACTGTATGATCCAAGGAAAGAACATAGAAGTTCTCAGTCCTGAAATGTCATATCTCAGTCCCATCAAAGCCTTAATGTATTTGGCAACACATACGATCTAAAATATATGTTTGACAGGAACATAATGTCCGGTTTTAGTTCTTGATCGACCAAAAGGGGCACTGGGACGGGATATGACATGTCCCAAGATATTTAAGGAACAAAAGGGATATGGAATTATTTTATACTAACCATAACAAAGTTGGTTTGGTTAATTTTGTTGATGCAGGTTATATGTATGATAAACATCATGTCCGACCTAAGACTGATCCTGTCTTACCCATGGTGGTACAGTCATTACCTGGTGGTCCATGAAGCAGTCCACGACAGTCACTTCATCCAACCACGCAGGAGTTTTTAGACATGATCCAGCTTGTTCGTTTGGTTTGTGTGACAGCCAAAGATGAAGAATCCATCGACCATCCTGTTCGAGGAAGAACACGACCTGCATTACGCAAGCTCAAGGATGGCTACATCAAAGGAGACAGTAAAAAGCACATCCATTACCAAGTCATTACCAGCCGCCATTCTCAAGGAGTTATACAGCAGATCAGAATGCATCATCTACAGGACATTCAGAGATGCATTCATCAGGGGAGTAATATGGTTGTACTCTTTTTCCTTATCCATGGTTTTGTCCCACTGGGTTTTCCTAGAAAGGTTTTAACGAGGCAACATTAACATATTACGAACCTAGATGAGATGTCTCGACCAAGGGGGAGTGTTATGAATATATTGTATGGTCGAAGCCCATCTCGTCCAAGGTGTGATCCTGCCCATCAGACTGATCCAGCCCATATCCATTGGCGCCCTATCTTCTTATTTATATTAGTAATAGTTATGGCCCATTTATATATTGGCACAATCTTATGACGGTCTAACCTACTTGTATATATAAAAGTCTCTGCATATCAATAATAATAAGATTTACTTTTACAACATTTATGGTATATTAGCCATAGAATCCACCTATCAATATATATATATTCTATTTGTACATTTGTTCACCTTTTAATAATATAGGTGATTTTATTTCCTCAATAAACGGAATTCACCCCCAGTAGCGAAGGTACGACTTGGTGAAGGTGGTCATAGAACCCATATGGATTTTTATAAATATAAATCTTTCTTTGTATTTTACAGAATAGCTATTGAATAATTAATTTACTGATCCATATGATATATGTTTATTATGCCGGCTCTACCACTGCCCACTCCCATTACTTTGAATACATGGTGACAGTTATAATATATAAACTAGATTTTGATCCGTCCATGCGGATGTTTATTTTTATTTTTGTAAAGTAAATATTTGTCTTTCATAATTATTGATATATATTTTTAACATTTACCATATAACAAATTATATTATTATTTTTCTTTAAAATGTATCGTGTGAATATGATAACTTAATTTATTATTTAAAATTGTCATTTTATAATAGAGTTATATAAGCATGGATTTTGACGTTCTTAAAAAGATACACTTAAAAATATAATTATGTAAAAAAGTTGGTACTTGCCTTTTCATCTGCTAAGACAATTTAATAGATTTTTCTTCGTAGTTTGTGTTTTGTTTCCATAAATGAAGTAATTTGAGCTCTTCATTCAGTTTAAAGTGGTTTTTACCTTCTTAAAAAAACTGAAGTTGGTGGACATGTTTTATATTTTTGATGAATATGAATATATTAAAAATATGATCTGAATGATATATATATTGAGAATTGTGATTATCTAAACAAGACACCTAGTGGACAGTTGTCTCAATTATAGAAAAGGTCATAACATTGTCATCAAAGACACGTCAGTGTGCATGTAATTCCTTTCTCCTATAAATAGTCTTGTATGTGACACAAAGGAACAAAGGAAGTTGAATGATAATTATAAAAGTTCAATCTCATATTCTCTCTCTCGTTTGCTCACCAAACAAGAAAACACATATAATAAATATATATATTCTCTATGATATACAAGTGAGCTAATAATTCACAATACGTTATTAGCACGACGAGCTCTTTTATACCGATGCAAGATTATACCAGCGAGATAAGTTTTAATTTATGTCTTTCAATATATTTATTTTATTTAAATTTTTATTTATTATTCCGGAGTGAGAGGCTAGGCCTTCTCCGTTTATTTTTCGGGATGAGAGGTGTTGCCTTTCCCGACTGATTGTTAAGATAAGCTAGGCCTTCACGATCAGAGAAACACGTGGTAGGTTTTACCTCCGTGAATAAAAAGTCAAAAATGGAAGGTTAAGCCTCTTTGGACCTTAATTAAAAGAAAAAGGTTAATATGGTCGACTATGTCGCCTCAAACCTTTGAAAATGATCAATATGGAAGTCTAAGACTCCTGGATCATATGGTGGACTGGACCCCCAATTTTATTTATGCGATTTAAATTTCTGCAATTTAAGTTTACGCAATTTAATTTTTTGCATTTATTTTATTCTTTTAATTTCTGCAAATAAATTATGCATTTATTCTCGTCTATATTTATATTATTTTATGAATTCATTAATCATATCGAATTTAACAAAGCTCAAAATTAATGCCCTAGATATTACGAAAAATAATTATATGATCTGGGCACTGGGTGTAAATATACACCTGGGAGAAAATGAGCTTTGAGAAATCATCGATAAATTAATCAGATGAGAAAAGAAAAGCCATGATATCTTACACTAATTTGATGGTTTATAAGATGAGGTGTATCATGAAAAGATCTAGAAGATCTTTGAAAAACTAAATCCTTGAAAGAAAGGATTCACTAAATAGTTGGAATTGATGTAAATCCTCCATGAAAACTGAAAAGTTGGAAATCATGATACTAAACCATCAAGTGGGTCCTACTAGAAAAGGACAAGGGTGTAGATGCGGTTGAAACCGCTATCGTGGTCGTGGAAGAGGGCGAAGAAGAATATACCGTCCCAATGAAATAATAAGAACTTCCACGTAAATGAAAATGGTCGGGTGATAAAAGGCAAACAGAAAAGGTTTGCTACAGATGTGGCAAGAAAGAACGTTGGGTACGTATTTGTTGTACGCCAAAATATTAGCCTATATGTATTGATGGTCAATAAGAAAAGAGAAAGGAAGTGAGATATACTTCATTTCTTATGAACCCGGACCATCTTTCATGGATTGAATACTCATCTTGATGTTTTAAGATTTTCTGAAATGATTCAGAAAATAAAAATGGAAATATCGATGCGGCATGAAAATTATTCTCCTAAATAATATTTTGAGATTCAGGATGGAGATAGATATAATTAACAGATATTGGGTCATCATACATGGCTATTAAATGTAACAAATATCTATCCTCTCTCGAAATAAATAAGTATAGTAGTAATATATATAAAAAATTACTATTGGTTTTATAAGAGCTTATGATGAAAAGACATGCATAAGAGATGGATGGCAAAAAAATTATAAATGAGTAGTAAACCTGAAGTTTACTAATATATAGCCATCCCCAATAATGTTATCGACATTATTGTGAAATGTTGAAAAACTAAAGGTTTTTCACATATAGCATGTCTTAAAGAAACAAAGAAGCCATCATGAGTGTTGAATCATCAAACAAGTTCAATGGATGTGATTTCTTTAAACAGTCCCAAATCAGGATCTCACTCTAAAGGATTTGAAACATAATTCATCCCAAATGGGAAATCTGAATATGTTATTGGTTCTAGAGTGGGATTCAGTACGAGATTTTAGACATGGAGTGTCATCATCTCGAGGGGGAGAATTAAAGAATCCTAGTGAGTGGAACAATGAGAATATTCTGTTCACTCGAAAAAGTACTTGATAAAGTAAATTCAAGTAAGATGATTCCCATGATCAGGTGTAAACATGCAGTTATGCATGTAATAGAGTCATATACAATCCAAAAGGGATGAAGTATATGGACTAATCAGAAATATGCTCGCAAGGTTGCTGGAAGCATATAAGCAGCTGATGGAATGAGATATGAGAAATGGATTATCATGAAAGTTATATAAGACAATCCATTTATAAAATGCTTGCCAGACATTTTGATAAAATAATGATCTCATAATCCAGCTGAAAAGGCTCCAATAAGAAAATGTGTCCTAAAAGGACGATATATGAGTCTATGGCACGCTAGAGACGTGATAGACCACTTTGGTTCCAAAGTGTCCTCAAAATGGAGCAAAAATATGAATAGAGGACGAATCTCTTAAAGAGACCGTTGATATGGGTTAATGTGTAGTCAGGTACCTGGGTAAATCATCGATGATGATAAAGAGATCTCGATTAACCATATCAATACGGATAAAAAGATGGAACCAAAGAGAAAATAGATTGTCGACAATAAATAAATGAAAAAGCGCTATATAAATGATGATCATGATCATGAATATACCTCTATGTATGAGGTTAGAGTGAATTGATTACCCAAAGAGTGAATGAGGCAATCAATTCGATATAAAGCTCGTTAGAAAAACGAGAGATTCTTGGACAAAAAGTCCAAGGTATATATTTCTCCAGAAAATGAAATAAAAAATAACCTTGAGTATGAAAAACGGCTTGTTCCGAGGTTACTGGAGAAAATTTATAGTAGATGCAATATTGATATGTTTGGCATGACACAAATGACTTGAGATGCATCTTAATAGTCCCTGGAGAATTAATGATATTGTCGGGAATGATAAAACTCTGAAAGAGTTAGAACAAGCCGTAAATGAGATATCTGGAACCAGTAACTGGTGATATGTTTACGGCACGGTTTGCCGATTGCCATTTTAATAAGAATGAATTCCAGCGTTAGGGGGAGGAATTAGAGGAATTCCTAAAAGAGATTACATGGTGTACACAGTTGTTGTTACACCTTAATCCCCCTACAAATTAAAGAGAGCTGGAAGTTTAGAAAATTGTGCATTTGCATAATTTGGCAAACCAGTTACCAGATGCGTTCACAGATACGAAAAGGGTGACAAAATCATATATATACCCGCTGAAAATATTCCATCAAGAGTGGTTGTTCTTGGGGAACAAACTGATGGAAACAAAACGAATGAACCTAGAGTTCAGTTAAAGAGGGGGAGACCAGCGGGTTCGAAAGATAAAAATCCCCGAAAGAAAAAGAAATTGGTTGAGGAAAGTGGAAAGGTTTCAGAAGAACCTGATATTAAAAATGTCTGAAAGAAGGCATAAGTAAAAAGGTTCAAGAAGAACCAAATAAAGATAAGGATCCAGATGACGAGGAGGGAACAGAAAAGTATGAGATTTCCATCAACTACGCCATTGATCAAAAGTTATTGATCAGAAATAAAATAAAATATGTTGATGGAATGATCTCCTTTTCTGTGTCCAAAAAAATCGATCACGAAAGTGATGATCCCGATCTAAGGTCCATTTTAGAATGTCAGAAAAGACATGATTGGGAGGAGTGGAAGAAGGCCATTCAAATTGAATTACTCTCCCTGAATAAAAAAAATATCTTTGGACCTATTGTCATAACGCCTGAGAATATAAATCATGTTGGATACAAGTGGGTATTCGTGAGAAAAAGAAATGAAAAGAATGAAGTAACACGATATAAATCCAAATTAGTAGCCCAAGGTTTTTCTCATAGACCGGGAGTTGATTTTGTGGAAACGTATTCCCCGATAATGGATGCAATGACGTTTAGATTTTTGATGAGCCTTACGGCGTCAAAAACTCTTGAAATGCATCTCATGGACGTTGTGACATCTTATTTGTATGGATCGTTGGGTAATGATATATATATATATATATATATGAGACTCTTTGAAGGATTGAAAATGCCAGGGGCATTAAAAGAAAAATCCAGGGAAGTTTGTTCGGTCAAGTTACAGCGATCACTCTACGGATTAAAACAATCCGGACGCATGTGGTACAATCACTTAAGTGACTATCTCTTGAGTAAAGGATATGTGAACAATGCGATATGTCCCTGCGTTTTTGTTAAGAAATCGTCATCTGGTTTTGTGATCATTACTGTATATGTAGATGACCTGAACATGATTGGAACTCAAAAGGAGGTTGATGATGCTCACTCATATGAAAGAAGAGTTCGAAATGAAAGATCTCGGCAAGACAAAGTTTTGTCTTGGGCTCCAAATAGAGCATCTCCGAGAAGGAATATTTGTGCATCAATTAAACTATACGAAAAGGTTATTGAAACGCTTTCGTATGAACCAAGCGACTCCTTTGAGTACTCCAATGGTTGGTAGACCTCTCAATGTTGAGAGTGATCCTTTTAGGCCCTGCGAAGATAGAGAGAAGATATTAGGTCCTGAAGTACCTTATATGAGTGCTATCGGTGGGCTTTTATACTTAGCAAACTGTACCAGGCCTGATATTGCTTTTGCAACTAACCTCCTAGCAAGATATAGCTCTGCTCCTACTCACAGGCATTGGAACGGAATAAAGCATTTATTCCGTTATTTACAAGATGCAGGATACTTATCAGATCCTCATAAGGCTCGATCGCAAACCGGCTATGTTTTTACAATTGGTGGAACTGCGATCTCTTGGCGGTCCCAAAAACAAATTGAGACAACTGTCCATTATTCTCAGGGGGAGATTACGTCAGTGTACTCTTTTTCCCTTGTCATGGTTTTTATCCCACTGAGTTTTTCCATGATTAAGTTTTTAACGAGGCACTACATAATACAAGATTAGATAATCAAAGAGGAGTATTAAAAATTGTGATTATCTAAACAAGACACCTAGTGGACAGTTGTCTCAATTTTAGAAAAGGTCATAACATTGTCATCAAACACACGTCAGTGTGCATGTAATTTCTTTCTCCTATAAATAGTCTTGTAAAAGTTGAATATCATATTCTCTCTCTCGTTTGCTCACCAAACAAGAAAACACATGAAAACACATATAATAAATATATATATTCTCTATGATACATATGTGTGTGGGGGGTGGGGGGGGGGGGTGTGAGTAAGTAGTTATAGTCAATTTTTCGTTTATGAATTATTTAGCGGGCCAAAGAATATTCGTTATGTAAAAAGATTAAATTTAATTGAACGATTGATATTTTTCATTTATGTGGTAGTGTTGTAAAAGGGAATATTCAATATAATTTTATTAATATTTGGTATTTTTAGTTTACTTTATCGAATGACCTATAGTTAAATATAAATCATATATGGTTAATAAAGAACACAGAGAATTTAATGTGAAGTCTATTTTTTCTAAACAACGGTAGTATTAAAGAAGTAATATTCGTTTTGTTCATTTCCTATTATAGATTATAACATAATTTAATGTATATCAAATATGGTTTGTAAATATTCTATAATTTAAAGGAAATTTTTAATATTTTATTTTTATCTGGTATTATTAGCCTATTAGAAAATAAATATTCATTTATTTCATTTTTATTATTGATTATCTTATAATTTAATGTATATTGTATATGATATGTAAAAATTAAATAATTTAATTAATTGACCATAATCTCTTTTAGTTTATGTTTCTGTATTAAAATCTGAATATTCAGATTTTTTTTTATATTCTTTTTTTAAGAACTTAAACACTATAATATATAATTAGTTAAGGAAAATGGAGATTGTGTTCGTAACACTGATATAATTTGATTAATTTCATACCAAAAAAAAATAGGAACTGTATTTCAAATATACTTGATTATAGGTATCTATAAATTGGTTGACTATAACATTCTAAATAATGTATTTTAGTTATATTTTGTTAAGATTATTAATATAATAATCATGGTTATACAAACAATGGTTTTTGTCTATAGTTTGACATGAAATTTTTGCACAGAAAACCAAATTGATATTCAAGATTTGAAATCTATACAAATCAGACATTTTATTTAGTGATATACATAAAAATTAACATAATAAAGAGTTCTTTGTTAGATTTTTATATTATTATCTAGAGTGTAGAATAAGCGTATGATTTTTGTAAACTTAAGAATTTTTTTTAACCGAGTACAATGAGATATGCTCGATTTCTGTTGACTTTTTGTTGACTAAGTTTATGCTACTGGTTTAAGTTTGCTATGCATACATAGAACTAAGGGATATTCGACAGAAAGGATAGGTTGGTTTCTTTTTTTGTGTTTCCAAATTTTAAAAAAGAGTTACAATTGGTGAAGGAAAGTGGTGATGAATAATAAAATAATTAAATTGAATTAAGGTGGTTTGGTTATGCTATTAACTATGGTTTAAACCAGTGGCATAAGATTGTAATTTTTTGAGGAAAATCAGGACTATTTCAAATTTGTACTTCTGTTTTAATAGATTAGATTAATATAGGTAACAAAATGGTGTATGAGGTCTATAAATTATAGGAAGAATTAGCGAGATAACCAAAATCTGAAGTGTAATAAGAAAATTGACTATGATTTTGACGTAATTGAATCGATGACATTTAACCCTCATATGATCTGGTTCTGCTCTTTATTGCAACAAATTGCCGGTAAAATATGATAAATATATTACGTCAAATATGATGTATACGGCTCAAAAAGAAGTGAATTAGTGGTAACTTAAGAAAGAGAGGATAATCACATTTATTAAATATTTACCGCATATGTAGTTATTGTACGCAGTAAATTTATGGATGAACTCCTTTCAATATATATTGTCTTTTATTCCAATCAATATCAAACAATAATTAAAAGCTCGATACGAGCAACAAAGAGACCCTCCACATCCGCAATTAAAATCATCCAATAAAAAGTCTGCATTCGGACACGTCAACATGGCTTTAGATAATGTTGGGCTTAATTTTTCTTTTATCCGGTTTGTTTGATGAGACGGCCCGTTAAGTCCAATAAACCAAACGATGAAAGTTCTTCATCGTCATTCTTCGTCGTTTCCTCTCCTCTTCTTCTCCTCTAACTGAAAGTCGATATTTCTCTCAAGCGCCTATTGCGATGAATAAAACGAAGCCAAGATATGGCAGCTGATCCTGGATTCCTTATTCAAGCTCATTAATGCCTCGCCTGTAAAGCATCATAGAGCTCATCTTCCCAATCCCGACTCTTAAGCTTCATCTTCACCGGTTTTGTTAGTAACCCCGTTCCTCCTCTTCATCAATCAATAACGCTATTAAATCTCATCTTTATTGTTTCGTTCTACATTACTCTCTTTCTCCTCATATATCAAAATTCTCCTATATCTTCATAGATATTTATTTCGAACCAAACTCAGAAACCTCAAGCAATGGCGATTGTTAGGTAGCGATTGTTAGCTCTTTACCTTTGTGAGTTTACAACTGCCGCAGAGTCTTTTGTGATCCGAACGGAAGATTTTCGTGCCACTTTGAATGCCAAGATCGAATGTGTTTTTTGTGAGTAAATTTCAGACAAATCTATGGATATTAATTTGTTTTTGGTCGAAAGATCATTCTCAAAGTCTTATTAAGTTTAATGATTTGTGCCTGCAATTCTTATTTTCAGATTTAGCGTAAGCTGGATAGCTTTCACGGATCTCTCGCCTATCTGCCTAACGCAAAGCTTGGATATGTATTGCAGGTCTAATTCTTTAAAACTGATACTATCGAAAACTTAAAATTTTGTTCCTTAGTCTCTGTCTAATGATTGTGAAACAATTATAAGCTCTTTACCCGTACTCTCTAGAATTCAATAGCTAAATCATTATCACTACAATCTGATTTGGTCAATGGTTTGACTTTTAACATCTTTCTCATAGGACTTTTAATGATTTCAGGTTTAGTTTGTTTAAACTAGGTCTATTTATATTATTGTATATTATTGTGTCTTCATAAGTTAAAGCTTCAAACTTATTTGATTTATTTTGTTTTTTCGTTCTTTTCAGTTGGTGTATATAAGATGATGAGAATTTTATTCTTGAGCTTGAGGTTGGAATGAAAAATGGCTGCACTGACCTTGGTGTTGAGGATCAACCCGACACTGTCATATTCTCTAAATGTTATCAAGATATCAGTGGGAGAGGCTTCACAAAGGAGGGCTATGAATCTGAAGTTTGGCACTATAATATAGGATGCTACCAAGTATGACAGCCACCATGATCATGATTTATGAGTCCCAAGGCCACTATAAAGTCTCGCCTGAAGGACAGATGTGTTCTGTTACCACATAGAGCACCAAGTATGCCCAGATTGCTGCCGGTAAAGGGCCAAACAGTCTTTACTACCTTGGTGTTGGTCTCACCACCTACACTCAAAGATCAGCAAAGAAGCTACGATGTGGTTCCCAACCTCACATATAACAATCTCTGTCTCTTCTCTAATAACATTGTTGCTACTTCAGTTTGTGGTCAATTCCACTGCCACCGTTCAGTTTCTGTTGGAAAATTCACACCTTTACATTTTATACATTTTACAGAGGATCAGATTTTGTTGCTCAGACTTGTGTCGTGATCTATTTCGGTATTCAGTGGCTACGCGAGAGTTGTTTCTTCGTAGAGTCTAGAGTCTGCAACGAGTGTATGATAGGTGAAGACGGACCGGTTGTTTTCTTATGCGAGGAAGATGGGAATGATTCCATCTCCATCAGTATAGCTTAACTCTCTTCACATTTAAAATAGTGTGGTTACAGTTCTCTGTTCTCTCAACTATACCCTGTTAGTTGTTTATCTAATGAGTAAGTATATACTTTTTACATACAGGAAAGAGGATGCTACCTTTATCATTGATAATACAGTTTTTTTTGGTAAAATTGATACTACAGTTTTATTTTAATTGTCATCATAATAAAAACATCAAAGATTTATGAAGAAATAAAAGTCAAGTTTAATGAATGAGTTTGAGCCAAATAACGCAAATACAATTCGGAGAATGATCTTTAAGAAAAACCCAACTAAAAGCCGCATTCTAACGTCTTCCAAACTGTCTATGTATTTTATACTCGGTTTTGTTTTTTTTTTGGAAAGTTATAACACAATCTTATTACAATTTAGAAAAAAAACAAAATCGATTTACATATAACATTTTAAACAACCAAAATCAACGCATGGCATCCTCCTTAAAATGTTATATGTAAATCGATTTTGATTTTTTCTAAATTGTAACAAGATTGTGGTTGAGAGAGTCTAGATCCGAAGTCCGCGCGATGCGCAGAAAATGTTTGATGTTCAATTGATATATAGTATATTGTTTGTTTATTTTTTTTTAATTGATCTTTTGTTCGCCTTTTGAAATGCTTGATGGACTCGATTGATTTGCTGAAGTAGAATTTCGTTGCTTGTGATGAATCGAGCTGTATTGCCTCCAAAATATTGTATATTATTTTTTTGTTTGAGGAAAAAATGTTTAAAAATTTTATTTGCTTTTTAAAAATTACTAGATCCGTGTCCGCGCTACGCGCGGATAATGTGGTTATATATTTCTCTTTTTAAATTTATATAGATATATAATATCTTTTTTTTTGAATGAAATAGATATATATAGATATATAATATCATTTGATAAATTTGTTCTAAAGAACCTATAAAGTTTGAGCTTTGGGAAGTAAATTGAGATCTTGTTATCCCTTTATTAATGTTTTGTTGAGCATCTCCTTTGACCTAAAGAAATATATACGATACATCTTTTATGTAAATTCACTATCTGGACAAAAGTTTGGATGGGAAGAATTTGAATATATGTAGATAAAGTGAAAAAAAGACTCATACATATCGATCTGAAGGGTTTGTGGTTTTATTTAGAGAAGCAAAACAAACTATATGAAGCATGCCGGCATTATAACTTTAAAAATAGCATTTTCTATGAAACTAACATGAAGAAATCTAAAAAGCCTTCAGCTTAATACTACACCTAGCAATTGAGCATTTTGTTATTTTTTTTAAGTTAATAGTAATGCACGTAAAGCTATGTCTGTTTCTTGAGTGTAGAAGATCATACCCATGAAATACTTTGTAGACGTAAAAAAGGAAAATTGTGAGATGATGGTTCGAGTTAAGCGAGTATTTTTTTGACATCAAACGGATGTTCTGTTGTTCAAGCTTGAGGTGAGTACTTGATATATGAGGTTTGATGTTTATGAGAAGGCAAGGGAGAAATCTGAAACAAATATCTTGAGAATTGCTTACTACGTGAGGAGGTTTTAATGTTTATTCTAGTAAGCACTACATGTCTAATATTTTGTAAAGACGTATTAAAATAAAAATAAATTAAAAGACATATTAAAATTAGAATAAATTATATTAAATATAGAAAAATGAATATGTGAAAGATACATTGTATGAGAACATAAATATTTTGAGCTACTTATGCGTTTTTCTTTCTCGTGTTGATTGATAACCAGATGGAATTATTGTATATTGTAGGATATGTTCCACTAAATTAGTTATGATTTTACATATGTTTGAATAAACGTTTCATGTAGACCATGATGCTTAGAAGCAGTCATCGTGGTAGCCCAAAGAAATAAAAACTTAACTATCTAGGCCAACATCCAGTAAATGGTTTAATAATGATGATTAAAACTTCAGACACGTTCCCAGAACACAACACTCCACCAAATGGAAAAGTAGAAAGTTAGAGCCATCTAATACCATTAGTTAAGATCTGGTCTGGATCTATGTTAATTTTATAATTATTTAAAAGAAATGAATATAAAAAAGAACAATGAGTACACAAACAGGACTGTAAACAATGATCTCCTGACTGTGTAAATTAAAATTTTAGCTTAGTATTACAAACTCCTGTTAATTCCTATTTTTTATCAGCTGCGCAGATTCTTTGCCTCCTAACCAGGTGAGGTACTGAATGAATTCTCAGTTTTCGTAGCAGGAGCAGTACCAGCTTGGTGTCTGCATCATGCATGCCACAGAGAGCTAGCACCATGTATACAATAAGCTGGTGAAAACTCATTTGTTACATTATACATATTTATAAAACCCAATGAGAGAATAAAGTTCTAGTGTATGTCACTTCCAAGTTTCCACCTTCAGTGGCAGCCCATATCTACAACAGGGGATACTGACATATTCATGATTGCTAAGAAGTTAATGAAAGTGAATTAAAACTAATCATTCACAATAATGTTCAAAAACATGACATAAGTAATTGATCCGTACAAATGAGAGAAACGACAACTCAAGTATGTTCTGGAAGCTTTTGGACACACTGCAAATTATATAGGATCCAAAACCTATTAAAAACTTATGGAGTAGAAAACTATTAGCTCAAACTTAATACAAATAGAGATTTTAATTCACACATGATAAGCACAACTTACATTAATATAATTTCCATGGACCGAGATAGAGTCTCCAACATATAAAGAAACAACTCCAAATGTTAGGTTCGTGACGCAGCCAGATGAAAACAGCTAGTGGTAGTGTTGTATCTCTAAACCAAAGTAAGCCAATCCTGCACACAGAGAGTGTGATATATTCCTATAAGAACTTGTCACTTACCTTAAACCCAATATAGATGTACAATTCTATAACAGAAATGAGTCCTTGCAATTAAAAAGCTACCACTACAAGAAAACACGCTGTTTTCGACGGACATTTTCCTCGGTATGTCGTCGGAATACGGTTATTCCGACGACATACCGAGGAAAATGTCCGTCGAAAAAACTTCCTCGAAATTTCATTTTCTTTCGAAATTTCCTCGAAATTTTGTGACGGAATTTCGAGGAACAAGAATTTCGAGGAGATTTAGAGGAGAGGGATTCGTCGAAGTGGTCGTCGATATATATTGAGGAACTTTCCCTCGGTATATACCGAGGATGGTACGGAGGGAAGAGTCCTCCGAAAAATTTCGAGGAACTCGGTTCCTCGGTATATTCCGAAGACGGCTGTTCCTCGGAATGTTTGAAAATTGTTTTTTTTTATAAAAAAAATATTTTTAATATATAAAAATATTTTTAAAATTTAAATTCGAAAATATAAAATTAAATTTTAAATTTAAAACATATTATATAAATTCAAAGTCATACAAATCAAAATAAAACATTTAGAGTTTTTGAAAGAAATTAAACTACGGGTTTTGGAAGTCCGGGTCTGGCATGGTCGGGAAGTCCACGTTGGCGTTCGGGTTCATGCTCCTCATCATCGCCATCATTTGCTCGTTCAGCTTCCTCTGTGCCTCCCAGCCCGCCTCTTGACTCGCCACCATGGACTCCAGCGCAGATATGCGAGCATCCTTGTCCCTCATCTGACTCAGAAGGACTTCTTGATCAACAAATGAGGGTGGTGCAGAAGCAGACGGAACCGAGTTGGACCGACGAGCCAAACCGAACAAACGGCCCTTCTTCTTTGGAACCGACTGAAAAAAAAAGTGTCAAATTTAAATAATATAAAAAATGGATTGAACTTTAAAAATGAACTTACCGCTTCTACGATTTGGTTGATCCGAACCCGAGGCAAGCCGGTCGATCCCGTCGAATCGTCATCCTCGGTTTGAAGCTGAGACACTTCCTGTTCTATCTGACTGTCGATGAGGGTGACCACATCCCTCACAACACCATCATCAATCTCGCCGGTCTTCTTGTTGGTATACGCCGTCTTTATTAGGCGGAGATGATCAACCGGCTCCCCCTCATTTTCTTCCGCCTTGAAAAAAACATAAATTAAACAAACATTAGTAATTAAAAGAAATGCACAAAAAATATTAGAATCTTAAATAATATAATAAAAACCGACAAGCTTACCAAGCGATCCCCCAGACTGGCTAAAGATTGAGCACCCAAGTTATGGACGTACATGCCCTTCCCCTTACGGTCGCTCTTGCGGTTGGTGGAGTTGGTGGAAGAAGTTGCTCTCACTTCGTTCTTACTCCAATGCACACCCAACTCCCGCCAGACGACGGGGTCCATCCCCTTTGGAATCTTTAAAAAAAAATTGTTAAATAAATAAAAAAATATTTTAATAAATTAAAAAATTGTTTCATAAATAAAAACGAACCTTGTTTATTTCCCACTTCTTCTTCCACGAGTGCATCTGCTTCCCATAGTTGTCCATAACTTTATGGACGAAGTGGTAATAGATAAACAACGTATCATCGGCATTCCAGTTGAATTGTTGCTGAAAATAAAACACAATTAGTAGAAAATTAATATTAAAGATTAAAAAAATAAGTAAAAAATATAATACTTACCACAAACTGTTGAAACCACATATGCTGCTTCTCGAGAGGGAAGTCGGTGAAAGTCGGATGTCCATTGTCGAGGGACGAGTACATCATACTGTTGATCCATCCGCTGATCCCGTTCCCGGATCGGTCGAACCTAATAAAAAGAATTAATTATTTAAAATGAATCAAATTTTAATGAAAAAAAAATAGGTTTAATTACCATGTCTGACCCCGTCCACGTGGATACTGAGTGAGATATGGAAGATGGTCACGACCCGGCTGTCGAACAAACTCTGGAACTCTCAGAAGTGCCGGATGAGCAGGAGCAGGAGCAGGAGTGGGTGCTACACCGGGAGCGGGAGGAGAATGAGAGGGAAATGGAGAGGGAGATGTCTGGTAGGAGCTGTAGGGCGATGCGGAACCCGAAATGGAGCCGCTCCCCGAACCACCACGACCACGACGCTGTCGAGAGCGGGTCTGTTCCTCTTGAGACCTTTATATAAATAAATTTTATTTAATATATACAATTATTTATTTAATTTGTTAATATATTAAAATTGTTTTAATAATAACAAAAAAAAGTTTAAATATATAAAAAATAGTTTAAATATTTAAAAATTATTAAATGATTACAAAAAAGTTTAAATATATTAAAAATATTTTTAATATTTAAAAATTGTTTAATAATTACAAAAAAGTTTTAATATATTAAAAATTGTTTAATAATTACAAAAAAAGTTTTAATATGTTAAAAATAGTTTAATAATTACAAAAATAGTTTTAATATATTAAAAATAGTTTAATAAATAAAAAATAGTTTTAATATATAAAAATAGTTTTTAAAATCAAAAAACGTTTAAAAATTCAAAAAAACGTTTTAAAAAATCAAAAAAACGTTTTAAAAATCAAAAAACACAAAATAAAAAAAAAAAATATACCAACAATCCAAACATGCAAATCCTAAACTATCCATTCAATCCTAGAATTTTCTATCTAACAACCTAAATTTCGAGATCTATGAAGAGAGGAAGAGAAGAGAGATGAACTTACATGGGAAGAGAGGAGAGGAAGGAGGCCGAGAGGAAGAGAGGAGAGGAGAGGAGAGGAGATCCGTCGAGGAAGAGAGAAGAGGGGAGAGGAGAAGGAGAGGAGCGGCGACGAAGAGAGAGGAGAGGAGAAGGAGGCGGTGAGGAAGAGAGGAAAATCGAGAAGGAGAGAAATGGGGAAGAAAAGAATGAAAACCTAATTTATGAGGGGTCCGACGGACAGGGTCCGTCGAAATTTCCTCACAATTTTTAATGTGGTCGTCGAAATTTCCTCACAATTTTTAATGTGGTCGTCGAAATTTCCTCGAAATTCTCTTATTGGCGGCTAAGGTTGCCTGGTTAATGAAAACCAGTCCGAGGAAAATATTCCTCGAAATTTCCTCACAATATTGTGAAGAAATTTCGAGGAAACAGGGTTTGGGGTTTTGAAAACATCGATTTTTTCCCTTATTTCATTTCTTATACAAATGTAATTCATAATAATGAGATTTCTTTGTATAGATGATCATAAACAATGAAATAACACAATTACAAAAATTATTGTAAGTATTTCCTTTAACGTTTATTAAAATGTATAAGTGTTTATCTTATGTTGTGTGGTTTTCGTCTCAATCCGCAAAACATTGTTTTCGGGTTAAAACCCTAAAGTTTGACTTTATAATCTGGCTAAGACACTTAATGAAGGTTATATACGTGTTATTCAATCCGCAAAACGTTGTTTTCGGTTTAAAACCCCATGTTCCTCGAAATTCCCTCGAAATATTGTGAGGGAATTTCGAGGAACTACCAAAAATTTTCTTGGTCCTCGAAATTACCTCGAAATATTTCGAGGGAATTTCGAGGAAACACAAAAAAAATTGTGTTCCCTCGAAATTTCCTCGAAATATTTCGAGGGTATTTCGAGGAAAAATTTGTTTTAAATCAAACCCCTAAAATTATCTTGGTCCTCGAAATTTCCCCTAAACTTTGTGTTCCCTCGAAATTTCCTCGGAATATTTCGAGGGAATTTCGAGGAACAAGGTATTTTGAATCAAACCCCTAAACCGTTAAGGGTCATTCCGAGGAAATTTCGAGGAAACCCTAATTTCCCTCGGTATTTCCTCGAAATTCATTAAAAAAAAAAAAAAAAATCTACTCTGATTCCGAGTCATCATCACCAGATGAATCTGAATCTGGATCTTGGTGAAACTCTCCAATAACTGGTTCATCCTGTGCGTGAACGACGGCTTCCTCTGCGAAGTCGGTGAAATCTACTACAAGGCCAACTCCTGCTACATCTTCTGCTGCACTTAAGTTAGTGGATGTGATTGGTTGTAGTGGGTCTTCCAGCTCAGAACTCCCCTGAACTCGGCCTCTCGGGTTGAGTCTGGTAACAGTAACCCATGGATCATCTCTGTTCCTTACCCGGGGGTACTTGATATAACATACCTGTAACATTTTAAAAAAATTTAGTACAAGTTTAAATTATTACACATGATGACCAATCATTCTGAATAATTAACATTTACTTACCTGATCGGCCTGAGAAGCAAGAATGAAAGGATCATAATATTGCAGCTTTCGTCTCGAATTTACTGATGTAACACCAAATGCATCTGTTCTCACACCTCGATCTGGAGTGATGTCGTGCCAATCACAATAGAAAACAGTACAGCGCAATCCAAGCATGCCCAAATACTTGATTTCCAAAATCTCATGTATGTGTCCGTAGTATACATCATCTCCCGATGCAGAACAAACGCCAGCATCATAGGTCGTACGCGAATGTTTCGTCTTTTCAGTGGTGAATGCATATCCTCGAGTACAAAATCTCGGATATGACTTCACAACATAGTTTGGTCCAACCACCATCTCGCGTATCCAATCGTCAAATGTTTCACCTCTGGCCAAACCAGCAGACACCTATTAATAGCACATATATATGAATTAGTATAAATATGTGATAAATAATTTTTTAATTAGTATAAATATGTGATAAATGATTTTATAATTTGTTTAAGGCACTCACATAAGTAAACATCCATCCAGCAAATTCTCTTTGCTTCATTTCTTCTAGTTCTGCCTCTGTAGCGTATCTATATTCGAACCGCTTTTCTGCCATGAAAATCCTGTGATGACAAAAATGTAATTAATTAAGATATAAATGTTAATTTGTTAAAATAAAATTTTGTAAGATAATAAACTTACCTCTCATATTGAAGAACATCTTCGCAGTTGGTGAGCAAATATGTTTGCAAATGACTGCGCTCCTGCTCAGTAAGTCGACGGTCCTTTGATTTTCCGCTAAGTCGTCCAACATCTGTGAAAATGTCAGGAACCGTAACATGGTATGTTGCCCGTTCGCCTCTATCATGATGCCGTGCAGGTCTTCTGTTTTTGGTCTG
This sequence comes from Raphanus raphanistrum subsp. raphanistrum, assembly GCA_019706035.1. Lineage (NCBI taxonomy): Eukaryota > Viridiplantae > Streptophyta > Magnoliopsida > Brassicales > Brassicaceae > Raphanus > Raphanus raphanistrum. The sequence continues at coordinate 13,102,439 of CM033985.1, forward strand.
AACTTCTGCTGGAAAGTAGTACTCAGCAAAGTTTGAAATTTCTTCATTGATCATCTGTGCGACTATAGAACCTTCCACCCTACTTAGATTTTTCACCATCTTCTTCTAATGGAACATATACCGCTCATACAGATACATCCATCTATACTGCACAGGACCACCAAGTTCCAATTCTCTTGCCAGGTGAATAACAAGATGCTCCATAACATCAAAAAATGAGGGAGAAAATATCTTCTCAAGGTTGCACTGAATCACGGCTATGTTAGTCTTCAGATTTTCAATACCTTCAAGAGTCACTGATCTGGCGCATAAATCGCGGAAGAAAGCACTTATCCCTGCAATTGCTTCATGAACATTTCGTGGTAATAGTTCCTTGAAAGCAAACGGAAGTAAGCGCTGCATCAACACATGACAATCATGACTTTTTAAGCCAATAAACTTTCCTTCCTTTCTGTCGATACAGTTACGCAAATTAGATGCGTAACCGTCTGGAAACTCCACATTGTTTGAAATCCAATCGAAGAACGCATTTTTTCCCTCTGCATCAAGTCGGTATATGGGAAAAGGAGCCCTACCATTCCCATCAACATGAAGTTCTGAACGATCACATATATCAACTAAATCCAGTTCTGAACGAGGCTTCCCACAAAATTTGCATGTAGTCCGCTGATCATCCGCCCTCCAATAAATCATGCAGTTATCGCTGCATACATCTATTACCTGATAAGATAAACCAACCCCAGCTACGAGTTTTTGAACCTCGTAGTATGAACCTGGAGCTACATTATCCTCAGGTAGAATACCTTTAACAAAATTAGCTATCGCATCCACACAGTCTTCAGCCAAGTTATAATCTTTTTTAATGCCCATCAGTCTCATAGCAGATGATAAAGCTGAATGACCATCTCTGCAACTTTCGTACAATGGTTGCTTTCCAGCATCCAACATTTCATAAAATCTCCTAGCTTCTGCATTGGGTAAATCTTCCCCTCTAAAATGATCATTTATCATCTGCTCAGTACCTACACCATAATCTACATCCGCCCTAATTGGTTCTTCTAATCTAACCGCCGGCTGAGGTTCCCTAGTACTACCAAGTTCATAATCACTTTCCCCATGATGATACCAAATTTTGTAACTTCGTGTAAACCCACTCAATAATAGATGAGTCCAAACATCCCACTCTTTAATAACTTTTCTATTTTTACAATTAGAGCAAGGACATCTTAACTTACCTGTTTCTGCTTCCGGTTGTTGGCGAGCTACCTTCATGAACTCGATTATACCTTGATTGTATTCTTCCGTAAGCAATCTCGTGTCCGGATCCAAATGAGGTCGATCCATCCAAGAACGAAAATAATTTGAAGAAGACATGTTTTTTTGGAATCAAATTCGTGAGACTAGGAGAGAAGAAGAAAAGAAATGGAGTGAATGAAGAGGAAGAGGGGTGGCTGTATTTGTAGATGAAATCCTCCCGGCATACTGAGGAAATTTCGAGGAAATTTCGAGGGAAACAGACATTTCCTCGAAATTTCCTCGAAATAGTTTAAATCCCCAACGGCTCTCCCAACGGCTCTCTAACGGCTACAAGATGTCGTCGAAATATTAGAAATATCCGTCGATTTTTTCCGACGACCCGGGTTTCCTCCGTATTCCCTCGAAAAATACCGAGGAAGTTTGTCTTCCTCGAAATTTCCTCAAAAAATAGTGAGGAAATTTCGAGGAAACCCCATTTCTTGGTTTCCTCGGTATTTCTTCGATATTTTGTCAGAAATTTCCGAAGAACTCATTTTCCCTCGGTATTTCCCTCAGAATCGGCGTGTTTTCTTGTAGTGTACTGTATGATAATATTTCAAGAGGAAAACAAATGTGAAGCATACAGATGATGACTCTAAAGGACAATTCTTCTCGGGCTAAGAAAGATACATCAAGTCAAAAAAAAAATGTACTCATTCACCTGAAAATTAGCAAGCCTTAGATCATCAGTCACATAGATTTGGTGAAGAGTAGGTTTGAGAAGAGAGATATTTACCAGCTTGGAAAGAAGGAGACTTTTCCCATTTCGACATGAAGACCTAAGAATCATATTTTAGAGATAAGAGTCACTCTTTAACAATATTGTCTTTTCGTTTCACTGATCTGTTCTTATCTACTATCTTCAACGCGTCGGCTAAGATGTTCCTCTCGGTGAGGCTCGTGCATGGAATAAAACTCTGATAAGATAGAGATTACAATTTGGTTAATATACTACTCAAGACAGAGAGTGAGTGAGAGCAAGAGGTTAGAATAAAAGGTATGATCGGAGGCATCAGAGGGAGTACCAATGTCGAAAATCATATTTGAGATGAACCACCAAACACTGCAGTGGTAGCAGCCAAATTCGGTTTGCCTATCGAGCTTTTCTCCTCTACGAAGTTCTGAACCGTCTTCGCTTAACATATAAAAATCGGCTCGAACTCCGTCATATCGTGGAACGGTTTCTCGGAGATTGAACAACTCAACACATTAGTAAAGGGACCATGATCAAATAGACGCTTGAGGCAAGATTTGAGCACTGGTTGCATGTTGACTCCAGCTGGATCTTCATCCTGAAAATGACGATGACAAAGATCTGACTTCTCTTGCTCTTCACCAATCATGATCCAGTAAAATTTGTAGTTGAAAGTAACTTAGACGCACGACTAAAAATGAAAACAAACTCACCATCGGATCATTAGGTTGGGAGAAAGCAAAAGCTGAATTATTATGTTTGTTTGGAAGACATTCTCTGCAAAACAAATAAAATAGACATTAAACGAACCTAGAGAAAGACGTAATACCTTTTTTAATTGGATTGCTGAGGAAATTATTCTGAAAAGGGAAGAAGTTCTGATTAATATAGACCACGCTTGGCCAAAAAAAGAAGAGATTTATAGAAAATACGTTTTGCAGAGCAAGAAAGAGGAACCGTTTGAGTTATCATCGCACAAAAAAAACAAATACAGCAATGAAACTAAAATTGTTTTTGTTTAAATCACTTAAATGACATGGCTGATTTGAAAGATATAATTGGTTGATTTTTTAATCCTATGTGGCATAGCTCAATGGAGCTCTTATTGCCCTTTTAATATTGTTAGATTTACCTTTAAAAAGTTTATGAATTATGCTTGCGAAGATGACAACTTTTAATTTCCTATTTTTCTTGTTTTGTAGTTTGCTTGTCCCATAATATGAGTTTAACCACTGTCGACTTGAAATAGAATTGTATGTATTAAGAAAAGTATGATTTGATTTATTTCTCTTGAGTTAGGATTACCTGTTTAGCAATAGACCAATTGTGACATCTGTATTTGTTCCAGGATGGTATGGATTTGTTTTTTGCATCAGGAGTATTTGACCGACGACATCTGCGCATAGTTTTTGATTTATTAAAAGCAGATGATGTTTGTTTAATCGAAATTTTGCTGAGTGATTTACCTGGTAGGTAGGTGGGTCTAGTGGCTAAGCGCAGTAGACTTTCGTAATTCATAGGAGAGAAATGGTGAACTGGAAAGATTGTACCTATGTCTGTTACTTCTGAGATTGTTGTCACTTGGTCGATCAGAATGTAATACGGGAGTTGGGTGAGTTTTCGTTCTCGTGAATTGTAAAGGACGGAATATCCTGAGAATTCATATTGTGTGTCATTTGGTGGAATGGTTCGAGTGAGTCGACGTTCAAATAGTTGTCTCCGAATGCGAACAAAAGTTTAATGCTGAACCAATTAAATGAATATTGATTATTTTAAATCAAATATGCAAATTAGAAAAATATCTATATATGTTAAAGTTTTAATATAATGCTTACGTGGTAGTCGTAGCACATGAAGCCAATGCAAATTTGAGTATTGTCTGTTTGGTGATTTTTGATGTCCTAAATACTCTTAATAGGGAAATCGGCCAATTTATACATCAACAAATGACCGCGGTCCCGATCAGTACATATACTCGACACCTGTGCTAAATCATACATCAACTCAATTTTTATTTAAATTTCATACATCAACCAATAATTTTAAGTAAATACATACATTGACCGTATTTCTGTTAGTCAAATGTTAATTGATGCCTACGTGGATTTAACGGTGCTTACGTGGTTTTACATTTTAAATTTTAATTTTTTTTTGAAAAAAAATAAATTTTGATCTGGTATCAAAGGACATCGAACCCAGGTTTAGACAGTATAGAACCACCCGCTTAACCACTGCACCAAATCAGATTATTGGTTTTGTTCTTTATTGAGTAGTATTTAGAACCTAATAATAACTAGAAATATATGATCAAAAAATATGTTCTATATGAATAACTAGAAATATTTGAATGGAAGATATTATTGTTGTGTTACATATTGTATTTGAGTACCATAATTATTGTTATTGTATTTCAAAAAAAGTTCAAATAAAAATTTTACAAAATCAAAAATCATTTTTGAAATTTTAAGAGAAAATATGAAAAACAATTGATTTTTTTTTGAAAAAGTCATTATAAAAAGTTTGAATTTTGTTGACAAAAAAAATTGAATTTGAAAACATATAATTGAAAAATATTTTTTATTTTTTATTTGAATAACTATATTTATTTAACTTGATTTATGTAAATAATTAATTAAATAAAAATAAAAATAAAAACAAAAAAAAATATTTTTTGAATAGCTTCAAATTATATGTTTTCGAAAATTCCTTTTGATTTTAAATTTTATTTTGAAAATTTAAATTGTTTCTGAAACACAATAACTATAGTTAAGTTAATAAAACACAACTTAGAATTTATATATTTTTGGAACTAATTCTAGATAACTAAAAATATATGAATAGAACATATTTGATATAAATAATACACAATTAATAACAAAACTAATAATTTGATTTGGTGCGGTGGTTAAGTGGTTGGTTATATATTGTCTCAACCCGGGTTCGAGCCCCCTGATTACAGATTAATTTTTTTTAAAATATTAATTATTTAAACTTTGAAAACCACGTAAGCACCGTTAAATCCACGTAAGCATTACTTAACATTTAACTAACGAAAACACGGTCAATGTATGTATTGACTTAAAATTGTTGGTTGATGTATGAAATTTAAATAAAAATTGAGTTGATGTATGATTTAGCACAGGTGTCGAGTATATGTATTGATCGGGACCGCGACTCTCTGTTGATGTATGAATTGGCCGATTTCCCTACTCTTAATACATACCGATATAGGGCACGCTGAAATCTCTTTTCCAAATTGGTAAATCCTTTGAAGAATTTGATGCACGCGAGATGTCACTATAAAACATGAAATATTATATATCTTAAATATGTATGAATTTATTTTTTTAGCTGACCCGGTTTAAACCAGTTTCTGACTTTTCAAAATTTCTAAAACAAAATATAAATTTTAATAAGATACATATTGTAATATGAGATGATTGAGTAGTATGTTCTTATCATTTTTTTTCCAAGACGCAGAATTTTCAACCATGAAAATTAAACTATGAATAAATCTTACCATTACAATTAATATATATATATATATATAATCTACGTATGATCAGAACTATGAAATATAACTACATATCATCCCTAATCTAATATTCCTCTCACAGCAAAACCAAAATGGATTATAGGAGTGACTCGTCCACTCTCTCTGCTTTTAGTAAAAGGATGAGCAAAAAAAGAAAGATAAGAAGCAAAGTACAATACTCTAACCACACCATTCGAAGATTAGCAACCAAACAATAACAATATAATGATCTATCCAATGGTTTATGCAGAGTGAGAAACGAAATTAACAAAATTACCTGCAGGTTGAACGGACTGGGCGGAGGATGGCGTAACCATTATGCTTAAGACAGTTTGTTCCTGGCGTCTATGCGAGAGGAAGATGCGTTTTTGGGAGAGATGGGGTTTGCTATATGTATTTATTTTCCTTTGTAAGAGTATAGAGAACGATTGTTAATGATGATACAATGAATTATACTTATTTCCTTTTCATACTAAATATTTCTGTAATTATGAGATTCTCTGTAATTATGCCTTTTTCCAATCTGCTCTTGCTTTGTTTGATTGAGTAATATACATATCACGCCGTGATCAACTGATAATACGTTTCACTGATTCTCCGTTTGAAACAGATTTGAGTATAGTTTGGTTTCTATGCTTTAGGTTTTATTCTTTTTTATTAGGAGACTAGAATTTGATCCACCATTTAAAGGGCGGGTATATATTTTGTTTTTACATTTTCTTAGAAATTTAATTTTCATATTTATATTTTTAAACCATATTTATATTTTTTATAATCATATTTGTGTAAAATATATTTTTAAATGATTAGTAAGAGGTTTTAATAATCATATTAAAATAGTTTGGACTAAATCTATATCTAATTTAATAGAATAAATATTTTTTTGGTAACTATATTAAATATGTCAAGTTGCATAACTATACACTTGTACCATATGCATTTTAAAAATTATATTTAACCTTTATTATGAAAAATTACAACATATTATATTTTCTTAATAGTTACCAAACATAATTAATCAAGAATATTTGTACCCAAAAAAACCCGACTCAAAATTGACCCAAAAATCAAAGTCTCATACTCTATTAGAATGACCTATATACTCGTACGGTTCTTAAAATGTTATATACGGAAACCAATATCAAATCCTATCTGCACCAAAAATCGAACAAAACTTTTGAAAAATGTTTGAATAAATAATTTTTAATATGTTCTGTTATATATATGGGCTAATATGGTCTTCATTAATTTTAAGTAAATCAAATTTCATAAATATTTTTAATCAAATAACCTATTTAAAATCCGTTAAACTAAATAAATTTATATGAAAATCTATTTCTATTAAAAGTTCACACGAACCCTGTTAAACCCCATTTTAACATCGTGTTTTGTTAACCCCATTAAACCCTGTAATAGTCGGTGAAAATATTATATATATTCTTTTGTAATATTATAAAACGTAAAACTACTATAAGTGTTTTGTTTTGTATTTCTTAACAAATATAAAGTGTCTATATTATAATAATTATATTTTACACTTCTTAACCCATATTATGAGGAACAATTAACATATCATTAGATATGTCAATAATGTAATTGTATTCATAATAATATAAAATAACATGTTATATTTATCAAATAAAAGATTAAAATTCTAAAAAAGGTTGAAAAGAATAACACAAAAACTAAAACAATTGGGTAGAATACTGTCGAAAGGAGTAAACGTAATTTTGTTATGTACTCAAAAGAAAATAATAATTGTTATATAATATATAACTGTTGGCTAATCAAATATTAGAAAGAAGTGGCCACCTGTAATTATGAACATGCAGTTGCAAAATATGTATTGACCAATAGAAAATAGTTACAGAGATACAAATTGTTTAATTCCGATGTAGTTATAAAATATTTGGTTTATTTTTTAAATTGGTCACGTGGAAAAAAAATATTTGGACTAATCATTTATCAATTGGTCATACGTGTATATTTTCAGTGACTATTTTGAATTTTTTTTATCATTTATAGTTTTGATTTGAAAATACCTATTTAAAAATTTATATCATAGTGCTTGAGTCTAAAATGTAAATCATTTATTTTAGTTGTTTTTGTATGTGGTTGTTTAAACAATTCTGAAAGGAATTGACATAATTTGAAATTTAAAATAAGCCTTTAAATATATACCTTTTTGAAAATAATACAATGATATTGTCAATATTGATTATTCGAAAATATATTTTATAGCTAAAATAAATTTTATTTTAGTTACAATACATAAACGGTTAGACCCGAAAGCTATAGTTGTATTTTAAAATGTCATAGATTAGAATCCCCGAATTTTTATATTGGTATTATACATACATACTTATATTATTCTCTAGGTGTTATTTTATATAGTATAGTGGTATCAGGCATGAAGAAAAAACAACGATGCTAATAGTGAAAATTCGCTTGTTGTCAATGATTTTGCCGTGAATAATTTTAGATGTAGTTGTGAATAATTTTAAATGTAGTTTTAATATTTGTTTTAGTGGAACAATGGTCGTACAATTTACAAAAAAAAAACAGTTAATGGTTGTATTTTTTCTTTGCTCATGTATAATAGAATAGATGTTAATTTAATTCAGTATTAGAGTAAGAGAAATATTTGGGTTCACCCCTAGAGTGAACCTTTAAGTTCATCCAACCAATAGAATTTCTTTATTTCATATTCAGTATCTTTTAGAATAGGAAACAAAATATTGTCAAGTTTTTTTTTAACGCCTGGATCGATTATTATCGATTAATTATGCTATTACAACGATGAAAATATTACAAAGACGATTCTAGAGCCGACAATTCTACCACCCTGTGAGAATACACGCCTGACTGCACCACTCTGAGCCGTCCTATGAGATCCATGTTCGATGGTACGCCCTGCACCAAGCTGAAGATCTCCTGTAACTCGTTTCTGCATAATCTGCATAATTTAGTATTTTCTGGGCCCTTAGTCAAACCACTGGACCAAGGGAGCTTCCACAATTGTCAAGTTTTATTATGTTCTTAAAATAAAAAATAAATAGAAAATAATAGTAGTCGTAGAAAAGATTTTATATTTAAAATACCGTCATCAAAACACTAAACCCTAAACTTTAAATCATAAACCTTAAATCCATGGTAAACCCTTGGATAAATCCTAAATCTTTAGAATTTTTTTTAAAATATTTTTAACACAATCAGCAAAACACTAAACCCTAAACCCTAAATACTAAACCCTTGGGTAAATCATAAACCCTTGGATAAATCTTAAACCGTAGGATTTAGAATTTATCCAAGCATTTTGGATTTACCAAGAGTTTAGGGTTTATCCATAAGTTTAGGATTTAGGACTTAGTGTTTAGTGTTTGGCTGACGGTATTAAAAATATATTTTTCTAAAACGTATTTTTGTTTGCAATTAATATTAATTTTTATTTTTTAGTTTAAAAATATTAATATAATTTAACAATATTTTTTTTCCTTTTTTAAAAGATACTGAATATGAAATAGCGAAATTCTATTGGTTGGGTGAACCCAAGAATTTCTCTTAGAGTAATTTGTGAAAGTTAATGTTCAAAGGAAAAAAGAGTAATGGGCTCCTAGATTATAGGAAGTAAAGGAAAGTTATTATAATAATAACTGAAAATCACGTAATCTATCTTATTAAAATAGAAACATTACAACTTCTTCTAGGTGGATTTTAAAGTTGGACCTTATGTAATTAATGTTATATTAATCTACTTATTATTAGACATGTCTTTTTATAAATAATTAATATAAACAATTACCATAGTTTTTCATTTCTTACCTTATTATTATATCCACTACGCATGTTTCCTTATATTGCATATATTTTACTATAAGCTAGACTAGACCTTGACCCGCCCGACCGGGCGGGTATTATTTTATGTTTTTAGTTTTATATTTATACTAAATGATATATTTGTAATATTTAGACATAAATTTAGATTGGAAATTAATTTTATAGTTATAATATACATTAAAATTAAATGTTTAACAAAATATTTTGAAACAAATTTTACATTTTCTAATTAAAATAATATAGAGATTGGTCATAATTTTTTCCAATTCCAAAATCTTAACATTTTTAAAAAACAATATAAATGAATAAAATATAATCTTGCGCTGTTGTTGTTTATTTCTATAACTTGACCCGTAGCCGTATAAATATTTGTTTTCACTAAATTTTTTCTTTGTACTACTGATAATATATATATATGTATATGTATATATGTATTTGTAAATTATATGTATTACATTAATGTTAATATAACATTTTAAAACAACAATTTATTTATTACTTAGATATGGAATAAATGTAAAGATGATTTATTATTCACCAAATTTTAGAAGTTAGCGTAATTATAGGATAAGTTTCTGTGTTTTATAGGTATATTAAATATTTGAGAGTGATTATATGTTAGAACTTATTGTCAGCAAATATATTCTGTTTAGATATTGAATTTATTTTGGCTAAAGAAAAAAAATTAATAATCATCTATTGGTATAGGTGATTTATCTCTATCATTGATTAAGTCATTAAAGATAAAATAAATAACTTTCTTCTATGTGAAAATGTTGTTTCCGATTTTTAAGGAAAAATCAGAGTGAAAAAATATGCATTTAATAATCTAAAAAGACAAGTTTTTTTTTAGGAATGTTAATTAATAGGTTCAGTGGCATGGAAGTGTAATTAAAATTGAAAACTCAGGGGCATTTCCTAAGTGTACTTCTCTTTTAATAATAGAGATACATCCACTAGCATATTATACTATAAGATAGATTATTAATAATACATTTACTAATATATAATACTATACGACAGATTACTAATAATACAATATATTATTTGTATTCATTAACTTGCTCTATCAATATTAGCAATACTATGAAGACGACTAACTCTATACTTTAAACCTATAAACCATGATATACTAATTTATAACAAAAATGATATTACTGTTACAAATTAGTTTTTATAAAAATTATTTATAGCAACAATTTGTTATATAAGATAAATTTAATCAAGACCCAAATATTTTTTTTTCATGTTCAGAAAAAAAGAAACCTACGAATATATACTATTAAGTTAGCCAAAAATCTTCCGAATAAATAGTAAATCTCACCAACCCAAAAAAATGAATTAAAAATATAACAAAAGATATTATATTTGAAATTTAGCTCATTGGGTCGGATATAAATCTGTTCATTTCAGGTATGAGTTCTTCGAGTTCTCAACATTTGGATCTAAGTAGGTATTTGATTTTTTTTGTCCGGATCGATTTTTTTTGGTTCCGGATCATTCTAACTTTTTTATATTATAAATCTTAAATAATATACAACATGTATATAAAATATGTGAATCAAAAGATAAATCCGCGCAGATGCGCGGGTCATGATCTAGTAGCTGTATTAAAATGTGACTAAAGGCAGTTAATTAGTAAAATGTTAAAAATATAATTGGACCAAATGTTTATCAATAAGTCAAACTGCAGAATTAATAAAATAGATGAAAGTGACATGAAAGTTTGTTTTTTTCCTCAGTTTAGATAGAGATGGATCACGTATACAAAAGCCAAGTCATATGCATTGAAACAATAAGGCTATTTCTATTGTAGAAGAAATATACATTAGATGTAGAAGAAGAATGATCACGTTCAATTTTCTTCAGTCTTCAGTCTCCTTGAAATAATACATATTATAGACTATCCCATAATCCAGACGTGACAAAAAGAAAGAAAACAAAGCATAGTCTTTAATAAAAACCAAGGTTACTCAAATGCTGAAAAAACAAAGTCAGAAAGGAAGAGGACAAAGCATAGTCTTTATTAAAACAAAGAACAAAACCAGAACAAAATTTTTATTAGCCACTTTTGGCACGCTTTGTCTCTCCCGACTCAATCCCATCAGAGCTTCTTTTCACAGTCACACCTGCAGCTTCATCCCTTTCATCAGCAGGTCCATCATCAACGTTCTCTTCTATGGTGCCTTCAAGTACTGGAACTTTGAGAGGGAGAACTTTGGTGACAGTCAAAGCTTGAGTCTTCCTATCCAGGTTGTGCTTTGATACCTTAATAACGAACGTGCGAGTCTGTCCAATGGTAGCAATCAGGGCTTGTGGCACCGGGACCATGTGACCATCTTCCACGCTTTCATTGGCCTGATATCAATTTATACACTTGTAAGAACACAATATAAAAACTGTATGATGAACAGTTTTATAACTACCTCAAAGTAGCTCTCAACCAATTCTAAGGCTTTCTTCCCACTCAACTCACGCCCAGCATCCCCGAGTAGCACAAAGCTTGCGTGATCAGTGTTATCATAGACAGAGATCTTGGTGAGATACCTGTGACACAGGAACATTAATAATGGATGCTGAGAGTATATCTTACACACAAAAAAACTTTAAGTATAAATCTTACTCTGCAACACCGACAATCTCAGTCTTTCCACACTTCTTACACATAAGTGTGGTAGGCCCTTTGGTTGCTTTAGTCTTGCACTCACCACAAGAAATATAATACCATGCACAACCACGCACAACATCATCAATAGTGGCTGTACACTCGAACCAAGCAACCTGAGAATTGCATCAGAGAAAATCATAAATTACTAAAGCCGTCATAACGTAGGTTTGAAAGCATGATATATTGTACCTTTGCCTCTTTCTTCTGCATGTAAGAGATTAATTCCCCTATAGTAGCTGTCTCGGCCTTGGTGACAATTTCAGCATTAACTCTATTAGCAACATCCATGTTTGATTCAAACTTGAGAAAATGTTCAAAAAAAAGAAGAAGTAAGACATTTGGTGGATTGAAGTAGACGTTCGAAATCAACAAATGATCACATACCAAGCAAGATATTCCCTGGTTGGTTGAACATCCATGTCAAAAAACACACGTGAGGATGATAGAGACGACATAGTTAAGACACCTGCAACATAACCATTGTTCCATACCAAACAAAACGAATTATATGAGTTTACACACAAAACACTAAATCATAAAACCCGAACACAGGTGGAGCCGAGTAAGCTTCTTACTATAATATGTAAAAAATTTCATGACTTTGAGCCTTCGAGTAGATGATATTTGGACGGTTGGTGTTATTGGGTGTATTTATTTGTTTTTTTCAGACTTTATTTTTTTTGTTTTTATCGATATTTTGGGATTTATTTTATTTATTGGATTTATGGCGTTGATGTTGACTTTGAATGTAAAAACCCATTATCTGGCTCAGTTAATTTGGTCTAACAAGATCCATGCGCATTGCTAAAAATCCTATATAAGTTCCTATTTAAAGAGTCTTGTCTCATTATTTTATTCAAAAACAAACCCTAAGCATCGAAACTCTGCAGAAGTTGAACCTTCGAATAGATGATATTTAGACAGATTGGTACTATTGGGCGTTTTTCATATGGATTTTTATTTTGGCTTAGGGTGAGTGGAGATCGAGTTATGAGATGTTGTTGGTGGCAAGTCGTTCTCAAGAGATGAGGAGGCATGTGTTACATCACAAAATAAAACGTAAGCATTGAAACTAAATTGAACCTTCGAGTAGAAGATATTTGAACGGATTGGTGTTACTGAACATTTTTCATAAGGATTATTTTTATTTGGGTTTAAGGTGAGTCTGAGATGGAGTTATGTGATGCTTCTAGTGGCACGACATTCTCAAGAGATGAGTAGATGAATGTTACAATTATAATTATTAACTCCAAAATTGGTGAAATCGGAATCAGTTACATAACTGGCGTTCTGGTGACAAAAGGTTATTTCTAGAAGAAAAAAAGATAAAGCACAAAGAACTAACAACATACAAACATTTAAACAGAGGTGAAGAATATGGTGGGGAAAAAAAAATTTGAAGCACAAAGCCCTAAGTCCGATCAACCACCGGATATCAGCCAGCAAGCAACCCAAGATCCATCACCGAAGAAGCATCACATTCGTAGTCACTCATTGAGCAACCCCGGGCCACAACACCGGATCCAGAAAGGACCTAGCCTCAAAACTTTTTCTACATAAATCTCGTTGATTCCTTGCGGACTCAAAAATTTCTACACAATCGCGCTCCTCCTCAAATTCAAAATCCTGTCAAGAGAGACCTCCGCCTCAGGTGATTTTTTTGTATTGAATAAGACGATATTATACATTAAAATGTCACATAAATCATAAATGGTATTGTTGTGAGACAACTATTCAAGTTAAATCAAATCTATCTAAATCTATTATCGGTTTAATTTATTTTTTTGCATTTCATTGAAAGTAGAGTATATATTTGTATGAAAACAATCCTTTTGCTGGTTGAATTTGGCAAATATCCTTGAAAGATAAGTAAAATATTATGATTTAATCAATTGACATTATTGTACCTGCATGGGAATTCGGTTTCTGGTTCAGTTTTGATTTAGGTATTTTGGTTTTTGTTTTTTTCAAGAGAATTAGAAACCGTTTCGTATTAATTTGTTTTTTTTTTTTTGGTTTTTGATCTAGTTCAGATAGAAAAGTTGGGAAGCAACTAATATCAGAGAAAAAATTGGGTCTAACTTGGTTACAGTTTTTCGATAATTTTAGATAGTATGGTTCAAACGTCGGATAATTCAGGGTTTTCAAGTAACGTATCAGGTAATTTGGTTTATTCGGATAAAAATATCGTAAAAATTCAGATAATTTTAAATATTCGGATAAAAACTAAATAATTCTAGTTTTCAGGTAACTGGGTATATAAATAGTATTTGATATTTGGTTATTTAGAAACATTATATAATATGTACTTTAAAAGTTTGGATACCCATTCGGTTTTCGGTTTGGTTTCTGTTTAGTTTTTGTTTCTGGCTTAGATATATATGATCTTTTTGGATCTAATAATTTTATCTAAATTTACAGGCTATAAGCTTGGATCTAATAATTTTATCTAAATTTACAGGCTATAAGCTTGTACTTGTATAAATATAAGTGATTGTTATATATACAAGGTGACTGTTGGGCCCAAATATGACCCCCTAGCTAGTGATAAACAATAAGAAATGATAACGGGCCGCGAAAGGCCCATCATGAATTCAATCTTCAAAAACAGCTAAGTCAGATCCGGAGGCTGTGAGCTGGAGATGTTCATCAGAGAGATCAAGGAAAAGAGGCAGCTCGTTGACAAGTAAACAGGCGCAGGACCCGGTCAAAGAGGTAGCTCGTGGACAAATAAATAAGCACAGGACCCGGTCAAAGGGGAGCTGTTACAAATCCCTCAAATCACGGAGAGGATCTCGGGAACCTGTTGGTAGCAACCGACGGGGCCTGAAGCTATTTAAAGAACACATCAAACAATGATCAAGGGATCCACAATTTCAACTTCTTACGCAGAAGCTCTCAAAATACTTGACTTTCTTTGTAATCATCAAAAACATCTATTGTAAACAGTTCTATACAAAAATCATCAATAAAATCATCATTCATTCTATAAGTTCTTACGGGATTCAGCCCACGTTATCTTTCCCTAACCTTTTCTAAAACTTTAACCTGACCTAAAAATCAGGAGGTGAGTTTAATCCCTCACAATTGGCGCCGTCTGTGGGGAAGAAACAATGGAATCCCTTACTCCAACTTAAGGATGAATCCAGTCGATCAGACAACAAATTCATCTAACCGATGAACAGTATCCCGATGAACAGTACTCGGATGAACAGTACTGGAAGAACAGTATCTCGGTGAACAGTATCCCGATGAACAGTATCCCGATGAACAGTATCCCGATGAACAGTATCCCGATGAACAGTACTCGGATGAACAGTACTCGGATGAACAGTATCTCGATGAACAGTATCTCGATGAACAGTATCTCGATGAACAGTATCTCGATGAACAGTGCTGGAGCAGCCAACACGAGAACCTCCAGTGAGATCGATCCAGGGCTCCCAGCCCTCGTTACCCCTCAGCACCAACCTGCTCCGAACCAGACGGAGGCTTAGCTCTCTGAGATCCGTCGCATGATGATGCAGCTGGTAGAAAAAGCTCAAGAAGGTGAGCGTACAATGCAACAGCTAGCCGCTCGGCAGCAACGATTCGAAGAGGTCACTAGATCTCTAACTGCAACAACCCAACCACCGCAACGTCAGGGCTCGGGAGTTACCTTCCGGGATCGAATAACTGACCCCTCGTTCCCTCGAGGACATCTAGACTTTTCTCTTGATAACACTGGTTCAAGAGAACAGGGACCTGCTTTCCAAACGCCTCGTGATAGGACATCGCCTGTGTTTAGTCCACCCCTCACCAGCGCTATGGGAAGCAACCTAGCATCAACTAGCTCTTTATCCAATCAGGTTACTGGTCGAGGTGCTCGCTTACCTCCTCCACCACCTAGCATTAGATTGGGAGGAGTATCCAATCCGTCCGGGGGCAGAACATTAGCTCCGGCGTTTCAGGCCAGAAACCTAAACACGAACCCGGATGAAAGGACGGATGCTGATCCTTCAGCTCGCCACACAAACCCGACTCGTCAAAATAACCCAAGGGCCGGTGGGTAAGACAGCCCACCAAGCGACTGGGAGAATGATCGAACACGATTCCATCAGGGACCTGTCCGCCAGGTACCTAATGATGACCCGACTGTCCTTCCTTTAGAGGGACCTGAGGCTATTCGCAGATATATGGAGCGAATTCACGCAGCTCTCCAAAAATTGGGAGCTCAAGTCCACAAGGCAACGAGCTCAGCTCCCGAAATCGAGAGCTTGATTGAGGATACCTGTGGAAGTCCATTCACTGACATAATTGCCAGCTCTTACGTAAGAGATACCCGAAAAATTAAGATCCCCGAATACAACGGGACCTTGGACCCGAAGGCCTACCTAAGAGCCTTTCGGCTAGCTATCGTGAAGGCTCACTTCACGAAAGAAGAATGTGATGCAGGTTATTGCAGGACATTCGCCGAAAACCTGGTCGGAACAGCCCTCAAATGGTTCTCTGGTCTTGAACCAAATTCGATAGACAGTTTCGACCAGTTAAGTAATGCCTTCATGAAGCAATACTCGACTCACATCCTAAAAGCAAGCATCCGAGGCTGACCTCTGGAAAATTAAACAAGGAGTGTGAGACTCGCTACGAGCCTACATCAAAAAATTCAGAGCAGTAAGAACTAAGCTCTCGAACCCCAATGATCTAGTTGCCATCGAGGCTCTCAGGAGAGGTCTCTGGTATAAATCAGAACTTTGGTCGGAGCTAACGCTCAATCCTCCCCCAACTATCGACGATGCTCTTCATAGAGCCTCCAAATATGTTAACCTGGAAGAGGAAACAGCTGCACTGGATAAACTCCACAAAAAATCCCAGAGTCATTCGAAAAACGAAACCTCGGAAGCAAGAGGACCTCATAAAAAGGGGAACTCTCGAAATAATCAGACCCAGGGGGAACACTCCTATGCAATCTAGGAAGATAAGGAAGGAAAACCTGTCGCCGCAGCAAATAAAACCCCTTGGTAAAAAGGACATGATGAGAACAAACATTGCTCTTACCATGATCGGAAAGGGCACGCAACCGAGAAATGTTGGGACCTCCAACGACAACTGGCAGTTAAATTTGCTGCCAGAGAAATAAAGGGCTTGGACCTCAAGAAACCACAGCCCTACCAGAAAAGAGGTCCCAAAGATACCTCACTGAAACGAGAAAGGTCTCCTGAAACGAGAAAGGTCTCCTGAAATAGATGGGTACAAAATCGTTGACCAGAAAGCTAGCTTCATAGGCTTTTCTGGAGAAACAGCTACCTCATTGGGAACTATTAAGCTCCCAATTATAGCTGGCGGAATCATGAAAATGATGAATTTCGTAGTCATCGACAGACATTTCCCGTTTCACGCGATCCTAGGAAGACCTTAGATCCATAAGATGAAAGCAGAAGCTTCAACTTATCACCGATGTGTGAAATTCCCGACACCTAAAGGGATATCTACCGTGCATGGTAACCAAAAGATCTCCAGGATCTGTAACCTGGGAGGATTCGAAATTCTCAAAGAATCACCCCAATAGCAATTACAGATCCAGGAGGGTCGTGAGATACAACAGAATATTCGAGGTCCCCCTAAGAACCTCACCGAGCAAGTCAGTATTGACGACTCAAATCCTGAAAAGCAAGTGAGTATCAGATCCAAGATACCTCTCGAGACTAAGAAGGAGCTCATCGACTTTCTAAAAAGCAACGTCGGAACCTTTGCATGGACCACCAGTGACATGAAGGGTATAAACGCCGACGTCACTACTCACAAGCTTAATGTAGACCCCACTTTCAAACCGATCAAACAAAAGCGTCGCAAGCTAGGCCTAGAAAAGGCTCAAGCTGTTAACGACGAGGTTGACCGACTTAGGAAAGATGGGTCCATTCGTGAGGTACATTACCCAGACTGGACCGACTTAGGAAAGATGGGTCCATTCGTGAGGTACATTACCCAGACTGGCTAGCTAATCCAGTAGTTGTAAAAAAGAAGAACGGGAAATGGAGAATCTGCGTAGATTTCACCGACCTAAATAAAGCTTGTCCCAAAGACAGCTTCCCGTTACCTCACATCGATTGTTTGGTCGAGGCCACTGCTGGCCACCAGCTCCTGTCTTTCATGGATCCCGACGATCAAGAGAAAACCGCATTCATAACTGAACGAGGGACCTATTGCTATAAGGTCATGCCATTCGGTGTAAAAAATGCAGGAACTACCTATCAAAGGCTAGTGAATAAAATGTTCGCTGGCCAGCTCGGGAAAACCATGGAGATCTATATTGATGATATGCTAGTCAAATCCTCAATTGGAGAAAACCATATTTCCCACCTAAGGGAATGCTTCGATATCCTCAACAAATACGATATGAAGCTCAACCCTGCTAAGTGCACCTTCGGGGTACCTTCAAGCGAGTTTCTCGGCTACCTCGTAACCGAAAGAGGCATCGAAGCCAACCCGAAACAGATAGCTACCTTTCTGGAAATGCCGTCACCTAAGACAACCAGAGAGGTACAGAGATTGACTGGACGAATCGCAGCATTAAATCGATTCATATCCAGGTCCACCGATAAGTGCCTCCCATTCTACAAACTTCTAAAAAATAATAAGAAATTCTTATGGGACGAAAAGTGCGAGGAAGCCTTCAAACAATTGAAAGCTTACTTCTCCGAACCTCCGATCCTGGCTAAACCAGTATGGGAGAACCGCAATATCTTTACCTTGCCGTATCAACCACTGCAGTTAGTGGTGTGCTGATACGAGAAGAGCAAAACGAGTAAAGACCTGTCTATTATACCAGCAAGAGTCTGATAGACGCCGAAACTAGATACCCTACTATGGAAAAACTAGCCCTAGCTGTCGTAACGGCTGCCAGAAAATTGCGACCTTATTTCCAATCGCACTCAATCGTCGTAATGACTTCACAACCATTGCGAACAATTTTGCACAGCCCTAGCCAATCATGACGATTAGCTAAATGGGCAATAGAGCTCAGTGAATACGATATCGAGTATAGACCTCGAGCAGCAGCAAAAGCTCAGGTCCTTGCCAATTTCATAATCGAGCTAGCTTCCGAACAACTAGACTTGGAAACGGAAGCTCCGAAGTGGAGTCTGTACATTGACAAGCCTCGCCAAGACAAGGTTCCGACATCGGTCTAAGGCTGACCTCCTCAGCTGGAGAAACCATCCAACAATCCTACAGGCTCGGATTCAGCGCTTTTAATAACGAGACTGAATACGAAGCATTAATTGCAGGATTAAAACTCGCCCTAAGCCTCGGAATTCGAGAGCTGAACGCTTATAGTGATTCACAGCTAGTACCTAGCCAGTTCCACGGCAAGTATGAAACAAGGGACGAAAGAATGGAGGCATACCCGTAAAGGGAATCGAAAAGCCAAGTATCGACATAGCTACCAAAGCTGAGATTGATAGCAAGCCGAAAGAGCAAACAGAAGGTAGCTACCCCTAGACGGTAGCAACCCAAGTTCTTACAACGTACTGGTTCCCAAAAACCAGAATTCGTAGCTTTAAAAAGCATACCTCCGGGGGCAAGATCCAGACCTCGGATTCACCTGTCCACGCAGCCAGGACCAGGAGTCGTTCTGCTTTTGAAAGCGCATCCGAAGAAACGACCCAGACTCCGGAGAACAACACCAGAACTGGAGATATTCCTCAGAATTCAGACTCCTTCGAGCCTAATCCGACCAATATCTCCGGGGGCAATAAGACATCAGGTCACGACACTCAGGGACCTGAACAAGACACATCAGGTCACGACACTCAGGGACCTGAACAACACCCGCCCTCATCTCTTCATGACAAAATCTTTGGGAGAGAGGATTGGAGAATACCAATCATGCAGTACATCTTGGAGGGTAAGGCCCGAAAACTCAAAGCATTAAGCGCAAGATACTGCATAATCGAGTCAGCCCTCCATAAACGAAGCATTTCCGGACCTTACCTAAAATGCGTCCATGGTCTCGATGCTATCAATCTTATGAAAGAAATGCACGACGACTCCTGTGGAAACCACCTTGGGGACAGAGCTATAGCTATCTGAATCAAAAAACAGGGCTATTTCTGGCCCACCATTATCACTGACTGTGAGGTTTACTCCTCTTCATGTGATAAATGCCAAAGGCATACACCGATTATACATCAGCCTGCGGAAAAACTATATCCGCTCCGTCCCGTTCATGAAGTGGTCCATGGATATCGTAGGACCACTCATAACATCAGGAAGGGGAAGGCGGAAGCTACGCTTCCTCTTGGTCTTGACAGACTACTTCACGAAGTGGTTAGAGGCTGAAGCTTTCCAACAGATAACTAGATTCGAAGTCGAAGGATTTGTGTGGAAAGACATTGCCTGCCGCCACGACGTCCCGTATGAGATCGTAACCGACAACGGAGGACAATTCATTTCTCGCGACTTCAAAACATTCTGCGACAAGTGGAACATCCGCCTTACCTTCTCAACACCTCGACAACCTCAAGGTAACGGTCAGGCGGAGGCTGCTAATAAGTCAATATTAGCAAATCTCAAGAAACGCCTTGGAACCAACAAGAAAACCTGGTCTGAAAAGATACCTGAAGTACTTTGGGCATGTCGAACCACCCCAAGAAAGGCTACAGAGGAAACCCCTTTCTCTTTAGCTTACGGGATGAAAACTGTCGTTCCGGCGGAAACCTCCACTGGGAGACTCTGACGGGAGCTCTGTACGTCTGATCCCGAAGCTAATGACTAGCTCTTATCAGATAGCCTCGACTTAATCGAGGAACGACGAGACCGAGTCTTGCTTCGCATTTAAAACTATCAGCAAGCAATGGCCCAGCATTACAATTCCAAAGTCAGGTCCCGACAATTCGTTGTAGGTGACCTAGTACTTAGGAAAGTTTTCGAAGGAACCAAGAAACCAGATGCTGGGAAACTAGAGACCAATTGGGAAGGTCCTTACCGGATTATCCACGTGGTACGACCTGGCATCTATAAGCTCCTGAAGGTGCGAACCGGAGTACCTGAAATCAGATCGTGGAATGCCACAAATCTGAAGAAATACTATCATTAGGTACTTAAATTCCTCGAATTACGTTAGACTTGACCCCTTGATTGGGTACGTAGGCAATTGTGTTATGAGTGCAACCCCAATCTCATTTACACCATGGCGAAAGGGGGCATATGTTTGAGAACATATAGCCCAAACATCGATTGTATGATTATTATGATACCATGTATCCTATTATCAATAAAGCAATTATCTTCGATACCTTGACTTTTTAACAAATTCAGGTCTCTACGAACCTGAACCTAAGGTCTTAAAATCCTTCGAACAAATTCATGTCTCAATGAACCTGAACCTAAGGTCTTAAAACCCTTCGAACAAATTCAGGTCTCCGTCAACCTGAACCTAAGGTCTTAAAATTCTCAGTAATCTCAAAGGTCTTAAAATCCTTCCAACAAACTCAGGTCTCCACGAACCTGGACCTAAGGTCTTAAAATCCTTAGTAACCTCGAAGGTCTTAAAATCCTTCAGGCGAAATCAAACGTCTAAAAACCTAAGGTCTTAAAATCCTTAGAAATCTCTAAAAGGTCTTAAAATCCTTACCAAATCTCCAAGGTCTTAAAATCCTTATCAAATCTCCAAGGTCTTAAAATCCTTATCAAATCTCCAAGGTCTTAAAATCCTCATCAAATCACAAAGGTCTTAAAATCCTTATCAAACCTCAAAAGGTCTTAAAATCCTAAGCAAACTTCAATGGGTCTTAAAATCCCACAAACGAATTCAGGTTCCCATGAACCCCCTCCTAAGGTCTTCAGAGTAGCTCAGGTTCCTAAAAACCCGGAGCTAATCTCAATGTTTCAGGAACTCCTTCTAAGGATCCTTGTAATCGAATATACTCGAAATCTTCGAGACCTGATAAGTCATTGGACATTGTATCTAATAATCATGATACATGTCCTAACCGAAACTACCACTTGACAAAAGTCAATCTCATCCAAGAAACGATCAAACCAAGTCAAATGACTTAATACGAAAAACAAAACCGAAATTTGAATAAAAGGGTTTAAAAGCCTCCCCAGGCTAACGAGGGTTCAGAGGACCCTAAAACAAGTCAAAGTTTAAAAGCCTCCTCAGGCTATAAGTCTGAAACGTAAACAAAGCCCATTGGGCAGAAGTCATGAAAAACAACATTACAATTCAAAAAGAACCGCAGCTCTTAGACATCATTATCACGGGAGCTCATCCCGACATCCTTGTCTCCCTCGACTGGATCACTTTCTTTGGCTGGATCTCCCTCATCTGCCTTCTTGTCATCGCCCATCTGGGACGTCGCGACTGGAGCTGAATCAGGGCCCACCAAACCTAAGTTAGAACCATACTCTCCGGAAAAGGATAGATTAAGCATGTTAATCTCGAAAGTACCTGAACTCTCTGAGAATTGAGGAATGGGAAGCTTGCTGGCCGAGAAGTCGGATACTTGCGCCTCTTTATACGCAATCGTAGCCATCAGATTAAGCAAAGGAAATCTTCAATAAAGATAACTGTTGCTCGAGATCTCAACAAAAAGATTGATGCTCGGCGGCTAGGTCTAGCTTCCGAGATAAAGAATCTTATCTCGAAAGCTGGGGGCAACTGTTGGGCCCAAATATGACCCCCTAGCTAGTGATAAACAATAAGAAATGATAACGGGCCGCGAAAGGCCCATCATGAATTCAATCTTCAAAAACAGCTAAGTCAGATCCGGAGGCTGTGAGCTGGAGATGTTCATCAGAGAGATCAAGGAAAAGAGGCAGCTCGTTGACAAGTAAACAGGCGCAGGACCCGGTCAAAGAGGTAGTTCGTGGACAAATAAATAAGCACAGGACCCGGTCAAAGGGGAGCTGTTACAAATCCCTCAAATCACGGAGAGGATCTCGGGAACCTGTTGGTAGTAACCGACGGGGCCTGAAGCTATTTAAAGAACACATCAAACAATGATCAAGGGATCCACAATTTCAACTTCTTACGTAGAAGCTCTCAAAATACTTGACTTTCTTTGTAATCATCAAAAACATCTATTGTAAACAGTTCTGTACAAAAATCATCAATAAAATCATCATTCATTCTATAAGTTCTTACGGGATTCAGCCCACGTTATCTTTCCCTAACCTTTTCTAAAACTTTAACCTGACCTAAAAATCAGGAGGTGAGTTTAATCCCTCACAGTGACTATAGGGAAAGGTTCATTGCTTCAGAAACATGGCACCAGCTTCGTGGTCGTAAGGAAGAAGTTCGATGGAGCAAGCTCCTCTGGTTTCCTCAAAATGTTCCTCGTTATGCTTTTATAACTTGGTTGGCCATAAAGGACAGGTTAGCTACAGGGAGCCGTACAAGACAATGGGGTCAAGTGCAGATTTGTGTGTACTGTGGAGAACCGGATGAGACCCGGGATCACCTCTTCTTTGCGTGTCCTTATACTTTCACGCTCTGGCTTCAAGTGGTAGGGAATCTGTTTGGCTCTGCTCCTGACCCGGACTGGGAAATCACGCTGCAGCGCCTGATCAACGGCAACTTTGATCGTCTTACTTTCATCCTATTGAAACTGGTTCTGCAAACTACCATATACTTCATCTGGCGGGAACGTAACGATAGAAGACACAACAACGCAGCGAAGACGGTGGACCAGCTGGCCAGATTAATTGATAAGACAATACGGAACAGGATCACCTCCACGGGCTACAACTTGAAGAAGAAACTATATGGTTTGATGCAGAGATGGTTTAGTGCTCACTAATAGTTCAAAATTTTCTTTTAACAGTTCGAAATAGCTCTTACTAGTCTCATATGAACTCATTCTTTTTGTACATATGGCTCCTTTTCTAAGTGATCAATAAATTTAACATTTAATCAAAAAAATATATACACAACCAAGTTACTTATGGTCTTATGAATTTACAGAGTAAACAATATTTAGCCTTGTCCCTAGATAGTTTGTCAGATTATATGAGTTGCATGTTTCTTACTAGTAATGTTAAAAAACCACCATAAAACTATCATAGATAAAATTGTTTTTATAAAAAAGACAAATTCCATAGGATGACCTAGGCATGGGTATTCTGGGTCCCAATCGGGTTTTGGTTTCTCGAGTTTGTAAAAATCAGTCTCTTTCGGATTATATGAAAGTTTGGTTTGAGACTGGTTCAGGTTCTATCGGGTTTGGGTCAGGGTTAGTAAATCTTCAAAGAACCAGTACAATCCAATGTACTTTCGGATTCAGGTCATAATCGGTTCTACGGTTTAAAAGTACATAATTTATACCTACTTTGTAACCAAAACACAAGTAAAATTGGTCTTTGGTTTTAAAGTATCTGATTTGTATCTAATTTATAGCCAAAACATAAGTAAAATTGATTCAAAATAAGAAAGGAACATCAAACGTGACCATCCAAAAAATAAAGGGAAAAGTAAATATAATTATTAATAGAAAGAAAATCAAGTAATTAAAAGTATTAAACGAAAATCAATTTCTCCAAAAAGGAGAAACATTATTCAATTGAAGCAAAACCAAAATCTAAACACTTCAAGCTTCAACTGCAGCCTTTAACCATCAACATTCAATGAATACTAGGTGATTCTCCCGTGCTCATGCACGGGAATAAATACTTATAAAATAATCAAATCATAATAATTGTAAAATATTTACATATGTTTTTTATAACTTTCAAGTAACTTTATAACTTATATTTATGATGAATAAAGGAAATTGTATATATATCATTATATAGATATATCTATACATTTGTTCATAACTTTTAAGTTATTTTAATTTATATCATGAAAATAATATTAAGTATCACTAGTTCTCATCTTAATTAGATATGCGATTCTATTTATAGTAATTTGGATTAATTCATGTATGGTATCGTTAAGCTCCATATTTGGTTTGAAAGTAAACAACACTTTTTAATTAAGTTAAAATTAGATTAATTTCATTTAGTTTGGTTCATTTTATTAGATTTGTAAATATATTTATACAAGTTTTTATAATTTAATATATGTTTTCTGAGAAAAGAAATATAAAGCTGGAATTGCATTAATAATTACTTCTAATATTTTAAAATATTAATATATGTTATTTTGGAGAAAATTATATAAAATAAATTAATGTGCTAGGAGATTGAGAATTGAATAAGCAAACCAATTCAGAAATATTTCAAAACTTCATTGATTAATTTCAAATTCGTAAGGTAGTTACACCCAGAAATTCAAAAGGTTGTATCTATCCATGTGTTTTCATCTTAATTAGATATCTTATTTCAAACATAATATATTGGACAGTTCAAGTGTTCGTTGTTGGGTATGTTTTGCATCTATTATTTCAAATTGGACAACTATTTTTTTTACTTTAATAATATTAAAATTGGATTACTATTCTTAGCTTAATTTAGTTCAGTTCATCCTTTTATATTTGTAATATATTTTATAAATCTTATAAAATTTGGTAAGTTTATTTTTAAAAAGATAAAAACACACAGAAAATGTTGTAGTTGCATTCATGAATATATTTTATAATATTTGAAAATTCATGTACATATATGAATATTTATAAAAAAAAACTAAATCATAATAATTGGTAAATCATCACTTGTTTAGAATTGTGAATACATTTTATAATTTAATCAATGAAAGTCAGGTAAAAAAATAATTTTAATTTATAATTTTTCTTAATGATATTAGATGATCACTTTACGTTGTTTGAAATTAATTTTCTTAAAATCAATTAATCAAAAATATCATTATAAAAATATGTTTTCTTAAAAATTATCTTAACTATTATTTAATTATATATACACCTATATATTTTGAAAATGATTAGATATTCACTTTTTATTTATGTTTTTAGCAAAAATATAAAAGAGGAAAAAATAAATTCGTTTTTTGTATATACAAAATCTATATATTTTATAGATATTTTCTTTTTACTATATATATGGGTTTATAAAATAAATAAACTATAATAAAAAGATAATTAAAGCTTTATTAATAAAAAGGAAACTAAACAATTTTTAGTAATGATAATTAGGTATAACTAAAATTAATTCATTAAGGGTATTCACGTAATCAACCATCATGCGAATCAACGTGAGCAAGACACATATGAAACTGACTTCTCAAATAATATTATAGAGATAACCACTAACCTTCATGTGATAGATAATTATATTTAAATATTCAGTAATATCTTAATATATTTTAAATATATATTAGAGATCATATTTAGTACAAGTTAGATTTTGGAATTTTGAATGTTTCGGGTTTTATCGGATATCCATTTAAGGTTCAGGTTCGGTTCAGATAATACCTATATCCCGAAATGCCATAAAAATATCCATTTGGTATTTTGGTCGGTTCGGATTCATTTTTACTTAATCCGGTTCGTTTTTGGTTTTCGGGTTCGATTTATTTTTCCTAACTTTAGGATGACCTTTTTATGGTTTTTTCACCAGAAGAGTTTTAAAGAGGAAAACGACAAGAAGATTTTTATTAAAGCGGAATTTTTTGAATGTCATCACGACAACGAGTGCTAAAACAAGAACAAGACAAGGCCCTTCTTCATCCTAACAAGAGACTCTCGAGTTGTGGAAAGGAAGAAACCTGGAAAAGCCAAGGCAAGAAAGAGTTTCCAATGGGTCAAGCGTTAAATCCATATGATATCTTTCTCTTTCTCTAGGTCTTCATTTTCATTGGTTCATCTTACTTATACCGGGTTTGGAAGAATCACCGGAAGATAACTTGTTCTTTTGGTCCGGTTTCTTAGTCTTTCTTGCACCAACACATTACTCTACTACGACTCTTGAGTCTTGGAAACTTGAGTTACGTTTGGTTTGTGAGTCAGGACACATAGTTTGTATGTTTTTGTTCCTGTTTCTTCAAAAGGTGCATTGATAATGATCAACATATATGATGTTTTCACTTTGACATTATGATTAGAAAAGAGTAGAAGCGTTTCTAGGGATAGTTGAAAATCTATGGCTTTGAATCTCCTGAGTGTTATCGATCTGTTCCGTTTCTAAAAAATATGGAAGGAAAGTGGAATTTTGTGGACTAATTAATTACATAAACACTATTCCTCCTGCATCTATTGTGTGTATCTGGTAGTTATTAAATCGTTCACATCCCCTCAGTGAATCTGCTATGATCTCTGTTGACAGGTTCCATATGTATGGCTAGCCAAATCTGAGAGCTTTTTATGTCTAAATATGGTTTCTCATGTTAGTTTGCCTCGTGTAATGGTTTCTTCAGACACAAGAATTGGATCTCTTTTATAACAATCATCTTATAGCGAATTTGTTCTGGAACAGTATACCTATAATGAAAAGACAAAACTCAAAGTGATACAAATAGAATTAGAAGACTTCACCAATCTACAAAAATATCATATGAAAATATATACCAACAGTTACAAACAGAAGTCAAAGTGATACAAATAGCAATTATAAGTCTTTACCAAACGACAAAATTATACCATATTCATATACGAGAAGAATACAAAACTGTTCCAAACAGTTGAAAGAAGATTAAGTTTCTCTTCTTCGCCTTCCTCACAGTAGAACAAAGGGATGGTTCTTGAGTTCATGCGTAGACCACCTCTTGTTAATGTCTCTCTCCAAGCATCTGCTCAAGAAATTTAGTGCTTCTGTAGACAACCAAGCCGGTACATGAGGCATGCGGTCGCTGTGGCCAATGAGATTGACCCAATCATCAAAAGCAAGATCACCGTATTCTCCCCAAACTGATACTCCGGATAACATCTCCAAGACAGTGCATCCAAAGGCCCACACGTCCGCTCCAAAGTCCACAAAGCCATGCCCCATAAGCTCCGGAGCCACATACCTCGTGGTGCCTCTCTTGTGGCCGTATCCGTTACGGTACTCGAGTGACCCTTTCTCCATTGCTAATCCGAAATCACCTATCTTGGTCAAGTAGCCCGTAGACCTAAAGCGCTGATCGGTAGGGGAGAGTAAAAGATTGTCCGGCTTAATATCGCAATGAACAATGTCTCTGTCGTGGAGTTAACTGAGACCAGATAATACATCCCTCGCAAAGACTTTGGCGTCGGACTCAAATAACTCACCATTATTATCCTCGATCAAGTCGGCAATTGTTTTGCCAGAACAATATTCGAGAATCAAATTGTACTGAGTAGAACAGTCCTCGCGTGCGATCTCTTCGCCGTAGCAACGGACGATGAAAGGAGACTGTAAGCGGATAAGAATCCTGGCTTCGTGGATAAGGCTCGAAGCGTGAGAAATCTCAGCGGTTTTGATGGCTCGTTCACATGTATGGTGTGCCTTGCTCCTACCAAGATAAACCGAACCGTAGGCTCCTCTTCCGAGTAGCAGAGTTTTTACCCACGAGGAGGACGAATGTATTCCACCTCCCTTGTTGTCGTCTTCTAGGGTTACGTTGTGGGCGGAAAGAGCCGTCTCCAAAGAAGCTTTGGATATCTCTTTGACAGAGATACTCTTCTTCTTCATCATCAAGTTGGACTTTCGAACCCTAATCTTAGCCATCGTCTCTGGAGAATTAGCAAAGTTGGTGAATGGTGATTGTGGAGAATGGATTGGGATGAAAACTAAAAGGAAAGCTGGGGAGTGAGTTGGGTGGGACTCAAATCACCGTTTGTTATGCTTTGATCTATTTTCATTTTTTCGATTAGGGTTAAAAAAATCCGAACCGCGTACTATACGTGTTACACGACGACGTATCAGGTATTTATTATTATTATTAAGTTGTATGTGTTTGGGCCTTTGGGCCAGATATTACTAATGGGCCTTCATGTCTGATCCAAGAAATAGCAGTCACCGACTCGTATTTTGTGAGTCAAAAAAAAAAAAAAAACAAAGTAGATCGAGAGTTGAGCGATGGGGGCTGGGGATGGAATCTGGGGAGAAAATATACTTTCTATTGTTTTGGGATGGTTTCAGGGATTAAGTGTCTGTATGTATGGGCTGAGTAGGCAAAATCACATCATTATCAAAAGTAAAGATAGCTGGTTTTTGTGATCTGGCTGCGGCTTTTGAAAATTTGTGAATTGGGGATATTACCTCCTCCACCCATACCATGCAGACCCTTAATCCTGAATCCAAAGCTTTGAGAGAGAGACAGAGAGAGCACTTTGTTTGTTTGCAAGTTGACCAACACACATATGCACTCTGATTTGGTATGTTTCTCTCTCTCTCTCTGC
The DNA here is from genome assembly GCA_019706035.1 of Raphanus raphanistrum subsp. raphanistrum. NCBI lineage: Eukaryota > Viridiplantae > Streptophyta > Magnoliopsida > Brassicales > Brassicaceae > Raphanus > Raphanus raphanistrum. The sequence continues at coordinate 13,131,706 of CM033985.1, forward strand.
CTTTTGATTATTCTTTAAAAGTCAATTTTGTGAAAATTAGTTTGGTCGGTTTGATGTGAGCTTGGTGAGTATTTGGATGTTTTGGTTTAGGACACAACAAGTTATGGCCTTCCTTCCTGTTGTGTAGATGAGTTAGGTGTTCCTTATTCCCTCTCCTTGAAACTTTTGTTCAGAATTCATATTATTTAATTCACCCTACAAGTTAATTAGGCATATAAAGTAACATTGTCTTCTTTCTAGTCTAGATCATATGACCCTTTTGCTATATTTTTGATGTAGATAATGCTTTTATTGATTGTCGCTTAACCATCTGCCCATTAAGAAATTGGAGTCATTTGCAGATGGTGATTCGAGCATCTGTCTTTTGCATTTTCAGCAATCCTTCCCTTATTATTATTTGACTATGGTAGGTTGACTATTTTGATCTCTTGTGTGTATGCTTTACAATCATAACTACACCGGTGCAGGCAGTCTTGTATTGAAATGGAGCTGTGCTTACGAATATCTCATGACCAAAGCGCCAAGAAGCACCTTCGTCAAGAAGCTACAAACAAAAAACTCATTCTTGGGCACATAGCGACTCTAGAAACTTGACGAACCTAGACCTCACATCTGAAGATTTCAGTTATTAGCAGCAAGTACTGCTCCGAGTAGATGTCTTTAACTGGTTTGATTATGTTTACGGCAGAGTTTTTTTATTTTCTAACATCTGCAGATGACTCTTCCTGAAAAAGCCGGCTGCAAAAAGAAAAGACCTATGAAGTCAGGTGCAACCATTAAGACAGTGGTGAGGATAACCACTATGTCCGGTTAGATTAATTGTTTTTAACGATCGCCATCTTCTTTTCATCTTCAATATGTTTTAGCTTGGTTTCTGACAAGACACAGAGTTGTTGATTAGGAAGATGCCTGGAAAAGTCAAGGCAAGTAAAAGTTTCCAATAGGTCAAGCGTTAATTATCTTCTGTGTCTCTGTCATCGTTTTCATTGGTTCATCACCGGAAAATAATTTCTTTTAGTCTGGTTCCTTAGTCTTTCGGTGTAGCAATACATTCCTCTATTATGACTCTCGAGTCTTGGAAACTTGAGTTACGTTTGGTTTGTGAGTCAGGACAACATAGTTTGCATGTTTTGTTCCTGATTCTCCAAAAGGTGTATTGACGTTCAAGCATAACGATCAACTTATTACTAGGTAATAACCCGTGCCTTGCACGGATTAAGATTATTGATTTTATTATCTTTTTAATAGACATAAGAATTCAGATATCCGTCGAGTACGGATACACACTTTCAGAATATCAGATTTTTTGAGTTTGAAAATTAGGTCCCGATCGGGTATTACAATATTATGGGTTGGGTTCGAGTCGGGTCCTCCCTGGTTCGGATGAGTTCGGTTTTGATGTAAAAGAACCGAAAATAACTGAATAACTAATGTATCTGAAACGGGTTCGGATAATAGTACCCAAAGTAACTATATTACCCGATTTGATTCGGATATTTTGTATCCAAACAACCCAAATATACTAAAAATAACTAAAATTACTCATTAGACACGTTTTTGGATATTTCTATCAAAACTATCATATTTTATCCGAAAATACACAAAAATGATTAATATATCTAATTTATAATTATAATTTTATTTTTAAAATAATTATATATATAATTATAAATAATAGTTTTAAGTATATATTTATCGGATATCTTCGGATACTCATTCGATTCTCGGTTCGGATCGGGTTGAGTACCGGTTCTTCGGATACATCAGTTTAGGATCCATTCAGTTATTTACCCCCGGTCTGATCAAGTTCGGGACTCTGATTTTCGTGTCGGCTTCCGATCGGTTCTTCGTTCTGGATATTTTGCTCAGTCCTACTTTTTAAAATAAAAAATATTATATCTGTTTAATCAGTATATTTGTTCGATATTACATTATTTTTATTTTAACCTTCTAAAATATAGATACCATTCTAAATCTGGTTGACTTAATATACTACTAAAGCTATCATATTTTGAATATTTTACGTGGGATGCAAATTTTGCAATAAAATGAATGTGCCTGCGAATATAGAAACACTATATATTATATCTTATGTAATTCTTAAAATATTTATTAGGCTTTCTATATTTTTAGTGTTTTTAAAATCGGACAGGCGACCGAACCGGAAATATTTTGGGTCATGCGTCATTGTGGTTCGACCAGGTTCGGTCGGTTCGATTAATCTAAACTGAATTTATTATTTTGTAAATACTATGTATATTTTTTCAAAGATAGATCATATTAAATAAAATGTTTCAATAAGGACATTAATGTAATTAAAAGGCAATATATAAATTTGACTGTAAAGAAGTGACGAAGAATAAACAGTATATATATATATATCATATACACCGATGGACACGTGGCAGTCTCAGAATGATTTGAGAATGAACATTCACACTTTATATAAATGTTTTCACAATATGTATTTTATGTTTTCGTTTTTTAATATAAAACTCACATGTAAGATTCCAAAAAATATGAATATAAAATCTAATTCTACAATAAGATATTAAGATATGATTAAAAAATAACCTAAAACCTACTAATATCCAAATTAGTGTTGTTCAATATATAAAACCGAATATTATCGAATCGAATAGAAATAGATAATATGGTTTTGTTTTGGTATATACCATACAAACCGAATGGATGTGATTTTATAAAAATCGTAGGATTGAATATGGTTTGATTTATAACCAATTAAACCGAACAAAACCGATCAAAAGTAGAATCATGTAAATATGTATATATTTATAACGACGTATGAATGTAATAATAAAATCAAAACTATAAATGTCAACAATTCACTGAGTGATAAAATAATGACAACATTTTCCATTAGGGACCAAACCACAATGTGCTGCAGACTCTGTTTCTTATTGTGTTCTCGTTTATTTATCTTTCCTAATAAAACTCATCAGTACACTCCAAAGTCTTTTCTCGGTCAACTCTCTTCCTCCTCTTTTTAATTCCTTTCAGACCAAACAATAAAACTCAAAAGATAAACTGAGAACTCCCCGGCGACAAAAAAAACAATAAAAAAATTGTTACTTCTCGTTCTACCCTTCCCCTTCTTCTCCTTCCTCCTCACTTTCTCCGCCCAAATGACCGGAAACTTCAAATGCGGCGAACCAGGTGACTCACCCTCTACGTGTCGCTCTCTCGTGGGTTACTCAAGCAAGCAAGGCACAACCTACGTCAATATCAAAACTCTCTTCGCTGTCAAGAAGCTCCGTTCGATCTTCGAAGCCAACAACCTCCCACTCTCCACCCAACGCACTCAGGACGTAAACCCGAACCAGGTCGTACACGTCCCGATCCCTTGCTCTTGCTCAAACGGAACCGGCGTATCGAACCGGACTCCGGTTTACACCGTCAAGAAGGGAGACACGCTCTTCTTCATCGCATCTGAGATTTTCGGAGGGTTGGTTCAGTACAAGAGGATCAGTGACCTGAACAGGATTTCCGACGCAAGCGAGATCGATGTTGGTCAAAGGTTTTGGATCCCTTTGCCTTCCATGAGATCTATATGAATAACATGAACATAATTATCTAATCTAATTAAATTATTGTCTCATTCATCGACAGAGACACTAAAAAAAAACAAAGAAATCTCTATATAACATACCGACGTGCATTGTATTTTTTTATCCCCTTGCTGAAACTGTTCAAGCATGAAAAAAAAAAGTTACGTTTCTTGTCATTGAAGCAAATAAGGAAAGAAAGCTAAGAATTAAATGATCCGTTTTTCTTAAAATCGCTTACAGAGTAACACGTGGAATGGAGCCTTCTCATGCATTCTCACCAAAATCGTTTAAGGAAAGCCTTAAAAATGCTTCTCCTTTAATATATAGGGGATATGAATTAAATTATCTTTGTTCTTGATAGAATCATGGTAGGGGTGTCCAATTATCATAATCGGACAAGAATCAATTTCATGTGGTTTATATATTTCTTATTTCGAAAACTTGAAAGATCTAAGATGAAAACGAAATTGGATAAACTCTCTACCACACCTTCCAGATTTGGCAAACTTCGACCTATGCGTTTGCGTAAAGACTTTCCATAAAAGTGCAATGAATGGATAGGAAACGCTGTTGATAACTTGTGTATTCACTTGGATGCCTTGTTTTACATTACGTGCAATACAAGCATCGACTTCTCTATATTTCTTCACTCCCACTACAAGTACTAATAAAACTAATAGTTTCACAAACAGATTCCTTGGATACCCCTGTTTCTAGCAATCTAAACAAATATTTCTTTTATGATAATTATATATCATACCACGAACTATATAATAAAAGCAAACCATCTTCTCCTTCTCGTTCTCACTTTCTTCTCCCAACATCATAAACAAAAAGTTCTCTACTCAAAAGATAAATTAAATAGATTTTGCTTCATCCAAGAACTCAATGGGCATAAAAGTTTCATCAAAGATCAAAAGGATTCTTGCATCCACAGGTTTTCTAACTTATGTTTCATTTTTATTGGAGATCAACTCCATTTACCTTCATGAAAAAAAATTCAACTTCTTTATCCTCTCTCTTTTCCCCTTATCCTTTTATGTGTGCATTCTCTTTATTAACCTTTTTTCTTTAATATATTTTTTCTCCACTTCATTAAATCATTTAATTTTTCACATAAATTCAACCAACCAAACACAACAACCAAATGAGGTCCACTAACAACCTTAACCAATCAGAATTGAGCATGCTCCACATGTCTTCATGTTTCTCTCCTCTCTCTCTTCTTCTCCACGTGAAACCCTTCTTCCTGATGTTAAGAGTTTTCAAGGCTCCTAAAACAAATGTTGTAATATGAGTAAAATGTCGAACCAATTCCAAGGGATTCAAAGCACCAAGAATGCAAGTACTTTTTTAATCTAAGTGCAATCGATGATTTGATGATTCTAAAACTAAGAATGCAATAATGAAACAATAAAACAATATAAGAATGAACTTTCTTTTATGAGGAAGGAGAACTCATGGGTATAGGAATTTAGACCTTGGGTGATCAAGCTTCGAACTAAGGATGGCAACGATCAATCAAACTAACAACCTTAAGCCTAGACACAATTCTAAGCAAGCTCTATGTCTAGATGAATGCTCAATTGCTAACATATTTCAGACATCAAATGTCTTTGGCTGAATAATACAAAACAATCATTAATAACAAGTCTATTGGCTATCTTAACACCCTTAACAACAAATGTCTTTGGTAAAGTATGTTAAGAGCTTTGGAGAGTTGACTCGGGCATTTCATCGAACACTTTGTGAATGGAAAATGCCTAGAGATCAACTTTTGAGTGGCCAACTCAGAAGATGAATTAAGAATACTCTTCTAGCAAGGAGATGGAATGATCTACACTAAAACATCCTAGAACTAACCTAATCACCCTTGATCTCCTAACCCATGAATCCTATGGAGGATTACTCACTAAGGTTCGTGATCATTCTTAAACCTATTTGAGGTTTCAGATTGATCATCAACAGAATAAGAAATCAATAAGATAAACAACAAGAACAATCGAATCAATGATCAAAAGAGATCAAGAACTTTCAATAGAATGATGTTTACCAAGTAACCAAAGATAATCTGCCTGGTGGTTACAAAATGATAACTTAAACATAGGTTTAGAGTGTGTAAATCGTAGAGGGCAAAATAGTAATTTAACATAAAACACGGTGAACAGCGGCTTAATGACATGCCACTATGCCGCTGTGGGTCACAAGACCGCTGGGTCTCGCTGTGGCGCGGCATCCTGACTCATGGCCTCAAGGCCGCTGTGCCCAAAAGCCGCTGGGACACTTAGTCTCGTTTTCTCCATGATTGTAACGTGGCGGCTTCAGGAACCGCTGCGGGAAGCCGATTGAAGTACGCAATTTACCATCCAATACTCCTTTTCACAGCGGCTTCTTGACGTCTTGACTCCAGGCCGCTGTGGGTGCCCAAAGGCCGCTGCAACACTTAGAGAAATAGGCACACGAGCTGGACCATCACTCTTGCCTCCAAAACACCTCTCAAATCTTCCACGATCACCATGTTGCATCTCCAACACCTGATAAGGACATGTGCAATGAAATGCATCCTAGATATGCCTAGATGATGCCTCAGATGATCAAAATGCACACTAATGAATGATTAAAATAATGTAAATAAACAAGATATCAACTCCCCCAAACTTGTTCTTTACTTGTCCTCAAGTGAACTTTCAAGAACTCATGGGGAAGAGGTTTGAAGGTGGGAGCTCATAGCCAAGAGAAACACACAAAGCATTCGATTCAACATCTGAATTCAACATGAGCACACTCTCTCTTATTATCCTCTAGCTTCTCTAGGCCTATCTTAATTCAACATTATGCATCCACACATTCAATTCAGCCCTCTCTCACATTCATTAAGCAATACAACAAGTGAGCTCTATGCAAATGGTCAATTGGTCCAAGTTATTTGGGTAAGGGAAGGCTTTTCGTTCTAGTGATCAAGGGGTTCAAAACTCATTATCTTCATGTGGTTCACTCTCAAAACAAGTAGCCTTGACATTGCACATAATATATCTAAGAAAGGGATCAACTAATGCATACAATGCTCAATCTTCATTGTTCTACCCTTTTTCAAACATACAAGTGACACAATTATTCCCAAAGTTACACCCCACTCACATCTCTCACCCAAAAGTCTCAAGAACACATCCATAAACTCTTCAATCAAGGGAAAGATTTAAACTTTTAAAACACAACCTCTTAGCTCATTCTCCCTTTGCTATCCCCCTTTCTTTATTTCTTTTTTTTTTCTTTTTTTGTTTTCTTTTTTTTTATTGTTGTTTTCTCTTTTTTTTTTTTAGAGGCCAAGACTTTCACAACTCGACCTAGATATTTTATACAATTCCCAATGAGACAATTAAGCACAAGAGTTCAATCATTTCCTTTCAATTTTCAAGTTCCCAAGTCAAATTTTACAACACTCACCCCCCACCTATAGCTAGACAATAGTGTATCCAATCTAGCAAGAATGAAGATTGAGCATTGTCGTTCCCAATACTCTCAAGATTATGCACATGTAAGACTTTCCGAAAAAGGCCTCACTCAACAATCAACTAAGGCTTAAAAGGAAGAGAGGGTTTTAGGGAGTGGACTGCCACTAGAGAATGTCAAAAAGATCGGCATAAAAGGTGTGACAACTCTAGTGGGTATATCCATGACTTAGCACACAAGGGACCATGAGCAAGAAATTAAGTTCATTCAGTTCATTCAAGGTTGTAGTTGGCTTAAGAGATTGAGTTTCAGGGAGAGTTTTCAAGGCACGAAGCTTACAAGGTTTTCAAGAGAGGTGCATGAACTAAACAAGGCTAGACAGTGCTCTCTACAAGGCGTTTTAAATCATTGCTCCCAATGCAAATGAATGCAACTTATATGCTCTAGACTCTCCTAAAAGTGCAAATGATGCAAACTAAATGATTTTTTTTTCTTTTTAAAATCTTCAATTTTTTTTGGTTTTTCTATGCAAATAGGTATGTGAAATGCAAGACTCAATGCAAGACCATCAAAGCAAACATGGTTAAATATTTGGTACCCCCCCCCCCCCCCCAAAACTTAAGTCACATAGTCTATGTGTTGTTAAGCTGAGAGAGATACCGAAAAGAAATCCTAAAAAGCTAAGAAAAACTAGTATATACAAGGGAAGGTAAGGAGATACCTGGCTAAGGATAGAATGAGGAACCCTCCGTGTCCCAATCATCTGCAGTGGCGATGGATGGGGATTCGTTGGAAGACTCACGAGCAGGTGGAGGACGGTTTATGCGCTGTCTACGCAGCTCAGAATCTGGGGAGCGTGCAGATGCAGCTGTGTTGTAGAAAGAGGGCCGAGGAAGAGTAGAAGGGCGAGCAGTTGATATCACATCATCCCTTTGGCAACCTGAACCTAGAGTAGTACGTGCTAGTAGTGAAGTGACCTTCCTCATCTGCCTCTTTAGCACTTTGACTGACTCCTTCAGCTTGTGAATGGTCCTATCTTGCATCTTGTTCCACTTGAGCAGCTTAGCATTCTGAGAAAGTGCTTTGCGCAAACCGGCGCTCGTAGTGACACCTCTATAAGGTTGGAAGTGGTATCGGTCTGTTCCATATAATGGAACTGGTGTCACTGGTCCTTCATCATCAGCATCACTGGGTCTAGCTGTCCCAGAGGACTCTGCCCGTGCTCTCTTCTTCCTCTTGCGCGGGGCGTTGATGGGGCCAAACTCAGGATGGTCTTGTGGGACAAGATACTGAGGCTCTAGGTCAAACTCGATGTGCTCAGGGAGTGAGGTAAATGCTTCGTTAGGTAGGAGGAAGTAGGACTTAATGCTGGGGTCATAGCCTGAGTTGAACTGGTAGGCATATCGGACCCCTGCTGTTCCTCCTAGGAAGTAGGTCTTCTTCAAGTACGGGAGATCGATGTAACGAGCCTCTTTCTTCACTGGTCCTAGCTTAGTCCCAACTGCTGCTAAGATAGGTGTGATGAGGTTTCCTATAAGTAGCCTCGGTGTGCCATCATCGTTCGTCCAAGCCCAATACTAATAGTAGATGAACCTCCTCACAAGAACTCCTATCAGTCCCAAATCCTTGTATTGCTTCAGAGTTGTGTTCTGCAGTTTACCATGCTCATCCAAAGGAAGAAGTGCTAGTCCCAAGAATTTCAATTCATCTTCATTTACTCCTCCAGGTTCTCTTCTGCAGTAGAAGGTATGACTGAGTATCTTTGCAGCATATCTTACCTCTGGGCTTGTGATTTCATTGCACTTATCACTACCAGCAGTCCGTGTTCCTTCAGCAATCCAAGTCCAAACATCATTTGAGATCAAGGTGGATGAGGGTAAGCGTGATTCTGCATCATCCGACAATCCAAAGATAGAACTGAGCTCCTTAAAACCCATCCTGTGAAGCTTCCCTTTGACCTTGAAGACAATGTGTCCAAATCCCTCCTGTTCATCATACTCATCATGGAAGACTGCTGAAACTGAGGCCAGGAACTGATAGGAGACTTCCTCATGTACCGGATAAGCCATTCCAAGAAAGTATTCCATTCCCATGTTGCGGAGGAGGAGTCGCACATCTTCAAGGATCCCGAGTGTTCGCAGAGCAGAGATATCTGGAAACCTCATTGAAGACAGCGAGATTTTTTTGATGTGCGCTAGCAACTTAGTGTAGGGAGGAATGTTATCAACTCGTCTCTCTGCCCTTTTCTCTTCAGCAACTGGAGCTTCTTCTTCAATTTTGGTCGCTGATTGAAGAGCTTCTTCTATCTCCCTTTCAGTATCTACCTCAGCTTCTAGCTCCTCTCTGGTTTTGTGGCGGTTCACGCGGTTCTCTCTAGCAGGTTTCCTTCTGATCGCGGAACTGCGGGTTTCTCTTTCCGGTGGGTCTTGAGAACTTGATGCTAGTCCTTTTCCTTTATTTTGCTTGGTTCCTTTCCCAGTAAGTGACATGGGAATCAATCATCACACAAAACACTAAACTCTCTCAAAACACAATTGAACACGTTTTTCACCAACCCAACTCATCAAACAAGGTAATTAGAACATGAACATCAGTTTTAAAGCAAGAAATCGAGCATGCAATTCAAAATTCAGATTTTTTTTTTTTTAGATTGCAGCTGATTCACAATACCTTAGCTTGATTTGATGAAAATCGATTGGAGATGGTGAAAGAGGAGGGAATTTCGGGATCTCAGCAATAAAAATCAATGGATTTGGTTGAGAGATGAGAGAGTTGTGTTCTTGAGGCTATGGAGAGTGTTTGAGAGGAGAGATGCCGTGAGAAGAGGGTGAAGTGAGGGAGAGAGACGAGATGAGGGTTTTGAGGGGTAAACCGGTTTGGTTTAATTTAATTGAACCGGAAATCAGAGAAGAGACACTTACCTGGCACGTGCAGCGGTTTTATGGCACGGGACAGTAGGCTGTTGGGACCAAAAGGCTGCTGTGGGTGTTATCAAGCAGCGGGATGAGACACCGCTGCAGAAAGCCGATCCAGAGTCCGCAAAATTAAAGCAAAAATGCTCGACAAAATGCAGCGGCTTCATGTCCCGACATTAGGCCGCTGGGACCAAAAGGCCGCTGTGACACTTCACACACAGAACACGTCTCTTGATCTGCCCCAAACTTCCCAACTGGTTTGTAACACCTAATAGACAAAGACTAGACCCAAAAAAAATCTAGAAAATCAAAGAAAATAAAATTATGTACAAGGATAGACATGGGACTTCCTCCCAAATGAGCTTGTTTTAAGTCTCTAGCTTGACTTTACCTCCTTTGGGGTTAGGCCGGGGTGGGATCAGAAAGTGGAGTTGAGACTCCATCTTCCTTTGGTGATGTAGCCATGTAGAGCTTAACTCTTTGGCCGTTGACTGTGAAGTCTCTTCCATCAGTACTCCACAAAACAATAACCCCATAAGGTCTGATCTCCTTGACCTTGAATGGACCGGACCATCTTGACTTAAGCTTCCCGGAAAACAATTTCAGCCTAGAGTTGTAGAGGAGAACTTGATCTCCAACCTTGAACTCTCTCTTCAAAATGCCCTTGTCATGAAAAGCCTTGGTCTTTTCTTTGTAGATCCTTGAGCTCTCAAAAGCATCAATCCTTATCTTATCAAGCTCATGTAGCTGAAACATTCTCTTCTCTTTGGCACTCTTGATATCAAAGTTCAACAGTTTCTTTTTTTTTTTTTTTTTTTGAATTAATGTTAAATTCATTCAAAAAAAGCCTTTATACAACTTGTGCATCCTTTATACTATAGGAGCAAATTTAAAAAATCCTCTACCTTTTTTGAGACTTTAAAACTATAAAACTATGAACAGAATCTAGTTTTTAGTTTCAAACCAAAACTGCATCAACTTCTCCAACCCTTTGATTCCCTTCTTTTCAATCAAAGTAATCTTGTTACGAATCCCTTTATCTATCATCCTTTTGATTACTGGTAGAGGTAAGAGACTATCACCATGGATAACTTTATTTCTCTCTCGCCAAACTGCATAGAGGACAGACTGGAAGGAGTAACGGATGCAGAACAGACTCTTCTTCTCTCTGTTTTTGTCTGAAATAATTTGCAGCAACTCAGACCAGTCATTCGTATAAGCATGATGTAGTATCCCCTTTGCTATGTACTCCCAAATCTGGCTAGAGTAGTTGCACTCAAAGAATAGATGATTCCTTGTCTCACTTGCATTTCTACAAAGAACACAAGTAACGTCAATTCCTTGAGACCATTTAGAAATCCTGTCCAAAGTTGACATGCGGTTCCAGATTGATAACCAAGCAATAAAAGCAAATTTCGGGGTTGCTTGTGAGAACCAGATACCCTGAGACCAAATACAAAGGGGTCTACTTTCTCTCAACAGTAACCAAGTTTCTTTAGATGAGAAACTCTGCTTGTAGCCAGACCTTCTTCTCCAAAGACTGATATCACCATTTTCTGAGTTAAGCTTCTCACCCACTGCATTAAGTTCAGCTTCTATCTCATTCAAAAAACCAATACGGTGCCTTCGCCTTCTCCGCATAGATACAGCTTCCTCTAGAGTAGCATTCTTCCTGACACCCAAATCAATTAACCCCCGAGCACCCAAAATGTCAATGAGAATCCCTTTCTCTGACCAGTGATCAAACCAGAAAGATATATGCCTTCCATTACCCACCTCCTTCTTCAAGAACATTTTTGCTACATCTCTTAGTTTTAGCATTTTTCTCCACATCCAAGAACCAGTTTGAGATATTGAACTCACCTCCCAAAAATTCTTCTCTTTTAGCAAGTTTCCTTTAACCCATTTACCCCACAAAGAATCACCAGTTAACATCCTCCAAATTAGCTTCAAACTGTAAACCTTGTTCACAACTTTGAGCTCTCTTATGCCTAGACCTCCTTCACACTTCAAACTACTGATATCCTTCCACGCTACCTTCGCATTAGTGCTTTTCAGAACAGGCCCTGTCCAAAGGAATGCAGCACACAATCGATTTACTTCTGAAACACAGCCACTTGGAAGGCGAAAAACCCCAGCCCAGAAATTCACAATACTCATGAGCACTGAATTAATGAGCTGCAATCTTCCAGCATATGATAAAAATCTGTTGGTCCAAGAGCCTATTTTTCCTCTGATCTTCTCTAATAGCGGTAGATAATCTTGCTTCCTCATCCCTTTGGTCATTAAAGGAAGTCCCAAATACCTAACAGGTAGCTCTCCAATGGCAAAAGGGAAATTTGTAGCAATACTTCTCTTCTCCACCTCAGAAATTCCAGCCATATATATTGTGGACTTCTCTAAGCTTATACGCAACCCTGACCATGTTTCAAACACATTAAAGACAGACAGAGCGCCTTCTATTGAACGTTTTGAGCCCTCCACAAAGACCATTAAATCGTCTGCAAAACAGAGATGCGTCAACGAGATCCGCTTACAGCCTGGATGAAAGTTGAACTTCTTCTCCACTACAGCTCTATCAATTTTCTGCGATAGAATGTTCATGCACAACACAAAAAGATATGGGGACAATGAGCATCCTTGACGGAGCCCCCTTGAGCTCTGAAAGTAGCCAGCTAGATCTCCATTAATTTGCACAGAAAATGAAGGACTTGAGATGCAGAGTTCAATCCAATGAATGTATTTCTCCGGAAATCCCAATGCTCTTAAGCTCTTCAGGATAAACCCCCATTGCACTGAATCAAAAGCTTTAGAGATGTCGATTTTCATCACACATCTAGGACTTACTTCCTCTTTATGGTATCCCTTGACCAACTCAGTAGCTAAGAGCACATTCTCCATTAGTAGCCTTCCCTGAACAAATGCGGACTGTGTCTCAGAAATAATCCTCGGCAATAACTTCTTCAATCTATTTGCAAGAATCTTTGACACCACTTTGTAGATAACATTGCAGCATGCTATTGGCCTATAGTCTCTTAACTCCATTGAATCAACCTTCTTAGGAACCAGGGCTAGAATTGTCGAGTTCACCCCCTTAGGCAGAAACCCAAACTTGAAGACAGACTGAACTGAGATAATGAAATCATGAGATAGAATCGGCCAGGTTGTTTTAAAGAACTCACACGGGAAACCATCAGGACCAGGAGACTTATTATTTGGCATGGCAAATAAAACTCTCCTAACCTCCTCACCGTCAACCTCTGCTTCAAAGTTCAACAGTTTCACAGCCCACATTGCTTTATACTCAAGCTCAACTGGTAGATGGCAAGCTTTCTCATAGACAAGGTTGAAAGGTGTGGTGCCTAAGGGAGTCTTGTATGCTGTCCTATAAGCCCAAAGTGCATTATTGATAGTGCTCAAATTACCCAGTAGAGCTTACTCTCTCAAATAAGAGGTGCAACTGTAGTACTTAGGGATCGAATCACGAGGAGCTAGGGAACCAATTAAATAAAATCTACTAATCAATCCTAGGCAAGGTTGGTTTATATGATAGAAATGAAAATAACAATTCCTAAAATAAGCAAGGTAGTTGCTCTAACTAACAATATAAAGGGTTGTTTAAATGGGATAAAGAGTGCTAGACATAGGGTTTCTATTCAGGAATGGAGATTATAATCTCTATAAATGCTTTAACAAGTTGCTTGCATGATACTATAGATCTCAGCCGCTTAACATATGTGAATGAATCACTGGTTAAAATATCTAGATCTCTGGCCACACATTTTGCATGATGACACAGAAAAAGAGTCGGTCGATATCCTTTTGAGATATCGAACGATACACCTTTCGCGGCGCCGAGCGATTTACCAGTAGGGTTATCGATCGACGGCTTCTAGATCTGCCTAGGCGCGAACCGAATATGACCGCAAGGTCTCAAGGAGGAACTGTCGTTCTTCTCAACGGGAAACATGCATCGCTCAAATGGATAATTCAAGATAATCTAAGATCCTAGTGATCTATGTTCTAGTTAGCTAATCTAAAACAAGCATAGGGTACAATCCATTTGATGAGTATCACAACTTAGCAATTATAGTTTGGGGCTAATCCCACAAACCTATTTAAACCCTAGATCTAACAAGTAGACTAGTCAGACATAGCTAAACAATTCATAACAATAGATAGATGAAAGAATTGCATAGATAGAATAAAGTAGAAATACAAAAGGAGATGAGAAATCTCTCCAATCTCTCTCAAACAAATAAAACTCTAGTCTCTCTCTCACACTCTCTGCTTTGGTTGTAAAAAGCTTCAAGCTTCAAAGGGTTTCAAAACTTGCCGTCAAAAATACTTAGCAGGAGTATTTAAGCATTTCCATTAGGTTAAAAACTCGTTAGGGGCAATCTCGTAATTTGGTGAAGTCTTGGTGAAGTAGTCGGCTAAACCATTTCGTCCTCGATATCGATCGACAACACTGAATGTGTATCGATCGATTATAATCTTCTAGTACGCGGATCTTCTCAGCTACATCGATCGACAACTCAGGATGAGTATCGATCGATTATAATCGCAATGTTGACTTCCGATTTAGTCTTGAATGGTCAACTCGGGTGTATCATCTCTTGTACTCCAAAATGCTCCAAAAACATCACTTTCTCACAAAATGCTCCTGAACCTGAAAACATACCTAACAGGCTAGAAAACAGATTAAATATATAGTAAAATACTAGTATACGATGGTTAAAAACGGATAAAATCCATGGTATATCAACTCCCCCAGACTTACTCCTTTGCTTGTCCTCAAGCAAAAACAGTAGTCTTTGGAAGAGGTTTGGAAATAGCAGGAACTAAAAGATTCAATATATTGAAGTCATCACTCTATGGGTTTGCAATTCATGTCTAAACATCCTAATCACAGAAGTTCATCATGCCTTATCCTAGCTTAGCAACCAAACTCATCTAGTCAACAACATAGCAATTTTCATCTGACATTCCCCTCTACTAACCTCATTTCTTAACATAAAATAAAGTGCATGCTTTACCTTGGGAGTATCGATCAAAGAACACATGGATTCAACTCAAACAAGTATCTGAACACACATGTAGTCTTCTCTGATCCCTTTCTCCCCTCTTCTCTCTTCACTGAATCTCTTATTAGTTTCAATTTCAACAGGTTTCGATGCCACATAGGTCATCTAGTCCATCTCATTGACATTTGCATTGTAACTCATACATTTTTGACAAAGTGTAGCGAATAATGGGGTCGCAGGAATCACTCCTACCCCTCGTTTCCACAATGTGTGATCATCCTTGAGATTTAGAATACTGGGGTCGCAAGAGACACTCCTATCCCTCTGCTTCTCAAGAAATCATTTCAATCTTTTATAACATAAACTTAGATCTCGAGATGCCGAAGAGAGAGAAGGAAGGGAACGAGAAACACACAGACTTTTTACCTTCCAGACTTGTAAGAGGATTCCGATCCAGTGATATCCAAGCCCCAAGACAAGCAAATAAGTCAGTATTAGTGTTGGAGGTCAGCTTTGGTTCCTTCAAACAATCTTAGCTAGTGAATATAGATAGCAAGTTGATCCACTTTAGCATCTTTAGTACTATCTGCAATCAGTAATCTAGAATGGTGCTAAAGAGTGGCCAGACAATCAAATATAAATTCATATCAATGTTCCTATTTAATACTTATGCAAAAAATAATTTTGAAAAACATAAAAACCAAAATAAAAACACATATTAGTAAACTCCCCCCCAGACTTAAATTAACTGTCCCAGTGTAACATCCGGTGGTGAGGTAAATAAAACATAATTAATAAATATAACAAGTTAGAATGAATAAACCTGATCGACAAGATGTCGATCGATTCATAGTGGTATACGTCGATCGATAGTAATGGTCGTGTGGTGTCGAGCGATATGAATGGTGAATGTCGGTCGATGGAATTATCATTCTACTTGGATCTAATAAAAACTGCAAAATAAATTCGAAAAAGAAAAATAAAAGCAAAAAGAAATATAAAATAAAAAAATAAAGAAAAAGAAAACCTAATAGTGGGTTGCCTCCCACTCAGCGCTTGGTTATTGTCATTTAGCTTGACTGTGGTAGGTGAGTGACTCATGGGGTGCAGTGGGGGTTTTTGTTTGCTGGTGGGCAAACACTTCCCTCATCTTTGGACTCAGCAGCAGTGAAGCTTCTTGTGGCATCACCTGATCTTGTCCATCTAGGAGATATATTCGCTAAATCGACTTTGATGACTTGCAACCTTCTGACCAAATCTTCTGTGTCTAACTGATGCTGATAGAAGTCAAATCTGGAATGCACAGGTAGATCTGCATGTTGGTCTTTGGCGTGCTGGTCCTGAATCTGTTGATCCTTATCTGCCAAAGCTGCGGTATCGATTGATGCTACAATTGGTATGTCGGTCGCTTAGCTGGGATCACTATCGATCGACTCCGTGTCAGCTTTGTCGATCGATTCTGAACGTTGGCCTTGGTACTCAAGATTGCTCTGCATAGTGCGTATCTCATTCTTCAAGAGGCCATTAGCTCTGCAAAGGTTGGTCACTCGTTCATTGAGAGTCTCCTCAATGTTATCACTTCTTTCTATGAGTCTCTCCTCCATAGAATTCATGGCTACGTACAGCTTGTGTTTGATCTCATCAACTTCTGATGTGGTGCATGTTCTCTTCGCTGGTGGTGGTTCGGTGTCGATCGATGTTGGTCGAGGCCTGTCGATCGATGCTTCATTGCTATCACGAAGATCAATATAAGCCTTAATAATGCTCATATCTCTTTCTAGCTTGTCCAGCTGTCGTGAAAGCGTATCCAGGTATCGCATGATAGGTGAACTTAAAAGATCATGCTTCTCTTCGTACGATTTCATCCTATCTTCCAGTTCTGCGAACCTCGTGTCGATCGACGACGAAGGATGTGTGTCGATCGATGGAAAAGTAGTATTCTGAGCTTGGTCATTCTGGCGAACTGTGTCCAACTCCTTTTGTAGAAGATCGATCCTCTTGCTTAACCATTCGACATTGTGGTTGAGAGGGCTGTAGACGTCTCCAATCCGTGTATTGATGTAAGCAACCTCCCATTCATCTTTTTTAGGAGATGAACATTCTGGTCGGTCCATGGATGTAGTCTTGCCGATGTCGATCGATGGTACATGTACTCTGTCGGTCGATACTGGTGGCGTAGCCTCTTTTTCAAGCATGGTCAATATGTTTCCAAGCTCCACTCTTATCTTAGCCATATCATTCTGGAAGTCCTTGTAACTGACATCCAAAGGCTGGAAAGTGTCTTCCACCAATGTGTGCATGTTTGCCTCAAGGTGCGCCTGAGCTCTCCATACATCAGTCACCATATCATCCACCTCCTCTCTACTGTAGGGCACTGGTGGTGGTGTGTATGCAAGGTAAAGGCGTGTGTGTATTGCAAGTTGTAAGCATCCTCTGTGAAAAAGGGATGCTCTATCCAAAAGTCTCTTTACTTGCTCCTTGGTAACATGGATGATCTCACCATCAACTCCTCTAGCATAGCCAAACCCATCTCTGTAGACACCATATTCATCCTTAGCTTCCCACTTGAATCTCCTGGATCCATCAGTATTGAAGGCACGTCGTCCAAACTCCAATCGTCTGTCGGGCGATCGGGCTCTTGGTCTGTCGATCGATCCGGGATATCCGCCGTCGATCGACGGTGTTGAAACGATGTCGATCGATTGTGAATGTCGAGGTTGACCGAAGTGTTGAGGAACTGTATCCTCCCTTGTGTTGGTGTTGTGGTTGTCCTGGACGTGATGTAGGATGTCTGGATGGCTACGTTGCTTTGTGAACAGGTTTTCTGGTCCATTGGCAACTTGGAGGATGTCTGCTATGTCCTCTCTGGTTATGTGCAGAACTCTTCCATCCATAGCTCTTGCATAGCCATCTGTGTCCCTAAAAATTCAATATTCATCAGGTGTTAGTGAAACGTTCCTGATATCATAAGGTTCATGAGATCTCGGTTGAGCTCTGTTGAAGGTGTCGATCGATGGGTGTGTGGTGGTGGCGATCGATGGTGCACGTCTAGCTGCACGGTTGGATCGATTTAACATGTTGTTGCAGTCTTCAATTGATGAATCTCTGAATGCTGGAAGCTGCTGGGTAGAAGGTGAAAAGTTTTGAATTTCCGTGGCTTGAGTAGTCAACCTTTTATACCCATGTGTTGCCCTAATCGGTGAAATTCCGATTTTGTCTTTTAAGTCGTCCGGGTTAATATCGATCGATATTATACTGGCAATGTCGATCGATGGACGATGTCGTTTTGCTGGATGAAGTAGATAATCGATCGATGGTGGGCGTTTGATGTCGATCGATTGAGGTGCAAATCTGTCATTCTCCAAGTAAATTTCCCAAGCTCTCTCTTCCCAATAGTCTTCATCATATTCTTCAATGTGGTCTCCACTGTGGGAAGAGGTGGCTATGTCTACTGCAAAACTCTCATGAAATCCGCTATCTGCCCAACTCCTTACTGAGTAATCATCTTCCTTTCGGTTGGTTGGGATGGCGAAATTCGGGTAGCAATGATCTAGTAGATCGAGTTTATCATCTGGTGAGGCTCTGTCGATCGATGATCCATTGTTGTTATCGATCTCCTCGGACTTGAATGTGTCGATCGATGACTGATAGTGCTCAAATTACCCAGTAGAGCATACTCTCTCAAATAAAAGGTACAGCTGTAGTACTTAGGGATCGAATCACGAGGAGCTAGGGAACCAATTAAATAAAATCTACTAATCAATCTTAGGCAAGGTTGGTTTATATGATAGAAATGAAAATAACAATTCCTAAAATGAGCAAGGCAGTTGCTCTAACTAACAATATGAAGGGTTGTTTAAATGGGATAAAGAGTGCTAGACATAGGGTTTCTATTCAGGAATGGAGATTATAATCTCTATAAATGCTTTAACAAGTTGCTTGCATGATACTATAGATCTCAGCCGCTTAACATATGTGAATGAATCACTGGTTAAAATATCTAGATCTCTGGCCACACCTTTCGCATGATGACACAAAAAAAGAGTCGGTCGATATCCTTTTGAGATATCGAGCGATACACCTTTCGCGGCGTCGATCTATTTACCAGTAGGGTTATCGATCGACGGCTTCTAGATCTGCCTAGGCGCGAACCGAATATGACCGCAAGGTCTCAAGGAGGAACTGTCGTTCTTCTCAATGGGAAACAGGCATCGCTCAAATGGATAATTCAAGATAATCTAAGATCCTAGTGATCTATGTTCTAGTTAGCTAATCTAAAACAAGCATAGGGTACAATCCATTTGATGAGTATCACAACTTAGCAATTATAGTTTGGGGCTAATCCCAAAAACCTATTTAAACCCTAGATCTAACAAGTAGACTACTCAGACATAGCTAAACAATTCATAACAATAGATAGATGAAAGAATTGCATAGATAGAATAAAGTAGAAATACAAAAAAAGATGAGAAATCTCTCCAATCTCTCTCAAACAAATAAAACTCCAGTCTCTCTCTCACACTCTCTGCTTTGGTTGTAAAAAGCTTCAAGCTTCAAAGGGTTTCAAAACTTGCCGTCAAAAATACTTAGCAGGAGTATTTAAGCATTTCCATTAGGTTAAAAACTCGTCAGGGGCAATCTCGTAATTTGGTGAAGTCTTGGTGAAGTAGTCGGCTAAACCATTTCGTCCTCGATATCGATCGACAACACTGAATGTGTATCGATCGATTATAATCTTCTAGTACGCGGATCTTCTCAGCTACATCGATCGACAACTCAAGATGAGTATCGATCGATTATAATCGCAATGTTGACTTCCGACTTAGTCTTGAATTGTCAACTCGGGTGTATAATCTCTTGTACTCCAAAATGCTCCAAAAACATCACTTTCTCACAAAATGCTCCTGAACCTGAAAACATACCTAACAGGCTAGAAAACATATTAAATATATAGTAAAATACTAGTATACCATGGTTAAAAACGGGTAAAATCCATGGTATATCAATCATCAAGCTTAGCAGACCAATCTTTCCTTGTAATCCCCACAATCTTCTCCAAAATGAATTTGATCTCTCTATTAGAAACCTCAACTTGACCACTTGTATGAGGATGGTAAGGAGTTGCTACCTTATGCTTCACACCTCTCTTCCTGAGAAGTCCTTCGAGCAGTTTGTTAATGAAGTGAGAACCCCCATCACTGATCACAACTCTTGGAACTCCAAACCTTGGGAAGATGACACTCTTGAACATGTTGGTCACCACTCTAGCATCATTGGTGGGGCTAGCAATAGCTTCCACCCACTTTGAGACATAGTCAACAGCCACAAGAATGTACTTGTTTCCATATGATGAAGGAAATGGCCCCATGAAATCAATACCCCACACATCAAACACCTCAACTTTTAGGATTGGATTTTGAGGCATCTCATTCCTTTTGGTGATGTTTCCTCTTCTTTGGCATGAATCACACCTTGAGACGAATTCTTGTGTATCCTTGAACATGTGTGGCCACCAGAATCCAGCTTGTAACACCTTTGCAACAGTCTTGAAGGTGGCAAAGTGGCCTCCATAGGATGATCCATGACACTGTGTAAGGATTCCATCAACTTCTTCGTTAGCAACCACTCTCCTGTAGAGTTGGTCCTTGCAGAGAATGTAGAGGTAAGGCTCATCCCAATAGTATCTCTTCACATCCTTGTAGAACTTCTTCTTGGCATAGCCCACAAGATTTAAAGGTTAACTTCCTGTGGCTAAATAGTTCACCAAATCAGCATACCAAGGTTCTTTCTCTTCAGTAGCCTTAACCTCTTCAAGCTTTCTACCAGTCTCACAAGCTGCCATCACTGCTCCAATAGCCATGATCTGCTCCTCTGGAAGCCCTTCATAAATAGGGACACCACATTCCACTTTCAGCCTAGACAAGTGATCAGCTACACCATTTTCAACCCCTGGCTTGTCTCCAATCTCCAAATCAAACTCTTGGAGCAAACGGATCCATCTCAAAAGCCTGGGTTTTGCATCTTTCTTGGCCAAAAGGTGTCTCAAAGCCGCATGATCAGTGTAGACAATGACTTTAGACCCCACCAAGTAGCTTCTGAACTTTTCAAATTCAAAGACAATGGCTAGCATCTCCTTCTCAGTTGTGGAATACTTCATTTGAGCATCATTCAAGGTTTGACTTGCATAGTAGATCACATCTTTCTGGCCCAAGACAGCTCCCACAGCATAATCACTAGCATCACACATGATCCCAAAGGGGAGACTCCAATCTGGTGGCTGGACAATGAGAGCACTCACAAGCTCACTCTTCAACTTCTTGAAAGCTTCTAGGCATTCCTGACCAAAGCGGAAGATCTCTTCCTTGCATAGCAGTCTAGTGAGTGGCCTGGTGATCTTGGAGAAGTCCTTGATGAACCTTCTATAGAAACCAGCATGCCCCAAGAAACTCCTGATGTCTTTCACTGTCTTCGGGGGAGCCAAACTGACCATTACATCAATTTTTGCTTTGTCTACCTCAATCCCATTCTCTGATATCTTGTGTCCAAGCATAATATCTTCCTTAACCATGAAGTGACACTTCTCCCAGTTGAGCACAAGGTTGGTGTCTTCACATCTCTGTAGGACTCTGCACAAATTAGACAAACAAGCAGAAAACGAAGATCCGTAGACAGAGAAGTCATCCATAAACACCTCCACAACATCCTCAATAAGATCAGAGAAAATCGACATCATGCACCTTTGAAAGGTGGCTGGAGCATTGCATAGCCCAAATGGCATCCTTCGATAAGCAAAGGTACCATAGGGGCATGTGAATGTCGTTTTCTCTTTATCATTGGGATGTATGGGTATTTGGAAGAACCCTGAATACCCGTCAAGAAAACAATAGAATGGATGATTTGCAAGTCTCTCAAGCATCTGATCAATAAATGGCAATGGAAAATGATCCTTTCTAGATGAAGAGTTCAGTTTTCGGTAATCAATGCACATTCTATGACCTGTGATGGTTCTTGTGGGTATTAATTCATCTTTATCATTTTTTACCACAGTGATCCCACCCTTCTTTGGAACCACATGCACAGGAGATACCCATTTAGAATCTGAAATAGGGTAAATCACACCAGCATCTAAGAGTTTAAGAATCTCCTTCTTTACAACATCCTTCAGGTTAGGATTTAACCTTCTTTGATGCTCGATAGAAGTCATTGATTCATCCTCAAGATGTATCCTATGCATGCACAAAGTGGGTGATATCCCTTTGATATCATCAAGTGAGTAACCTATTGCTTTTCTAAATCTTTTAAGTGTTTTAAAGGTTCAGCAAGCTCAGTTTCAGTAAGTTCACTACTCACAATGACAGGATAAGTCTCATTAGGGCCAAGGAATGCATACCTTACACCATGGGGAAGTGGTTTAAGCTCCACCTTAGGTGCCTTAATCTCGCTCCAGTCATCTTGCTGGATGTTCTCTTGTTGAGTCACTGAAGCTACTTGATGGACCACTTGTGGCAGCTCTTCATACTGATCCTTACTCTCAAACCCTTTGTGTGAATCCAGCATCATCCCATAGGCAGTACTCTCCAGATTCTCAATCACTTCAGCTTCCTTCTCCACTATCAAAGCATGCTGTAGAGGATCTTCTAGAGATAGCTCTTCAAGGAGTTCATCAGCCAGAGCATTGATATACCATGGATTTTACCCGTTTTTAACCATGGTATACTAGTATTTTATTATATATTTAATCTGTTTTCTAGCCTGTTAGGTATGTTTTCAGGTTCAGGAGCATTTTGTGAGAAAGTGATGTTTTTGGAGCATTTTGGAGTGCAAGAGATGATACACCCGAGTTGACCATTCAAGACTAAGTCGGAAGTCAACATTGCGATCATAATCGATCGATACTCATCTTGAGTTGTCGATCGATGTAACTGAGAAGATCCGCGTACTAGAAGATTATAATCGATCGATACACATTTAGTGTTGTCGATCGATATCGAGGACGAAATGGTTTAGCCGACTACTTCACCAAGACTTCACCAAATTACGAGATTGCCCCTGATGAGTTTTTAACCTAATGGAAATGCTTAAATACTCCTGCAAAGTGTTTTTGACGGCAGCCTTCGAAAGAAGCAAGCTTTTAACAACCCTCAAAGCAGAGAGTGTGAGAGAGAGACTAGAGTTTTATTTGTGTTTGAGAGATTGGAGAGATTTCTCATTTCCTTTTGTATTTCTACTTTATTCTATCTATGCAATTCTTTCATCTATCTATTGTTATGAATTGCTTAGCTATGTATGAGTAGTCTACTTGTTAGATCTAGGGTTTGAATAGGTTTGTGGGATTAGCCCCAAACTATAATTGCTAAGTTGTGATACTTATCAAATGGATTGCACCCTATGCTTGTTTTAGATTAGCTAACTAGAACATAGATCACTAGGATCTTAGATTATCTTGAATTATCCATTTGAGCGATGCCTGTCTCCCGTTGAGAAGAACGACAGTTCCTCCTTGAGACCTTGTGGTCATATTCGGCTCGTGCCTAGGCAGATCTAGAAGCCGTCGATCGATATCCCGACAGGTGAATCGATCGGCGCCGCGAAAGGTGTATCGCTCGATATCTCAAAAGGATATCGATCGACTCTTTTTCTGTGTCATCATGCGAAAGGTGTGGCCAGAGATCTAGATATTTTAACCAGTGATACATCACATATGTTAAGCGGCTGAGATCTATAGTATCATGCAAGCAACTTGTTAAAGCATTTATAGAGATTATAATCTCCATTCCTGAATAGAAACCCTATGTCTAGCACTCATTATCACATTTAAACAACCCATCATATTGTTAGTTAGAGCAACTACCTTGCTCATTTTAGGAATTGTTATTTTCATTTCTATTATATAAACCAACCTTGCCTAGGATTGATTAGTAGATTTTATTTAATTGGTTCCCTAGCTCCTCGTGATTCGATCCCTAAGTACTACAGCTGTACCTCTTATTTGAGAGAGTAAGCTCTACTGGGTAATTTGAGCACTATCAAATTTGGCGCCGTTGCCGGGGAGCTTTGATCGCCATTAGATTTAATCTTATTAATCTTATATTTTTCTTTTACGCCCTTTCTTATTTAAATTTTTCTTGTCTTTTCAGGTACATGCCCAGCAGTACCAGAAGCAACAGGGGAAATCAACTATTATTCTCAGAAGATCCTGCACACTTGGAACGTTCAATCCGCAAAGACCTACGCTCCGCATCGATCGACAGAAACGTTTCACCATCGACTGATACTCACGTTCAATAGTCGACCGACACTCAGACATGACCGTCGACCGATACCGTTCGCCGATCCACATCGTTCGATACTTCTAACCGTATATCGATCGACACTACTCCGCGAAGCATGGTCGCGATTGTTATTCTCACGCAGGGCGAGAATGGAAACCTGTATGACCAAGATGGTCATCTGCGTAATGCAACAGGTCAGAAGCTAGATGCACAGGGAAACATAATCCCTGAGCCTGAAGCTGAAGCTACAGGAGAAGCTCAAACACGATCGTTGGCAGACTATAACCGTCCAGAGGAGTACTACACCAACAAATCAGCTAATCGACTTCCAGAGATTCAGAAGCCGAACTTCGAGCTCAAGCCTCAGTACTACTCTCTCGTGTCTCAGATACCTTATTCTGGGCAATCACACGAGCATCCTATGGACCATCTGGAGAGGTTCCAGGATCTTATCGCTGCTATTCGTATGGATGGAGTCCCCGAGGACTACCTACTCTGCAAGCTCTTCAAATACTCACTTATTGGAGAAGCTTCGCACTGGCTCAAACAGCTACCTACAGGATCACTGACATCCTGGGCCGACATCAAAAACGCTTTCCTGCGTAATTTCTTTGATGAGGCACGCGCTGAAGACTTAAGAAGCAAAATCGCCACTTTCGCGCAAAAGCCTAGTGAGACTTTTAAAGACGCGTGGATCAGATTCAAGTTCTTCCAGCGAGACTGTCCACACCATGGATTCAATGAAGTGCAGCTGTTAAGCACTTTCTACAGAGGTATCGCCTTAAGGTATCAGATGGCTCTTGATACTGCTAGTGAGGGGAACTTCAACACTAGGAATCTAATAGAGGCTGTGAGACTTATTGAGAACCTAGCCAACAGCAGTAGCACCAAGAACACTGACTATGACAAGAAGAAATCGGTTGCAGCCATCGGGGAAGACCAGATGAATGAAGTCAGAGCCAAGATAGATGCTTTACATGCATTTCTGGGGCAGCCAGTCTGCTCAGCTAAAGAAGGAGAGGCTAGAGAGGATGATACAGAAGAAGATGTGAACTACATTGGAGGTACTGGATTTCAGAGATATGGAAACCAGAGTTGAAACATAAACTTTTTTGGCAGTGGTCAGAAGAGTAACTACAAGCAGAGTTCACGGTATCAGAAATCCTTCACCAACACAAGGAACTACGGCAACTCAGCTTACCAAAACCCACCGCCACCCACCCAGGAGAGTAAGTTTGATGCCATGATTGATAGAGTTCTGGAAGGTCAGCAGAAGCTTACAGTAGACTTCAATGGGAAGATTGATTCTGTCTTCAACAATCTGACCACGAGGATAGACACCATCTGCACTCAAGTTAAGAAACTTGAGACACAGATTGTCCACACTGAAGACTCTATCAGGAGGATTGGAACTTCTAAGGAAGTAAGGGAAGGCAGTAGGAAACACCACGTCAATGCTATCATAGATGATGATTTTTGGCAAGTGGTGAAACAGGAGAAGCTACAAGAAGGAGACTTTGAAGTGGAAAGTTCACTAAGTCTCGGTGGATCACAATGGTGTCGATCGACAAGAACTAGTCCACATCGATCGACATCGACGATATCTTTTCCGGATACGCTTGCCGACTGCAACGCGGTTAGGATATTGACACATGCTGAATTCACGGCTTCTCATCCATACCCACCCACCCACACCTACGAAGACATCGACCGACGAGACGAGCCACTCATCGATCGACACAAAGAAGAGAACCGTATCGATCGACCCTTTTCTCCACCTATCGATCGACACGCACCTCTCACATACCGAGTGCAACTACCATCGATAGACAACAACCGAATCAATGCACTCCGACCCACACCGAAACCACAAGCTAACCCTACCGAAATCACTGGTAACCCTTCAGACACTACACCTACATCAGAGGGAACTGAAGGAAGAAGGTTAAGGAGTAGGAAGGAGAAGATTCCTAAGAAACTTAAGAGGGAAGCTAATCCAAAGGAGATTGATGGTTTCACTAAGAGAGTTATCGGAATCCCACCAGAGAAACCTTTTGAGGAGGTTTATTTCACAAAGAGATTGTGGATGTTCTTCAGAGAAACAAGGGAGACTGAAACTGACATTAGGAGAAGGTTTGACAATGTCAGAGAAGATATGAGGAAAAGGATTACTTTGCCAAAGAAGAGTGATCCTGGGAAGTTTGTAATACCCTGTGTGGTACAAGGGATTGAATTTCCTCATGCACTATGTGACACTGGTTCATCAGTCAGCATCTAACCAAAGGTCATGGCAGACCATCTGGGCCTGCAAGTAGAGCCTTCACCAGAGATCTTTACTTTCGTGGATTACTCTCAGATAAACTCTGGAGGCTTCATCAGAGACCTGGAGGTACATATTGGTGACGCTATCGTCCCTGTGGATTTTCATGTCCTAGACGTCAAGCTAAATTGGAACTCTTCCCTCTTACTTGGAAGAGCATTTATGGCTACAGTAGGAGCCATATGTGACATGAACACCAACAGGATGTGCTTGACTATGATAGATCCAGAGATCCACTACGACCCTGTCAAGCTTGGCAAACCACCAGCCAAATCAGTGGTAAAGGAAGATGATACTGGTATCATCGCAGTTTGTCATTGTGAAGTCGAGAACGAGACAGGGTACTCGCGATCGATCGACAGTACTTTAACGTCATCGATCGACACTTACAAGTCAGAGGATATCGACAACAACTACGGATCATCGATCGACATAGACTCACCAGATGATGAACTCGATCTAGCAGATCATTGCTACCCAAATTTCGCCATCCCACCCAGCAGAAAGGAAGATGATTACTCAGTAAGGAGTTGGGCAGATAGCGGATTTCAAGAGAGTTTTGCAGTACACATAGCCACCTCTTCCCACAGTGGAGACCACAGTGAAGAACATGATGCAGACTATTGGGAAGAGAGAGCTTGGGAAAATTACTTGGAGAATGACAGATTTGCAATTCGATTCCCAAAATCGATCGACATCAAACGTCCACCATCGATCGATTATCTACTTCATCCAGCAAAACGACATCGTCCATCGATCGACATCGCCAGTATCACATCGATCGATATTAACCCGGACGACTTGAAGGACAAAATCAGAATTTCACCGATTAGGCAACACATGGGTATAAAAGGTTGACAATTCAAGCCACGAAAATTCATAACTTTTCACCTTCTACCCAGCAGCTTCCAGCATTCAGAGATCCTTCAATGGAAGACTGCAACAACATGTTCAATCGATCCAACCGTACAGCTAGACGTGCACCATCGATCGCCACCACCACAGCACCATCGATCGACACCTTCAACAGAGCTCAACCGAGATCTCATGAACCTTACGATATCAGGAACGTTTCACTAACACCTGATGAATTTGGAATTTTAAGGGACACAGATGGCTATGCAAGAGCTATGGATGGAAGAGTTCTGCACATAACCAGAGAGGACATTGCAGACATCCTCCAAGTTGCTAATGGACCAGAAAACCTGTTCACACAGCAACGTAGCCATCCAGACATCCTAAATCACGTCCAGGACAACCACAACACCAACACAAGGGAGGATACAGTTCCTCAACACTTTGGTCAACCTAGACATTCACCATCGATCGACATCGTTTCAACACCATCGATCGACGGCGGATATCCCTTATCGATCGACAGACCAAGAGTCAGATCGCCCGACAGACGATTGGATTTTGGACGACGTGCCTTCAATACTGATGGATCCAGGAGATTCAAGCGGGAAGCTAAGGATGAATATGGTGTCTACAGAGATGAGTTTGGCTATGCTAGAGTAGTTGATGGTGAGATCATCCATGTTACCAAGGAGCAAGTAAAGAGAATTCTGGATAGAGCATCTCTTTTTTACAGAGGTTGCTTACGCCTTCCAATACACACACGCCCTTACCATGCATACACACCATCACCAGTACCCTACAGTAAAGATGAGATAGATGATATGGTGACTGATGTATGGAGAGCTCAGGCACACCTTGAGGCAAACATGAACACATTGGTGGAAGACACTATCCGGCCTTTGGATGTCAGTTACAAGGACTTCCAGAATGATATGGCTGAGATAAGAGTGGAGCTTGGAAACATATTGACCATGCTTGAGAAAGAGGCTACGCCACCAGTGTCGACCGACAGAGTACATGTACCATCGATCGACATCGGCAAGACTACATCCATGGACCAACCAGAATGTTCATCACCTAAGAAAGATGAATGGGAAGTTGCTTACATCAATACACGGATTGGAGATGTCTAAAGCCCTCTCAACAACAATGTCGAATGGTTAAGCAAGAGGATCGATCTTCTACAGAACGAGCTAGCATCAATTCTCAAGAAAGATCAAGCTCAGAATGCTACTTTTCCATCGATCGACGCACTTAACTCATCGTCGATCGACACGAGGTTCGCAGCACTGGAAGATAGGATGAAAACATACGAAGAGAAGCATGATCTTTTAAGTTCACCTATCATGCGATACTTGGATACACTGTCACGACCGCTGGACAAGCTAGAAAGAGATATGAGCATAGTTAAAGCTTATATTGATCTTCGTGACAGCAACGAAGCATCGATCGACAGGCCTCGACCAACATCGATCGACACCGAACCACCACCAGTGAAGAGAGCATGCACCACAGCAGAAGTTGATGAGATCAAACATAAGCTGTACGTAGCCATAAATTCTATGGAGGAGAGACTCATAGAAAGAAGTGATAACATTGAAGAGACTCTCAACGGAAGAGTGACCAACCTCTTTAGAGCTACTGGTTTCTTGAAGAATGAGATAAGCAATATGCAGAAAATTCTTGCGTACCAAGGCCAACGTTCAGAATCGATCGACAAAGCTGACACGGAGTCGATCGACAGCGATCCCAGCGAAGCGACCGACGTACCAAATGTAGCATCGATCGATACCGCATCTTTGGCAGATCAGGATCAACAGATTCAAGACCAACACGCCAAAGACCAACATGCAGATCTACCTGAGCGTTCTAGATTTGACTTCTATCAGCATCAGTTAGACACCGAAGATTTGGTCAGAAGGTTGCAAGTCATCAAAGCCGATTTAGCAAAGATATCTCCTAGATGGACAAGATCAGGTGATGCCACAAGAAGCTTCACTGCTGCTGAGTCCGAAGATGAGGAAAGTGTTTGCCCACCAGAAAACAACAACCCCCACTGCACCCCATGAGTCACTCACCTACCACAGTCAAGCTAAATGACTATAACAAAGCGCTGAGTGGGAGGCAACCCACTATTAGGTTTTCTTTTTCTTTATTTTATTCTATTTTATTTTTCATTTTTGCTTTTATTTTTTCGGATTTATTTTGCAGTTTTATTAGATCCAAGTAGAAGGATAATTCCATCAACCGACATTCACCATTCATATCGCTCGACACCACACGACCATTACTAACGATCGACGTATACCACTACGAATCGATCGACATCTTGTCGATCAGGTTTATTCATTCTAACTTGTTATATTTATTAAATATGTTTTATTTAGTTACTTCACCACCGGTTGTGTTACACTGGGACAGTGTAATTTAAGTCTTGGGGGGGAGTTTACTAATATGTGTTTTTATTTTGGTTTTTATTTAAATTGTTTTTCAAAATTATTTTTCGCATAAGTATTATAGGAACATTGATATGGATTTATATTTGATTGTCTGACCACTCTTTAGCACCATTCTAGATTACTGATTGCAGATAGTACTAAAGATGCTAAAGTGGATCAACTTGTCATCTATATTTACTATCTAAGATTGTTTGAAGGAACCAAAGCTGACCTCCAACACTAATATTGACTTTTTTTGCTTGTCTTGGGGCTTGGAAATCACTGGATCGGATTCCTTCTACAAGTCTGGAAGGTAAAAAGTCTGTGTGTTTCTGGTTTCCTTCCTTCTCTCTCTTCGGCATCTCGAGATCTAAGTTTATGTTATAAAAGATTGAAATGATTTCTTGAGAGGCAGAGGGGTAGGAGTGATTCCTGCGACCCCAGTATTCTAAATCTCAAGGATGATCACACATTGTGGAAACGAGGGGTAGGAGTGATTTCTGCGACCTCATTATTCGCTACACTTTGCCAAAAATGTATGAGTTACAATGCAAATGTCAATGAGATGGACTAGATGACCTATGTGGCATCGAAACCTGTTGAAATTGAAACTAATAAGAGATTCAGATAAGAGAGAAGAGGGGAGAAAGGGATCAGAGAAGACTACCTGTGCGTTCAGATACTTGTTTGAGTTGAATCCATGTGTCCTTTGATCGATACTCCCAAGGTAAAGCCTGCACTTTTATTTTATGTTAAGAAATGAGGTTAGTATAGGGGAATGTCAGATGAGAATTGCTAAGTTGTTGACTAGATGAGTTTGGTTGCTAAGCTAGGATAAGGCATAATGAACTTCTGTGATTAGGATGTTTAGACATGAATTGCAAACTCATAGAGTGATGACTTCAATATATTGAATCTTTGAGTTCCTGCTATTTCCAAACCTTTTCCAAAGACTACTGTTTTTGCTTGAGGACAAGCAAATGAGTAAGTTTGGGGGAGTTGATATACCATGGATTTTACCCGTTTTTAACCATGGTATACTAGTATTTTATTATATATTTAATCTGTTTTCTAGCATGTTAGGTATGTTTTCAGGTTCAGGAGCATTTTGTGAGAAAGTGATGTTTTTGGAGCATTTTGGAGTGCAAGAGATGATACACCCGAGTTGACCATTCAAGACTAAGTCGGAAGTCAACATTACGATCATAATCGATCGATACTCATCTTGAGTTGTCGATCGATGTAGCTGAGAAGATCCGCGTACTAGGAGATTATAATCGATCGATACACATTTAGTGTTGTCGATCGATATCGAGGACGAAATGGTTTAGCCGACTACTTCACCAAGACTTCACCAAATTACGAAATTGCCCCTGACGAGTTTTTAACCTAATGGAAATGCTTAAATACTCCTGCAAAGTGTTTTTGACGGCAACCTTCGAAAGAAGCAAGCTTTTAACAACCCTCAAAGCAGAGAGTGTGAGAGAGAGACTACAGTTTTATTTGTGCTTGCGAGATTGGAGAGATTTCTCATCTCCTTTTGTATTTCTACTTTATTCTATCTATGCAATTCTTTCATCTATTTATTGTTATGAATTGCTGAGCTATGTCTGAGTAGTCTACTTGTTAGATCTAGGGTTTGAATAGGTTTGTGGGATTAGCCCCAAACTATAATTGCTAAGTTGTGATACTCATCAAATGGATTGCACCATATGCTTGTTTTAGATTAGCTAACTAGAACATAGATCACTAGGATCTTAGATTATCTTGAATTATCCATTTGAGCGATGCATGTCTCCCGTTGAGAAGAACGACAGTTCCTCCTTGAGACCTTGTGGTCATATTCGGCTCGCGCCTAGGCAGATCTAGAAGCCGTCGATCGATATCCCAACAGGTGATTCGATCGGCGCCGCGAAAGGTGTATCGCTCGATATCTCAAAAGGATATCGATCGACTCTTTTTCTGTGTCATCATGCGAAAGGTGTGGCTAGAGATCTAGATATTTTAACCAGTGATACATCACATATGTTAAGCGGCTGAGATCTATAGTATCATGCAAGCAACTTGTTAAACCATTTATAGAGATTATAATCTCCATTCCTGAATAGAAACCCTATGTCTAGCACTCTTTATCACATTTAAACAACCCATCATATTGTTAGTTAGAGCAACTACCTTGCTCATTTTAGGAATTGTTATTTTCATTTCTATTATATAAACCAACCTTGCATAGGATTGATTAGTAGATTTTATTTAATTGGTTCCCTAGCTCCTCGTGATTCGATCCCTAAGTACTACAGTTGTACCTCTTATTTGAGAGAGTAAGCTCTACTGGGTAATTTGAGCACTATCAAGCATCCATCTCTTCAATGTAGAAGATTTGCCCTTGCATAGTTGGTTTCTTCATAACCTCCTTGATGTCAAAGTGGAGAATGTGCCTTTTACCCAAGTGGAGATCAATCTTGCCTTCTTTCACATTCACAATAGCTCCAGCTGTAGCTAAGAAAGGTCTCCCAAGGATTAAGGGATCTTGAGCTTCTTCACCCATCTCAAGCACCACAAAATTTGTAGGGATTTCACAGTTTCCGACCATAAGAGGGAGGTCTTCCAAGGGTACTTCACTGAACGATCAGCCAACACCAATGAGAGTCCACACTTCTTGTACTGAGTGAAACCAAGCTTCTTTGCAACTGACAAAGGCATCAAGCTGACACTAGCTCCCAAATCGCAGAGACATCTCTCAAAAACCATAGGTCCAAGAGCACAAGGCAGTGTGAAGCATCCTGGGTCCTCTAGTTTCTTTGGAACATCAAGTCTCTGGATGATGGCATTACACTCATGAGTGAGAATCATCATACCCTGCATCTCCTTCTTCTTTGCAGCTACATCATCTTTTAGGAACTTGCTGTATTGAGGAACCAGCATGAAAGCATCAATGATGGGCATTGTGATCTGAACTTCACTCATCTGCTTCTCAAACAGGGCTTTGTACTTCTCCAGCAGCTGCTTTTTGAACCTTCCAGGGAATGGAAGTTTGGGCTCATAAGGAGGGGGAACAAAAGGATTCTCAGTTGCTGGAGCAGCAGCTTGACCATCTTTCACTGTTTGCTTCTCTTCTCCCACCTTTCCTTTGCCTTTGGCTTCCACAATCTTCTCTAAGATCTCATCATTGATCTTCTCATCCACAATCACAACCTCATCATCAATGTTGATGGCTACCCCCTCATCTTGTTTCTCAGCATCCTTGGTGAGAGTTGGAGGAGGCAACTGCTTGTCACTCCTAAGGGTAACATCCTTCATTTTTTCCTTGGGATTTTGCTCAGGTTTTCCAGGTAGAGAACCTTGCTGGCGATTTTGGTGAGTAGTCAAGGAAGCAAACTGGTTCTCCAAGGCCTTGAACTTGTTGTTGAGCTCATTGTAGCTACCATCAATCTTGTTGTGGAGATTCTTCAGCTTATATCCAACATGCTTTTCACTTCTAGTTTGAGACTCCAAGATTTGTTTCAGTAGAATATATGTGCTGCTGGCCTGAGGAGTAGAACTAGAAGGAGGAGCTTGCTGTTGAGAAGATTGGTTTCCTTTGTTGGAAAAACCAGGAGGAGGATTCTGCTGAGGCTGAGAGTTGCCTTGCTGGTTGTTCCTAGGCTGGTAACCATTCTGCTGGTTGTTTGGATAAGATCGATGTTGGTAGTTGTTGTACTGAAAATTGGGCTCCTTCTTGTACCAACTACCATTGTTGTTGATGAAACATAGCTCTTCTTGACCTTCCAAACCCTCAACTTCATTAGCACCAGGAGGTGCTTCTTGGGCTGGGTTACTAACGAAGTTCAGCTGCTCTTGTGTAGCTTTATCAGCAATCAGAATTTCTATCTTATCCTGCAGAGCCTTTAGCTCTTTCCTCGTCTGCTTATCATCAGTTCTATCTCCTCTGTCATGGTCTCCACTGTAGACTGTGTCACTCTTCACCATGTTGTCAACCAGCTCCTCTGCATCTGCTTCAGTTCTCCCAGTTCTCCCCAAGAAGAACCCATTACTTGCAGTGTCCAATCTGGATCTGTACTTAGGAAGTGCACCCATGTAGAAGGTGCTCAGCAAGCTCTCTTTGGAGAAACCATGGTGTGGACAC
Source organism: Raphanus raphanistrum subsp. raphanistrum (assembly GCA_019706035.1). Classification (NCBI taxonomy): domain Eukaryota; kingdom Viridiplantae; phylum Streptophyta; class Magnoliopsida; order Brassicales; family Brassicaceae; genus Raphanus; species Raphanus raphanistrum. The sequence continues at coordinate 13,165,681 of CM033985.1, forward strand.
TGAGCTTGGTAGCCCTTGAATCTCTCCCAAGCTTCACTGAAGCCTTCCAAGTTCTTCTGTTGGAAACTGGATATCTCGTTTCTGAGCTTAGCAGTTCTTGAAGTAGAGAAGAACTTCTCCAAGAATGCTCTCTTGCAGACATCCCAGGTGGTGATGGAGTCGCTAGGTAGAGACTTCTCCCACTGACGTGCCTTATCTCCCAAAGAGAAAGGGAATAGCTTGAGTTTGAAGGCATCCTCGGACACACCATTGGTCTTTGACAAACCACAGTAGCTGTCAAACTTGTCCAAGTGATCAAATGGGTCTTCTACAGCCAAGCCATGATACTTGTTGTTCTCGATCACGTTGAGGAGTCCTGGTTTGACCTCAAAGTTGTTAGCCTCCACAGCTAGGGCTCTGATGCCAAGCATATGACCATTGATGTTAGGACGGTCATAGGTACCAATCGGTCGAGCAGGTCGCTGAGGGTGCTGAGGGTTAGCCCCTTGACCGTTTACAGGTGGATCCATATCGATATCCTGCTGAGCTCTTCTCTGTCAGGATATAACCCTTTCAAGTGATCTGATGTCAGGTACAGTTGGAACTAGGTTTGATGTGCCTTTACTCCTCAAGTTCATACACCTGAAATTGAAAGAGGGATGAAGATGTAGAATCAGTGACAAGAAAAAGAAAAATGACTTAGTCTCAAGCAAGTGACTAAATCTCAATGTTTAAATCTACTCGGAATTTGGCAACGGCGCCAATTTGATGTTAGGAGTTTTCAAGGCTCCTAAAAAAATGTTGTAATATGAGTGAAATGTCGAATCAATTCCAAGGGATTCAAAGCACCAAGAATGCAAGTACTTTCTTAATCTAAGTGCAATCGATGATTTGATGATTCTAAAACTAAGAATGCAATAATGAAACAATAAAACAGTATAAGAATGAACTTTCTTTTATGAGGAAGGAGAACTCATGGGTATAGGAATTTAGATCTTGGGTGATCAAGCTTCGAACTAAGGATGGCAACGATCAATCAAACTAACAACCTTAAGCCTAGACACAATTCTAAGCAAGCTCTATGTCTAGATGAATGCTCAATTGCTAACATATTTCAGACATCAAATGTCTTTGGCTGAATAATACAAAAGCAATCATTAATAACAAGTCTATTGGCTATCTTAACACCCTTAACAACAAATGTCTTTGGTAAAGTATGTTCAGAGCTTAGGAAAGTTGACTCGGGTATTTCATCGAACACTTTGTGAGTGGGAAATGCCTAGAGATCAACTTTTGAGTGGCCAACTCAGAAGATGCATTAAGAATACTCTTCTAGCACTACAAAAAAACCTCCATTCTTAGCACGAGAAAACTGCTATCATATGTCATTGATGGCGTATTATGAACCGCTATGTCTGCCCCAGCTATAATAGATCTCCCACCTACGATAGCAGTTTTGTACACGCTATTGTATCCGAAACATATGATAACAGTGTGTATAATTTGCTATTATATAATAACATTATAATAGCGTTTGTTCACAAAGATACATATGTTATTTGATAGTATTTAATAATAGTTATAACTATTTTTCATATGATTTAATTTAAAAAACAAATCTAATTTATTAGAAAATAGAAGTTGATTTACAAAAATATTATGGTTTATAAACAAAATAAAAAAAATCAAAACAAACCTAAACTAAATCAGATAAACCTAAACTAAGTCAAAAACCTAAAACTAATCATCAAAGGCCGCTGTGGGTGCCAAAAGGCCGCTGTGGGTGCCCAAAGGCCACTGCAACACTTAGAGAAATAGGCACACGAGCTGGACCTTCACTCTTGCCTCCAAAACACCTCTCAAATCTTCCACGATCACCATGTTGCATCTCCAACACCTGATAAGGACATGTGCAATGAAATGCATCCTAGATATGCCTAGATGATGCCTCAGATGATCAAAATGCACACTAATGAATGGTTAAAACAATGCAAATAAGCAAGATATCACTTCCCCAACCTCCATTGGCGATTTTGAAGCTCCAAGATCAGGTAATTCTTGTCCGTTTTTCATGAAATTTTGTGTGAAATATCTTTTAAATGTTTGTGTATACCATGGGTAACCTAAAAAGTAAGAATTGTTGAAAATGTGAGAGAAAAAAAAATGGTTTGTAAATCTGTGTATATGGATTTCGGGTATAATTTATGTCCGTTTTTGATGTAATTTTTGCTGGAATATTTATAAAAATAAGTGTATATATCGGCTAGTGTAACAAAAGAAAGATTGAATGCAAATTTTAAGAGATTTAAAAAGATTTTGTAAACTGTGCTTATGGGTTTTAGGGTATATTTTATGTACATTTTGAATCTATTTTGATGATTTCTTGGGTGTAATTTCATTATTATGAATTATATATCATGGGTAATGCAAAATCCAACAAAATCAGATTAAAAATTGATTAACTAGTGCAAGGATAATTTATGGGCATTATTAAGATAACTCGTTTTACTAAGGCAAAGTGGTATTACTAATATTACTAGTATTACTGGTTTTACTGTTTATATGATATTGAAAAAATTAGTATTAATAAGAGTGTACAGCATGGGAATAAAATTTAAACTTCTTAATAATTCTAATTGTAATTATAATTCATTTTTATTTCAGGAAAATGCAAAATCCGCATTGTACAATCATTTGTTTTGATTATGGAGGATATTATATTAAAGATGGGGCTGAAATGAAATGGATTCCGGGAGATGGTGAAGGGGAAGATGAAATTCACACTATTGTGTTGAAGAAATCAGTGGAGGAGATTACACGCTCTGTTTTGGTTGAGCGTATTTGCAGAAAGATAAAGGTAGATAAGATGGAAGCAAAGATTAGTTACTTTCCAATGGTAATGTATTCGAACAAGCCATCATATATCTGGGAGGATGAAGACGTTTTTGGTTATCTAATGCAAGTAAATCAAGAGAATTGTAGAAGTGTTCTACATGTGGAGTTCAACGAAATGGATGATCACACTGATTTCTATGGTGGTCTATCGGATAGAGAGGCTACTGAAAGAGGGGCTACTGATAGAGAGACTACTGATATAGAAGCTATTGATACAGAGGCTGCTGAGACAGAGGCTGCTGAGACAGAGGGTGGTGATGAAGATGGTACTGAGAAGGATGCAACTGCTAATGAAGGTGTGCTCACATTTTACGGAGACATTGAGATGCATGATAATGTCACCGAAAGAGAAGCATGAGCATCAGTTGAAGTCGCACCAGTTGTCTATAAGGAGTGGGATGATGGTATGGATTTGGTTTTAGGTCAAGAATTTAGAACCAAGGAGGAAGCGAAAACTCATATTCAGACAGCTTGACATCTGAACTGTTTTGAGTATGCAGTAATTAAGTCGGATACTAAGAGATATGTGATAAAATGCCGAGGAGAGAAATAAGGCTGCAAATGGTTTGTGCGTGTGGAAAAGTTAACGGATTCAGATTTTTGGACGGTTAGAACTTACATCAAGCAGCATAGATGTTCTGTTGTTACCACAAGAACACTGCCTAATAGAAGGAGAGGCACATCACAAATCCTTGCAGATGTTATGGCCCAAAATTATCCTGGCAGTTTTGACACACCACGTCCCAAAGATCTGATCGAATTGGTTCAACACAGGGTTGCTGTGGATGTGTCGTACACAACAGCATATAGAGGAAAAAAACTAGCTGCTAATAAAGTGCGCGGAACTCCTGAAGAGAGTTATTCTTTATTATATTGTTATATGCACATGCTGGAGCAGACGAATCGTGACACAGTAACTCGTGTGGTTGTGGATGAGGAAAAAAAATTTAAGTATCTGTTTTGGGCTTTGGGAGCTTGCATATGAGGGTTCCGAGCAATGAGAAAAGTCCTCGTTGTGGATGCAACACACCTGAAGACTGTTTATGGTGGAGTGTTATTTGTTGCGACTGCTCAGGATCCCGATCATCACCACTACCCAATTGCATTTGGTGTTGCAGATGGTGAGACCTTTGAGAGTTGGCTCTTGTTTATGGAACAGCTGAAATCAGTGATATCCGATGTCACTGGATTGGTGTTTCTTTCGGACAGAAACAAAGGCATGATCAAGTCAGTACGTCTAGTGTTCCCTCAGGCCGCTCATAGGTATTGTATATGGCATTTGTCTCAAAATGTTAAAGGCTACGTCCGTAACAACAGAGATACATGTGCATTTAAGTTTATGGAGTGCGCACACGCTTATACAGAGGCTGAGTTCTTGGTCCTTTATGACGCTCTTTGCAGGAAGTATCCTCGTTGTGCGGAGTATCTTGACAAAAGTTGTGAACAAAAAAATGGGCTAGATGTTACTTTGAAGGAGATAGGTACAATGTTGACACCACCAATTCTGCAGAATCTTTTAACGGTATTATTAGGAAAGCAAGAAAGTTCACCTTACTTCCTATGTTTGATTTTATCATTACAAAAATCGCTGAATGGTTTAACAAGCACATGAAGGAGGCAGCTGAAAGACCACCCTCACTAAAGCTTGTGCCTATTGTGGAGGAGGAAATGTCTAAAAGATGTGTTGATGCAGGGTTTCTTACGGTTTACGAGTTAAACATCTTCCATCTCGAGTACAGTGTGCATGGTAGTGACAGGAAGCAATATACCGTTGATATGGCTATGAAGACGTGCACCTGTGAGCAATTTGATAAAGACAAATACCCATGTGTGCATGCAGTAGCTGCTGCCACATTCATGACAAATAAAGCGGGAAGGGAACTCCATATATCTGAGTATTGTTCTAAGTACTATTTGGTGGAGCAATGGGCTTTGGCTTATCACAGGACAATATATCATGTTTCTCATATGTCTGGTTGGGTTATACCAGAAGAAGTTAGAGAAATGAAAGTACTTCCTCCAGATTTTGAAGTCAAGAAAGGAAAACCACAAGAAACAAGGTTTCCATCAGTAGGAGAAGCTCGTGGAAGAGGAAAAAGAGGCAAAGGGAGTTGAAGAGGAAGTGGAAGAGGAAGAGGCACATGCAGAGCAAGAGGAGAAGGTATGGCAGCGTATTTTGAATGTGGAAGTGGTTCAGGTTCAGGTGTTTGATTGTTGAAATTGTGTTATTCGGACTATTAGGATTTCTGGTATTACTATGTGTTATCTAGATTACTGGATTACTGGTATCACTATGTCTTATTTGGACTACTTGTATTACTTGTTTTTTTTTTTTTTTTTTTGATGAAATTTTAAATTTATTGATCATCAGCTAGAAAAGAATAGTTATGTACATCTGAGTTAAACTTTGTAAAACTGTGTAAAAAGAGAAATAGCCTGCAACTAACTATTCTCCAAATGAGCTTCAAACCAACACTGCATTAAGCCCCTGATTTTTGGCTTTGCAAAGTATCTAGTCGATAGGATCCGCTGCCTTATTGTTTTATCAACAATCTTTGCCAGCTGATTCACTGTCTTGGGGTTCTGAGAGTGTCTCCTTTCGTTCCTTTCACGCCATATATAATATATCGTAACTTGGAAAGATAATCTCAAGAGTATAGTAACTAACAGCCCATGAGTACCAGCTAGCAGAGCTTGGACATTCTCTTCCCAATCTGGAGAAGGTGCTGGTTGCATTAGGGAGCCCAGTACCTGTAGCCAAAGAGTATAAGTATAGGGGCAAGCGAAAAACAGATGATCCCTACTCTCTTCCGGTTCACCACAAAATAAGCAGCCTTGGGTATGTCCCCACGCACGCATTTTTACTCCCGTAGTGAGTCTATCTTTGACTGCTAACCAGGTGATAAAAGCGAACCTGGGTACCCCCTGCTTGAACCAAACTAGCTTGTGCCAAGGGACTTCCTCGCGCCTAAACCTGGTCAGATCCCAGGTTATAAAAGTCGAAAACTCACAGCCAAAAACATCATTTCCTTTCTTCCAAAGAGCGGTGTCCTCCACATTACTTTGCAACACAAACCGGAGATCTTTAACCTGCCTAATCATGTCATCAACCTGAGCATCTCTCGTGTTTCTAAAACGCCATTCCGAGTCAACCATTACCTCTGATATAGTGGCCGACCTCGCGATGCCCAGCTTCAATCTTCCTCGATCTCCTACAATCTCAATTAGGCGTCCCTGAGGGTGCCATATATCAGACCAAAATTTTACCGTATTCCCATTGTGAATATCCATACGGATAAACTGCTTTGCTATCGGCCTAAGTCGCAGAAGCTGCTTCCATAACCAGGATCCTGATGTTCCTTCCGTGATATCCCAAAAGGAGTTCTCACCCAGAAGCATCTGTTTTACCCAAGCTACCCATAAAGATCCGGGAACATGAAACAGACGCCATATTAACTTGAGAGCAGACACTGTAGAGATCTCCTTAATTCTTCGAACACCCAAACCCCCCTCTTCTTTCGTATTGCAGACTTCTTCCCAAGAAATTTTCGCTTTGGTGGTAATATTTGGAGATCCACTCCAAAGAAAAGCAGAGCACATACTTTCGATCTCATCAATGCATCCTTGGGGCAGACAAAAAGCGGAACACCAGAAATTTGTCATGCTCGCTATCACTGAGTTTATCAGTTGTAGTCTACCAGCAAAAGCAAGAGCTTTACTTGTCCAGCTAAGTAAACGATTACGGATCTTCACTAATAAAGGCTCATAGTCACTGCGGGTCATCGTCTTGGTAGTAAGTGGCAGCCCAAGATATTTGATAGGAAGAGCTGAAGTGGTCATGCCCGCCCTACCCGCTGCTTCCTCTAAAGCTTCCTTATTCCTTCCCGCCGCAAACACAGTTGATTTTGCCACATTGATACATAGACCTGAGAGGTTTGCAAAGTCTTGAAACACAGCCAGTGTACCATTGAGGGAGTGTGGAGTCCCATCTGTGAACACAACTATGTCATCAGCAAAACTTAGGTGGGACAGGTTGACCGAACTACACATAGGATGAAACCCAATGCTCCTGTTTATCATTGCCCTGTTGAGTAGCTTTGAGAGGACATTGCTAACGATGACATATAGGTAAGGAGACAGTGAGCAGCCTTGACGAATACCTCTGTTGCTCGGAAAAAAGCCTTCGAGCTCACCATTGATGGAAACTGAAAAAGTAGCAGTTTTCACACACTTCATAATCCATGTGACAAAGAGCTCCGGGAAGTTCATAGCTCGTAAAGTGGCTTCAATAAAATCCCAATTCACTGTGTCGAATGCCTTAGATATATCCAACTTAATAGCTGACCGAGTAGACACTGATGGTTTGTGATAATCCTTCACTAACTCAGTAGCCAAAAGCACATTCTCAAGAAGAAGCCTATCCTTGACGAAAGCGCATTGGTTGTACTCAATAGCATTGGGGAGGATTGCTTTGAGACGACGGGCCATAATTTTGGAGATGACTTTATATACCACATTGCAGCAAGCTATGGGGCGAAACTCGCTCATCCTTTCTGCACCTGTAGTTTTTGGTACCAACGAGAGGAGCGTGGCATTAACACTACGAGGTAGCAACCCATATAAGAAGAAAGATTGAACTGCAATGGTAAAATCTCTCCCAACTACACTCCAAGCTGCCTTATAGAACTCCATAGGAAACCCATCAGGCCCAGGAGCTTTGTTTGCGGACATAGAAAATAGAGCTTCCTTCACCTCCACTGCTTGCACTGGCGCTACTAACGTAGCAGCATCTGTACTAGAGCAGCGATAATCTAAAACTTCCTCTAGCGCAGCCTGCGAAGCATCATGCGCCACACTTTGCCCTTGGAGAAATCCTTCATAGTAATTAACTGCTTCTTCTTTGATGTCCCTCATTTCAGTGAGAATACGCCCATCAGACGTGACCAGCCTCCGTATGGCGTTCCTTGCATTTCTACTTTGACACGTCTTATGGAAGAAAGGGGTATTGCGATCTCCCAAGTCAAGCCAAGAGACTCTCGACTTTTGATAATAAAATTGCTCCTCTATACCAGAGACATGATGCCAGTGCTCCCAAGCGTCAGAAGCTTCTTCGAACGTTGTTGCATGCGGGTTCAACATAGCACTAGCCTGCTTGGTGCACAGAACCTCATAAGCATCCTTGACCCTCGTTGGTAAGTCCCCAAAAGTTTCTCTATTCAGTCTCCTGAGTTCTGATTTCAACGTCTTCAACTTATCATGGAACCTCTTTAGCGCAGTGCGAGAATGCGCGAGAGGCGTTGTAGAGTTCCAAATTCCACCAACCACTTCTAAGAAAAGAGGATGCTCCGCTACATGATTGAAAAATTTAAAAGGCTTGGGATTTCCTGGCGCAACAGGACGCAACTGAGTTATCATTCTCAGGTGATCTGAAACACCGCCTGCTTCAAATAAGGCGTGAGATTGTGGGAACCCAGAGATCCAGCAGCTATTTCCCATAACCCGATCCAATTTTTTACTAATGGGGTTGCCATCTTGACTGTTAGTCCAAGTTAGCTGCGGCCCCGATTGAGCTATATCAGCCAAATCACATAGAGCAACAATATTCTGGAATTCTCGAATAGCAGCCGACTCCCCTGCTCCATCCAAAAATCTAGAATGCTCCATCGCTGATAATGTGACATTGAAATCACCCTGAACAATCCAAGGATTTATACCACTTGCAACCTGTTGAGATATAATTTCCATATCCCTCCAAAGCTCTCTCCTCTCCACCTGACAGTTTGAAGCATAGATAAAAGAGCTGAGCAATATATCTCCTGAGGCTTTGAAACGCACCCAGCAAGTAACCATCTGCGAACTTATCAAAACCGGATGAACATCGACTTCATCATCCGACCAGCATACCCAAATTCTCCCCAATCGATGATGACTATAATTATGCAGACATCTCCAATTGGACGGGAACGTACTTGCGAAAACCTTCTCAAATTGCTCCTCCTGAACTCTGGTTTCAACCAAACAGCCTAATGTCAACTTTTCTGCCTTAACCCAATATTTTACAGCTTTGTGTTTGCGTGGCTCATTGAATCCACGCATATTCCATGCAAAGATTGACGTCATTGTTTCCTACGAGAGGAATTCTTTTTTGTCTGGTTAGTCACAACTGCTTGCACCAATCCTTTGGAGTTAGCAAATACTGGCTTGTTCTTCCCCTTCCCACGCTGTCCCATATTAGAGCCCTGCCGCTTAGACTCTGTTTTCCCTCCGCCAAATACCTGTCCCTCCTTAAGCGTATCTGTGACCTTCATAGAAACTTCCATCTGTGTCTCTAGATCATCATCTTCCACAATTTCCCCTTCCTCATGGATATCTTGAAGTAACTGAAACCCGTTCGGAGAGATCACTTCCATAATTTCTTCACTCTGCTTCAATCCTTCCCTCTGCTTTTGAGGAGAAGTCATAGAACTCTGCCCTCCAATCGTCACCCAGTTTTCTGTTTCGTTCCCGGAGCTGAGATTATTTAAAAACAGTCTCATATCCTTTGCTGAAGCAATAGGGACTGTATCAGGTAAGCTTGATGTGACTGGTAACTTCTCTAATTCATTTAGCAGCTCAGAGACAACCTCCTTTCCTGAGCACTTTCCCAAATCCTTCTCCGCACTACTCTCCAAAGCTTCCTCCTGTGCCTTCTCTAATACCACCTTCGGAGTCTCCAAATGAGATTCCTTTTCTGAACACTTGCTCATCTCCTTCCCCTTGTTACCCGCCAATGCATCATCCTGAGTCTTTTTTTGAATCACCACCGTTCTCTCCACATGACAGTCCTTCACTGTATGGCCCCATTTCCCACACACCTCACAACGTGGTGGGAGCCAAGGGTAACGAACCAGCACTGTGATATCTTCCCCATCTCGACCTTTGAAACATATCTTCTGCGGGAGAGCCTTCCCTAGATCAACTTCCACCAAAACTTTAGCAACATCAAGTCTAACACAACGCTCAGTGTTTGGGTGCAACTTCACAAACTTTCCAGCTGTTCTTGAGAGGAAACTGAGACCCTTCTTAGAGAATAGATATCCTGGGACGTTTGCTAACTCCACCCATAGAGGCATTGCCGAGAGATCCGGAGGAGCCTTTGCAGATTCAGGGTTCCACTCATTGAGTACGAGAGGAACCTCAGCTATGTGCCAAAACTTCCTTTGCACAATCCATCTACGAGTCTGCTCATCCTCCACACGGAATAGCACCGTTTTTTTTCCAATAAATTGGACATCAATCTTTGAAACTTTCCCCTGTGAAGACCAAATTCTATTCACTGTCGAATGAATCGTCCCAATGTGTGGAGCATCATTCATGAAATAACCCACTACAAAACACTTCCACAAAGGCTCGACATCAACCATCAGGTCCTCTGGCACTGAAACATCTGCAACTCCATCTGTAACCACAAACTCCGGAGCATAGCGGTCATTTTCCGGGAGCGTCTCACTAACCACATCTGCATATGAAACTACATTCACCTTCGCTGCTTGCACAGCGTCCTGAACAGGCACCGCGATCTCCACTGGTCCATCTTCCTCCGTCACCTTCGCCTGCACCTTGCTAAGTAACAGAACCCCATCTCCTAGAGAAGCTTGAGTTTCCAAATCCCTCACCAAATCACCATTGTTCCTTTTCTGAGCCTGAAAAGAAACCCCATCACCGGATACGGAACCTTCGATTTCCCCTGTATCATCCTGAGCCAACGCACGCCCATCCTCCGCCTGTGGAGGCGGCGGATCCATTCGGAAAGAGAGAGTCGCCACTAAATCGTCGTGGAAGCCCTAGAGAGAGTCGCCCTAGAGTCAACAGTGAAGACAAGTATTACTTGTTTTTCTATGTGTTACTTTGTTTACTGGATTACTGGTATTACTATGTGTTATTTGAGCTACATATATATTTGTAGGAGTATTTATGTTTAGTTGTAGAATCGATATATATTTTATGATTATTATAAATTTGTAAACTAGTTACTTAATAAATATATATTAAGACTATTTTTGATGGTTATTTCAACATTTTAAGAAAAACCTTTTCAGTTTTTCAAAAAACTCTCTTAACTTTCATAGTTAGTATATGAATGGTTAGGCCATAGCAAGGAAAATCTAAAAAAATACGTATTTCTGGCATATATGTAATGCAAATGTATTACTTAATGATAATTATAGTGAAAAAGCATCGGTTTTACTAAAAAAAACTCATTTTCTCAAGGTTTTACTAGATAAACCTAAAAATTCCCAAAAGATTACTGTGTAAGGTAGTATTACTAAGTCCTTGAAGCTTACCAAGAATTACTAAGTGTAATCAAAATATTATATCTAAATATATGACGGCTGCACGTTTTACATGTGCACTTTTTACCCATGCACGTTTTACATACATACTTTTTATCCATGCACGTTTTACATGTGGTTTGCATGTTTTAAAGTTTTTTTTTCAAGTTTTTGACCAAGTTTTTGAAGCATTTTTACCAAGTTTTTTTTGAAGTATTTTGATAAAAATTTAAGCAGAGTTTCCCCTGTAATTTCAAGTTACCACACCTATTTTCCAAAAACATACCACAACCAGAAACATAATATAACATCCAAAAACATCCAAAAGCAGAAACATAATATCCTAACAAGTTCAAGAGAAGCATTTTAGGCAGAAGCATAACATCCTAACTTGAATAATACATACATAACATAAGCATTTTAAGCCTTTGTTTTAGGCTTCTTCTTTGGAATTCTAACTCATCAGTCTTTCCCTCAGTGAAAAGAGACTGCACCCATCGTGATGGTTCACATTTTCTCTTCTCCCGCAGTGGCGTACATTGCTTCAATGTAGCATCAATCTTCTTCGGCCTGCCTCTCTTCTTAGTTGTAGCTTGAGCTTTCATTTTTGCTAATCTCTCTGCTCTTGTAATCCCACCCTTCACTGCCATGACTTTGTCCTGACTGTTCCCACGTCTGGTTTCGCTGCTTCCCCGGGCCTCGATGCTTCCTCAGGTTCACAGACAACCATGTGCCAGCCTTGTTTTTTTTCCTCAATGTATTTTTCAGCCTCTTCTTCAGGTACTTCCACCTCTTCTTCTACCATTTTTTCAGCTTCTTTCTCAGCTACTTCCACCTCTTCCTCTACCATTTTTTCAGCTTCTTTCTCAGCTACTTCCACCTCTTCCTCTACCATTTTTTCAGCTTCTTTCTCAGGTACCTCCACTTCTTCCTCTACCATTTTTTTCAGCCTCTTCCTCTACTTTTTTTTCAGCCTCTTCCTCTGCAGTTTCTTCATCTTTTTTCTCCTCTTCGCTGGAACTCTTCTCTACAATTTCTTCATCTTTTTTCTTCTTCTTCCAGAGCAATATCCTCACCTTTCTTCCACATCAATCTCCTCACCTTTCCTGGTGGTGTAATGGAATGTTTCCTTGCTTCTGTCTTAGTCCTACCACGTGGTGGTGTAGGAGTTTCCTCGAGTGGTGTAGGAGTTATCAGGCGTCTTTCAGCCTCTTTCTCAGCTTCTTGTTTCTCAGCTTCTTTTTTCTTAACTTCTTTTTCAGCCTCAAATCTTTTCCAAAACTCTTCCCCTTGTACTCTCGCTTTCTCACGAAGACTATCTAGAGATTCTTCACATGATTCCTCAGCAGACTCACTATTTCTTCCACTGTTTTGCTCGTCTTCCTCTTCCTTCCCACTGTTTTCCTCGTCTTCCTCACCCTTCATTGTTTTCCTCGTCTTCCTCATCCTTCTCATTGTTTTCCTCTTTATCCTTCTCTGCCTCAGCCATCTCTCCATCCTTATCATGATCTCTACCATAATCAAAATCATCCCACTGTCCATATTCCACATCCTCATTTCCCTTGCTTTCCATAGAAGTCAGCCTTTCTTCTATTTTCTTACCACTTCTTTTCAAAAGTCGCTGGTTCTTCTCAAGTTCACCCATCGTCCAGTACATAGCCTCCAGCTTTGTCTCTACTGCTAAATTAATTCCAGAAAATCCTTCTTCCATGGACTTCACAAGCCTCTCTTCCAGACCTTTCAAGATCGACTCCAAACCAGAATTAGAAGATGAACCTTCTACAACTGTCACCTTTTCTTTGTTTTTCGTCTTTGTAAACACTCGTGCAGCAACATCTGACTCGTACAGTTCTTTCCACCAAATCTTCTTCTGCTTCACATTAAGCCAGTAGTTCCACCTATCACTTGTGCTGCCCTCACGGTGATACTCTGGCTCTGGATCAATGATACGAGCCAGCAAAGTTTCCTCATCCACAGTTGAAACCAACACACTGTTAATAGTCTGAAAAAAAAAACATTAAGAAATATCAGTTAAAATATTCTGCTATTTTCTACTAAATGAAATAAAGATATACCTTTGTCTTTCTAAACGCAGCATATATATCTTCCAAAGGATAACCCTTCATGCTACTCTTTGTAAACCGGCTCTTGCACATCCTAGGACAATCTCCACTGGCGCCATCTGAAGGGATTCTGAATTTTTTCCCTAGCTTAGGAATACACTCGAAAGCCAAAACCTCCACAAATAAAATGTCACAGTGTCAGATTTTTGGTTATGAATAACAAAAAAATCACTAAATTGTATGCTTTACCTCTAATAGAATTATGAATCCATTAAAGTCGGTTGCATAGTGCACTTCACCCTTCAGATGCTCCATCACATACTTAATCTCCTTTATTGCATCCTCAAATCTAAGCTGACCCCAAGGAAAATTTCTGCAAACATCCAAATCGTCCACTATCCTTAAGATGAACGGTTCTAATGGTCCGGAATTTCCTCTGATAACCCGACCAAGGAAGAACAAGACAACCATCTTCAATCTATCAGTACATGCCATCTCCATAGACTCCAGCTTCTGCTTCACATCTATTATGGTGATCTTCTTCTTATCACCGAAGTAATAATCCACAAACTTACTACCCCCGAGCTCCAAATGTCTCCTCGGATACTCATGGCAGTCCAAGCCAGAGATGAGGGCATGCTCCCTCATAGAATAGCGGATGGGCACACCATTCACTGCAAACCATGCAGCATCTTCTCATTCAATACGAATGGTGCGCATGAGTAACATCCACATTCCTTGGAGCTTCAGGAATTCTTCATCAGGCATATGGAAAAAATGACGAAACTGAGGATGGCTTGTGAACCAGCTGACCTCCTCCTTAAACTCCTTAATCACATCAATTGTCTCCTTCACCCTGCACTTCGTCTGAATCTTGCAAGTCTTCGGGTACTCTGTGCTCTTGAAGTACAATTCAAGAGGCTGTGGTGGTTGCCTTTCCTGCAATAAAAATATATATGTACCAGCCATTATTTCCTAGTAATAAGTGTAATAAAATGAATGATCTAAATGAATGCAAAAATTACCTTGGAAAACACATCAGACATGTCTTCACTCTCACCATCAACTGAGAGCGAAATTACAGTTGTATCTCTCACTGGGGCCCTCACTTGCTGAACTGCCTCTTCTCCTATCGGCTCATTCTCACATGACACCGCTTTTCTAGCTTTAGATCTACTGGAGACTCCACCTCCAGTAGATGGACGCCTTCTTTTTTGACCATTTATTCTCTGATACACAACAGTGACACTTAATTAAACTATAACCAATACACACACCAAGCAGTGACAATTTATTACTAAAAACCAAAAGTATATTATACCTCAGAGGGGTGTTCAGGCAGATCATCACTATTGTTCCGGTCTGATAGCAGTTCCACATTCTCTTCAACAACAGGAGCATCAGATTTTTGAGCTCTTGTGGATTTCCCACTTTTTTCGTCATTTTGTTTCCTCCACTCTTACCCGTCATTATCTCGTTCCTATTAACATCCAGAAACAACAACACACATTTAGGCACAGCCTTGAATTATTACTTTGCATAATCTCCATTTCGGACAAGACCACAGAAACTGTTCTACTAACAAAACAACCTAATATGCGTCCCTTTATATTTCACTTTCTTTTGTTCTTTTTCTTGACACACGCTTTTATTGATTTCTTTATAAAGGTTATGTACGCAAATATAGCTAAGACATTTTTAGGATATAAATAATTTGCTTATGTTGTCAGATGTAAATGGTACTTCTGTAATTTGCTTGCTTTGAATGTATCTAGTAGAAATTATGCTTATCAACTGAAGAAAAAATTAACCGGACAGAGGGAAACTAATCGGTTTCATATCCAATAAGACAATAATCGGACAGAGTAATAACAACCAAACAAAGGGAAACTAATCGGACAGAGTAATTTCATCTCAAAACAAACTAATAACAACCAAACAAAGGGAAACTAATCACTTACCAGAAGAAACGAAGATGGAGACTCGATTTGGTGGAAGAGGAAGAAGAAACGAAGCGTTCTCGACGGAAGGGTTTCGGTTTAATTCTCAAACAGAGACAAAGAGAGAGTTATGACACGAGAATGAGAGGGAGAGATTGATGGGTTATCGATTCTGATGGAGGACGAACGGAGGCTAGGGTTTCAGAATCGCCAGAGAGGAATCTAGGAGGAGAAGATGAGTTTGTCGTGACAAAAGAAAAGAGAGAGAGAAGAGAGATTTGTGTGAAACGCAGTGTTTTGATTTACTAACCGGGTTGTGCCCAATTAGGTTTGGGTGGGTCGGGCTTCTGTGGTTGGATCATGTAATTATCCAATTATTTTAGGGTTATAGATGTATTTAACACGTTTTTGTATTTAAAAATAAATATAAAAGAAATCATATTTTATTGGTGGGAGATCTGAGCATTTTTTCATGAGTCAAAGGGGTATATGGAGTTAGAGTCCATTTTTATTACCACACTGATGTTTTTATTACAACGTTCCCTATTTTGATACAGCTTCGGGAAAATCAAGTCCCAAAGACGGTGATGACGTGGACATCAGAGAAGAATATGCAAACGCATTCCGTACGGAATCATACAATGAGTTTTGGACACGTGTCATTTGTTTAAACCGCAAAAAGTCCACGTTGTCTTCTTCGTCTTCACCGATCGAATCATCATCCACGTCGGCTCGTCTCATGTCATACTGCCTCTTCGCACATAACCTGCTAGAACCGGATCCGAACACCGTCAACAGGATCCTGGATTTATCCCGGTTCGGACGATATTAGGAGTCACTTTAAGATAATGACATATTTCCATTATTCTTTAGGATAATTACCATATATTTTCCTATGTTGATGTGTATATATATCGTGTAACGTTTAACCTAAGTAAATAAGAAAGTTGAGTTATCAAGTTCTCAATATTCTACATGGTATCAGAGCAGAAAATTTTCTGAGACCTAAAGTTGAGTTTTGTCGTCGGGTTTCAAGACCGAAACCTTGATTCGAAGTGTTGTGTAGCTGTTCTTGTGTGAGAATCAGCAGTTATGGTGGAAGGAGATGACTTGTCTACAAGTAAAGGCGAGATTTCTGAAGTCAAAGGTGTTGAAGCCGCAACACCTTATTCTCTACATGCCTCGGACAATCCGGGTGCGATGATAAGGTCGGTGACGCTAACTGGAGAAAATTACAGTGAATGGTCTAGTGAGATGACCAACGCTTTGAGAGCAAAGCGAAAGTTAGGTTTCATCAATGGTTCTGTTCCTAAGCCATCATTAGATGATCCCAAACTGGATCTTTGGCTCTCCGTCAACTCCATGATTGTAGGTTGGATCAGAACATCCATAGAGCCTCGCGTGAGGTCCACAGTTACGTTTGTGCAGGACACGCACAAGCTTTGGGAGAGTTTACGCAAGCGGTTCTCGGTCGGCAACAAAGTCCGTGTGCACCACCTTAAGGAACAGCTTGCGTCGTGTCGTCAAGAAGGGAAGTCAGTGATCGATTTCTTTGGCCGGTGGTCTAAGTTGTGGGAAGAACTTGATATGTATCAGCCGCTTCCAAACTGCACTTGCTCTGCGGCTGCAGAAATTGAGAAGACTAGAGAAGCGGAGAAGATGCATCAGTTCGTAATGGGATTAGATGAAAGCCGGTTTGGCACTATTTGTCAAACAATCATCTCGTCTGATCTCGACATGGATATAGGAGAAATCTATGCGAAAGTTGTACGAGAAGAGCAGCGCCTGAACTCAGCTAAAGATCGGGAGTCGCAACAGACAGCTGTGGGGTTTGTTGCTAAAACAGAGGCCGATCAGACGAGCTCGCGACCAAGTAATGGAAGAAGAGTTCTTCAATGCACACACTGTGGGCGTAGAGGTCACGAGAAGTCGGGTTGCTGGCAAGTAGTTGGATTCCCTGATTGGTGGGAAGAGCGTCCACCAAACAGAGGCAGTGAAGGAGGAAACAGAGGAGGATTTCGTAGTAGCAGAGGTCGTGGTCCGTCCAGCACTGATCGACCAAGAAACCTGGGTGCTCGAGCAAATACTGCGCACGCAACAACCTCAAACTCGTCGTCGTTTTCAGAAGAACAGTGGAAGGCGTTGTCTCAGATGATCAATGAAAGGACTCGTACACCTTCCGACAAGCTTAATGGTAAGATCAGACACGGTGACTTAATCCTAGACACAGGCGCATCTCATCACATGACGGGAGATCGCTCGTGGCTTGTGAACATCTCTAGTATCTCACCGTGTCCTGTCGGGTTTGCCGAATGACAGCATTGATTTTTTGGCTTTAAAACTCCATTACTCTCTTGTATGTTATGGCTTCTCAAAAACATAATGTGATGTTTTGTATTTTTTTTATATAAAGGTTTGTGAGCCATTTAGAAAAAAAATATAGATAGACACACTTGAAAACCAACAACAAATACAATTCCTCCATGTTCAATTATTTTATTTTAGTTTGTGTCTGAGAGTACAACACAAAACTAGTTTCGCCAGGATTCTGATAAAGTGATGCAAATTCAGAAGATTGTTTGCAGTTGTATCCTGGGACAGTCCCAGTGGGACTCATTACGTTATCAAACCGTCGCATTACGGGACGTATTTTGAGTTAATGAAAGAGATAATATCTCGCATCTGCAGTTGTATCATCATTTTCTCACTCTTGGGTATAATTTTATCATTTTTATTCTTTACAATATTCAGTAATTCGTAGTTTATAAAATACGGTTCTATCAGTCTTAACTCAAAATATCCGTTTATTGCTTTGCACTAACCGGACTGATTATTATAAAAAGATTTTTTTTTGTAAGAACAGTTTGATTGATCTTTAGGAAAAGATGGCAGAGTCAGATCTATAGGATTATTTCAAAATAATCTTTCTAGTAAATTTTTTGTTTGTATTATTATACTAACAAAACTGATTATTTTGTGAAGTGTTTTGTCATGAAAACATGAATTGGAGATTTCATGGTGATAAAGAATACGTTCATTCCATCAGATTATTTTTGTTGATGATTTCTATGGGGATAAATTTCATTTATTTCTTTCTCGTAATATGCTCTAATCATATTTGCTTGCCTGAAAAATTGTCAGGAACTTCATCATGAGTTGATCATTAGCTAAAGGTTTTCTGAAAAAAAAGAGAAAAAATATTTGATCTGTTTTGTCTATTGACGTGTTGAAACCGTCGTGCTGCATTTTTAGCTTGCATGAGTTTTGTATTTATTTTCTAGCTCATAAATGTGTTTAGAATAAAACGTTTTTAGTCTCAGTGCATGCTAATGCTTTGACTTGGTTAAAGATAATTATTTGCTTTAATTATCAAGAATGCCTAACGTTTTTTGTTTCATTGTGACAGATTTTCTTTTTATGGTGTAACTTAATTTAATTATTAAACACATGGATGACCATGAGAAAACAAAAAGGGAGTCAAGTTTCAAAAATATGGTGAAACCATATTTATAAACAACATTTTTGATCTTTTAAGATCAAGTTGTATGGATGGAAATAGATTTCGTGAGTCGACGCCCCAAATAAAATTTGGGAGATGTCTGCCACATATAAATCATTTGCCATAAGAAATAAAATGTTTGTTGATATTGATCAAAACATTTGTATTTCGTCAGTGCTTCAATACACCTTTTAAAAATGTTGACCATGCAAAACAAATGAGAATTTTCAGACCAATATGACTGAAACTGACATGTGTATTGTAGTTTCTAAAGTCAATAGATTTGAGAATAACCATAGAAAATGGTGGTATTGATGGTACAAACAATAACATATAATGATATGTATATTTGCTAAAAAGCAAAAATATATTTTGAAAAAAAAATCAAAATATATACAAGTTGGATTTCTAAATCAACTTGAGAGAACTATGAAAATAGTTGTATCTAAAATATGATTTTCCGAGAACGAAATACATTCTAAAGAAAATTGTAACAATTTTTGAATTTTTTTTTATTATTCATTTAAATTTAAAGGAGTTGTAGATTAATTTTCTAAACTCTTAAGAGATGTTAAATGTAAATAAATATGCATGTTTTGAGCTATTTCAAGAAATGTGGGGGAAGCTTTGCTTACCATATAAAGTCATTGGCAAGAGACCAAATGAAATTAATGATAGTTATCAAAATATAATTCTTTTTTAAAGAAAAAAAAACTAGTGTTGTACACTGAGTTTTATGTATAATGGTTGATCGTATCTTGAAAGAAAAAAGATGACAAAAGTCATTAAACAATTGATCTCGACTAATCTCAAGAGATTATGTTCACTGTGATGACAACCTAGGATCCTGTTATTAAGGGTGTGTCATGAGATCATATTGTAATATCATCAAGAGGAATGAGTTTAGCCTATGAACTAAGATGAGGTTTGGCGGTAACTCTACTTATCAGATTGGAGATCCCAAGAAATAGGTTCAAGGAGACAACTAAGTCAAACTAAATCAGCACTGTAAGACTTCGGTCTCTACCCAGTTCCTATGATGATTAAACAGTGCTACATGTAAGGAATAGAGGATAAGCATTTGCTTTTAATGATTTGTGCCAATTGTTTTGAGATATGAATGGTGTAGTACATGATACTCCTCTAAACAAAACTAATGGCAAATCACCTTGTGAATGTGAAATGAGACCGTTTCTAGGAGAATAAAAGGGCTATATTCTCTAAGTCCACTCATGATTACCAGGAATGTTCACGGCCAAAATGAACACAATAGAGAAATTAGTTTTGTGAGAGAATGAAGATGTGTTTTGGCTATTGTCTAGGTTTACACCAAAGCCCGGGAGGTTCAAGACATCATGGCCACCTCCTGGCCGAGTAAATCCGATAGTTATTAACAATGACTGGTTCAAGGCTGAAAAATTGCTACCAACTCATCATGCAGTGAATTTCTCGTTTGTACTCTCAAAAGTCCTTAGTTGAGTCTTGTCGAGTCTTGTCTAAGAAGTCAAGTCTGTCGAGTCGTCTAGTGTATAGAGTCATTTCTATTCATGTGGGGGATTGTTGGAACTCGTTTTTGACGTAATGGTTTAAGACCATTTTCCGGTATGTTTCGGGACGAAGACGTTCGTCGGAATAACCGAATGTTTGACACTATGAAGTAGTGTACTCGTATGTCAAAATCAGAGTTGGTTTTGAATGAGAAATGGAAGTCCAAAATGAGTTTGGCTAAATATTAAAAATTAGCAAATGTCATATATTGAATATTTGGGTTTGAATTTGTTAATTGGATATTATGTTCATTACTTATTCATGACTATCTTTATGTTTGTATAAACATAAAATGCAAACCCAAATTAAAAGAAATATTATTTATGTTTGATTTGGTCAAATATATAATATATTTCTTATTGCTAAGACATTAAAAATGAGTCAAAAGGAATTAAATTTTCTTAATGACAGCATTGATTTTTTTGCTTTAAAACTCCATTACTCTCTTGTATGTTATGGCTTCTCAAAAGCATAATGTGATGTTTTGTATTTTTTATATAAAGGCTTGTGAGCCATTTAGAAAAGATATAGAGAGACACACTTGAAAACCAACAACAAATACAATTCCTCCATGTTCAATAGTGATGTTTTTATTTTATTTTAGTTTGTGTCTGAGAGTACAATACAAAATTAGTTTCGCCAGACTTCTGATAAAGTGACGTAAATTCAGAAGATTGTTTGCAGTTGTATCCTGAGACTAATTACGTTATCGAAGCGTCGCACTACGGGACGTATTTTGAGTTAAGGAATGAGATAATATATCGTCTCTGCAGTTGTATCATCCTTTTCTCACTCTTGGGTATAATTTTATCATTTTTATTATTTACAATATTCAGTAATCCACAGTTTATAAAATACGGTTCTATCACTTCCGACTTGTTCTTGAATGGTCAACTCGGGTGTATTATCTCTTGTGCTCCAAAAGCATCACTTTATGATGAAACACTCCTGAACCTGAAAACATACCTAATAGGCTAGAAAACATATTAGTTATATAATAAAAATATCATTATACCATGGTAGAAAATGAGTGAAATCCATGGTATATCAGTGAGATACCAGTGACACAGGAACATTAATAATGGGTGCTGAGAGTATATCTTACACAAAAAAACCTTTAAGTATAAATCTTACTCTGCAATACCGACAATCTCAGTCTTTCCACACTTCTTACACATAAGTGTGGTAGGGCCTTTGGTTGCTTTAGTCTTGCACTCACCACAAGAAATATAATACCATGCACAACCACGCACAACATCATCAATAGTGGCTGTACACTCGAACCAAGCAACCTGAGAATTGCATCAGAGAAGATCATAAATTACTAAAGCCGTCATAACATAGGTGTGAAAGCATGATATATACCTTTGCCTCTTTCTTCTGCATGTAAGAGATTAGTTCCCCTATAGTAGCTGTCTCAGCCTTGGTGACAATTTCAGCATTAACTCTATTAGCAATATCCATGTTTGATTCAAACCTGAGAAAATTTTCAAAAAAAAAAAGAAGTAAGACATTCGGTGGATTGAAGTAGACGTTCGAAATCAACAAATGATCATATACCAAGCAAAATATTCCCTGGTTGGTTGAACATCCATGTCAAAAAACACACCTGAGGATGATAGAGACGACAGAGTTAAGACACCTGCAACATAACCATTGTTCCATACCAAACAAAACGAATTATATGAGTTTACACACAAAACACTAAATCATAAAACACGAACACAGGTGGAGCCGAGTAAGCTTCTTACTATAATAAGTTAATTCTTTTAAGTATCCCAACTGCTGCTTTTATTTTTATAATTCTTTTTTTTCTGAAAAAGCATCTGTTTTTATGTTTCATAGTTTTTTACAAATATATAAAAAGACTAAATGGTTAATTCCCTAGCTTCCTGCTAACCAAAATTTCCACTATGACAAAAAGAGCAAATGATTATTATAATGATTTTGAGTATACATTATTTCTACTCAATTCCTCCGTAGTGAGCAAATGTCAAAAGTAGTATTCGATTGTAGTTTTACTATTAACCATATGAAACACATAACTCAGGGAATAAAATAATTAAAATGTCCATCGTTAACCTAAATATGTAACAGTAAATATACTGCAAACTGCATCAATATAAATTCAAACCCACCTCGGGGAACTTTCTTCATGGCTATAATAATTAATATACATTTTGAAAACAAATAATTAATTTGCTACCTATCGAGCAGATTATCTACTTAACACATGTTGCAATATATTTTTATGCATTTCAATTATCTAGGTAAAATTTTCTTAACATTTAAAATATTCAATTTAGAATGAACAAATGTACATTATACAGAATAAACAAATTTCATTTATAATTTATTTTAAATTATAATTTTGTATAAATAATCGGTTATTGTTCAACTACAAGTTTCACAATTTTGAACTTAGCCGATTGTTTATTTAAATTTTGAAACCCCAATATATTTTTTAAAGATATTGTTTGTTATACTATAATAATAAGTAAGCAAATCTTTCAAAAGTTTTCAATACCCAATCCATAGTATTACGTTTTATTACCCAACAAATTTTTACTTTAATTTATTTATATTCAAATATATTCTTATTACAGATTTATATATTATACAATCCTGTATATTGAAAAAATATTTACTGTTAAATCATCCAATTCGTGACTGTAGTTAATCCAAAATATATATATAATTGAAAAATAAAAATTGAAAAAAATATATGTTAAGAAACGATAACTCTAGAGGGGAAAAGAAAAACTTCAACTCTTCCTATTCCTTTTATTCATGTCCCACCAAGTAATATATTACACTTCGGCTAAATTAAGTGCACCCAGCTCTATTCTCATCTATTATTTTTTTAAAACTAATATATTCTCATCTATTTTCACAAATTTAATATTCTCACTATGAAAACCTTTAACATTGCACAATATCAACATCGAAACAAAAATTAATTAAACATATCAAATAAATTTTTAATATTATTTAAAAATTTCAAGCCTAAACATAATATATTTAATCCTGTAAATAATATTTTACAAGTTGCTGGTAAAATATGATAAACATATTACGTCAACTATGATGTATACGGCTCAAAAAGAAGTGAATTAGTGGTAACTTACGAAAGAGAGGATAATCACATTTATTAAATATTTACCGCATACGTAGTTATTGTACGCAGTAAATTTATGGATGAAAACCTTTCAATATATATTGTCTTCCATTCCAATCAATATACAATACTAAAAGCTAAATAAGATCAACTCTCAGCCTGTCCACGTTGACAGATTAATTTGACCAATAAGAGTTGAGCTTTGTGCCACGTCAGATGCGTCACTTAATCAGGTGGCCTTCAATCTCATTTCATGTTTGGGCTTCGTAAAATATAAGCCACAGGAAGAGTGTCCACATGGGAGTCAACCAATAGAGAAAGTTTTTTTTGCCACGTCACTTTGTTCGTATAGGGTTTGGGGCGTGCTCAACTGCGCGACTACATCCTCTCTCGGTGCCTCTCTGATCCTTCAACTTACTCCTTCGGCACCGAGATGATACCAGTAACCGAACTTATCATAAATTCCCCCATTAATCGACGTCCCATGATCTAGAGTTATTGCGATTCTTAAGAGTTAAGACGGTGGACGTCCTCTACTATAAAAAAGTGTGAGTTCGTGCTTTAGATTCTTCCTTCGTTCTAGATATAATCAGTAATCAAAGAGTCTGAGATATGGCTACTGCTTTCGTCTTCCTCTCCGATTTACAGAGTGGCCGTTCTTCCTCCACCGTTCAAGTTCGTCTGCTCTGTTTTTGGGAGGTGATAATAGGACTTTTCAAGGGTCCCTATCAAATGAAGTAGTATATGAGATGTTGAACTAATCCTAGGTGATTTCAATGCACTGAGAATACAAATCTATGCTTAATCTAAGTGCAAACCAAAAGTGAGATGAGTTTTAAACTAGAGCAATACTAAAATGCAGTAAAATAGCAAACTTTCTTTGATTATGAGATGGGAGAGCTCATGGGAGTAGGGATTAGATCTTGGGTGATTAAGTTTTGAACTAAAGGGGATGACTTTCAATCAATCTGATAATCTTAAGCCTAGACACAATACTAAACAAGCTCTATCCCTAGATGAATGCTCATTTGCTTTGGCAACTCAAGCATCAAATCCCTTTGGTTGAATGTTACTAAAGCAATCATTAAAATCAAGTCTATTAGCCATCTTAACACCTTTAACAACAAATTCATTTGGCAAAGTGTGTTAAGAGCTTAGAAGAGTTGACTCAGACATTTCATCAAACACCTTCCGAGCATGAAATATCTAGAGATCAACCTTTGAGAGGCCAACTCAAAAGATGCATTAAGATCACTCCACTAGCAAGGAAATAGATAGATATAGCAAAAATCCTTTAGATCTAGCTTAATCACCCTTAATATCCCTAACCCATGAATCCTAAAGTGGATTACTCACTAATCACCATGATTCCTCTTAAACCCATGAGAGATTTAAGCTTAATCATGTAAAGAAAGGAAGAAAGGAACTTAAAATCACTCAAAAACACAAGAACAAGATGATGATTTGATTAAAGGAAAGAACTTTCACCAAAAGGGTTTGTGTTTCTTAAGAGAAATTAAGATAACCTCAAAGATTAGGTCTACAAAGTATTTATAGTAGCTAGAAACATAAGGGTAAAAGAGTAAAAACAAGTCTGGTCAACTCTCAAATGCTGACTATGAAAATGGTCGCAACTGCCTTTTGGCGCTGTCAAGAAGCCGTTGAGGGGTGCAAAAACCCACTGGGATGTGGACACCGGCTTCTCGTCACGTTCACCAAGCTGTTGCAAGAAGTCGAAGTTGAGCAGGGAGGTGTGTTTTTATCCAGCGGTTTGGTGAAACAGCTGCACCAAAAGCCGCTCCAACACTTAGTATTTTCAGCAGAACTTCTGCACCGGCTTCTCATCATGACGCCAGGCCGCTGGGTGACGCTAGGCCACTGGGTGTTTTGCATCGGCTTCTTGGCGAGGTCGTAATGCCGCTGTGTGGTCACTTATGCCGCTGGGACACTTGGTGATCTTGAAAATCACTAATCTAGCTCCCATTCTACCTCCAAATGCTCCAAAGTTACCATTTGATATCTTCATCACCTGATAAGGACAAATACTATGCAATGCAACCTAAACAAGTCTAAATGCTATCCTAAATGATCAAAATGCAAGATAAAGAATGGTGAAATCTATTAAAAACACAAGATATCAACTCCCCCAAACTTGTCCTTTACTTGTCCACAAGTAAACTTTCAAGAACTTATTTGGAGAAGAGGTTTGAAGGTGGGAGCTCATAGCCAAAAGAAACACAAAAAACACTCAACTTGACATCCTAAAGAAACATAGCAAATAGCATGAGCAACTCTCTTATTACACTCTAGCTTCTCTAGGCCTATCAAGATACTCTTTACACAAGATGCAATACTCATCAACCAACAAGTCTTCCTACCAGCTCTCACATTGATTCACACACACATACACAAGGTGGATTCTCACAAATGGGCACATGATCTCAATCATTTGGCTAGGTAAACAAATGGTCTAAAGTGAATGAAGAGAAGGGTTCAAATGCATCATTTTAAAGTGGTTATCACTCAAGAACAAGGAGCTTGATCATTATGCAAAATTTATCTAAGATTAGAAGCAACTCATGCATACATGGATCCATTCTCATCATTCTACCCTTTTCCTAAGTGATTACAAGTTCTACCCCCATTCATTTCATTCCATAACCCAAATAGCAACTCATTTTCATGTCTAACCCAATGAACAAATTTCTCTTTTTCTTTTCTTGTTACTTAGCCAACTAGGGACAATCTTTGCTCAATGCTTAGCTCTTACTTCTCTTTTCCCTTCCCCACTATCTTATTGATTTTCTTATCATTTTTTTTTGTTTAATTTTCTTTTCTTTTCTTTTCTTTTCTTTTCTTTTTTTTTTAGGGGGAAGGAGTCAAACAACACAATCAAGAGCTTTCTTTTCTTTTTATTCTAAGGTCCCTAAGGCTTTTCTTATCAATCTACACTCTTTTGTTCATCTTTCTCAACTTTCTCACTACCCAAACCCAAGATAGAAGCTTATAAAGGACATAAACCCAACCATCATCCTAAAAGCTAACTCAAATCATGATCCTATGCTAGCAAGAGATGAGAACAAATCCATGTCGCCTCCAATACTCTCAAGATTTTGCACATGACAAGCTATCAGAAAAGACCTCACTCATGCAAATCAATGTTGGCTTCAAAGAAAGGTAAGGGTTCAAGGATGAGGGAGTACCATTTGGGTTAACAAAGAGTGGTACAATGGAAAAAGATAACCCAAATGTGTATGAGAACCATGATCAAGTATGCAAATGCCCATAAGTGAGAGAATTTAAGTTCATTTAAGCCAAAGTTCAGTTCGGAGCTGGTTTTCAGAACAATGTCAATGGCAAGCAAGCATACAAGTTTCAAGAAGAGTTTTCAAGGCTCGAAGCGTGCAAGGTTTTAAAGAGATGCTTAGGCTACTTGATATGCTTAACTAGGGTGTCACTTTGAGTGCTAGACAAGTGTTCTTTACAAGGCCTTTTAAATTATTGCTCCCTATGCAAATGAATGCAACCTACATGCATGCTTTTAGACTCCTATTGCATTTATTTTTTTGGTTTTTCTATGCAGATAAGTATGTTCTAGACTCAATCTTAAAGATGCAAATGCAGCTACATGCTTGTTTTTGTGTTTTTCAAATTTTTCAATTTTTTTTTTAGTTTTTCTATGAAAATAAGTATGAACAATGCAAGACTCAATGCAAAATCAACAAAGCAAACAAGATCAGATACTTGGTACCTCCCCCTAACTTAGTTCACACAGTCTCTGTGTTAGTAAGTTGAAAGAGATACCCAAAAGAGAATTAAATGCAAAAGAAAAACTGGTATGTACAATGGTGAGGTGAGAAGATACCTGACTAAGGATAGAAGGAGGTGTCCTCAGTATCCTAATCATCAGCAGTGGCAACAGAAGGAGACTCGTTGGAGGAGACACGAGCTGGTGGAGATGGGTTTCTGCGCCGTCTACGAAGCTCATGGTCTGGAGAGCGTGCTGGTGCAGTGGATGCTGTCCTAGAATCATAGAAGGAGGGTCTAGGGAGGGTTGAAGGGCCAGCTTCTGTCATAATATCATCCCTTCGGCAGCCTGAGCTAATTGTTGTCTGAGCTAGCAGTGAAGTGACCTTCTTCATCTGTCTTTTAAGCACTTTAACTGACTCCTTGAGCTTGTAAATGGTCCTATCCTGCATCTTGTTCCATCTTTGTAGCTTAGCATTCTGAGAGAGAGAATGGCGCAATGCAACACTCGTTGTGGGACCGCGATAAGGCGCAAAATAGTACCACTTTGTCCCATACTTAGGTCCTGGTGTGATCGGCCCTTCATCATCAGCATCACTAGGACGAGTAGACTGAGAAGCACTAGCCTTGGCTCTCTTTTTGCGAGGTTTGGTGATTTTCTCAAATTCACCAAAATCAGGGGGAACAAGCTCATGCTCTGGTGGAGTGAATTCTACATGCTGAGGATCAGATAGAGTTGTCTCCCTCTCACATGGAAGGAAGATGTGTAACGGCACAAGGTCGAAATCGCGTGACCAGAAGGGAAAAGCAAACCGGTTGCCATCTTTCCCTGCGAAAAAGTGAGTCTTCTGCAAGTAGGGGATATCCATTGAGGCTGGAGCTTGATCCGGAGTTCCCAAGCGAATACCCACTGCTTCCAAGATAGGGGTAATGAAGCTCCCGATGAACAGCTTCGGTTTTGCAACCTTAGTAGTCCAAACCCAGTCTTCGTAATAAGTGAATCTCTTCATCAACAATCCACTACTCCCATATCCTCAGAATCTTCAGGAGTGGTGTCTATCAGTTTATCTTCAAGTATGGGGAGGAGTCCTAGAGCAAGAAGCTTAAGCTCGTCGTCATTTGCCCCGCCTGGTTCACTACGCGAGTAGAAGGTGTGAGTAAGGACCTTATGGGTAAATCTCACTGCAGGGTTTGAGATATATGTGCTCTTATCCTCCCCAGCCACGCGATCTTTCCCGGAGATCTCATTCCATATCTCTTTAACAATCGCTGATCTATTAGGTGAGAATGGTGAAGTTCTGTCCGGAAATCCGAAAATAGAGCTCAGCTTCTTGAACCCGACCTTGTGGGTCTTCCCATGTATCGTGAAGGAAATGCGCCCATGTCCTTCAGTCTTATGCTCCGGAAGATGGTAGGTAGGAACGAATGAAGACAAGAACTGACAAGAAAGCTCCTCATGAACCCCGTAGTTCATACTAAGCAGTGACTCCATGCCCATGTTCTGAAGAATCTGTCTCACATTCTGATACAATCCAAGCGTCTCAAGAGTCTCCCGATCTGGAAATTTCATAGCGCCATTCAACATCATTAGAAAGGCGCTCGTAGAGCTGTGCTGGAGATGGGTTTCTGGTGGCTGGTGGTACTCTCTGTCCTTTCTTGACTGTTGCAGGAGCTGGAGCTGGTGCTTCTTCCTCATCTTCAGTTTCAGCTCTAAGACCTTCTTCTATCATTTCCTCAATCTCAGCTTCATCTGCTGCCTGTTCAGTGGGAGTCCTTTCCTTCTTCTGTGGAACAGGTTTTCGTCGGTAGACTTGGGTTAGAGGCTTGGGCCTGCCTGCTCTTGGCGGGTTTGCTCTTGTTCCAGCTTGAGATGAAGCTTCCATAGCTTGAGAAGAAGTTCGCACAGCTTGAGAAGAAGTGCCCATATCTTGGAAGAAAACATACTCTGATCTATTTGGGTTTGTTTTCCGCGCTGCTGCTTTAGTTCTCGCCATTACTACCTGAAATCAAACACTTGAGATCATATAAGAACAATGCAAAAAGAAACTTGCAAGAGAAAAGATAGCTTCTAAAAAGAATTGATCAATTAACTCAAGCTAATCTTAACTAAGCAATCTTTTTCACTTCAAGTGCTAGACAAGAATGGACTCAAGCTCTAAGTAATAAGAGGAGAAAGATTTCATTTAGAAAATCACACAGTTTATCAGAGGCAAATGTGATTTAAATGAAGCAATAAGCTAGCAGCAGCCCTAGAACACTTTTGTGTTACCAATCAAAGCAATAACAACCAAAATCCCCAAAATTTTCGAAATCTCAAGAACACCAAAAACCCTAATTCTCAGATTCTCAGATTAGGCGAATTTACTATGAAACTCATCAACCCACTTCTCAAACGAACTAGTACAAGCATAATCAACAAGCTTTGAGTAAGAAATCAACCATGAATCAACTTTGAAAAAATTGGAAATTTTCACCAACGAAATTCAAGTGCGGAAATCGCAATACCTTTGCTTGTTTTAGAGAAACAAGAGTAGAGAAATAGAAAGATGAAGCAAATCACGGATTTAGCAACTGGAATCAGTAAAAATGATTGAGAATTGAGAGAGTTGTGAGTTTTGATACTTGGGAGAGAACTGGTTTCTCTAGTTAGCAGAGGAGAGAGAGTCGCGACTTAGGGAAGAAGAGGAGTGGTTCGCGTCCGGTTTGCAGTCGATTAGGTCCGGTTCACTTGAATTGAACCGAAAATCTGGGTTGGTACGCGCCGGTTTAGTTCACAGCGGCATAGTGAAACCGCGGCAGGAACCCGGTGCGCGTCCCAGCGGTCCACCACGACTCTCAGCCGCTGCAACATCTCGAAGTCGGGCAGGGAGGGTCAATTTTTCCCAGCGGCTAGGCGAAACCGTTCCAAGAAACCGCTGTGATAGTATATTTTGTTTCCATTGAATCTGGTCGCAGCGGTTTAATGAAATCGTTCCCCTTGCCCGCTGTAAACTCTTGTGAACCTCTAAACATCTCGTTTGCTGTCTTGTTTGCTGTCTCAACCTCTCATCTGGGACCTGATGACCTGAAACACAAATAGAAACACCCAAAAGCAATCCTAGATACTAAAAATAAAATTTAAAAAAAAAAGAATATGTACAAGGATAAACATGAGACTTCCTCCCAAGTGAGCTTGTTTAAAGTCTCTAGCTTGACTTTGTTTTCCTTGAGACTAAGCTGGGAAAGGATCAGAAAGTGGAACTGAGATTCCATCTTCCCCTGGTGTAGAAGCCATGTATAGCTTGATCCTTTGTCCATTGACTATGAAATCTCCTCCATCCTTATCCCATAGCACAATTGCTCCATATGGCCTTACTTCCTTGATCTTGAAAGGTCCGGACCATTTTGATCTTAGCTTCCCGGGAAACAACTTCAGCCTAGAATTGTAGAGAAGAACTTGATCTCCAGCCTTGAACTCTCTCTTCAAAATGCCCTTGTCATGAAAAGCCTTGGTCTTTTCTTTGTAGATCCTTGAGCTCTCAAAAGCATCCATTCTTATCTCATCAAGCTCATGTAGCTGAAACATTCTCTTCTCTTTGGCACTCTTGATATCAAAGTTCAACAGTTTCACAGCCCACATTGCCTTATACTCAAGCTCAACTGGTAGATGGCAAGCTTTCCCATAGACAAGGTTGAAAGGTGTGGTGCCTAAGGGAGTCTTGTATGCTGTCCTATAAGCCCAAAGTGCATCATCAAGCTTGTCTGACCAGTCTTTCCTCTTAGTACCCATAATCTTCTCCAATATGCTCTTGATTTCCCTGTTGGAGAGCTCCACTTGCCCACTAGTCTGAGGATGATATGGTGTGGTTACCTTGTGCTTAACACCCTTCTTCCTTAGGAGGCCTTCAAACAACTTATTGATTAAATGTGATCCTCCATCACTTATAACCACTCTAGGGACTCCAAACCTTGGGAAGATTATGCTTTTGAACATCTTGACTACAACTCTTGAGTCATTTGTAGGGTTTACCACTGCTTGAACCCATTTAGAGACATAGTCAACAGCTACAAGGATGTACTTGTTGCCATAAGAAGAAGGGAAATGGCCCATGAAGTCTATTCCCCATACATCAAACACTTCCACCTCAAGTATTGGGTTTTGAGGCATCTCATTTCTCCTAAAGATGTTTCCTCTCCTTTGGCAAGAATCACACTTGTAAACAAAGCCTTGAGTGTCTTTAAACATGTGTGGCCACCAAAATCCAGCTTGTAGCACCTTAGCAACTGTCTTGAATGTAGCAAAGTGGCCTCCATATTATGATCCATGACAATGTGTGAGGATCCCATCTACTTCTTCTTCAGCCACTACCCTTCTATAGAGTTGATCCTTGCAAAGTATGTAGAGAAATGGCTCATCCCAATAGTACCTCTTCAACTCCTTGTAAAACTTCTTCTTGGCATAGCCTTCAAGATCCAGTGGCTCCTTCCCAGTAACAAGATAGTTCACAAAATCAGCATACCAAGGTTCCTTCTCATTTGTTGCCTTGACTTCCTCAATCTTCTTACCAGTCTCACAAACTGCAACCACTGCTCTAGTAGCCATAAACTGTTCCTCCGGAAGTCCTTCATCAATGGGGATACCACACTCTACTCTCATTCTAGACAAGTGATCAGCCACACCATTCTCAACTCCAGGTCTGTCTTTTATCTCAAGATCAAACTCTTGAAGCAGTAGAATCCACCTCAACAGTCTTGGCTTGGCATCTTTCTTGGCTATGAGGTGCCTCAAAGCTGCATGATCTGTGTAGACAATCACCTTAGACCCCACAAGGTAATTCCTGAACTTCTCAAAGGCAAAGACGATGGCTAACAGCTCCTTCTCTGTTGTAGAGTACTTCACTTGGGCATCATTAAGAGTTCTATTAGCATAGTAGATCACATGTGTCTTCTTGTCTTTCTTCTGCCCCAAAATTGCTCCAACAGCATAGTCACTAGCATCACACATGATCTCAAAGGCGAGATTCCAATCTGGTGGCTGGACAATGGGTGCACTCACTAGCTTGCCTTTCAGCTTCTTGAAGGCTTCAAGACACTCTACATCCAAGCTAAAGGTAGCTTCCTTGCACAGCAGCTTGGTCATTGGTCTAGAGATCATGGAAAAGTCTTTGATGAACCTTCTGTAGAACCCTGCATGACCAAGAAAGCTTTTAATGTCTTTTACTGTCTTTGGTGGAGGCAGCCTAACCATCACTTCAATCTTGGCTTTGTCCACCTCAATGCCTTTCTCTGAAATCTTGTGCCCAAGCACAATCTCTTCTTTAACCATGAAGTGACACTTTTCCCAGTTCAACACAAGGTTGGTGTCTTCACATCTCTGTAGGACCCTAAACAAATTTGACAAACAAGCGGAAAACGAAGATCCGTAGACAGAGAAATCGTCCATAAACACCTCCACAACATCCTCAATGAGGTCAGAGAAGATAGACATCATGCACCTTTGAAAGGTGGCTGGAGCATTACATAACCCAAATGGCATCCTTCGATAAGCGAAGGTGCCATAGGGACATGTGAATGTTGTCTTCTCTTGATCATTGGGATGTATGGGGATTTGGAAGAATCCTGAATACCCGTCAAGAAAGCAATAAAAAGGATGATTGGCAAGCCTCTCAAGCATTTGATCAATGAATGGCAATGGAAAATGATCATTTCTAGATGCAGAGTTCAGCTTTCTATAATCAATACACATCCTATGGCCAGTTATGGTCCTAGTTGGTATTAATTCATCCTTGTCATTTTTAACCACAGTGATACCACCCTTCTTTGGGACAACATGCACAGGAGATACCCATTTAGAATCTGAAATAGGGTAAATCACACCAGCATCTAAGAGTTTAAGAATCTCTTTCTTTACAACATCCTTCAGGTTAGGATTTAACCTTCTTTGATGCTCTATAGAAGTCATTGATTCATCCTCAAGATGTATCCTATGCATGCACAAAGAGGGTGATATCCCTTTGATATCATCAAGTGAGTACCCTATTGCTTTTTTAAATCTTTTAAGTGCATTTAAAAGTTCAGATAGCTCAAGTTCAGTAAGTTCACTACTCACAATGACAGGGTAAGTTTCATTAGGGCCAAGAAAAGTGTACATTACACCATGGGGAAGGGGTTTAAGTTCCACCTTAGGGGCTTTGAGTTCACTCTAGTCATTTTGATGAATGTCCTCTTGTTGAGTAGCTGAAGCTGCTTGTGGTAGCTCCTCATACTGCTGCTTGTGGTAGCTCCTTATCAGCAAACCCTTTGTGTGAATCCAGCATTCTCCCATAGGCTGCACTCTCCTTGTTCTCTACTACTTGGACCTCTTTGTCTATGGTCAAAGCATGTTGTAGAGAATCTTCTAGTGCCAACTCCTCAAGAAGCTCGTCAGCTAGAGCTTCCATTTCCTCTATGTAGAAGGCTTGGTTTTGCACAGTTGGCTTCTTCATCATCTCCTTGATGTCAAAGTGGAGAATATGCCCTTTACCCAGATGGAGATCAATCTTGCCTTCTTTCACATTCACTATATCTCCTGCTGTAGCTAAGAATGGTCTACCAAGGATCAAAGGGTCTTTAGACTCCTCATCCATCTCAAGCATCACAAAGTCTGTAGGAATCTCAGAATTTCCAACCATCACTGGAAGGTCTTCTAAGATACCAACAGGGAACTTCACCGATCTATCAGCCAACACCAATGAAAGCCTACACTTCTTGTACTGAGTGAATCCAAGTCTTCTCGCAACTGACAAAGGCATGAGACTGACACTAGCTCCAAGATCGCAAAGACACTTCTCAAACTCTATAGGACCAATGGCACAAGGGAGTGTGAAGCATCCTGGATCTTCTAACTTCTTAGGAATGTTCAATCTCTGGATGATTGCATTACACTCATGAGTAAGGATCATCATGCCTTCCATTTCTTTCTTCTTTGCAGCTACATCATCTTTCAAGAACTTGTTGTATTGAGGAACCAGCATGAAAGCATCAATGATGGGCATTGTGACCTGAACTTCACTCATTTGTTTCTCAAAGAGTGCCTTGTACTTCTCCAACAGCTGCCTCTTGAATCTTCCAGGAAATGGGAGCTTGGGTTCATAAGGAGGAAGGATAAAAGAAGTTTCTATTGATGGAGTAGCAACTTCACCATGCTTCACTGTTTTCTTCTCTTCTCCAACCTTCCCTTTACCCTTAGCTTCTACTATCTTCTCCAAGATCTCATCATTGGTCTTCTCATCTACAATCACCACATCATCATCTATGTTGATGGCCACCTCCCCCACCTTGTTTCTCAGCATCCTTGGTGAGAACTCTTGAAGGCAACTCTTTGCCACTCCTTAAGGTGATAGCCTTCATTGTTTCTTTGGGGTTTTGCTCTGGTTTTCCAGGTAGTGATCCTTGTTGGCGACTTGACTGAGAGTTCATAGCTGCAAACTGGTTCTCCAAAGCTCTGAACTTGTTGTTGAGCTCATTGTAGCTCCCATCAATCTTGTTGTGAAGGTTCTTCAACTCATACCCAACATGCTTCTTACTTCTAGTCTGAGATTCCAAAATCTGCTTTAGTAGAGCATTTGTGCTGTTATCTTGAGGATTAGAAGTAGAAGCACTAGCTTGTTGTTGAGTAGGTTGGTTCCCTTGTTTGGAGAAACCAGGAGGAGGGTGTTGCTGAGGTTGATGGCTTCCTTGCTGGTTGTTCCTAGGCTGGTAACCACCTTGTTGGTTGTTGGAATAAGGTCTTTGCTGGTAGTTGTACTACTGAAAGTTGGGCTCCTTCTTGTACCAAGTACCATTGTTGTTGATGAAGCATAACTCCTCTTGACCTTCTAACCCATCCACTTCATTAACCACAGGAGGTGCTTCTTCGTGTGGATTACCAACAAAGTTCATTTGTTCCTGTTTAGCCTTGTCTGAGATGAGAATATCCATCTTCTCTTGAAGAGACTTCATGTCCTTTCGTAGCTGCGGATCATCACCTCTGTTAGCTCTATCATGCTCCCCACTGTAGACTGAGTCACTCTTCACCATGTTGTCAACCAGCGCCTCTGCCTCCTCTTCAGATCGACCTAGGAAGAATCCATTGCTTGCGGTGTCCAATCTTGCTCTGAACTCAGGTAGAGCTCCCCTATAGAATGTGCTCAGCAAGCTTTCCTTATTGAAACCATGGTGGGGGCACTTAGCCTGGTAGTCATTGAATCTCTCCCATCCTTCACTAAAGCTCTCAAGGTTCTTCTGCTGGAAGGAGAAAATTTCATTCCTTAACTTAGCTGTCCGGGAAGTGGAGAAGAACTTCTCTAAGAAAGCTCTCTTGCAGTCATCCCAAGTGTTGATGGAGTCACTTGGAAGAGTTCTCTCCTATTGGTGTGCTTTATCTCCCAAGGAGAAGGGAAACAAATTGAGCTTGAAGGCATCTTCAGAAACACCATTAATCTTGGACAAGCTACAATACTAATCAAACTTGTACAAGTGATCATATGGATCTTCAGCAGCAAGGCCATGATACTTGTTGTTCTCTATGGTGTTGAGCAAGCCTGACTTGATCTCAAAGTTGTTGTTCTCCACAGCTGGTGCTCTGATTCCCAACCTATGACCATGAATGTGAGGGCGATAGGTTCCAATGGCGCGAGCTTGGCGCTGTGGGTGTTGTGGTCGAAGGTTGGCAGCTCCTTGACCATTTCCCTCTTGGGCAGCTTCCAATGGGATCTCTCTATCTTGATTCTGGTTCTAATGGTGAGCCATATCAAAACCCAATCTGTTGAAATGAGCATGTTGCTCCTCTTCTCTCCTTCTTCTTGTATTCTCTCTTTCCAAAGCTCGGATGTCTGGTACTAGAGGAGTGAGGTTTGTAGTCCCTCTACTTCTCAAGTTCATACACATGAAATGCAAAAAGAGGAAGAAGCAGAGCCAATATCACAATAACAATAAAAATGACTTAGTCTCAAGCAAATGACTAAATCCCAATGTCAAAATCACAATAGAACTTGGCAACGACGCCAATTTGATAAAAGGATTTTTCAAGGGTCCCTATCAAATGAAGTAGTATATGAGATGTCGAACCAATCCTAGATGATTTCAATGCACTGAGAATACAAATCTATGCTTAATCTAAGTGCAAACCAAAAGTGAGATGAGTTTTAAACTAGAGCAATACTAAAATGCAGTAAAATAGCAAACTTTCTTTGATTATGAGATGGGAGAGCTCATGGGAGTAGGGATTAGATCTTGGGTGATTAAGTTTTGAACTAAAGGGGATGACTTTCAATCAATCTAATAACCTTAAGCCTAGACACAATACTAAACAAGCTCTATCCCTAGATGAATGCTCATTTGCTTTGGCAACTCAAGCATCAAATCCCTTTGGTTGAATGTTACTAAAGCAATCATTAAAATCAAGTCTATTAGCCATCTTAACACCTTTAACAACAAATTCCTTTGGCAAAGTGTGTTAAGAGCTTAGAAGAGTTGACTCAGACATTTCATCAAACAGCTTCCGGGCATGAAATGTCTAGAGATCAACCTTTGAGAGGCCAACTCAAAAGATGCATTAAGATCACTCTACTAGCAAGGAAATAGATAGATATAGCAAAAACCATTTAGATCTAGCTTAATCACCCTTAATCTCCCTAACCCATGAATCCTAAAGTGGATTACTCACTAATCACCATGATTCCTCTTAAACCCATGAGAGATTTAAGCTTAATCATGTAAAGAAAGGAAGAAATGAACTTAAAATCACTCAAAAACACAAGAACAAGATGATGATTTGATTAAAGGAAATAACTTTCACCAAAAGGGTTTGTGTTTCTTAAGAGAAATTAAGATAACCTCAAAGATTAGGTCTACAAAGTATTTATAGTAGCTAGAAACATAAGGGTAAAAGAGTAAAAATAAGTTTGGTCAACTCTCAAATGCTGACTATGAAAATGGTCGCAACTGCCTTTTGGCGCTGTCAAGAAGCCGTTGAGGGGTGCAAAAACCCGCTGGGATGTGGACACCGGCTTCTTGTCACGTTCACCAAGCCGTTGCAAGAAGTCGAAGTTGGGCAGGGAGGTGTGTTTTTATCCAGCGGTTTGGTGAAACAGCAGCACCAAAAGCCGCTCCAACACTTAGTATTTTCAGCAGAACTTCTGCACCGGCTTCTCATCATGACGCCAGGCCGCTGGGTGACGCTAGGCCGCTAGGTGTTGTGCATCGGCTTCTTGGCGAGGTCGTAATGCCGCTGTGTGGTCACTTATGCCGCTGGGACACTTGGTGATCTTGAAAATCACTAATCTTGCTCCCATTCTACCTCCAAATGCTCCAAAATTACCATTTGATATCTTCATCACCTGATAAGGACAAATACTATGCAATGCAACCTAAACAAGTCTAAATGCTATCCTAAATGATCAAAATGCAAGATAAAAGAATTGTGAAATCTATTAAAAACACAAGATATCAGGAGGCAAGGAATATATGCCGTGATGGAGAACTAATGGGAGTCGACATGCTCCTCCTTGAATCTCAGGTTATCTATTTAACTCCGAATTAATTTCATAGTCCGGTTAAATTCTATATACATCTCTGTCTTGTGATTCTATGTTATATTTCGGAGTTTCTGTTGTAGTTTCTATTTGAACCATTTCCAGTGTTCATTTGTAGGGTTGTTTTATTTTTATTTTTGGAGTTCCTGTTCTAGGTTTTTTGATAAGCCATTTCCAAAATTTTTTGTTTGCTATTGTTCTTCGTGTTCATATTTAAGATGTTTTAGACGTCTCCGCTTTATTTGAACAATTCATGTTCTAGATTTTTGGATAAGCCATTTCCAAAATTTTAGATGTTTTAGACGTTTTAGACGTCTCCTCTGTCTTTGAATGATTGAAAATATTATGAAATAGATTTAGAAGTCCCGTTTAAAATTTCGGCTATCAATATTGGACATTTGATGATTGTTCTAAGTTATAGGTGATGTTAAGATATGTTCTACAGACGGAGGATGTGACGAGAGATAGCAAAGGCAATTGCTGCCAGTTCAAGCTGTCACAGGGGAGGTCAATAGGTTCTCGGACATGGTGAGTTTAACATATTTTTTTTTTTGCAAAATATAGGTTCCTGCTTTCGCATTTTCTGTAAATGGAGTGATAAAAGTTACAGGAATCAAAACGAAACTTCAAGAGCAGAACAGAAGAGCAAAAGCAACAGACTTTTTAGTATTATAAAAGGACGAAGAGTAGCTAATCTGGATGCTTCTTAATCTGACCATCTCGCCAACATCACAAAGAAGTTACTAGACTCTAATTCCAGTTTGTATAGTATTCCCTACTTAGAGATATATCGACCTTTCCTCACAAAAGCTGGAGTCTTGGTCACTTCAAAGAGGTAAAATATCATACAGTTTTTTATCTTTTCCATACAAAAGATATTTGCTCATTCAATTGTATTTAAGTACTTTATAATGTTTTTCTATAGTTTGAAGAAGCTACTGCACAGCAAAGCTGAAGCCTTCCTTTCAAATGACTACTATGAATGACATTCCATGGATGGACTTGGTACCTCTTATTTATCTGAACAATTCATTTAGCATGAAACTTTTCAGGTGCAACTTTTTTCTAAGTGAGTGTTTTGCAATATCATTCAGAGTTTAACTACCTCTTAGTTTTTCAATCATTTATTACCTAACTAGGGTCGGCCCGCCCTACGGGCGGGGTGATAATTTAAAAATAATCTAAATTGTTAGAGTAATATTTTTGATTTTTTTAATATTTGTTTTTATTTAAATTTTTGTTCTATATTAGTAATTTAATATGAATCATTATTTTATTAATTGTTATTTTTTATTCAGTGTCATTTTCATTACTATTAACTAAATTCTTTTTACTGTTAATAAAATTGTTTATATAATGTTTTTATTCTATTTTTATTTTGATGGTGTAGAATTGTTGATTTATTTGTTTAATTTAAAGTTATCTAGTTTTATTCATTCTCTTACATTATGCGTGATCTAATCATATGTAATCCTTATTTTCTTTCTTTCATTAAAAATCGACATTAGAGTTGGAAGAAAAACCATATCTTCTTAGCTGCAAGCTCTTTCATTAAGAAAATAGGTGAAACAGACACAACTAAAAAATAGAAAGACATCATAAAGTTACAATTCTTCTCATTGTTTTGATTCAATATAGATATACAAAAGAAAAAAAAACAACTTTCATAATCTGATTTGTATAGCGGCCCTTGACTCCCAATTGATACTTGAAGTGTATGTGCCTATATATAAATGGAAGCTTCTGTTTGGAAATAATTGAAGGCACTAAAACAACTTGTTTTGCTTTCTTAAAGTCTCATTAACCGCTGACCATAACACATCTGAAATTAAAAAATGAAAACCAAATTTATTTAGTTTATTTCTAGCTGAAACTGTTATATTTAAGCATGTATACAAATTTGTAGAGAAAACATATATATAAATCATTGACTGGAAAAGGCATCTGATTCACTTCTAGAACTAAGATGGTTCATTTCCATTGAGGCCATCTAACTGAGTGTCAGTCTTGATCGAGCCATTGGTTGAGTCATGCCACACCAACTCCAGCTACTCACACGCAAAATACAGTAAATTTTACAATCACCAAATTTCAAACCACTTATAACAAACAAAGGTTCAGAGTAACTCATACACACCTCTTCGACGATCATGTTGTCAAATTCTGTAAAACCACATTCTTCAGTGATTTGTTCACTACCACAAGCATCAACCACCTGACAAACAAAATTTGCGTTGACACTGGTTAGTGACAAACGAATCACAACAGTCTGAGGAAAACGAAAAGGAAACCAAAAAAAGAATTAAAGTAAAGCAAAAATACCTTTGACTCAGATTTTGGACTCGAGGAAACCCCTCCAGAAATATCGCTGTGGTTATACACCACATCGGATACAAAGTGTCAATGCAAATTTCGGGAACCACATCATCAAAGAACACAGTGTGATGAGAGAGACGCCTTCGCTTTCGAATTCTTGGAAGCTATTGCTGGTGAAAGTCTGTCTGCGTTGATAAGAGTAGGGCATAAATGAAAACTATACAGTCCAAATAATAATGACTTGACGAATGAGAGTAACACATGGAAAAAATTAAGTGCACGTAATAGATTGTAAACACACTGGCCATACATCTGGAGCCCAAAACAGAAGTGAACAGCAGTAAAATCAACCAAATAATGACAAAAATGATAACAAAGAGATGGAAAGAAAATATCTGATTTTTATTGATCACACTTACGTTGGCTTACTTCACCAGACATGTCTATGACCATGATGATAATCATTTGTACTAACTGGCTAAGGAAACTGAGAGATAAGAGCAAATACTTCAAGGTGAAACTACCATGTACTATCCATGTTCCATTGGAGTTGGGCAATACGCGAAATCTGGCTTTAATCTCTCGGTCATAAGCTGGAAAGCAGATAGTGAAAAAAAAAAGAAGAAACGATTCACAATCACTAAAATATTATTCATATTTTCCTATTAGACATTTTACTTGCCCAATCAACCATGTAGCAAAGAGATGGTTTTGTCGGTATGAAAACATAAAGAGAAAGTCTGTAATTTCTAGCAGACGTAACGATCTCAAAGTCAGATATGTAACCACCTATTGACTGAAGGAGGGAAGCACCAATCTGCTAATCTAAGTCCGTCTAACTAACCTGCACAACAGAAGTGCAAAACAAAAACTTTAGGCAACACTCATCTATATCTGAAACCCACAACTGATCATGAAGAAAAAGAACCAATATAAGCACGCACCAAGAAACATAGTACCCTCGTAAGAGCCGAGCTTGAGCTTGCCGTGATTTTCTGGCTGTAAAGAAAACATTAGAAATTGATCCTAAACTTTATGCTGAATGAGTGCTAAGAAAGATACGAAAAATACCAGAATAGAATTGAGAGACACAAATCAAACAATGGATATAAAATGACTACATACCTCTCTGAGAGTACTGATTGCTCTTTGTCACATCAAATGAACTCAGCTGATAACTACCTCCCTCTCTGAGTAGGCATTGGAACATGTTCAACTCTGTGGACTCTAATCCATCACTGGATCATTGTAGACTGCATCCTTTAATAAAAAAGAAGACATTATAAACACAGTTATCTATTACAATAAGAGAAAGTAACAAAAGATTCAGTGCCTTCTCGATCTATAAGAGAAAGAATATGCGTTGGAAGCAAAACTCCAATACTTTTAAGAATAAATGTTTCCAAAGAGGCAATTTACCTTCTCATCTACCAGAACTATATCGATCCCCATAAACTTTCCACCTTTCTTGGCATTCCTAGATTTTCAGAAACAGAGGAGAAGGAGACGTTACGGTGAGTTGTGCTGTTCATCGCTAGGAAGATGGTGTATTTATACTCGTTGCTTCATAACCTGATCTCGTGGTGTAATCTTTTTATTGTTGGCAATCTGTTTTGGATCCCTAGGAGAATCTACTTTCGCAGCAGAACTACATATTTCATAGAATGGCTTCTCTACTTCCTGCAGTATGTGCAGTCTCAGAAGAATGTAATGGCGAGGTGATGCTGTTTATTTTCTTCGATGGTGAAATGTTGGCGGACTGAAGTTTTCCACTCATTGTATGAACTCGTGAGGCTCTCATCGTTAGATGCTGAGGTGATTCCATCTCCATAGAGAATTTCACGCTCTATTGGAAATAATATCAGCTTGTTTCCAGTGTCTGCTCATACGATATGTAGACGTTGTCAGCTGAATCATTTTCCTTGACATCGGTATTTGTCCCTGGACTCCTGGAGGCCACTTGTCTAGTTGTTAGTAAGTCTGGAATGATGTCCACAGAGTCAGACATATCAGTTCTTC
This sequence comes from Raphanus raphanistrum subsp. raphanistrum, assembly GCA_019706035.1. Taxonomy (NCBI): domain Eukaryota; kingdom Viridiplantae; phylum Streptophyta; class Magnoliopsida; order Brassicales; family Brassicaceae; genus Raphanus; species Raphanus raphanistrum. Next base: position 13,207,649 of record CM033985.1, read on the forward strand.
TTGTAGCAGTGAACTCTTTGGAGTTTGGAATCTGTGGACTTGGTCGTCGTACTCTCGTTTGCCTTCTTCCGTGGGCTTGAATGAAGTTCATAGTCGCCTAACCTGCTTGCAGAAAAGCATATTGCTAAGTTACTTCAGATTAACATAGATAGGATTTCATTTAAAAATAATTAGTGGATACGTACGCATCAAAATCACAAAAGAAGGCAAACAAATCATTTTTCTGTTTTAGACTTCCACTATACCTTTCTTTCGTCTTTGTGGTTTTCCTGACTGGGCTTGAGAAATCAAAGTCCGATATGTCAATTTTAGATGACGATAACTTGCCAAAAACTCCACCCATGTCGAAACCCATATCCCTGAGAAGGAGACAGAGAAACATAATTATGTGAGACAGTGTGCCTTGTTGTCAAACAACACTATCTTAGAGAAGTAGTCCATAGTATTCTTAAAAAAATCTGTATAATTTTTTTTAGCAGGTGCAGACATGGCAAAATCTGTTCAGTATTACTCTTGACAATTTACTGCAAACAAAATAAGCTACCATTATAATCATTCAATCACTCACTCATAAAAATACTTATCTCTTATGTTGTGATCAACAACACACCTGCCACGATCGCAATCATCTATGTCCCCTACTTCATCGCTGCCAGCTAGATTCACCACCAATATCACTCCCACCGCGTTCTCTCTTCTCCTTTACCTCACCTTCTTTACATCCCAGCAAAGCCTTCGTCTCTCAATTTAAAATCCTCTCAGATTCTTCAAGATCTCAAACAACTGAATCTTTCATTTGATTACTAATTGAAAAGAAGAGTAAATGATGAATAAGTGGAAAAGTGATGTTGCCTTTAATAAACCCACCACAAACGTAGCACATAAATACAACCGGAGACTACACTACTCAAAAGCCCAATGCCGTTACAGAGGCGGTGGTCGGAGGCTTTAGGAGACGAAGAGTGAGGGAGGAGGAGCCGAGTGCAGGTGTGGTCATATCAGATCAAATCCCTAAAAGAGGATGGGCCAGATATGAACTTTTAGAAGAAAGCCCACAAAACAAACGAACATAAAAATCCAAATAAAAGAAAGATTTCATTACGTAAAAGAGATGGACGCGTGGCGTGTTTTCCTTGCCCTATTTGATGACGTGGCAAGAGGATAAGAGAATAGAGGTCTACTTTATAGTATAAGATATTTCAGCCAAGAAGTAATGAACTGTATTTTAAAAATAATTATTATTATATGTATCTATAAGATCATCTTACCGTTGTAAAATGTGATATCATCAAACCATCATTTTAGACAACAGCGTATAAAACATAAACCATATTCATGTGAACTTATGTTACAGTTTAGCTAACATTTTCAAAGTTTTCATAATGTCTTCCGTTTAAATAAAAATTTATACATTTTTGTATTAGTTTTTATATAATACTAGGGTGGCCCGTCCTACGGGCGGGATGTAAATTAGAAAATAATTTAAATAGTTATATATAATATTTAATCTTACTTGTTATTATTCTAAAATATAGATTTGTTGTTAAATTTTGTAGACGTTATTGTTTGTAAAGACTAAATAATCTGGAAGATTAGATGATTTTCCTTTAAGTAATCGATGCTCTAATTATAGTTGAGAGTTGGTTGTGGCATTACATATTTTATGTAATCTTCTGGAATTGGATGAATATAAATAATATTGCGAGGAAAGAAAGAACTTGTAAATATAGATTAGTAAAATATAGAGGTCGTAAAATTCTTATTAGGACAGTTAATTATTAGTTATGTAAACCGAAAACAATAACAATAAAGTATTGTGTATCGATATGTTGGGCAGCTTAAATTTGATATAAAATAATTAACGATGCACTTTTGGTGAAAAGATGTTTCATGGCAATGAGTTGACAATTTCAATGTAAGAGTAAAAAGTAAGAAATAACCTGAGGAGTTTTAATCTTTTTCCGTATATTTTATGTTTGGAACTTTAAAATTGATTATGAACTGATAACTGATATATATTTCCGATTGAAATCTATCTTGTTAAAACAGAAACATTCTGTTGGACCTAACATTTATTTTGTAAGTTTTTAAATTAAATACATCTTTATAATTTATAGTTAAACCTACATTAAATCACTAATGTTCCTTTCTTTATACTACTATTCATGTTTCCAAACAATATACTTATTTCTTTATACTACTATCAATGTTTTCAAACAATATATTTTTATACTACTTATCAATGTTTCCAAACAGTACAATAATTAATCTTAATATTTTATATCTATCATTTTCTCTTAAAATTTTTGTAGAAACATCATAATTTCATAAATTGCAAAATAAAGAACTTTAAAATTTGGATTATAAGATTACAAATTATGAAACTATTACAATTTAAATCAAATTAGATTACATATTGGTCATCCATCAGTTCAATCGGTTAGTCTCGGATTTTAGTGATTTTTGTTAATATGAATATTTTAAAAACCTAAATTGAATTGTCAGATCTCCGGATTAACCGGTATAATCACAATCGGGTTGAATTTAGAAACACTGATTTAAATGCAAAAATATTTTAAATACACTCTTTAAAAGTTACCAAAATATTTGTTAAGTTATTAGTGAAAATTTTCATCGTAAAATATTCCGCGCTTCCAAAGCGCGGATCATAATCTAGTTTAGTAGTTAAAATTTAAATATTGATAACATAATTAAAATGACTACAAAAACCTACGGAAAATATAGTTTTATTGGATGTTTTAGGAAAAAAAAAGTTATATATATATATATATATATATATATATATATATATCGTTTACAATAATTATTTGCAATACTAATTATGTTATAATAATTTTTGCTGACTGGATTATAGATTTTATGAGGTTATGTCATGCACCAGTTGTGTTAATTTATTTGGAATATATTTATTTTAATTTATTTGGAATATATTTATTTTATTTTATTTTTTGGGTTTAGGGTTTAGACCTTTTTATAAATTTAAAAATTATTAAAATTGTTAGAATTGATATATAATATAAAGCTTTATTATTTAACAATATAAATATCTTTCTATTTAATCTAAGGACAAACTAAACTATGCGTTCTTGGGAATTAGTTATGTTTTTTTTGTAATTTTATGGAGTTGAATCTATTTAAATAAACTCGTGAGGAAACTACCGAACTTGTAGTTGTAGATTAGGTAAATATATATGAGAAAACTTTATTCTTAGTACGGTTACTTATTTAAAACAATGATGCGAAATATATTTTGTTTGAAATTTTAAGATACTATATATAAAATTAAGTAATTATTAAATATAGATTTAATAGTTTCACAAGTGGATAGTTACAGGTAATTAATAATCTGGTATTCTTAGAATTAGACACATTGCCTAAATGACCGGACCATCGTTCATCGCTACCGAATTTGTTTACACATGCCATTCAAAACTTGTCATCGCTGATTGAGAAGATCACATACAAAGCAAATTAAAAAATGAAATCTGTAAAGCTTAAATAATATTAATCATTCACTAATATAATTAAAGAGGGAAAAAAGAAACTTGGTTAAAGATTTAATCGAGCACAAAATCTCCCTAATCTTCTAGAAAACAAAAAAAAAATCTATGATCTTTCATTACAAAACAGAAACCATCAACGCAATGTTTCCGAGCATCTCTATGTCCGATACATATAGATCACGCACACAAAATTTAAGTGGGAAAAGGGATCTAAATGAGGACCAAGAGAGTCTTCAAAAACTCTTTGTTCTCGTAGAGTTTTGGTATTTCATTACATTAAAGCAATACAATACAAAATATTGAAAATATACTATTTGCAATCTGTGGCTTTAAGCTGCATACTTTTCCAACTATGCTATGCGTTTCTTTTTAGCTGCTGTGGAAGACATTAAAGACAGAGTTTTTGTCGGACGGACCACCAGTGGTTTCAGCAAATGTTTCCTTCTCATTTTCATCAACACCGACACTGATCTTGGTTGGGAGTGTGTTTATTCCTGGCATATCATTACCAGAGCCACTATTGTCATCCTGTAATTACAAACAAACACATTTCATGGGTGGCAAAGAAGGCTGTATTTAAGTAGTGAGTAGCTTATTTCCGCAAGGAAATCTGGGATTGGTGGACGCTGACTGTATCACTGTAAGTATGGAACTTATGAAACACAGGAATTCTAGGAGAGAATATCAAAAGAGAGAGGTTACATCACCGATCAATTATCTGAGACAGATGGAAGAATAAGTTTCACTGCTATTGGTGTTATTCTCCAATAAGCTTTCACAATCTCACCAAACGAATGCTGAAAGAAAATGTGACCAACTTCCAAATTAGCCAAAATGAAACCCAATACACAAACTATGTTGCATTGAACTAAACAGGATGATACTATACTAATAACTATCAATGATTAAGATCAAAACTTGCATTCAGAAGAATATACAAACCTTTCCGATCATGGCACCATGAGGGAATCCAGCTCAGCGGGTTCAATTTCCCAGTCACATTAATTTGGAATCTGTGGTGGCACAGGCCTTGGTCCAAAGTGACTTCCGTTTTGACTTTGCGTAGAGAATATAATCAGCAACGTTCAAAGACTAAGAGATCACACACACATCAAAACACGTGTCTCTTGGAATATCTGAACACAAAGTACATCAAACAACAATGCATTTAAACAGATTACTGCAGAAAGAGAAGAAAGTTTTAAAATTTTGCATTGATCTTTTCATAAACAATAACAATCAATGCAAGATCACAAAGAAACTCAAACTCATATACCACGTTCTTGCCTTTTTCAACTTGACACCCAACGGACCATATAGCCATTCTTCGTCATTATCAAGCTCCACAAACAGCTCTCTTTTCGGAACAGTGAGTATCTGATCCAAATACTTTAGGTCCGGATGAGGCGGCTTTGGGGATGCTTCACCATTTTCTCTGACTTTTGCATTCAGTGTTGCAGCCACATGACTCTGTGAGTAAACAATGTGAAAATGATCGAACACAAATCTAAAAAACTCTCGAATTAGCCATAACAACACAAATCAGTATATTGATAGAGATAAAAAGAAAAAAAAAGAAATAGAAATAGATGATGAGTTCGATAGGAGAAGGATTCACATATTTATACGGATCTCACACCGCCTCCGAGCGACGAATGGCGCACTGAAGAGACTGTAGTGGGCGTCTAAATTAATTGAAATTAAGACGAAATCATAACTCTGTCCGTTTCATACGCAGAGAAGAATCCCAGGCGGCATGCATCGGGCCATATAGTTCTGAGAGACGTTCTTCAAATCGTCGATAGAGAATTAGGATTAGAGAGCGATTCGAATGACGTCGGGCCAGATAGATCGATAATACGCAGAGCCCAACACGCATCCAGAAAAGCCTATCACGTCGCTTGATTAAATGAAACGCTGAGTTTCGTACGGCTTGGACACGTGTCACGATGAAATTAAACGAATTTCTTATGTGGACGCTGACGTGTCAGCAGGAGAGAACCAACTCTCTTTTATATATATAGATATTTTTGTCCTTCACTTTTATGTTTTCCATTGTCAGAGAGTTGTAGGCATGACCTGTTAGTAAACATTATCTTTCTTGGTTGCAAGTTGTGATTGACTTTTCATCTTATGTATGAATATAGTTTACTGAGGAGTTTGCTAAGTTGGATGAGAAGTTCAAGTTGACCCGATCCATTATCCAAAGCAAATTAATGCTTGGTAAGTTCTTATGTTCCTCAATTATGCTACACGTTATTTTTTATACTAAAATTACACATAATAACCGTGTCGCAGTCTTACTGGTTACAACCGCTATAATACTGAGTTCTAGAACTAATCTTTCGTAGATAGTACTCTAGAAAACATGATTGGAACACCAACACACGTTGCTAATGTGCATGTATTAAGTATTAACCATCTCTCCGACAATTGATTATCTTTCTTGGTGTGTGTTTTTGTCTCAGTGAATTTTACACTTAAAAACTCTTATCTGATTCAGAGTTCATGTTCCAGATTGGCTGAGAACCCAAACGCAGACAGCCTTTTTAACCATGGATGCCCATCATGAGATGTCAACTCCACAGTGTCTGTTGGATACAATTGGCCAAACACAAAATGTCAAAGTGAAGGTCTCTGACTACAACAACTTCACGGCAAAAAGGCATACCATAACTGTCAGACAGGTCGTTTGTCCTCCAGCTGCCAGCGGTAAGCACCACCTGTGGAGATCACAGTCACCAGAGACATTGAAGAAGAGCAACTTCCCGAGCCAAGTGTAACATGTAACTCTTCCTTTGGTGGAACCTGCTACACTGGGTCTTCTACTGGTGGAAGTGCTCCAACTAATGACAGTGAAGAGGAGAAGGAAGCCAAGCGTCCAAGACTTAGTAGCTAAGACCTGTCAAATCCATCTCCCAAATCCATGTTGTTTAGTTCCTTCCATTACCTATGTGGCTTAAGTTTGTGTTCTTCTCAAAGATTTCCTTCTGCATATATCTGAACATAATCTTTACGTTTCGTTTTTTTTACCCGTTGGAAACACATTACTTACTTTGAGTTGCATTTATTTTCCTCAAAGCAAAGTTTCTCCAGATAATGTAAGCATTTGATAAACTCTCATTCCCACAGATTGACACAGTGATTGTGTTTTAACTTCTGGGTTGATAGATTCACAGATCAGAACCTAAACAATGGCACTACTCTGCATCTAAGAGAAATTAACAAATCCTTAGTTGCTGGATTTGATCAAAAGGTTTTTAATTTTGATAGTGTTTTTGATTAGTAAAAGCTTATGGCTTCAGTTGACATGACTAGCTGAAGATGTCTTTCATCCATGAAGTGATAAATCATCATATGGAGTAACAGACATAAAGAGACGGTGCAATTACTCTTGAATTTGGGAGCTTCTGTTTCTCAGGTCAGTGTGGAGGATGGAACCACAATTGATCTTACAAGTTATTATCATAGCACCTGATTGATGCTGAGATTTTTAAGGGAGAACTTAACTCTAGCTTATTGTTACCCTTTTGGTTTTTGGTTTTGTATTGAAGGTGTTGAGATTTATTGGTTTTAGATGGACGCCATCAATGGTTTCTTGCTCATGGCAATTGGCATCGGAACTTGCTCGAACAAACACTAAACCCAACCAGAGAACAGCCACATAACCATCCACCAAAACTCCCTTCTCCTTTCTGATAAGCATTGTCAAGATTGCTCAGTAAGTAAACCTTTCACCTACATGAAACACCCAACGTCCCGCAATAAAAGAAGCTCGCAGATTTGATTGATTTTTCAACTCATTTGTAGACTTCAGAAAATGTGGCTGGGGATATGATTGTCTAACTCCATGTCGTCTCCTTACGTGTTTCTGAAATAAAATACACTGTTCCTGCAGATGGTTACATATTGATTCTTCACTACCCCATTATATTTTAACAAACATATTATTTGATTTATATTTAATAATTTCTTTCGATATAGAATATGTTGATAAACATTTATTTTCTTTCTTTCAGTGGGGGGGGGGGGTCAATAGCAGAATACACATATCATATATGCATAGTCTCTTTAATATCTTATATCTTCATTCCTTGGATTATAAAAAACAATATTCAGCAGAGAACAACATATATAAAATAATATTTAGTAAAGACATCTGGTCTTCACAACATAAGAACCTCATGAAAACCATTCTATTTTTCTCAACTTTTATGGATTTTCAGAAAAATATCCAACAATACCTTTTATCAAGGTATTTACAAAAATATTGATCAAATCCAACAATTTTGAAGTTGAACTTTTTTCAATAATTTATGTTTTTTATGTATGCTTCTAGAAAGATTAGTTTAGTTAGTAAAAACTTAAACAAAATGTTAGCTAGCAATTATGTAATACAAGTCCGAAAGATAGAAAAAATGAATAAATTAATTAGGAAATCAGGTTTTAAAATGATTTGAGTATAACTAAACCATATTTTTTTATTGTAGTAATAATTTGAATCATTCACACCATAACCTTAAGCCTCTATTAACTTACGTAAAATTTGGAGTTGGATATTACCATTGCTCCATATCAGAGATACGAGGAGGAAAATTTTGGTTCCAAGGTAAAAAATTCCCATAAAATTTTCCATTAGTAGTGTTCTACTTATGCAATTTTACTCACAATCTTTGCATTTAGCGTGACATTCGTACATTAACAGTTTGGATTTAAATATACAGTAGGTTCTTTGCATGATATTTCTCTCTAATCTGTATTTATTTTTCATTGCAGGTTCGATTTGAAGTCTTCATCGGTATTCGAGATAATAAAGCCACAGCTGATCTGAAACTCTTTGGTGACAAGGTACATTCCCCTCTTTTTCAGCTTGGATCCATAAATATTCCAAATGCTTACATTTTCCATTTTCTCTGAAATTGTTTTCCATTTTCACTTTAAGATAGCTATTGGAAGATAATCTCCCGCTTGACAGTGTATACAAATCAAAAGATGTGTATGCTGCTCCTATTTGTGTCTTTCAGTGACAAGACCAGGTTGTTGGCCGGTTTCACTGAGAATCAAAAACTGGAGCGGAAAAAACTGAAGTTTAGCAGCTGTGCACAAGCCTGAGCGTCTTCAGAACACTGGTGGGAAAGATCACCATCTTACTCCATCGTTGTTGATTTAAAAATAGTTTCTTAAATGAAAGAAGAGGAGAAGTTGTCGTTGTTGGTATTCGACGTAGAAGATGAGAAGATTAAGAGTTTAGGCCTAAGGTGTTGAATGTCAATATAGGCTCACCTTTTAGTATTCTCTTTTGGTCCATTTCAAGTTTATAAGCAAGAAAGTATCCAGTAAGTGTAGTTAAGGACTTCCATATTTTCGAATGCTGCCCTACAAATACATACATCCAACAATTAAAGAAAATAGCATTAGACAATATCTTTATTTTATTACGAATACATGACACTATTTTGTATATATATATGCATGCTCTCTACCGAGTCTGGATCATCCAATAAAAGAACAAAGAGAGATCAAGAGATTGCAATGAAGAGAGTTTTTGCCTTGGTCTTTCGTGATTTCTATATTTTTTGTGAGAAACCTGTTTTGATAGTGAAAGTTACAGGAGATAAGTTACGGAAGACAGACCCCACTGAGAGGTACCTTGGTTATCAGTTTTCATCTGTTTTTATCAATTTATTTCAAAATCATAACATCAAAGTTCATATCTTAAGCACCTAAACGAGATTGAAAATCCTAACAGCCTCTTTTATATTAATAAACTCCATAGATCTTAATATTACTGTTTATGTAGATTTGGCTGTAATAAAAGTACGCATTTGTTTTTAACCTGCATGACTTAATTTAGATATATTCATGCAAAGAAGTGCATGCGAACCATGCGGACATGCATAGCTGTATATCTCCGGATAGTTCAGCTGTAAACCTTTCTGGAACTCAGTCACCATAATCAGATTTTAATCACTACACAAATAAAGTTTTCTTTTTTTTTGACAAATACACTCTTTCATATATATTAACGTAAGAACATTATTAATTTCTAATTAGTTTGGCACTACAGAACACACAAGATGTCAACATAATATCTTCAGGATATAAATATTATATGAGTTTACACAGAAAACACTAAATCATAAAACACGAACACAGGTGGAGCCGAAAAGCCATAAAATTAAAACAAAAGAAAAATACTATTTGATGGAGTAAGCTTCTTACTATATAATAAGTTAATTCTTTAAGTATACCAACTGCTGCTTTTATTTTTCTAATTCTTTTTTCCCAGAAACAGCATCTGTTTTTATGTTTCAATTCTTACAAATATATATTGACGTCGAAAGATATAATGTCTAAAAAAAATCCTATCGCAAAGGATTAGACTTTTGGCGGTAAGACAGTTCTGTTAGGTGGGGATTTTTGGCAAATATTACCAGTAATTCCACAAGGAAGTAGAACTGATATTGTCTTAGCTTCGATAAGTCACTCATACCTATGGCATATCTGCCACAAGTTCTCTTTAAAAACAAATATGAGAGTCAATCAGGATGAAAAGGAGTTCTCGAATTGGCTCCTTGAGGTTGGAGAAGGTCGCTCTCAACTAGATTCATATGATGATTATGACGACTACAATGAACAAATAATAGATGTCGATAGATCATTGATCCAAGACATTGATGTTGGTTCATTAAAAGAAGTTGTTGAAGCTGCGTACAGAGATGTTACCAAGCTAACAACCTCTCAAAGCTCATACACTGATAAAGCTATACTCACCCACCGTAATGAAACCGTTGATGAGATCAATGCTTATACCATCTCACAAACTGACGGGGTTTCAAGAGATTACTTCAGCTCTGATAGCTTTGAGATATCAGATACTCGATCAGATCAGAATGATACACTATATGCTGTTGAGTACCTCAATTCATTGGAATATGCAGGGCTGCCATCGCATAAGCTCACTCTCAAAGTTGGTGCTCCAGTTATGCTTCTACGAAACATAAATCAAAGAAAGAGATTATGCAATGGTACCCGTATAATTCTAACTTACGTAGGCGATCGCCTCCTGAAGGCAGTAATTATCACTGAATCACACATCGGAAAAGAAGTCTTGATCCCAGGGATTGTTCTCTTGCATGATGAAACAAAACTACCGTTCACTTTACGCCGACGGCAATTCCCTATCAGATTGTGTTATGCAATGACAATCAACAAAAGTCAAGGCCAGAGTTTAAAAGAGGTCACCTTGTATCTGCTTAAACCTGTATTCTCTCATGGTCAACTCTATGTCGCTCTCTCACGTGTCACAATCAAAGCGGGATTAACTATCATTAAAGGCAAAGATTCACACCAGCTCAAGGTGAAAAACATTGTCTACAAAGAGATCTTCAAAGATCTTCTATCCCACACATGTATTATAATTTAAATTATAATTCTTTAATTCCAACAATATCCACTACAAGAAAACACGATTTTAACGACGACCATTTTCCTCGCTAAATCGTCGTAAATACGTCTTTACGACGATTTAGCGAGGAAACGCATATCGTCGTTAAAGTTTGGTCGTAACGGATATTTAATCGCCATTTCATCGTAAAAGTACGAGGGACCCATTTCGTCGTAAAAGGAAGGTTAATATTTCGTCGTAAAGAACACGTAGATTTCCACGTAAAGTGGACGCTATATTTCCACGTAAAAGACACGTAATATTTCCTCGTAAAATACACGTAAACTATCCTCGTAAGAAAAACGTAAATTATACTCGTAAAGTAAACGTAAATAATACACGTAAAGTAGACGTAAACTTTCGTCGTAAAGGGAACGTAGAATTTGACACGTAGATTCGTCGTAAGATTTCGTCGTTCTTTACACGTCCACTTACTCGTCAATTCCTCGTGAGTTAACGAGGAATTTGCTTCGATTTTTATAACTAATTTATTTTTTAAATTTAAATTTTAATATTATAGAAAATAATTATTTCAAAAATATTAGAAATATAAATAATTACTAATGCGAAAATATTAAAAATTTGGAATAAATTAAAACCGAAAATATTATATAAATAAAAGTTTAGAATTTTAATATTACACAGAAAAAAAAAACTAAGTCGGAACGGGGCGGTGGATCGTTTCCCGGTAGAGGTCTTCACTCCTCCTCTGTAGTTCCTCCTCTTGCTGCTGAGTACGAGAAGGCTCGGGAACCGGGTTCCGTCGTCGCATATCCGCCAACAACTCCTCCCATTGGGGATTTCCAGAAGATATAACTTCCAGAAACCCCTCCACTCCACCCATACGAGCTTGGAATGATTGGCGCGTAGACTCCAACTCCGTCTGCGTCGACGCCAACTGAGTCCGCGTCGAGTGTAACTCCGAACGCAGCTCAGTGACTTCGTCGGCTCGTCTCTGACCATAAGACGATGTCGCTCTTGGGACATCGTTGACGGAACCGATTCCCAACGTACGTCCCTTTTTCTTAGGGACGACCTACAAAGAAAAAATAAAGTTTAATGTTAATAATTTAAAAAAATAGATTAAAAGTAGATTAAAAGGTAAAATTTTTACCTCCTCGTAAATCTGATCCACTTCTTGAGTGGATAATACGACCGGTATTCCATCGGGAGATTGCTGGGTCAGCTGGGTTTGGCGGTCTTCAATCCGAGCAACGACATCGTTGTAGATTTGCTCGGACCTCGGATCCACAAATACCCCCGCCTTGGTCTTGTGGGTCCTCTCGTAAAGCTCTTTAAGAGACGGGAGTTGTCCCGTCTCTTTGGCCTGAAAATATTTAAAATTTAAAATGTTAGAATCAATATACATATATAAGTACATATTAATTATTAAAATATTTAATATGAAAAAAAATTAGAAATTAATTACCATTTCCAAGCGGACACGGGCATGGGGTTTTTGACCCGTACAGTGAAGCATCGGGCCGTTGCCGTGCTCGTCTTTGGTGTTACGAGAGGCGGAGCAGGCGTTGGAGATCGCAATGGATGATGGCAGCTCCCAGTAACGGATGAGACCATCGTAGACATCCTTGGTCAGCTCAGCGGGTTGCCCGTCCTTGTAACCCTTGTAGATCCAGTCCTCCTTCCAGTTGCCTACGGTGTCCAACAACCGCTTCTTCGCCTTTGCGGTGAACTCCCGTTTCACGTCCTCGTGAACCCCGATGGACCAATGGTATCTTTGCTGCATTTTTAAACCCAAAAAAATTAATAATTAGTTAAAAATATTAATGAAATAAAAGTTAATAATAAAAATTAAACATAAAATAATTATTTTAAAAAACTTACAGCAAACATCTTGAACCACGTGTTTCTAACGTGGTGCGGCGTCTTTTTCCAGTTTGGGTGAGCCTCTGAGAAGTATCCTTTGATGATATCGGATACGCTCGTAGCGACAGAATTGTCGACCCCAAACCTGAAAAAAACAAAGTTAAAGTATTAAAAAAAATATTAATAATTTTAAAAATATTTAAATAAAAAAAATTACGTACCACAGAGTCCCCTCTGGTCGGTCGGGGTCTAAAACCGGTAAACCGGCTCGGCCTGGTTGAGCGAGAAGATCCTCAACCGTGTACCGAGCAAAAGGAGCGGTCGGCGGCACCCGCAACTCCGGATGAATGTATCCGGGTGCAACCGGATCTGGAACCGCCTGAGGTGCAGCAGGTGGGGGTGGTGCACCAGATGGAGGAACCGGTGGTGGCTGTGACTGAGACTCCGGGACAATCTCCGGGATGGAGGAACCGGGAGCTGAAGATGATGATCCAGCAGCAGGATCACCACAGAACATCTGACTGTAGTGGGGGGTTTTCTTCTGCTTGTTCTTTCTAACCATCTGAAAAAAAATTCAGATTGTTAGAAAAAACAAGTAGAAGAAATCAAACTAATCAAAATTCTCTACACTAACCACCTAATCAACTATAAACCTATCTAAATTCACTAAACTAAACCACCTAATTCTAGAGAGAGATTAGAGAGAACCTTGGGAGGTGTAGGAGAGGAAATTGGGACGAAATGAAGTGGCTGGTTCTCGCGGGTATATATAAGATTACATAGGGACGTAAAGTCCTCGTAAATTTACGACGAAACAGCAAGGCCCGTGTCATAATTTACGACGATTTTGCAAGGCCCGTCTTTTTAACTTTACGACGAAATTGCAAGGCCCGTGTTTTTTGTTCACGTGGATATTACGACGAAACCGTGGATTTAGCATTTGTTTTTTACATTCCCTAAACCCTAAACCCCAAATTCCTAATTTTAATTTTTTTTTAATCATGAAATTTTAATTATATAGGTTTAATTTATTTTTTAAGTGAATCGAAACCGTATATATATATATTGAGGTTTGGGGTTTAGGGTATAGGGATTTCATAAAAACATGTTAATTCCTCGTAAACAAGCGTGGTTATTACGACGAAAAAAGAAACAATCCTTGCTAATTCCACGTAAGCAAGTTTCGTCGTAAAGACCTCGCAAGCTTACGTGGAATTAGCAAGGATAGTTTCTTTTTTCGTCGTAAAGGACACGTTAATTACGAGTTTTTAACGAGGTTATTTTGTAAATCCCTAAACCCCTAACCCTTTACCCTAAATCCCTAAATCCCAAAACCCCTATCCCATTACTAGTAACATCTATATGTGTTAAGTTAATTTAATCAAGAAATTTTAAATATGCATGTTTATTAAGTCTTCTTGAGTGAATTGAGTTTAGCAATGTAAACCTTATATATGATTCACTTATAAGTTAAGGAAGTTTTGGTTAATTTTGGGTTTGATGTTTTAAATTCTTAATTTTTTTAATCATACAATGTTAATTATACAGGTTTATTGTGTCTGCTAAGTGAAAACATATATAGATTGAGGTTTGGGGTTTGGGGTTTAGAGTTTTAGGGATTTAAACACGAAACTCGTTAAATCAACGTAAATTAACGAGGTCTTTACGACGAAACAGCTAAAAGGCTTGTTATTTCCACGTAAGCTGATTTCGTCGTAAACACCACGCACGCTTACGTGGAATTTGCAAGGCCCGTGTTTATTTTTAACGTGTGCTTTACGACGAAATCAGCTTACGTGGATTTTGCAAGGCCCGTGTTTTTCTTTACGAGGAATTAACGTCGATAACCTTAAAATCCCTAAAAATGTAAACCACAAACACCAAACCTCAAACATCCTTTAACTTATAACTCAATCTCAAACACCAAACCCCATACCCTAAACCCCAAATGCATTAATCAAGTCTGAAAATAAATAATATTTTTAAAAAATTACATCATCATTCAGATACATCATCATTCTCTTCAACACTAGAAACATCATCACTTTCATTAAACTCGTCCTCAACAGCATCGTCAGTGGTATCGTCGGGAAGATCTTCATACTCATGATTATGCGGATCAATGAGTAGGATGTCTTCCATTTGTTGTTTAGGTTCTTCGACTTCATTGATGTGTTCTTCTTGCAAAGGTGGTTCTTCTCCACCGATTATTCGTCCACGGGGTGTAACTTTGATAACAGCTAACCAACTTATTCCAGATTCTCGCAACCTCGGGTATGGTAGGAAGCTAACTTGGTCTGCTTGCGAAGCTAATATGAAAGGCTCGAATTTGTTGTACCTCCGTCCACCATTGACAGCAACTACACCGAATTTGTTAAATCGAACACCTCTGTTGACCACGGGGTCGAACCAGTCACATTTGAATATGACGCATTTCAGCTTCAATAACCCAGGGAATTCCACTTCAATAATCTCCTGCAAGATCCCGTAGAAATCGGTTTCGCCTTTCACACAAATTCCATAATTGCTGGTCGCCCGGTGTTTACCATACTCGTACGTATGAAAAGTAAAGCCTCGTGAGAAATACATTGGTGATGTGGTGACCTTTGCAAGTGGACCCTGAACTAATTCGTGAAACCATATGGGATAATCTGGATCCTCATATTCAACCTGCAAAATTAAATTAAAGAGAACATTGAAACAAACGTCTTTCGTTACACCCCGTGGACGAAACAAATATCGGATTGGAGTAAATACCTGACTCTTCAACCATTTAATAAAGTGTCGATCTTTCCTTTTATCTACCTCACTTGTGGATATGCCTGGGATAGCTTCTTGGACTTGACTAACAAATAGGCTGTAAAATGCACATATTTTATTAGTTATATCATCATTTGAAAAATATATTTTAATTACAATTAGTTTAGAACTTTCCATATATGTTACCTTTCAAAATAGCGCATAAATGGATCCTCACAATTAAGTAGAATGTAAGTGTGTGCACTATGGGCGTCTTCATCACTCGACCACCAAACCTCTTTCGTTTTCCCACCCATTCGCCCAATCTGGCTAAAGATATCCGGAACACCAGCAACTGCATATGTTGGGGCAACACCACCATCATCATATCTTCTTGGAGCTCTTTGTCGGGTCCGTACATTAGGTGCAAAGTAGTACGATGTGAAGTGAGATGTTTCTTCCGTCAAACTTCCAGCAATTATAGAACCTTCAACCTTTGCGAGGTTTTTTGCCTTTCCCTTCAAATATTTCATGGCCCGCTCATACTGATACATCCATCCATAATGTACTGGTCCTCGAAGCAATGCCTCATACGGGAGGTGGACAGCTAAATGCTCCATGACGTCAAAAAATGAGGGAGGAAAATATCATCTCCAAGTTGCACAATAAGATCGGAATGTTCTCGTGAAGTTGTTCTACGACATCCTCTTTAAGAGTGCGAGTGCTCAAGTCCCTGAAAAATGCTCCAATGGATTTGTATATTCCAAAAACAATTAAGCAAATTATTAGTGCATATTTTTGAAAAATAAATTAAGAAATTAATTAGTGTGAGTAATAATATATTACCTGCAAGTGCTTCATGTACTTTTGTTGGAAGTAGCTCCGCAAATGCAAAGGGAAGTAGTCTTTGCATAAAGACATGACAATCATGACTCTTCATCCCGGAGAACTTTTGGCCCTTTTCAACACATCTAGAGAGGTTTGAAACATACCCATCAGGAAACTTCACTGCTGATGCAACCCAGTTGAACAAGACCGACTTTTGTTCTGAAGACAATCTGAATACCGGTACAGGAACTTGTCCATTGCTTTTTATATGTAACTCGGGTCTTGAGCAAATATCAGGCAAGTCCAACCTCGATTTTTGATTGTCTTTTGTCTTCCCTGGAACATTCAATATTGTATTCATGATGTTCTCAAAAAAATTCTTCTCAATATGCATCACATCTAGGTTGTGGCGCAAAAGAAGATCCTTCCAATACGGCAACTCCCAAAATATACTCTTCTTGTGCCAGTTGTGCTGAACTCCATAATAATCAGGCATATTACCGGGAACATGCCAATTACCACCACAACGAACTGTTTCTTGAGCTCCGTAGTAATCGATTTGCTGTTCAATTTGTTCTCCAGTTAAATACGGAGGAGGAGTGTCTCTCACAACCCTTTTCTGCCTAAACAATTTCCTGTTTCTTCGATAAGAATGATTAATGGGAAGAAATCGCCTGTGACAATCGAACCAACTTGTCTTCCTACCGTTCTTCAGCTGAAATGCATCTGTCGTTCCATTACAATATGGACAACATAATCTCCCATGTGTAGTCCACCCAGACAACATCCCATAAGCAGGAAAGTCACTTATGGTCCACAAAAGCATCGCTCGCATCGTAAAATTTGTCTTCGTTGAGCAGTCGTACGTCCTCACCCCTGTTGCCCACAAATCTTTCAACTCTTTTATCAGTGGCTGTAGAAAGACATCCAGAGACCTTTTTGGATGGTTCAGACCAGGTATTAATATGGTCAAGAACAGAAACTCCCGTTGCATGCACATATCTGGAGGCAGGTTGTATGGCGTCATAAAGACTGGCCACAATGAATATTGTCTCCCTGACATACCGAAGGGACTAAATATGTCCGTGCATAATCCCATATACACATTTCGGCTATTGCTAGCGAATTGTGGATATATTTTGTTAAAATGTTTCCAAGCTCTTGCATCTGATGGATGAGTCATCTCACCATCCGTCTGAGTATGCTCGGCATGCCATCTCATTTTTCCAGCAGTCTCCTCAGATTGGTACAATCTTTTCAATCTGTCGGTAATTGGTAGGTACCACATCCTTTGGTACGGTACCCTATTACGTCCTCGTCCTTGCGGTTTGAATCGTGGCTTCTTGCAGAATCGACACTCTTCTAACTTCTCATCATCTCCCCAGTAGAGCATGCAGTTGTCGATGCAAACGTCTATCATCTCAGAAGGCAACCCCAGACTATAAACTAGTTTCTGAATCTCATAATAAGAATCAGCAGAGACATTGTCTTCCGGCAAATACTCTTTAAACAAGTCTGTCCATGCATTCATGCAACTTTCAGGTAGATTATGATCAGTTTTAATACTCATCATTCTAGCAGCCAACGACAATTTAGAGAGACCTTCTCTACAACCACTGTAAAGTGGCTGATTCGCAGCATCTAACATTTCATAAAACTTTTTTGCATCTATGTTAGGTTCTTCAACTTCATCATCATCATGAGCAACAAATGCATCAGCTACCATATCATGAACCCTATCATAATTATCTACCATCTGCTCCTCCTGATGGTATCTATGTTGATTATGCAAATGATCAACCGGTTCATTCTGAAAATTGCTATTACTACTACTAGCTTCATTCTCATAATTATAACCTTCTCCATGTTGAAACCAGATATAGTAATTTGGCATGAAACCTCTATTTATTAAATGCTTCCAAACATTTTCACGAGTTGCCAGTTTTGAATTGTTGCATTTTCGACAAGGACAAAACATCTTACCGCTTTCTTGGGCGAGCGGTGTAGAATCTGCTTGATGCATAAATGTCTCTAGTCCTTCCAGATACTCTTTCGTCACTCTCCCGTTAGCATCTCTATGCGTGTACATCCATCTCCGCAACTCTAAATAATTTCCATCACCAGACATTTTTTTTTCACGTTTTTAGATTTTTTTTTCTTTTGCATGTGGTGTGTTTCAAATGTTCCTCAAATGACATATTTATAGGAAAATTCGAAATTGGTAGGTGAGATTTTACTACGAATTAACGACGAAATATGGGTAGTTAGACAAGATAAAAAACGTGTGTCACCTAAAATTAGGTGACACTCGCAAAAACCACGTAAATATTTTCCTCGTTAATTACACGTTAATTATTACGTGTTCATTACGACGAAATGTTGTTTCCTCGTAAAAACGACGTTCCTTTACGTTTGGTTTACGACGAAACTCTTTCGTCGTTAATTAACGACGAAATAACGTGTTTATTGTCTTTTCACGTAACTTCCTCGTAAAGGCCTCGTAATTTTACGAGGAAATTATTTCGTCGCTAACTTTCGTCGCTAAGCCCGTGTTTTCTTGTAGTGATCAAAATGTCTTCTCATAAAAATGAAAAATCCAACAGATTTATAAAGCACAATGGGGCATTCATTTGAAGACATACAAAGAGTTCTTATTCAGCTATATCAAGTATGTGTCTTTAACCTCAGACAACAATTGTTTCGTACCCATTTAAATAAAGTTAACTTACTTAATTTTTGTCCATTTCAGGCTATTTTATTATGGACCACATCACAGACTTTATTCTTCAGGATAATTGAAGTCTTTTTACATTATTTACGTTACTATGAGCAACCATTTTACTCTTTTTATTAGTTACCGCACTTAATAACTATCAGATTTCATCTAATTGTGGGAAATATAATAATCTAATCCCAGACAAAATCCAAAACTTATGATCTAAAAATTAACAATTTCAACACTTATCCGCGCGTAGCACGGAGATCGAATCTAGTTTATAGTAGAAATGCAAAGAAGTCTAGTTTCCATTCTACATGAGCAATATATAATAGAATCGTGGTATGTACTTTAACAAAATACCCGAAATATAAACCATAATCAAATGGCAACCTTAATTTTCCATAAATTAAACTAAATTTTAAAATACCAGTAAAATGCATTATCATTCTACATGAGACATATAAATTAAAATGTCAAAATATAGTTTCAATCTAAAGATCATTTAACATATTTCTCAAATGTTAATATGGCTATGCCTTCATGGAAGGTGGTAATGCTTGCCCAATGCCAATCTCAGTCGTACATAAACTAAACTCTATCAACTAATCACTAAACCCTACACGGAAATATAAACCCTAATCCAAAGTCAACCCAAAATCCTTCATAAACAAAACCTTAACCATTAACTAAACCATATATAGAAATATAAACCCTAATTCAATGTCAACCCCAAACTTTCTAAAGTAAACCCAAATTTTGAAATGAAAGCAACATGCATTTCCATTCTACATGAGCATATAGAATATAAAATGTAACAAAGGATCTAGCACAATATACATATATTGTTCAAATTTTGAAGTGTCTATGATTAAAGGGAATGAGGTAATACTTACACCAAATTCAGATTGATTGTAGCGAAAAAATGAAGATTGATGGCATTAGAGAAACAAGGTGGAGGAGATAACATCATATGAATATCATTCCCATTCAACATCACATTGTATTCTGTTTTATTTTATTTCATAATAAATTCTATTCCATTTACGTTCAATATATTATTTCTCTTTACAAAATCATATACATACTAATATAAAACACATGTATACACCAATACAAAATTCATATCAATAGAACATGAACAACAACGAACATGATTGAACTCTCTCTTTCAAGCATCGAATGAAACACAACTTATTAAATAATACATTATATATTAATAAACATGGCAAATAAGAGAAGAGCCAAATTTGAAGGAAAGACAGTCTATTTCATTTTATAAAATAGTATAGAAATATTATTACCCTTCCAACTCATCCATGATAAACCTGAAGAACAAATAAGAGAAGAGCCAAATTTGAAGGAAATACAGTCTATTTCATTTTATAAAATAGTATAGAAATATTATTACCCTTCCAACTCATCCATGATAAACCTGAAGAACAAAATGAAAATGAAGATACACGTTAGTTTACAAGTTGGAAGAAAATTGCAGCATAAAAAATAGGCTACTCGTATATTAATTACTTTATGCTTAGGTTAAATGTTTAGTTGTGTCAATCCCAAATAGCATACATATGCAATTAGAATTGTACCATTTGATATAATATAAATTTATATATATGGAACAAAAAATATCGTCAGATGGAATGGAAACTGAATAGTATATTACTCCCTCTGTTTCATAATAAGTGTCATTCTAAATTTTTTTTGTTACACAAAAAGTGGCACTTTACAATTCCAATGCAAATTAAACTTACTTTCAGCTGAAAATTAATTGCAAATTGCATTGATTTTATAAATAATTTTATTTGTCTCAAATACTATTGGTCAAAGAAGTGTCATTAATAACAACTTACGTATATTTCCGTCACTTTCTTAATCAGTGTGAAAAATGTCAAAGTGACACTTATATAGAAACGGAGGGAGTAGTTGTGATACGATTCTTCAACCCTAAATCAATTCGTTTACCTCAGCTTACCAGATCGGGCATGTAACCGAAACAGTAGGTTAGATTTATCAACTTGGAATATAATAGGGCCGAATCTATTCTCAATAGGAGAAATAATATTGAAATAATATAATCTGTCGCACAAAAAAATATATCTTACAATATTGCAACAGATCTCAACCTAATCGCCGATATGAAAGAGATGAGGCCCTGGTGGTCGTTCACGTCGATCACACTTACGAACTCTTCTCGCAACAAATTTCACAAGCAGAGACTATTTTACCTTTCCAACGCACTTCGAGGAGTCGAAGAAACACAAAGGAGGCCGACAATGACGACTATGGAGAGAAAATCGATGGGTTGGAAGAAGGTGAAATCATCAACGGTAATTTTTCACTTTCTCAAAAGTTACCAAAGAAAATGAAAAGAGATAATGTGATGTTAATAGCGCCACGAGTTACTTTCTACAATTAAAATTAAGTTTTTTAATTTTCTTTTCAGCAGGTTTTGCCGGTTAGGGTTAAGGACAAAACAACAATATTACATAAAATTGTATTGGTGTATAGAAAAGTTAGGGTAATTGTCTATCATCCTAATTATGCATTATTGTAGCGTCATACAGCCCAATTTCTATAAATTATATGTAGTGTGTACAAACTCAAATTTAATAAATGGGTATAAGTACAGGCCTATAAATTATATGCAGTTTGTATAAACCCATAGTAAAATATACATGTTTTCAAATACAAAGTTCTATCACATTATTATTTAGGGATGAATATATGTGATGTTTCAAAATATAAATACTGATGTTACATTTTAATAAATTAATGACATTTAATTTTTATAAGTAGACTTTTAATAGAAATTGATATTAATATAAAATCATTTAGTTTAATGGGTTTTAAAATAGATTTATTAAAAGTATTTATTAAATGTGATTTAACTTAAAGTTAATGAAGACTATATTAACTAATTTATATATATATATATATACTAGAAAATATTAAAAATTAAAATTTCCAAACATTTTTCTAAAATATTGTTCGGTTTTCGGTGCGGTTGAATTTGATATTGGTATTCAGATATAACACTATAAGAGCCGTTAGAATATATAGGCAAGGTCTAATAGAGTATAAGACTTTGATTTTCGGGTTGATTCCAAATCGGTTTTTGGGTATAAATATTTTTGACTAATTATGTTAGGTAATTATTAAGAAAATATAATATATTACAAACTTTATGAATAAATTTTAAAAATAATTTCTGAAATGAATATGTCACAAGTGTATAATTATGTAATATGACATATTTATAGTTACCAAAATTTTTATTAAATTAAATATATATTAAACATAATATGACTACAAAAAAAAATAAAAAAAAATAAAAAAAAAAAATTTCTCAAAAAATAAAAATAAAAATATAATCGCCCTTTAAAGGGCTGTTAGAATCTAGTAATACATTGATTATATTTTACTATTTTGGAACAATAATAGGAATCAAAGCAAAAACTGGTGCCAATTTTGGATTTTTTCAGATATTTTTTTTGGTTATAGCAAATGTCAAATTTATCCATATTCGATATGAACCGTTTAAAGCTCAGAGAAGTACCATACCATCTCTTAGATCATCTCCAATGTATTTTTCTATTTTTACCTCTAAAATAGAGAAACTCTATAATAGAGATATATTTTACTCCAATGTATTTCTCTAAAATAGAGATCTCCAAATATAGAGTAGAATATAGATGAATGCTATTTCTTCCTCTATAAATAGAATAAAAATAGCAATTTCTAGAGACAAAAAAATAGAGATTGAATGAAGTGACTTTGACTCTAAATGAGTAAATGTTATTATAGAGACAAAAATAGAGGTGAGTTAGATATGCTCTTAGAAAAGTTGTGTTGGTTTTGAAGGAGGTATATACTGTACATTTTTAGACAATGTTTCATACCAGTTTATACAAAAAATTCAACAAAAAAAATTTTTGCCGCTGACAAAAAGTCTGACTAACAAATACTAATTTAGATGAAGTACAAAACTACAACCTGTATAATAGTATATAACAACAGTTAACGATCTGTTCACATATGTCACATCTCTTCAATACCAAAAATTAAGCAACATCAAAACAAATTATTTATTTCCAAATTTTCCTATGCAACTCGTTAGCAGTTATCTCTTCTTTCCCCTCTTGTTTCTTCTGAGAACTGAAGTGCTCCACCATATCTTTGCTAATGAGTTTCCACTTGCTCATATGAAAATTGGTCCCAATAACATCTTCTTTCAACCTTGAATCACCTCCCCTCAAGTAGGACTAAGACTTATTATTCTGGATACAGACTCGAACCGAGGTCTTCCCCCGATCGGCTCCGAATATAGAATATGTCGGTGTTCGGATTCGAATCAGGATACTAAATCTCGGATCTGCTAAAACCAGATCCGGATATCTCGACTTTTAAGTCTAGGAATTTGGATCTGCATTTTTTAAATATATTAAATTTTTATTTTTTAATTATTATATTTGATATATTAATATTTATACATAAAAGCTAGTCTGATAATTTATAAATATTAATCTATGTATTATTTTTAGAATTTAAGTATTTAAAAAATATTATATTATTTTAGCGGATCCGGATACTTGCGGATAATATAATATTTGACGGATATTCAAAATCTGGATATCTGGAATCCACAGATCTGGATACTAAATCCACATATGCGAAAGATTTGGATTCCGGATACCTTAATTTCTCAGATATCCAGATCACTCTCACCCCTACCCTCAAGCTTTCAAAATCCGATTTCAGATTTTAAACTTCTTTCCCAATGTTTTCAAAGCTACGAATTTTTATCATATATATCTTAGACAGTGAATTGCTAACACTTAAAAATGTTTATATTAAACAATAAATGATGTTGTTTATTTCATCTTACATCCAACAATGGTGTACAAAATTATCAAATAAAACTTATATTCCTCTTAGTCTCACACTGAGAAAAATAATGTTCATGAATATCATGTGTTTTTGATGTGTATATAGACGCATTACTACTATAAAATAGACATTGAAGGGTTGTATTCCAAAATTGTTTTTTTTCTAAACAGAATGAAACTCATTTCATCCACAAAATCCCAACTATAAAGTTGATAAAATCGATTTGAAGAGAAAATATTTTGAGTTTTGAAAATAAGGGAGAAGAAAAATATAAGAGATATGAGATGAAATCAATATGGTTTTAGGGTTTTAATGAGTTTGATTTAAGTATTTAACTTGAGAGATTCTAATTTTGAAATGATGTTGTCTCATTCGATATCACAGTAAATGACCTATATACAACAATACATGTTGACTAAAATGAAATCTAAAATACCTCAGTCAACGAGAGTTTGCTATTTGTTTAGATTAATTAATTATATATGTTTTTTTAGGAAAGAAATGGAGTTCAATGTATAACTATATGTTTTTCTATCTATTAGTGATTAGTTGAATCTTTTTTACCAAACAAAAATAGCTTAAACAATTATTTATTTCATTGTCCTTTTTATAACTTTTGAGATATATATTTTAATAAAAATTCTACACATTAAAATAGTAAAATTAATTATAATTAAAATAGTAGAAAGGAAAAAAAACAAAAAAAATGTTAATTTAACATGTCAAACCAGAAAATAACAAAAAGGTTCTAAACAAGAGAGCATTGACTCTGTGTAGCTTCTACCATATATGTGAGAAGAAGATTTATTGTTTTCACATTCCTTATTTTTTTCTATGTTATTTTATTCTTTTGTTGTAACTAGATCATTTTTGGAAAGTGGATTTAGATCTAGATTTCAAAACTATAGTTTTGATTGAAGTACGTCAGTGGTGCATCGATCATTATTCCCTTGGTGAGACATGTTTCTCCGCTTTTTCTGTGTTTTGGTTTCTATGGTTTATCGGAGGGTTGTTGGAACTCTGTGTCATTCTAGCTGGTGACCCATGATTCCGGCCTGCTTGTGTGTTCTTTAGTTGCTTCTCGTGATGATCCTGTCGAAGTTGAAGTTATGTTTCTCATTGATTTCGTTAGCAACAAAATAGATTATATTGGTCTTTAAGTTCTATTGTTGTCTAGGTTTGGTTTCTTCGGCTTGATTTGAAGGAAGACGAGCTTCGGGGCTTCGGCTCTTTTCTTCTTCACATCGTGGGTCTTTTGATATGATCCTGACCAGCATCAAAGTCCAAGGTATGAAAGCATGGCATGAACCAACTAAGCCATTGATCACGGTGTGGTTTAATGGTTATTTTTAAAGTCTAATTGGATTGATCTACGAAAGTGGACCGAGAAAACATACTGAATTTGGGGCAGCACATGGAGGCCTTTTAAATGAGGTTTGGGCTTTTGTTTTAGCCAGAGAAAGAGCCCAAGAAATTAAATATCAATGCCAGCCCATTTTCATGAAGTTACAAGCCCATTAAGAATCCAAAACAATAGGTTTATTTGCTTGCCAAGAAAATGGACGAAATCAGATATTAAATTGTATGGAAAACTTCTTTCTCTTGCATGCAAAGAAGCTTTCCATGCAATGCATAGACTAAAGTTTCTCTCTCTGTTCATGCAAGTTTTTTTTTTCCTAGTTTTTTTTTACATTCCCTACGCTGATCATGCATAGCTTCTTGTTTCTATTTAAGCTCTTGTGTGTTTCATTTCAAATCATTCAATCTTTTTAATAAAAATCATCTTCTTTAAACTTGTTAAATTATTTCTGATTTGGTATGTGATATCCTTCAATCTTACTTGGTCTAATCTAGTGTGTCGTATCAAAAGGCAATACAAGAGATTTTCCGCATCTCTTATGACCTCATCATGATTGAAAGTTAAATGGATGTTAGTTATGTGCTTTTGGATGGTTTAATCGTTGTTTTCCCCTCGTGAATCCTGGTTTGTTTCCAGAGCATTATATTGAGGTGCGGTCTTTAGTTCGTCCAAAACAAAGTTCGGTTTTCTAGGTGATTATTGTATTTGATTTTTTTTCTTTGATGGTCTCTATAGATAGGGTGTCTTGTAATTGTGATGTTGATCTTCTTTTTCTAATTTCTCTAGTTGTTTTATATATTTTTCCCTTTTGGTAGAGAATCTTTGGATTCTGTTAGACTCTTGGTTTTAGTTAAAAAAAGTTGCTGGTTTTGGGTCTTTGAGAGTGTTTGGTACTCTCTCGTTTTGTATCTGAAATCCATAAGGTTAAAGAAAACAAACTAAAAACAACAGAATATTAATGGGCTTAGAAAAAGCCCAATAGACACCCAGAAAGGCGCGTGACGAATAAGAAAAGAGCAAGAGTGACAGTGGGTGGTCACCGGTAAACAAATTCGATAATTCCGAGGAGGAACTTCCAACTTCCCTTCCCCTCCTTAAATAAAATCCAATCTCTCCTCTCTACATTGTGATTCACGAAAACATGTCTCGTCTTCTCAACACGTCATTCCTTCCTTCTTCCACTTGCAGAACCCGATCCTCCTCCTCCTCTCCTCATTTCCATGTTAACAAGCCACGAATCGTCACCGTCCGAGCGAAGATCCGAGAGATCTTCATGCCTGCTCTCAGTTCCACCATGACCGAAGGCAAAATAGTATCCTGGGTCAAATCCGAAGGCGACAAGCTCAACAAAGGAGAGAGCGTTGTGGTGGTCGAATCCGACAAGGCCGATATGGACGTCGAGACTTTCTACGACGGTTATCTCGCCGCCATCATGGTCGAAGAAGGCGGCGTCGCTCCCGTCGGATCCGCCATTGCCTTGTTAGCTGAGACTGAGGATGAAATCGCCGATGCTAGGGCTAAAGCTTCCGGTGGTGGTGGTGGTGGTGGAGGAGCCACTTCTCCGCCTGTATCCGAAGCACCTCATGTTGTTGTTGAAGAGAATGTTAAGGTTTCGGTTCCGGCTTCGCCGAGAGTCGTGTCTGCTTCTGCGGTGCATCCGGCGTCTGAAGGAGGGAAGAGAGTGGTGGCTTCTCCTTACGCGAAGAAGCTAGCCAAGGAGTTGAAAGTGGAGTTGGCTGGTTTAGTGGGAAGTGGGCCTATGGGAAGGATTGTGGCTAAAGATGTTGAAGCCGCTGTTTCTGCTGCTGCTGCTTCACCTGTTAAAACTGAGGCTATCACTCCTTCTGTTGACCTGGGCTCCGTGGTTCCATTCACCACAATGCAAGGCGCCGTGAGCAGAAACATGCTTGAGAGCTTGTCCGTTCCTACTTTTAGAGTCGGATACACTATCAACACCGATGCTCTTGATGCTCTCTACAAGAAGGTTACTTCTTCTCTTTTTTTTGATAGAAAATTCATTTATTCTGTTTGAAAAAGTTTTCAACTTTGGGATGAATAGTATAATTGGTCAGATAGATAATGATAACTTAAAAAGTATATATGATTTTGCATTAGAAGCGTGCGCTTGTTCCAACCTGCAAGTGTTATTGATTTTTTTTTGCTTGTAGATTAAGTCGAAAGGAGTGACAATGACGGCACTACTAGCAAAGGCAACTGCTCTTGCACTCGCGAAACATCCTGTTGTTAATTCTTCCTGCAGAGATGGTAACAGTTTTGTGTATAACGCTAGCATCAACATTGCTGTTGCCGTCGCTATTGATGGTGGTTTGATCACTCCTGTGCTTCAGAACGCCGATAAGGTGCACTTATTCAAAATGTTTTGAGTGTACTCTTGTCTTTGAAACGGTATGTATCATCGGATTGTTCTAACTCATTCTGTAAACAGGTTGACATTTATTCATTGTCTAGAAAATGGAAAGAATTGGTTGATAAGGCCCGAGCTAAGCAGCTGCAGCCTCAGGAGTACAACACTGGTAAAAAAACCTGATAGTTTAGTAGTTTGATCAAATGTAAAGAGATCGTTTCAGCCTTGTTTCTTATTCCCTATGTGTATAATTTCAGGTACTTTCACTCTCTCTAACCTCGGAATGTTTGGTGTTGATCGGTTTGATGCAATTCTTCCCCCTGGAACTGTGAGTGCTTTCCCTTTTATGTACAAATAAACATTCTGTTAAAACGGCCGAGTCTTGTTCTTTGGCCTTAGATGTTTTGCTAAGGGTTAAACAGATCATTCATTTTCTCTTCTTATGTGGTCAATGAAGGGAGCGATTATGGCTGTAGGAGCATCGCAACCAACAGTGGTTGCTACTAAAGACGGCCGCATTGGCATGAAAAACCAGATGCAGGTAACTCTTGTTCTAGAAATTGTTCCTCTTCTCTTTTTGTCTTCGTGGAACTTGTTAATGATGACTGTTCACTTGCAAATCCACAGGTGAACGTGACGGCAGATCATCGTGTTATCTATGGTGCTGATCTCGCACAGTTCTTGCAAACATTGGCCAGCATTATTGAGGACCCAAAGGACCTTACTTTCTAGGCCAAATTACTGCTTTTTTTGCAACCCAATCTTCTCTGCTTTTTGATTCCATGGGAGCTTTGTATTTCTGCCGTAATCAGTTTCGTTGATAGAATCGACTCTTTTCTTAAAAGAAGTAATGTTGAACATACTCATTTGTTTGTTTGAGATATCTTCTGCAACATTTGGCACATTGAAAGGCCTTCTTCTCATATGATTTTGTTGCAGAGTTTTTCATACAAATATCCATATTTGATTTCGATCTTATGTAGTAGCCATCTGGTAGTCTCAGGCTGGTTATTCTTCTGATTAGTATGATATGGACTGATAGTTTTTAAACTACAAATTTGAATGCATTTGGGTTCTTGTTTCTAAGCATCTCAAAAATGATGATATAGATAATAGGCTGCCATAGGATAACTCTATGCTGATTATTTATGTAGCAACAAGCAAAAAATTGACACAATGCATCTTCCAATATTTTTTGCTTAGATTCTTGTATTACTTCTTCTTGGTAAAATTCTCAGCTACTTATATTTGTGTCAATTTTTTGAAAATCTAAAATTAGTATAAATTTCAACATTTTTATCAGAAAAAAATAATTGAATAAGGGGTTGATGGGTAGGTGTTGTAGCTTTAGATTTTTTGCTTTAAAATGATTTTGAAAACTTATATATTTCCTTTCCTATTTTTTTTTGGTATAGCTTAACTTTTTTTAATGTAAAGCGTGATTGCTTTGAATTGTTTTGAAAAATTGCTTTAGAAAGAAAAATGGCTGTCCAGCAGTATGAGACCCGACGGGAGTTTGAATTCGGTAAGTTTTTCATGAGAAAAGCCCACGTAAGGCCCATGAGACTCCTGAATAAAAGAAAAAGACAAATGAAAAGCTAAAACGTCTGTGGATAATTAACAAACTGAATGTAAAACCATTCTCTCCTCTCTCCTCTCTCCTCTCTCCTCTCTCTTTTAAGGTTGAAGATGATGACAACAGTAGGATTTGCTCAATCGAATTCTTTCCTTGTTTCCTTCAAAAGTGGATCCATCGAAAAGACTAAAGCTTCGCGAGCAAAATGGGTCACTTCTTCTTTTTCTCATATTCGTGCATCTCCATTATCGTCCTCTTCCAGTGAGGCATTTCATCGAACAGATTATGGGGGCAAGGATGTTAAGAGTGAAGGGAGCAGGAAGAAAAAGAGAAGGGTCTTCTTCTTAGACGTTAGTCCACTCTGCTACGAAGGAAACAAGCCAAGTTCAAAAGCTTTTGGTCACTGGCTTTCACTCTTCTTCTCTCAAGTCAGCCTCACCGATCCTGTCATAGCTGTATATCACTCTTCTCCTCAGCACAAGTCTTTTCTTTTTTTCCAATCCATGAAAGCTTCTGTTTCCTTTCTGTAGGTTCTTGATGGAGAAGAAGGTAACAAGCGACGCCGAGAGTTACTGCCTTCTTATAAAGCGCATAGGAAAACACCAAATCCTGGAAAATACTCCAAAAGGCCACACCAATTCGTCGAACAAGTTCTCACAAAATGCAATGTGCCAGTGGGTAAAACTATGCTTTTACTTTCTGTTGGACATGGGTTTTACCCCCAATAAAGCCTATAAGATAATGGGCTCAGCCCATTAAAAGGGAGGTCACTAGGAAACCCTAGACCTTATCCTTCTATAAATAAGGATGCACCTCCTCCCTAGAAAGGATCTTCCTTTTGCCTCTTAACCATTTCATCTCTACATCTAGAGAGAAACATCACATTACATGCTTTCTTCTAAGCACTTGTAACCTTTTATTGTAGAACTACGATTGGCTTGATCCCCTTTTGGGGTACGTAGGCATCCCTTCACCGGGTCCAGCCACAATCATTTAACCCATTTTTATGATGATTTCTCATAAACATCCATACAAATTCATTGTCTGATTCCAACAAACACTTCCAGCAAATCAACCGTTTTTGGATCAAACAATTGGCGCTAGAAGGAGGGGGCCGAACCCAACGTCAAATCTGTTGTTTGGCAAAGTCGCTACTCAAGACGAATCGGTCTCTCGCGGTTACTCGGGAAGAATCACTCTCTCGCGGATACTCGGGACGAATCGCTCTCTCGAGGATACTCGACACGGTTCGTTCTCTCGCGATTACTCGGCACGGTTCGCTTTCTCGCAGTTACTCGGCACGGTTCGCTCTCTCGCGGCTACTCATGACGAATCGTTCTCTCGCGGTTACTCGACATGATTGCTCCCTCACACTTACTCGGAGCAGACCGGTCTCTAGCAGTTACCTGGTCGCTCTCTCGTAGTCACACGACGCTCGCTCTCTCGCTGCTACTCGGAGCAGATCCGTCTCTAGCAGTTGCTACTCACTCGCAGTTACTCGGAATGGATCGCTCTCTTGTAGTCACTTTGCTCGAGATAAGCTTGCTTCTTCTTCACCCTAAAGATAAGCTTTTTACTAAATTATCTCATCTTTTTTTATCACTTTCAAATTAGTTTGATTGCTCGCTTATTAACTACGCAAGAGTGGTCATTTCTTTTGGTTTGTATTGATCTAATCTTATAATGCTTTTTGTGAACTAGAGCCGACTACAATCGTCAAGCCAAAGGTCATTGAGGTGGTCCTCATACTTTGAAAGACGAACTCAAAGTCTTTCAAAGTGGCACGAGGTTCATGGGCGAGCAACCACGAAGCATTTCACCGTCAAATCGTTGTTCGGCGAAGTAGTTACTCGACGAGGATCACCCTCTCACCGTTACTCGGCACAGCTCGATCTCTCGCGGTGACT
Organism: Raphanus raphanistrum subsp. raphanistrum; assembly: GCA_019706035.1. Taxonomy (NCBI): domain Eukaryota; kingdom Viridiplantae; phylum Streptophyta; class Magnoliopsida; order Brassicales; family Brassicaceae; genus Raphanus; species Raphanus raphanistrum. Next base: position 13,238,834 of record CM033985.1, read on the forward strand.
CGGCACGGCTCGATCTCTCGCCGTTACTTGGCAATGCTCGTTCTCTCGCCATTACTCGGCATAGCTCGCTCTCTCGCCGTTACTCGGCAAAGCTCGTTCTCTCGCGGTCACTCGGCTCGCTCTCTCGCGGTCACTCGGCTCGCTCTCTAGCGGTCACTCGGCTCGCTCTCTCGCGGTCACTCAGATTGCCTTCTCGCGGTCATTCGGCTCGTTCTCTCGCCATTACTCGGCATAGCTCGCTCTCTCGCCGTTACTTGGCAAAGCTCGTTCTCTCGCCATTACTCGGCACAGCTCGCTCTCTCGCCGTTACTTGGCAAAGCTCACCCTCTCGCAGTCACTCGGCTCGCTCTCTCGCGGTCACTTGGCTCGCTCTCTCGCGGTCACTCGGCGCATACCGCTCTCTCACTATCAGTCGTGACGATTCGTTTGTGACGGCTTGTTCATGGTGGTACGTTCATGACGATGTTTGTGGTGACTTGTCCTTGACAGCTAGTCAACTGACACTTCCATCCATAGCGACTAACTCGGGTGGTTCAGAACACTGTCCACACAGATCGTTTACGCAACTATCCCCGAGTAAGCTCCGATTGGAATCAGAAGTATGTCCATGACAGCTCGTCCGAGACAGTCCACCCACGACACTTCGTTTATGACAACCTAGCCATAACAGCCTGTTCATGACAATTTGTCTACGACATGAGTATAGTCCATTATCTTATAAACCTCTTCCTAAAGTTCGCAGAGATCAACTTCATCTCTCTCAACGAACTGGGGGGCTTACTGTTGGACATGGGTTTTACCCCCAATAAAGCCTATAAGATAATGGGCTCAGCCCATTAAAAGGGAGGTCACTAGGAAACCCTAGACCTTATCCTTCTATAAATAAGGATGCACCTCCTCCCTAGAAAGGATCTTCCTTTTGCCTCTTAACCATTTCATCTCTACATCTAGAGAGAAACATCACATTACATGCTTTCTTCTAAGCACTTGTAACCTTTTATTGTAGAACTACGATTGGCTTGATCCCCTTTTGGGGTACGTAGGCATCCCTTCACCGGGTCCAGCCACAATCATTTAACCCATTTTTATGATGATTTCTCATAAACATCCATACAAATTCATTGTCTGATTCCAACAAACACTTCCAGCAAATCAACCGTTTTTGGATCAAACACTTTCTTAAGCCATAAAAAAAATTTAATTAAAAATGATCTGCCTTTTGCTGGTTTAAGGTTGTTAGACTACAAGGGCATGAAGCAGACGATGTGGTGGCTACCCTGATGGAACAAGCCGTTCAAAGAGGGTACCGCGCGGTTATTGCATCGCCTGACAAAGACTTCAAGCAGTTGATCTCAGAAAATGTTCAGATTGTCATTCCTTTGTCTGATCTCAGAAGATGGTCTTTCTACACACTGAAACACTATCTTGCTCAGTATAACTGTGATCCACAGTCTGATTTGAGCTTTCGTAAGTGTCTACATTGCCTTGTTAAGTATTAAAGCCAAACTAAAATGGGTTTTGGTTTGGTTATAGGATGTATAATGGGTGATGAGGTGGATGGAGTTCCAGGGATTCAGCATGTTGTCCCGGCCTTTGGAAGAAAAACAGCGATGAAACTTGTGAGGAAACATGGTTCCCTAGAGAGTTTACTAAGCGCTGCAGCTGTAAGAACTGTGGGGAGACCATATGCTCAAGAAGCCCTTACGAAATATGCAGATTACTTGAGAAGAAACTATCAAGTTCTTGCCTTGAAAAGGTTCCCCCTTCTTTCTCACTTTCATTTTGATTATTAATTCTTTTGTTGGATATTCTGTAATCATTCTTTTTATAATCACAGAGATGTGAAGGTACAGATTGAAGAGGAATGGCTGGTGGAGAGAGATACAAGCAATGATTCACAAGTACTGTCAAGCTTCTTCTCAACCTTGCATGGATGATACTGAGAAACCAACACATATTGCTGCTAACCATTCAATTGGATAATCTACTCAAGAACTGATGTTAGCTTTTGCTAGCGGCTAATCATAAGTTTTAAGTAAAATCTTTTAGTTAATTCTCAAGTTCAGAGTGTAGTTGCATATTGGATTTGGTTACAGACTTTTCCTTCTATACATCTGGTGAATCTATATATAAAATTGGTTGGGTTTTATAACATAAAGATGAAGGAGAGGTCAATTAATTTCCTAAATTTTGTTAATGACAGCTGACATAGTTGGTACCACCAATGTGAACCATAAAAGGTCAGAACAAAAAGAATCTAACTTTCTTACATTAGCAACAGATTTTAAGAAAAGCAAGTACACTTTTGTTTCCTGATATTATTCTAGCAAATAACAAAAGTACCGACACAAAGGAGTTGCCTAAGGCTAAAAGAAAAACTAGAACATCTTGCAAAATAGCTTTTAATCATATAATGCCTTAGACACTACTAGTATCTGAAACAGAGCCATCACCACCACCATTCAAGGGCGAGCAACCACATGCACTTGAAATAAGCATTTGAAATGAACTCTCTGAATCATCAAATATAGATCGCGGGAACCCTCCAAAATTGCATGTATCAAAGCTCAGCGGTGAGAAAGCCTCCTCAAAGCTTATCTTCCCATCCATGAAACCAGGCTGTGAGGTTTCTTGATTAGCATTTGTTGCAGAACCAAGACTGAAACTAACCATTCCTGCGTTGTTGTTATTGTTCCCGCAACCAGAGCTCCCTCTCTGAGAAGATGCACCAACTGAAGGTTTTGTCTCTTCAAGTGGGATCGCAGGAGTGTGTCCCTGGAACAGAGCAATGTGACCAAACAGCTTGTCTTTCCTTGAGAACGTCGTACCACAGGAACAGAGCCACTTGTTTTTCCCGCAGTGCTTCTCGTGGGTTTTGAGATCAGCAATAACAGAGAATTTCTTGGTATGGCAGCGGCTGCAGGTGAAGCTTTTGTCGCAGTGGGTGCGTTTATAATGGTTCTTCACGCATAGTATCGTCTTCAAAGGCTGAAACTTTTTGTGATCCTTGTTGCGTTTGCAGCCAGGGAATGGGCAAGAGTACCTTTTGATCAGCATGGGCTCAGACCCGGGTTGGGTTTCTTTGGTGGGTTTGGCTAGAGCAGCTGGAGTTTTGTACTCGTCGCCGTGACCTCTCATGTGCATCCTCAGGTTAGCGTCTCTCTTGAAACCCTTGCCACAGATAGTGCAGAAGTTGGTATGGGGAGCGAGGATCTCCTCTTTCTCGAGCTGCTTTATCTCGTAAGAACCAGGAGGAAGGTCCTCTCCTCCTTCCTCGGCATCATCTTCGTTTTTCATTTCATGTATTTGTCTTTCTTCAACAATGGGCTTAGGCAAATCGAGCTCTTTGGTCTGTGAAGCAAGGTTATTAGCCTCCCTTGGATAAGGGAACAAGGCTGAACCGGGGGCTGTAGTAGACGACATATTATTATTATTATTATGGTTAACAGATGGAAGAAGACTACCTGCAGTTGAAATCAGCTGTATGATTATGGAAGTAAGATCAGCGGTTATGAGTTGTTGTTGCTCCTCTTGAAGCTGCTGCCCGTTTCGGCCAAGGATGAGATGAACAAGACCCTGCACTTCGTGAATCTTATGTTCCATAAAGGACAGGTTGCTCAGTATGGTCCTCGGTTCCCACGCTTGAGGCTTGACCCCTTGCAGGAAAGCTTGGCCCGAAGAAGCTTTGAAATCTTGAAAATTAGGAGCCTCCTCCTTCTCCTCCTCCTCCTCCATAGCCATCTTGTAATCTAAGATGGAAGCACTTCCCCAATTGTTCTTGCACATATCCTCTTCTGTTTCCATCTTCTTGTGTACTAACTAACTAACCTTCAAGGATCATCACATCAATTCAAATTAAAAAAAAAAACTTGGAATTGAAAAGTTTAGTTAGAACAATCTCACACGACTCTAGAGATCTGCAAATCGATGATAACAAGCAGAACAATCAAATCAAACTGAACAAAATCCCCAAATCATATGATCACGTTTAACAAATCGTTTAATCAAATTCACTCCATGACAGGAAAGAAAAAGAGAGATTCACCTCAAGTTATATAGCTTTAAGTGGTTCTTTCTGGACCTCCAATGGCCGCTTTAAAGGTAGAGATAAGAAGAGCTTGAGCTCGAGCGAAGGGGGGCTCTCTCTCAAGTCATGTTTAATTAAGCGCTAAATCTCCTCTCCACTTTTCTGATTTTCAAGTCAACGAAATTATCTCAGCCGTTGAAATGTATTTTGATCGGGCATCCATCACATCTGACGACTCTCAGCCGTTTAGTCGCATCCAACACAGTAACGCTACAGAAGAGCCGTTGATTTCTGAAAACTATAAATAGATGACGAGACGATAGAGTAGTGCGGGTCCACACCACATTTCTCATGTCACCAACTTTTCATATTTTGTGAATTGTTAATTTCATGGAAAATTTATATATTTAATTCCTTATATTTGTAACTTAGTCTTTTTCTGTTACACAATTTTATCTTAACTCATTTTGAAGACGAAAATATTTTTTAATTGTTTTACTATTTTATGAAAAATTAATATATGAGATGTTTTTTTGGTATAGATGATAGTATTTTATAATTTTTTTTTCATTTTTATTTACAGTAACTATAAAAATTAAATATAAATTTTACTATTTTAAAAATTTTTTACAAAATTTGATGGGAACTTTTTGTTTAATTAACCCTATAACTATTGTTAGGGTTAAATAAATTATGGAAACAAATTGTGTAGTAAAATCGTGCTATGGAAACAAATGTGCAGTAAAATAAATTATGAAAACAAATTGTGCAGTAAAATTGTGCTATGGAAACAAATTGTAAAGTAAAACTTCGTAATGCTATGGAAACGAATTGTGAAATAAAATAAGAATATAAACTTAATCATACTGTCATGTTACTTGGCAACTTTTATTTTAACTAAAAAAAAAGAAAAAAAAGTTGTCAAGCAACATAGCAGTACGATTAGATTTATTTTTCTTATTTTGTTGCACAATTTTTTTCCATATGAAGTTTTACTTGACAACTTAGAGAAATACAAAATCAACAATTATATGTCACTGCAACAACATCAAAGCATATGCGACACCTGCTACAATTACAAACATATGAAAAGTTTGTTTTCATCATTTTTTAAAAATTTTATTCAAGGCAAAACGTTTTTTACATCAAGTGCACCTGTGGTTCTATGTATTTACATTATCAAAACTGAACGCAAAAAGAATTATCCTATTCCTCCATCCCTTCCATTCTCTTGTAGCTCACACAAGAGATATAAAGTTATTCTGTTTAAAAAAGTGTTAAAATTTTAAGAGAAAATTAGGCTTAATAACCTAAAAAGACTATAATTCACTATCTATCTAAAATTCCATCCCCTCTCCTCTTTTTTCTTGCTATCTCTTTCTTCTCTCTCTAAAAATCTATTTTTTTAGTTATTCCCTAAATAAACCCAATTTTAAAACAATAAACAAATAGTTTTATTAATTGTAAATTGTGTAGATTTGTAATTTTAGTTATAACAAATAGTTTTATTCATAGTATTAATTAAATAAGTATAATTGACAACATAAATACATTTTAGTGATTTTTTAATAGGTGTAATCAAATTTACACTAGTACTTGAATTGTGAAGAACCTCCTCCAAGTTCAAGTTAAATTACATCTAACGCGTGGAGTCACCTGCCAGTCTGCCACACCTTCGTTTCGTTCATGCACCACTGGAAGACCAATTGTTAAAAACCAAGGATTATTTGTATGAAAACAAGATGGATTATTTTGATTAAAAGGATCGAACGTTGATTGGGAAACATAAGATTCACCATTTTCAAGACCAATGGTCTTCTTTCACCAGTGTTTTGAAAGCTGACCCGGACCCGCGGTTGAACCGGTAAACCCGGTGACCCGAGATAAATCCGGTTCGGGTTTTATGAAAAACCCAAAATTTAAAAACCCGTAAAAACCCGCAAAACCCCATTAAAACCCGCAAAAACCCATTAAAACCCGAAATCCGGTACCGGTTGAACCACTGGTTGAACCAATAGATAACTTTTAAATTTTCTAAAACTTTTAGTTATTTTTTAGATTATCTTTTATATTCTAAAATTCCAATTAAAAATTAGGTTTCTTTCGGATTTTTTTTCATTGATCTTCTTCTTCTGCTAGCCTCTACTGACTCCGTATCTTCTGTTTCTTCTTCCTTTTTTTTCTTTTTGACTATTTTGTTTATTATAAATCTGTAGTAAAATCTATTATAAATTCTAAGTTTTACAACTCTATTTTTTGCTAATTAACAAATGATTTTTTTTTTGTTTTACATGTTTCTAACTTAAATAGTCTATGCTATTTTTTTGATAATTTGTATATCAAATGAAAATGAAAATATAAAAAAGTAAAGTTGAGTATTTAATATTTTTTAAACATAACATATCCAAATTACTATTTTATGTTTTAAAAAAATTTAGAAAATATTAACTTTGGTTTATATATTTTTATTTTCATAACTAATATATTATTATATAATAAAATTAATTTATTTTTTAATCTGTGGTTCACCCGCGGTTCACCCGCGGTCGACCCAATGACCCAGTGACCCGGTAAGTAATCCGGTTCAATGTCCGGATCGGTTTTCAAAACATTGTCTTTCACCTTTTCCCTATACTTCTTACAACCATAAATTAAATAATAGTTCTCTTTAATTTGGTTGAAAATATTTAAGGAAACGCTGAGGAAAAATGGACTCAGCCATTTTTGTGTGGTAAAAGAAAAAATGGTAAACCATTCCTCGGAAAGAGAATATGAAAATCCCTATGGCCACGCGTTGTGGAAATATGGTGTGGTGTGGATTCGAACTCGGATCTCTTGGGGATCCACGAAACGCCTTGACCACCTGAGCACAAACACGTGGTTAAATTTGTGTCTAATTTCAATTAAAATTATTATACGAAGAATCTAAAATTCCTTATATGAAAAATCTATATTATTTTGGAAAGAAGTCACTTAACATAGAAATACACAAATGTTTTCAATAACTTTTAAAATCGTATTAGTTTCCAATAACATTTTTGTGTGGTAGTTAATGTTTTTTAAGCTTCTTATAACCTTCCAATTGAACCACTATAAATTAATATTTGATAAACTAATAATAGCTATAAATTAATAAATTTTATTAGTCTTAATTTAGACTGATTCAAAATTTGATACAAATTAATAAAATAATAAGATAATAACCTTTTAAAAAATCTTATATAAATATATAGTCCCACTAAAATTATAAATTAATAACTTATATGTATAAATATTTTATATAAATAAAAAATTATTATTATATTGTTTATTTTATATTCAATAGAATTATCTTTATATTTTCTTAATACTTAATATATTTTTGATGGGAGTTAGTAATAATATATATAAAACCACATTATATATATATATATATATATATTATCCACACCAACTAATATAATAAAAATAATATAAATGTCAAAAACAATTTATGTATATACACTAATGTAAATGATTGTTCCTTAGTTTTCAGATTTTAGTTTCTAGTTTTTGGATTTTGATTTTTTATTTTTAGATTTTAGTTTTTATTTTTTGGTTTTTTATTTTGCAATAAATTCAGTTTCTTTAAAAGTATGAATGGTTGTTTTAGATTTTATTTTTTGGTTTTTAATTTTAAAATTAAGAAAAGAAAAATTAATATCTATACAAATTAATAAAATTTCAAAGTCCCATTATTATTAATTTATTTTCTACTGTATTTCTCGGTTTTTAATATATATAATATATTTTAAAAACTAAAGATTTTTAAAACTGGCACATAAGAAAATTTTTATTTTCCTACATTTTTATTTTTAAGAATATAATTAATTATTCAAATATTCACAATTTTACTAATGATAAAAAACTGGATAATATAAAAGATCATACTATATACTAAAAGATCATATTATATACTCCATCCTTTTTAATACATGAAGTTTTAAGATTGTGCACATGAATTACTAAAATATTTAACTTTTTACATTTTCAATATAAAAACATCATTAATTATTTACCTAATCACAATTTAACCAATGATAAAATAGAAATTCTAATATTATTTTTCATATAACATCAACTGTTGATAAATTTTATATAGAAAATAGAAAACGTCAGAAAAAAACAATTCGCTAAAACGTCGTGTATTAAAAACAGAATGAGTAAAAACTAATAAAGTTTGCACTGAGAATAAAAATTGTCATCTGATTTGAAACAAAAGAAATTCCTAAATGTCAAATATTAGAAAACAGAAAACTTTGTTTTTCGTGGACAGTATATAATATATCTGAAAAATCAAAAAAAAAAAATGACAATTCACAAGAGATCATATTGTAAACACACAGAAACAATTATGACAATTATGCATACCAAGAATGATTATGTAATACAAAAGTCATATATAACAACATTATGAAACCAGAGAATATCTGGTGAAGCCTCTTACTCGTAAATGTAGAATTTGAAATTATGAATTGAGAAACCCGACGTTGGTGGTCGAGTGGCGTGAGGCGGCTCGCAATGGTCCTAAGGACCGCGAGTTCGAACCTCCCCTTTAGATATACCTCATAGTTGGGCCATCCGGGCCGACCCTGCTACTTTCTGGGGTGGAAATGACGTGGTTGCTGTAGGTTTTGAGGGATGTCTGGGATCCGGTCTGGAATTCTCGGTTAACAAAAAAAAGAAATTATGATTTGAGTTATTGAATGCATGAAAACTACAATATTCAAAAAAAAAAAACTACAATATTCGAATGTAAATTTCACGACAGATCATTTATCAAGTGTCAATGTTGACGGAGTGGCCGACTTTCACTTTCCATACTGATGAATTCCAACAAATGTAAAATAATTTCCCTATCTTTGTGATCAAACATATGTTAAAAGCAACTAACACAATTGCCGGATAACCTTATATGAGATTTTCTTTTTTTTTGGAACAAATATGAGATACTCTTTCAACTATGTTTTGGACTTGGACTTAAAATCCAGATCCACGATCCGATCTGGTATACGCTTCGATCCGGTCCGAATAGTATTTCTACTGATCCGGTGGATCCAGATACGGATTCGGATAGTGAAATTTTAGGTCCGGGTATCCGGATCCCGGCCTATTATATATTTAACATATAATTATATTTATATATGTATACCATATATAGTTTATATATAAAATAATTAAAATTTTAATTTTATTAAATCTCAATAATTTTTTAATTTTTTAAAAGAATAATTTTAAATAAACTAAATAAATGGTTAATCAGCTAATTTTTAATTTAATTTTTAAATTTTTTTAAAAAAGGTTCGTTCCGAGTATTCGTGGATATTCATATTTTATTCCGGATATCCAGAACGCTCGAATCCGGATCCAGGTAGTAATTTTACGGATCTGGCGATCTGGATCCGGATTCGGGTATCCTAATATACCCCGGATATCCGGTCCATCCCACCCATACCTAATACGATATATATGACAATTAATGATCTGAATAATAAAGATTTGATAATAATTTTTTGCATCCTCAATCCTTTTTGTTTAATTTATTTTATTAAAAATTTTAACAATCACATTAATTATATAATAAAAGTTAAATTGTTTTCTTTGTTATATTTTTAATTTTAAAACGACTATAAATTATTAAAACTATTAAAAGTTGAAAATTTTGTGAACTTGTTTTACCTTTTTATTATAAAAAGATACAACTGATTATAAAGTCATATGAATATGAAGTATCATTTAATAGATATTTAGATTGTATATATTAATTTTAATATCGTTTAAATTAAACTACATGCCATATAAAATACATTCATTTATATTGGAAATGAATTGAGAGCTGAATATTTTAATTTTGAACATTTTTCATATAAGATACTCTTAAGTATCATAATACAACAAGATGATATAATATTTGATTTTTACTGGTGTTAGTTATTGGTTTATTATTTTTTGGTAGGAGGACTTGAAATTTGTGTTTAATTTCAATTAATATTATTATACGAAGAATCTATAACTTATTATATGAAAAATCTATATTATTTTTGGAAAAAGAAGTCAGTTAACATAGAAATACAAAAATGTTTCCAATAACTTTTCAAATCGTATTAGTTTTTAACAAGATAAAAATATATTTTGTTTTTGTGTGAACATATTTTAATAATTTGTAATTCAGATTTAATAGTAAATATAATAAATTTTAAAAATCATCATTTAAACATCAATAACCTTTTAGTAACAATCTTATATCCAAAATCCAATATTATGTACAAAATGTAATATATAACACAAATTTTCCAAACAAACATTATTAAGAAATTTAACTCTGCGCATGGGAATGGGTTATCAACTAGTGTAATGTAATATGAAATGTGTTCTAGTCGTTTTTTCAATGATATTGTTGTTGAGCTTTACATAAGTCTCTACAATTCAGTTCGATCTAGATTAAATATGTATTGAGTTTTATTTTGTATATTAAAAGTACATATATTTTAAACTTTTCAAACCTATAAAAGAACGGATGAGCGTTGATCAAATTTGAAAATGGAAAAAGAGATAGCCACTAGCAAGTAGGAGAGAGTTCAAAACCAATTAGGATTTTGAGATTAGAGAAACCAACAAAAAATGAGTTATTATTCGGACAAAGTGGGCAAGAATGATTACACCCATTAATAGTGGTGGGTGGGAACATCGAACCGTAGTGTCTATGATATTACATCAAATTCCTAAACTAAGAAAAAGTGGAAATAACCATTTATTTATAGTTGATGACAATGATCTTTACTAATCAAATCTAGTCATATGTAGAACTAACAACATATGTTTTTATGTGTTAGATCACAAGCATACTAATACTCTCCGGAAATGACAAGTTAGTTATATGTAGAAAGGGAGATTTGTACATGAACGACGATGTTGTTTCCTTCCATCTATATTTTAAAAAAGACATTCAGTTTTCCAACTTGTCTTTTTAATTGTTATTAAATCAAACCACAAAATAATACGTGTGGCATAATTATCGAGCCACCATGGGTGGAATACGCGTAAGATGTTGCATTGTGCAAATGCTAACATCTGGATTGACACATGATGAGCTTATATTTATGTTAAATAAAAATGGCCCTTCAGACATATTCATATATATGCCTTCATGTTTTTTGAAAGAGTCGTTACCACCTTAAAAGCATCCCCATTAGAGGTTTTAAAGGGGTTCATGGGTTCGGGTTTATAGGACCGGACAGGAAAAATTAAATCGAAAATGGACAATTTTCGATGACCCGAGTCTTACGCATGATCCGTTCTTAGACGGGTTCAAAACACGTGTCGCTGACACATTGGCCCCGCGTTTTCGAGTTTACGCGGAGCATTGAGCGAGACCATTCATTTTCTTTTCTTCTTCGATAGCTAGGGTTTCTTTCTCCGAAAGGCGATTGAGAGGCGATTCTCGTGCGACACCGAGTTCCGAAGCTTTTCACCATCAAATCGACGACGAACGGTCCCCTCCACGAGCTCAGGTCAGTATCGAGTAGATTTTCCATAATTTTGAAGCGGTTTGGATCTCGGGGATTCTTAATCGATTTAGGGTTTTCGTAGTAGGGTTCATGCGGGGTTGTATTTACCGAGTTATGATTGGTTTATCGGAGATTGTAAATTGATTTGAGGATTTAGGGTTAGGGTTCGAAATTGATATGGGGGTTTTACAGGTTACGGTTCTTAATCGATTATGTGGGTTTCGTTTTATGGTTTTAAATCGTCATGACGGGTTAATTGTTTCGTTTTCATCATATTGAACTAATGACTTTTGTTAATGTTTTGTTCGTGCTACAGATGGATCCCGCAGCAGAGAGAAGAGACATGAAGAGGAATATTGAGTACAACAACAATTTGCGATATGTGGCGGATTCAGAGTACGGGATACCAACAAGGTGTTACTGTGCTGGGAGAATGATTGACGAGGTTCAAGGGAAGGAGGAGAAAGACACTCTTCCTGGGAAGCGCTTCTTCACCTGCATAAACTACGAGGTAAGATAGTCTTTCTATCTTTGTTTCTGTTATTTTTTCTGTTTTTTCTGTTTTGATTTTGATGACTTATCTTTTTGTTTATGGTTTTACCAAGGCTGATGGGCTCCATTATCATCAGCCTTGGGTGATTGGTGTCCAGGAAGAGATCGAAAAGCTGACTAACCGGCTGGAGGAGGCTGGGAAGGTGATCAAGGAGGTGCCCATCCTCAATAAACAGATTGAGTCACTAGAGGTAATCTTTCATTGCATTGCTTGATTGTTTTGGTGTTTCATTATTTTAGTGAAGATAACGTATTAACTCATTTTCATTTTGTTGTTTACATGTCCAGGAACAGGTTAAAAGCCTCTCTGGCCAGGTGGATGCTCTCACTGTGAAGGTCGCTGACCTGGAGATGGTCTGCTTCGATTGAAAAGCAAAGGTAAGACTCAACTCAATGTTTCTGTTTCTGTTTCTGAGCTTCGATTGATGTTTCTGATTCTTTTTTTTTTAAATAATATGTTAACCGTATATAAACTGAATTACAAGTATTTCAGTTTATAAATAAACTAGAACTACAACTTTATACTACAAGTAGAACTTTAAACTAGAACTAGAACTACAACTTTAAACTACAACTACAAGTAGAACTAGTTCTTTTAAAAACGATCATAAATTGTATTTGTTTGTTGGTTGGTTGCTGTGATTAATATGGATTGTACTGAGCTTTAAATAATGGTTTGTACTGATTTGATTGTTAGAGTTTAATGAACTTGCGAAGATAGCTGTTGTGTAATGAATGTTTGGTAGTTAGAGTTTAATGTACTAGCAAATACTAGTTTAAAAACATAGCAAATCCACATCTAAAACACACACATATCAAACCGAAACCGAAACCAAAATGGAACCTTTAGCCCAAAACTCCCAAACCTCTCTTCAAAGAAGAAAGTGGTCAACCAAAGAAGACGTTGTGCTCATCAGCGCTTGGTTGAACACCAGCAAGGATGCAATCGTCAGTACTGACCAGAAGGCAGGAGCGTTTTGGAAGAGAATAGAGGACTATGTCAACGCAAGCCCTCTGCTCAGTGGCGCCGTTCCTAGAGAGTGGAGTCAGTGTAAGCAGAGGTGGGGAAGAATCAATGAGCAGGTGTGCAAGTTTGTGGGCTGCTATGAAGCAGCTGTGAGGGAGCAAGCGAGTGGCCAAAACGAGAATGATGTCATGAAGGCTGTCCATGACATCTTCTTGAATGACCTTGGCATCAAGTTCACACTTGAACATTGTTGGAGGGAACTTCGGTTTGATCAAAAGTGGAGATCACTGGCTGTGTCCTAAGATGGTCCCAAGGAGAAAAGGAAGGAAGCTGCGGAGGTGGTGGTTGAGGAGGAAGATGTTAGGCCTCCGGGTGTCAAGGCTTGCAAAGCAGCCAAACGCAAGAGGCAGGGTTATGATGAAATACAGAGCATGCTTGCTGTGAAAAAGGAAATACAGAAACAAGAAGTCCTTGAGCGTCTCCTTGCCAAAAACGTTAACGATCTATCTGAAAACGAAGTCACCCTCATGAACAAACTCATTTCTGAAATGATTTGAGATCGGTGTGTTTTACTTGTTTGCTTTACTGATAGGTTGATAGATACACATTGCTTGATTGTTTTGGTTATGCTTATACTATACATTGGTCTTCTGTTTTGGTTGCTGTTTTGGTTTAGCTAAAAGTATTTAATTTACTTTCTTGTTCTCTTTTGTCTTGCAGGTCACGGGCTGGAGTTCAACTTGTATGGGAGGAAGGAAGGGAATATACTTGTCTTTAGCTTTATGTTTGTTGTGTTTCAAGAGAAAGTGTAGTATTTTGTTTCTTTCTACACTTGTTTTCAATTCTCGGGTGTACCAACTATAACTTTGTACTTCTTTGGTTGCCCATGTGTTTCACGGGTAGCAACCAATTGTATTGAACTTGTATCGGCAGTGTAGTGTCTGTACTCTATATAAAGCAGGGCTTTGTTTTATTGAACTTGTATCAAAATGTATCAGTCTTTGCTCTTCTCTCTATCTCGCTTTGCTCTTCTCTCTATCTCTCTTTGCTTTTCTCTTTATCAATCTTGATCACTCTTTACTCTTCTCTCTATCTCTCTTTGCTCTTCTCTTTCTCAATCTCTATGTTTCTTTCATAGACAACATTGGTAAACAAATCTCAAGACAACTATCAAATACATCATTGGTAACCAATATACACTCAACTATCAATCTCTATCACTCTTCTCTCTATCTCTCTTTGTCCATTTCTTTTATAATTGTAATATATATAAATATGATAGCAATTTTATAAAAAAAAAGAAGATATGTTTGTATATAAAAGAATTGTCCATTTCTTTTTTCTTATTAAACTAGTGAAAATTATTTTTTTTTTAAAAGAAGATATGTTTGTAAAATCCCTATGCACAAATAAATTGTATATAAAAGAATTGTTAAACGAGTGAAGATTAAAATTAAAAATTGTATATAAAAGAATTGTCCATTTCTTTTTAAAAATTTATATATAAAAGAATTGGCCATTACTAAGGGATAATGCTTACAACTTCATCAAGCATGTGGTGGGCAATGGTGAGACCACCTACTTCTGGACATCGAATTGGTCTCCTTTTGGAAAGATCAGGGACTACTTGAGAGCAGAGAACACCATGTCAATGGGAATCAGTTCCTCATCCACGCTGGCGGAGCTATGGGACACTGACCACTGGATCCTGCCACCCGCAAGATCGGAGAAACAGCTTCAAATCTACTCCTTCCTCACATCGCTTCAGATCACTGATTACGCCGATGAACTACTCTGGTCACCTGAGGGCAAATCGGAGTCCAACTACTCAACTAGGAAGATGTATAATCTCTTGTGCAACACGGAACCGACAGTCACCTGGCACAAAGAAGTGTGGTTTGGAGGAGGCATTCCCAAGCATAAAGTCAGAACCTGGTTAATGGTGCTAAATCGCAGCCCTACTAGGGATCGAATTCTACAATGGGGACTCCAAACAGACGATCACTGCCTACTCTGCAACTCCTGCCCTGAGACCGATAACATCTCTTCTTTGATTGTGCTTTCTCCTGGGATGTATGGACTGAAATAGCGCGCCGCTATGGCTTCTCACCAACTAGGGATTGGGAAGGAACTCTACGGGATCTCCAAGCTTTTAGAGGCAACAAACACTCAAGGAAACTCCTACTTCTCGCGTGGCAAGGGACAATCTATTTCATCTGGTCAGAGAGGAACAACAGACTCCATCGGAACACGTCTCGATCTCCAAACTCGATCATCTCGGAAATTGATCGCACCATCAGGAGGAAGCTTGCTTCCTTTCGCCTGGAAAACCCGGCTCTCTCTTCTTATCTTCTGCAACTATGGTTCTCAAATCGGTAATCGCAATCAGTAATCGCTTTGGTGGTATCATTTCACTCTACCGCTTCAATTTCATGATGTAATCAGATTGGGTTCTTAATGTGTATGAGCCACTTGGCCCACTACCTCCTTGCTTGTAACATTTTGCTCTCCTGCATTTTAAATAGAAAAGTTTTTATTAAAAAAAAAAAGAATTGGCCATTTTTACCAAAAAAATTATATATAATAGAATTGTCCATTTCTTTTAAAAAATTAATATTTCATTTTGGTGTTGTAGGAAGGAAGAAGAGTTAAAGTGATGTCTTCTCATCAAATGATGCAGCAGATGAAGCAATTGAAGATATGTTTGAGCAACATGTTGATAATTTTATCGACCAACAAGTTGATAATTTCATCGACCAACAAATTAACAAGCCGAAGAGACGAGCTTATATCGAAATACATAGGGAACAAGGCCATGACATATGGAACGACTATTTCAGTGAAAATCCTACATACCCACCAAAAATGTTTAGGCGGCGTTTTCGAATGACCAAGCCATTGTTCCTTTCCATTGTCGATCGCGTGAGTAATGAAGTTCCATACTTTCGTCAAAGACCAAATGCTCACGGGAGGTACGGCCTATCTGCACTTCAAAAGTGTACTGCGGCTATATGTATGCTAGCATATGGTCAATCGGGAGATACGTATGACGAATATCTCCGACTTGGTGAGAGTACTGTGAGGGGTAAAACTCACACCTAGATTTTAGATCAGGTTTTATGTTTAAGAAAGGTTAGGGAAAGATTATCGCGGGCTGAATCCCGTAAGAACTTGATGAATGAACTTTGTTTTGTATTGATATAATAGAAATGAGATGGTTACAAAAGATGATCTTCGATGAATACAAAGATCACAGAAGAGTTACAAATAATGTTGTTTGAATGAAATGTAGAGTAAAATATGAGCAGGCTCGGATCCTCCCCTTGGTCTTCGACCTTCTCTTTTTATAGCCTTGGACTCCTTTAGGTTATCTGCAACTGATCTCCGAGATCTTCTCCACTTGAGGTGGAATCTGCAACAGCTTCCCCTTGACCGGGTCTTGCGAAGCTTCTGGTTGTGACGTGAGCTTCCTCTTCGTCGTGACCTCCTTAGTTAGGATCCTTAGTTTTTAGCCTCCGGCTTTAGCTTAGCTCTTCTTAGATGTTGAATTCGTGATGGGCCAGCTGCGGCCTGTTTCCATCCTTAACCGTTCAGTAATCAGCTATCGGGCCATATTTGGGCCCAACAGTTGCCCCCAGCTCTCGAGATAAAGCTTCGTTATCCTCGGGAGCTAAACCTAGCCGCCCAAGCTAGATTCTCTTGTTGAGATCATGATTACTAGCTATCTCAACCACATTTATTTTCATCCGATCGAACGGCTGCGAATTTTCTTTAATTATATCGACGGTTTGGATTAATAAGAGTTTGAAAAATAGTTTCCGAGTCTCGAGATGTGACAAGATATAAAGCAGCTAGCATTAACTGCTACTGTCCATATTCTCCACGCCTCCACTCGGTTTCCAAGGTAACTTCTCCTCCACTTCTTTATTTTATTACGCTTTCTTTATATTTTTTTTTACTTTCATCCTTCGATTCACCATTGATCCTCTGCGAATTTCTTAGAACCCTTAGTTCCTAGAAGATTAGCTTATTTCATCCTTTCCCTTTCCAATCCTTTCGATTCTCCTTACCTCTTTCTTTAATGGATCCTCCGAAAGAAGGTTCCGGTGAGACCGGAATCTCCGCCTCTGGGAAGCGCTTAATGAAGGTTAAGCAGGAGATCGGTGAGAAAATGAAAAGGGACAAGAAGGAAGCCAAGGACTCAATCGCGGGGAGGGTATCCAAGCGGGTGAAGAAGAAGGAGGCCTCTGGCGGGAGCACCTCTCTAGGCCCTCACTCGCCTTCTTCGTTGAAGATTCAAGAGGTCGTTAACCTCGCGGTTCAAGCTTACGGTCAAAAGGAGATAGTCAGGGCTTGTTCCTCCGACGAAACCCCTGAAACCGCCCCGGAAGGTTGGTTCTGCATTCACGAGAAATATATCTCGAAATGCCACCTCCGGTTCCCACTTCCAGATCTCCTATTAGATCTTCTTGATCATTACCAACTAGCCCTTTCTCAGCTTTGTCCCTCGGCCATCCGAGTGATAAATGGTTTCATCACCAGGGCTAAGGAGGAGGGAGTCGTTGTTGGACTAACCGAGCTAATGAGCCTTTACACGATCAAGGAGAGCTCTAGCAAAGATGGTGGTAGCGGTACCTACTATCTTCCTTGTCGTCCTAGGCTTGGCCTTTTCAAGTCTTCCGGTAGTGATGATGATTGGAGGAAGAAATATTTTTATGTCAAGATCGACCCCACGACAGTTCCCGTGGGTCGTGCTCTCTCTGTTGTTTGGTCCGATATATCTGGTTAGGACTTTTTAGGATCGTTCTGTCCTTGTTTCTAATTAATATTATTTGCTGAAACTTCAATTTTATGTGCAGATATTGAGGATCCTCCTAAGCTTACTGAGAAGCTGTCTAGGGCTCTTTTCCGGAAGCTAATTCAAAGCTCCAATACCTGGGCATCTTTTGCCTCTTCTCGCGTTGAATCAGCTAGGTTCCCGGATCGGTATAACGCCAGGTTCCCTGACCCGATTCCTGCTGAAGATTTAGAAGGTAATTTTCGGATTCTGCTTGTTATTATTTTTTTATTTCTAGATTTGCTTGACAAGCTTTCCATTGTTTAGTTTCTGAAGGTCCTTTCGTGGTTGATCTTTCGACCGGAGCTAGTACTTCCGAAACTGAAAAGACTCAAGCTCCCAAGATGAGGCCTTCTTTCCGTTCTAGGAACAAACCTGCTGCAGCTGCCAGTGCTTCGCGAGGTAGCGATAAGACCCAAGGAGGAGCCTTTCTCAGCTCATTGAAGGAGGTCCTTGATGACGGGACCTCTGTCCCTGCTAAGGACGTTAACCCAATTGAGCCCAGAACTCAAGATGTCGTTCCCCGTCCTGAGGTTCCGACGGTTGAAGCTAACCCTCAGGCTGCTAGAGATCCTCTCGAGGTCGAGCCTCCGAGAAACAAGAGGTCTCGGACTGATTTGGGAGATAGGCCCACCAGGTCTTCCTCCTCGTCTTCTCGAGGAGGGACCGTGGGTTGGAACTTCTCCCATTCTAAGCCGGGATCGATATTGGATGATCCTTGGGGTTTGGCAACCATCATGAGGCATATGAAGACGGTGGGATGCTCCATGCCTTCAATCAATGGTCTATCCAACAAGGAGGAGTACATTGAGATAGCTCACCACATGGGTCAAGTACGTAACCTTATTTTTACTTTGGCTCACTGTTAATCTAATGTTTCATCTGAACATATATATTTTCTTTTGTTTTTAGCTGGCCGGAGCCATTAACAGGGCTCAGCTGAGGTTTGAAGAGACCGTGCATGATGCTCCTAGCGCTAGAGACTTAGCCCAGGCCACTGAGTTGTTCAAGACTACCAAGATGGAGCTTGACCTGGCTCGTGCTCGAGTTTCTGAGCTTGAGGCTGAGGTCGGGAGGCTTGGTTTGAAGGCTGACACTCAACAAGGGAAGATCGAGAGTCAGGCCATCGATATTCAGGTGAAGAATAGGAAAATCAATGAGTTAGACGCTGCTCGCAGGATAGCTGAGCACCAGGTCCAAGAGTTGATCGCTTCGTCTCGGGTTAGTCAACAGAACAAAGAGGCCGAAGTTAAGCTAGCTGTCAGGAAGGGTAAGAAGGAGGTGGCCGAAGCCTACAACAAGATCCTGACTTCTGTGAAGGAGAAGTTTGTGAAGAAAAAGGAAGAGACTGATGCTCTGATTTACGCTCAGGAGCTTCAGGCAAATACCGAGCTTCTGAAAGAGTTATTATCTAAGGAGATTGAAAGTGCTGAGGATGAGTATCATCGCTTGATGGTTTTGATCCCGGATGCTGGTGCTGCGTACGAGAAGGCTCAAGTTTCTGATTTCTCAGTCAGCAAGCTCCCCATTCCCCAATTCTCCGAGAGCTCAGGTACTTTCGAGATTAATATGTTTAATCCGACGTTTTCTGGAGAATATGGTTCTAATTTGGGTTCGGTCTCTCCTGACTTAGTCCCCGTTGAGGCGACCCCGGGAGGTGATGACCAGGATGTTGAAGAAGAGGTTCCTGCCCAAGAGGATGATCCTATCGAGGAGGATAAGGATGGTGGAGCTGATCCCGGATCCAAGGAAGGTTAAGAGCCGATGCTCTCTATGTTTAAAACTTCTGCCCAATGGGCTTCTTTTGCTTTCAGGATTTATAGCCTGAGGAGGCTTTTAAACCTTTGTTCAAACTTTGAATCTTTGTTAGCCTGGGGAGGCTTTTAAACCCTTGTTTTAATTTTAAACTTGGTTTTCCTTTCATTTTGAGTTTTTAAACTTTAGTCGTAAAATACGACAACTTGATCATAATCGAATCTTATGATAAGTCTGGAAAACTTCAGTCGTTTTTAGTTCCTTAAGAGGAATTCTTAGAGTATCGGGATTAGCTTAGAGTTTTTAGGAACCTGAGTTTAATCTGGACATCTTAGGTGGGGGTTCTTGGGAACCTGATCTTGTTTGTAGGATTTTAAGACCCGTCGAGACTTGCTTAGGATTTTAAGACCTTTGTGATCTGATGAGGATTTTAAGACCTCGAAGATTTGATAAGGATTTTAAGACCTCGAAGATTTGATAAGGATTTTAAGACCTCGAAGATTTGATAAGGATTTTAAGACCTTGGGGATTTGGTAAGGATTTTAAGACCTTAGGTCCAGGTTCGTCGATACCTGATACTGTCTGAAGGATTTTAAGACCTTAGGTTCAGGTTCGTCGAGACCTGATATTGTTTTGAAGGATTTTAAGACCTTTAGGATTGTTAAGGATTTTAAGACCTTAGGTTCAGGTTTGTCGAGACCTGTTTTGTTAGAGAATTGAGATATGGAAAATGATTTCTTTATTGATAATTGGATACATGGTATCATAGTAATCATACAATTGCTGTATTATAATGATCATGCATTTGCTGCGTGGGCTATGTGATTTTAATCAGACATATGCCCCCTTTGATTGTAGTGAACGAAGTGTTGAAATGAGGTTGGGGCTGCACTCATGACGGAGTTGCCTACGTACCCAGTCAAGGGATCAAGCCTAACGTAGTTCAGGAGTTTTAGGTACCTAATGATAATATCTCTTAAGATTCGTGGCATTCCACGATCTGATTTCAGGTACCCCGGTTCGCACCTTTCGGATCTTGTAAACGCCAGGTCGTACTACATGGATGATCTCATAGGGACCTTCCCAGTTAGTTCCTAACTTCCCAGCATTTGGTTCTTTGGTTCCTTCGAAAACTTTCCTAAGTACTAGGTCACCTACAGCGAACTGCCGGAGCCTGACTTTGGAATTGTACTGTCGTGCCATTGCTTGCTGATAATTCTGAATGCGAATCAAAGCTCGGTCTCGTCTTTCCTCGATTAGATCGAGGTTGTCGGTTAGGAGCTGATCATTAGCTGCGGGATTGGACGTGCAGAGTTCCCGGCGGAGGCTACCAGCAATGGTTTCAGCTGGGACGACAGCTTCCATCCCATATGCTAAGGAGAAAGGAGTTTCTTCTGTAGCTTTTCGTGGGGTGGTTCGACATGCCCAAAGTACTTCAAGTAACTTTTCTGACCAGAATTCCTTCTGGGTTCCGAGGCGTTTCTTGAGGTTTGCCAATACTGATTTATTAGCAGCCTCCGCCTGTCCGTTACCTTGAGGTCGGCGAGGTGACGAGAAGGTCAGGCGGATATTCCACTTGTCACAAAATATTTTGAAATCGTGGGATATGAATTGTCCTCCATTGTCGGTTACGATTTCGTATGGGACGCCGTGTCTACACACGATATCTTTCCATACGAATTGCTCGACCTCGACCCTGGTTACTTGCTGGAAAGCTTCAGCCTCTATCCATTTTGTGAAGTAGTCCGTTAAGACTAGTAGGTAGCGTAGCTTCTTCTTTCCACTTCCTGATGGTACTAGTGGTCCCACGATATCCATGGACCACCTCATAAACGGATAAGGGGCAGATATGTTAGACAGCTTTTCCGCAGGTTGGTGTATAATCGGTGCATGCCTCTGGCATTTGTCGCATGAAGAGGAGTAGGCCTCGCAATCTGCAATAATGGTAGGCCAGAAATATCCTTGCCTTTTGATTCTGATGGCTAGAGCTCTTCCTCCAGAGTGGTTCCCGCAGGAACCGTCGTGCATTTCCTTCATGAGTCTCATAGCAACGAGGCCATGGACGCATTTTAGGTAAGGTCCGGAAATGCTTCGTTTGAGGAGAACAGATTCGGTAACGCAATATCTTGCGCTTAATGCTTTGAGCTTTCGGGCCTCCCATTTGTTGGGTGGAGTCTTTCCCTCCAGGATGTATTGCGTGATTGGAATTCTCCAATCCTCTCTTCCTACCACTTTGTTATGGAGAGACGAGGGAGGTTCCTGTTCGGGACCTGGTGTCGTGGTGCCCCCGGAGGTATTGGTAGGATTGGGCTCCAGAGGGTCCGAATTCCGAGGAATACCTCCAGATGAATTTTTGAGAGCTGTACGGCTTCTGGTCTGAATTCTACAGATGATTGGGTCTGAGTTGGTGCCCCCGGGGGTATTCTCGAGATCAGGCTCCAAGGAGTCTGAATTTCGAGGAATATCTTCCGTGATTTGGATCGTGTTCCCGGAGGTATGCTTTTTTGCACTGCATATTCTGGTTTTTGGGAACCAAAATGTTGTGAGAACCTGGGTAGCTACCTGTTTCAGGGCAGGTACCTTCGAGTTGTGCCGCTACTTTGCTTTCTTTCTCAGCTTTAGTAGCTATGTCGATGCTTGGTTTCTCGATTCCTTCTACGGGTATGATTGTTTTACGAGAGGGTCTGACGTGGACGCTAAAGCTGCCAACGCATCAGCTGAGGAGTTTTCTCTCCTCGTGGGCTTCTCGTTAGCTCGAATTGTCGAACTGCCTAGTGAGGTTCTGAACCGACTTCGAGATATGCCCCCATTCTTTCGTCCCTCGTTTCATATTCTCCGTGAAATGGTTAGCTACTAGCTGTGAATCACTATAAGGCGTTTAGCTCTCTGATTTCCAACGACACCCGCTCAGGGCGAGCTTCAACCCTGCGATTTAAGTGCTTCGTATCTCAGCCTTTCGTTCGTTTGAGGCGCTGAATGCCGCGCACTATATGTCCTGTTCAATGGTTTCTCCTGCCTGAAGAAGTTAGCCTTAGACCGATGCCGGAGCCCTGTTTTGACGAGGCTCCGTCGACATATAGGCTCCACTTCGGAGATTCCATTTCGGAGTCTAACTGCTCGGATGCTAGCTCAATGATAAAGTCGGCAAGGACCTGAGCTTTTGCTGCTGCTCGAGGTCTGTACTCAATATCGTATTCACTGAGCTCTATTTAGCCAATCGCCCTGACTGGCTGGGGCTGTGCAAGATCATTCGTAATGGTTGTGAGGTCATTACGACGATCGAGTGCGATTGGAAGTAAGGTCGCAATTTTCTGGCAGCTGTTACGACTGCTAGAGCTAGTTTTTCCATCGCAGGGTACCTGGTTTCGGCATCTATCAAACTTTTACTGGTGTAATAGACAGGTCTTTGTTCGTTTTGTTCCTCTCGTACTAGAACGCCGCTGACTGCAGCAGTTGATACAGCGAGATACAGGTACAATGGCTCTCCTACTACTGGTTTAGATAGGATCGGAGGTTCGGAGAGGTAAGCTTTCAATTGCTTGAAGGCTTCCTCACATTTCTCATCCCATAAGAACTTCTTATTATTTCTTAGAAGCTTATAAAATGGGAGACATTTATCGGTGGATTTGGATATGAATCGATTCAATGCCGCGATTCGTCCAGTCAATCTCTGTACCTCCCTGGTTGTCTTAGGTGACGGCATTTCCAGGAAGGTCGCTATCTGCTGCGGGTTGGCTTCAATGCCTCTTTCTGTTACGAGATAGCCTAGGAACTCGCCTGAGGGTACCCCGAAAGTGCATTTAGTGGGATTGAGCTTCATATCGTACTTATTCAGGATATCGAAGCATTCCCTTAAGTGGGAGATATGATCTTCCCCAGCTGAGGATTTGACTAGCATGTCGTCGATATAGACCTCCATGGTTTTTCCAAGTTGTCCAGCAAACATCTTATTTACTAGCCTCTGATAGGTGGCTCCTGCGTTTTTTAATCCGAAAGGCATAACCTTATAACAATAGGTTCCTCGTTCGGTTATGAACGCAGTTTTCTCCTGATCCTCAGGATCCATCATGATTTGGTTATATCCTGAGAAGGCATCCATGAAGGATAGGAGTCGATGGCCAGCTGTCGCTTCAACCAGGCGGTCGATGTGAGGTAACGGGAAGCTGTCTTTAGGACAAGCTTTGTTTAGGTCGGTGAAATCTACGCAGATTCTCCATTTCCCGTTCTTCTTTTTTACGACTACTGGATTAGCTAGCCAGTCTGGGTAATGTACCTCCCGAATGGATCCAGCTTTCGTAAGTCGGTCGACTTCGTCGTTAACGGCTTGAGCCTTTTCGAGACCTAGCTTACGACGCTTCTGCTTGATCGGTTTGAAAGTAGGGTCAACCTTTAGTTTATGGGTAGTGACGTTCGGATCTATTCCTTTCATGTCATTGGTGGACCATGCAAAGGTTTTGACATTGCTTTTCAAGAAATCGATGAGCTCCTTTTTTGTCTCAAGAGGTAGCTCGGATCCGATGCTCACCTGTTTTTCAGGATCTGAGTCGTCGATGCAAACTTTTTCGGTTAGGTTCCTGGGGGGACCTCGAGTATTTTGTTGCATTTCGCGACCCTCCTGGATCTGTAATTGCTATTGGGGGGACTTTTTGAGGATTTCGAATCCTCCCAAATAGCAGATCCTGGATATCTTCTGGCTACCATGTATGGTGGCTATTCCTTCGGGTGTTGGAAATTTTACGCATTGATGGTACGTTGAGGCTACTGCCTTCATTTTATGGATCCAAGGTCTTCCCAAAATCGCGTGGAACGGGGATGGTCTATCGATGACTACTAAGTTCGTCATTTTCATTATTCCGCCAGCTATGACTGGGAGCTTGATAGTTCCCAATGAGGTAGCTGTTTCTCCGGAGAAACCTACGAGATTAGCTTTTTGGCCAATAATTTCGTAGTCGTCTATTTCCATCCCTTTTAGGGTATTATAGAAAATGAGGTCGACAGAGCTTCCAGTGTCTATCATGAGTTTAGGAACCTCATATCCTGCGATGTTCAAGGTGACGATCAGCGCATCATCGTGAGGTCTGTCAAGACTTGAGGTCTCGCTCTCCCAGAAAGAAATCTTAGTGTTGGATTCAGGGTTAGGAGGCTTAGGTCCAGTATTGGATACAGCCTTCCGCACGTGATTCCTAATGGAATTGACGGAGTCTTGACATATGTCTGATCCTCCAAGGATACAGTCCACCCGCGAGTCGGGGCTCGATTGAGGGGACGGTTTGCTCAAGAGAGCTTCGACTTGTAAACTTTTTCCTTGGGGGAATTTCCCGAGAATCATTTCGACTCTTTTCTTGGGAGCTGGAGGTGGTGAATCGGTCTCCTTCTCAGGTGACCTCTCACGTTTAGGGGAGGTGTCTCTGGGACCTCTTTTCTGATAGGGTGGTGGTTTTTTAAGGTCCACGCCCTTTATTTCTCCAGCTGCGAATTTAGCTGCCAGCTGACGTTGGAGGTCCCAACACTCTTCGGTTGAGTGCCCTTCACGATCGTGATAAGAGCAACGTTTGCCTTTATCGAAGCCTTTTGACCAGGGAGTTTTGTTCGCTGCTGCGACAGGTTTCTCTTCCTTATCCTCCTCGATCGCGTAGGAATGTTCTCCCTGAGTCTGACTATTTCGAGGGTTGCCCCTCTTATGAGGTCCCCTAGTCTCAGAGGAGTCGCCTTTCGGATGATTCTGAGATTTCTTGTGGAGCTTATCCAGTGCAGCCGTCTCCTCCTCCAAGGTAATATATTTGGTGGCTCTATGAAGAGCGTCATCGATGGTTGGAGGAGCATTGAGTGTTAGTTCCGACCAGAATTTCGATTTATAGATGAGACCTCTCCTAAGGGCCTCGATGGCGATTTGGTCGTTAGGATTCGAGAGCTTGGTTCTTATCGCTCTGAATTTCTCAATGTAGACTCGTAGTGAGTCTCCCATTCCTTGACTGACCTTCCAAAGGTCGGCCTCGGAGGCTTGCTTCCGGATATGGGTTGAATATTGCTTCATAAAGGCGTTGGTTAATTGATCAAAATTGTCTATTGAGGCTGGCTCAAGACCGGAGAACCACTCGAGAGCTGTCCCAACCAAGTTTTCGGCGAATGTCCTACAGTAACCTGCTTCACATTCTTCTTGTGTGAAATGGGCTTTAACAATTGCCAATCGGAAAGCTCTTAGATAGGCTTTCGGGTCGGAGGTCCCGTCATACTCAGGAATTCGTATTTTCCGGGTATCTCTTATGTGATAGCTGGCAATTCTGTCTGTGAATGGAGTTCCACGGGTTTCCTCGAGTAAGCTATCGATTTCGGGAGCTGAACTCGTAGCTTTATGGACTTGAGCTCCCAATTTCTGGAGGGCTGCGTGAGTTCGCTCCATATACCTACGGATAGCTTCAGGTCCTTCAAATGGAAGGACGTTTGGGTCGTTCGCAGGCATCCGACGGGTAGGTTCCTGACGTGGTCGAGTTGGCTCACTCTCCCATACGGTTGATGGGCTAAATCGCTCGGCATTTCTTGGGTTATCGGAATCTATCCTTTGATAACCATCCCCATTCGGGATCGAGTTTCTAGTCTGGTAAACCGAAGCTGACGTTCTGCCCCCAGATGGGAGGGATATTCCTGCTCCGGACCTAAGATCAGGCGGCGGAGGAGGTAAGCGAGTACCCCTGTCAGCGACCTGACTGGGTGTGGAGCTAGTTGTCGCCATGTTACTTCCCATAACACTGGTGTTAGGTGGATTGAACACGGGTGCTGTCCCAGTATGAGGTGTCTGGAAAGCAGATTCGTGTCCTTCCGGGGTAGTGCTATCCGGGGAAAAGTTTAAACGTGCTCGGGGGAATGAGGGATCGGTTAATCGATCATGAAAAATGACCCCCGGAGCTTGACGTTGTGGTGGTTGGGTTGTTGCGTTTAGAGATCTGGTTATCTCTTCAAATCGTTGTTGACGTATAGTCAACTGATGTATCGTGCGCTCACTTTCCTGAGCTTTGTCCACTAATTGTATCATCATTTGGCGGATCTCAGAGAGCTGAGCCTCCGTTTGATTCGGAATGGCTTGCTGCTGAGGATTCTCCGATGATCTCGGGTTAATAACTCCGGTTGTAGTTTGGCTCGTTCGAGCATCAACCGGAAGCTGTTGGTGGTTGCCACGTTGAGGCTCTGTGATTACGAGGCTAGAGCCTCCGTCGTTCGGTGAGCCATCGCTCTGGATCGGGGGATTAAGGTCAGACGGGGTTGTTGTCTGATCGGTAGGATTCATCCTCAAGTTAGAGTAAGGGATTCGATTGTTTCTTCCCCACAGACGGCGCCAATTGTGAGGGGTAAAACTCACACCTAGATTTTAGATCAGGTTTTATGTTTAAGAAAGGTTAGGGAAAGATTATCGCGGGCTGAATCCCGTAAGAACTTGATGAATGAACTTTGTTTTGTATTGATATAATAGAAATGAGATGGTTACAAAAGATGATCTTCGATGAATACAAAGATCACAGAAGAGTTACAAATAATGTTGTTTGAATGAAATGTAGAGTAAAATATGAGCAGGCTCGGATCCTCCCCTTGGTCTTCGACCTTCTCTTTTTATAGCCTTGGACTCCTTTAGGTTATCTGCAACTGATCTCCGAGATCTTCTCCACTTGAGGTGGAATCTGCAACAGCTTCCCCTTGACCGGGTCTTGCGAAGCTTCTGGTTGTGACGTGAGCTTCCTCTTCGTCGTGACCTCCTTAGTTAGGATCCTTAGTTTTTAGCCTCCGGCTTTAGCTTAGCTCTTCTTAGATGTTGAATTCGTGATGGGCCAGCTGCGGCCTGTTTCCATCCTTAACCGTTCAGTAATCAGCTATCGGGCCATATTTGGGCCCAACAAGTACCGCACTTTTATGTTTGGAAAAGTTCAACGAAGCGATAATACAATTGTTTGGAGATGAGTATCTAAGAAAACCTACACCAGCTGATCTTCAACGATTACTCGATATTGGAGAGGTACGCGGATTTCCGGGAATGATAGGCAGCATCGACTGTATGCATTGGGAGTGGAAAACTGCCCAAGGTCTTGGAGAGGGCAGTACACACGAGGTCACGGAAAACCGACCATTGTCGTAGAGGCTGTGGCATCACAGGATCTTTGGAAATGACACGCATTTTTCGGTTTACCAGGTACCCTCAACGATATTAATGTTCTCGATCGGTCACAAGTTTTTTCTGACATTTTACAAGGTCGAGCTCCTAAAGTTAATTTCACGGTCAACGGCCACAATTATCGTATGGCGTACTACCTTACAGACGGAATCTATCCGAAATGGTCAACATTTATCCTATCCATCCTACTACCTCAAGGTCTTAAAGCTGAGCTTTTTGCTAAACAACAAGAATCCGCCAGAAAAGATGTCGAACGTGCTTTCGGAGTTTTGAAATCGAGGTTTGCAATAGTAAAAAATCCGGCTCTACTATGGGACAAGGAAAAGACTGGAAAGATTATGAGAACTTGTGTCATACTACACAATATGATAGTAGAGATCGAACGAAACACATATAATCTGTTTGATACATCTGAGTTCGAGTCGGGAGAGTCAAGTAGAAGTTCACAGGTGGATATCTCGCAACCTACAGACACCCCTTCCAACTTCGTTAATAGGCATGGCATTCAAGCTCAAATTCGGAATCAACAGATACATGATCGTTTGAAAGCCAATTTAGTTAAAAATATATGGCAAAAATTTAGTAATCTAGATGAATAATCTTTGTATGTTATTGAATTTTCATTGTATTAAATAATTTTTTTAAAAAAATATTAAAAAATATTATTTTATTCTTATGAACCCCATATTCGGGTTCACTAATGGAAGAGCAAAATAAATACAGGTTCATCACTATTCACGGGCCCACCAGAAAACTATTAAAAAATCCCTATGAATCCCAAGGGGGGGGGGGGGGGGGTTCACTAATGGGGATGCTCTAAGGAAGAGTCCTTAACAGTAACTCAGGGGAAATCGGCCAATTCCTACATCAACAAGGGTCCGCGGTCCCGATCAGTACATCAACTCTACACTTGTGCTAAAACATACATCAACTCTTGTTTTTTTCAAATTTCATACATAAACTCAAACTTTTAGGTTATTTCATACATTGACCAGTTTACCGTTAGTCAAATTATAACAGAGCCTTATGTGGGTTTAACGGGTGATTATGTGGATTTACAGGTTTATTACGTGGATAATAATACACACTTTAAGCAAAACGACGTCATATTGATCTTTAATTAAACTGTGTCGTTTTGGTAATTGATAAACAAGACTATTTTTGACGTTGAAGTCGCGACAGAAAGTAAAAAAAAAAACAGAGTCCGAGAGAAAGAGAGAAAGGGAGAAACGAAATTGGGAAGAAGAATTGCAAAGCTAGGGGTTAGAAAGACGATTCAGAAGAGCTGAAAGCACATATAAGAGAGAATTGTTGGAATGAGGTAAGTTCAAACCTATTATTTGAGAAAATTAATGGGTTTCTGTTTTGTAAAATAAATCGATTAGGGGTGATAGAAGAGTATTCTCGTGTTGTAATAGGTTAATTGTATGATGGGTACATGTAAATTGTGGATTTGTTAGAAAGTAGAAGAAGAAACTCGAGTGGACACAAGGTGTTCGATGAAATGTGTCAATGAATATATTATCAAATTTTTTTTATTTAACTGATGCTTTGTAATTTTTTTTTCAGTGGGGATAATGATATCACGTTTATGATATACTACGAAGGGAAGTTTGAACATTTAGAAGGAATTCTAAGCTATGTTGGTGGAAAAGTTCATCATCTTGAAACCACTCCTCAGTGTATTTTTGGTGGGATAATCTCGGCAGGGTTTGTTGATATGTATGGGCAGCGAGTGTGGTATAAGTTTCCTTTCGAAGAATTCTCAGATTTGAAGGTGGTTTAAACTTCCAAAAGATGTGTGAATCAGCTGCTGCGCAAGATGCTCAATCAGAAGCACATGATGTTGAAACAGCTCCGCTTGATGATGCTGATTCGGGATTAGAAAGGAATGATTCCCGAGATGATAATGTACCTGACCCACGGGATGAGCTTGTGGATGAAATAGTTGCAGATTTTGTTGATGAAGAAGAGTACAACGAACCTCACAGAGATACACCTCCAGGCTCAGATGATGAAGAAGGTGACATCACTTATGAAAGATGGCAGAGAGGAAGTGGAGAGTTGAAAATTATGATGGTTTTTGAAAGCATAAACGAGTTCAAGGAAGCTGTGTTAGAGTATGCATTGAAGGGAGGCTGGAATGTGAAATACAGAAGATGGGGAGATCAAATTTCCGAAGCAAAGTGTGCTGTAGTGGGTGAGGTTCCTTGTACTTGGAGAATCTACTGTTCTTTTGAGAAATCAGTGCAGCAGTACATGGTGAAGTCATTTCAAGAAGAGCACACTTGCACCAAAGACGGGTACTGCAAATTGTTGACTGATCATGTGATTGCTAAGCTTCTGCTAAATGAGATCAGACACGACAATGCACTAGCGCCAAGACACATACAAGAAATCATTGAAGACAAATACAACTTGACGGTAACACATGATATCGCTAGAAAGGCCCGAAAGAGAGCACTGAATATGATCAGTGATGAGTTTGATGAACAATTTGCAAGGATAAAAGACTACAAAGAGCATATCCTAAAGTAAGTTTCGTTTTAATTTTTTTTTCTAATTTCAATTGAGTTTTTCTCTCACTTATTGGTTCTGTTTCTTATTGGTTCTGTTTTTTTTTTTTTTTTACAGAACAAACCCTGGTTCTACGTGTGATGTTGCAACAATCATTAGAGAAGATGGTGTTGAGATCTTCGACAAGTTTTATGTGTGTTTTAAAGCTTTAAAGACAATATGGAGAGCTTATTGTCGACCCATTTTTGGGGTTGATGGGTGCTTTATGAAATCCACTTCAAAAGGACAACTCCTTGCAGCTGTGGGACGAGACGCAAACAACCAAATATATCCCGTTGCGTGGGGCATTGTTCAAGTTGAGGACACCGACAATTGGAAGTGGTTCATTCAACGGGTGAAGCATGATTTAAATCTCCAAAGTGGCCAAGGGTTCACACTTATCTCAGACAAACAAAAGGTAAGTTTCTTAATGTTTTTTTGGGATTTTTAAAGTCATATTCTTACTGTTTTCTTTACTTTCAGGGTCTTATAAAGGCTGTTGAGGACGAGCTTCCTCACATAGAGCATCGTATGTGCGCTAGACACGTCTACGGGAACGTTAAGAAGCTACATCCCAACAAGCCTAAGTTTAAAAATCTGTATTGGGCAGTGGTAAATAGCTTCAACGAGGGTGATTATAAAGCCGCACTTAAAGAGCTTAAAGCATTTGACTCTCAGATATATGATGACTTGATGGTGAGATATCCTACAACGTGTACTTGTGCATTCTTCAGCACTACTTCTTCTTGCGAAGATGGACTCAACAATTTCTCAAAGTCTTACAACAGCGGTCTGAAGAAAGCTCGTGGTCTACCTTTAGTGCAAATGCTCGAAACCATGAGGAGACAAACAATGGTTAGAATTGAGGTGAGGAAGAAGAAGTTGCTGAAGTACAAGAAGAAATATAGTGAGAAGGTTGCAAACACTATCGCTGAAGAGGAAGAAAGACGCAAATGGTGTAAGAAAAGGACACCTGGTCCTAATGGTGTTTCAGAAGTAGAGGAGATAGGCATTTCTTACACTGTCAACATGGACAAGCGAACATGTAGCTGCAGAAGATGGGACCTCACTGGGATTCCGTGTCGTCATGCTCTAAAGGTGATTAAAGATAAAAAGCTTCGTTCTGAGGATTTTGTGGCAGATTGTTACTTGACCAGTTTGTGGAAGAAGCAATACAGTGATTCAATCACTCCAGTTGAAGGAATGAAGTTCTGGAAGGATGCTCCGGGTTCTAAGATTGAACCACCGCCAAGACTTAAGGAGAAAAGTCGGAATAAGAACCCGCAGAAGAGGAAGAAGTCAATTTACGAGTCTCCTACAAAAGGAAAAAAGTCTCATGTCACAAGAGGAAGATGCATTGTTATCGCTGTGGTAGGGAAGGGCACACCTCTCCATTTTGTACTATCGATGGAGTCCCTAACAAGCCGAGAAAGGTTATCCAAGGAAGAAGAAACAGACTTCAGAAAGTGAGACAATGTCAGTTGACCATGGTGAAGCTCCGGGACCAAGTCAACCGACACAAACCTCCAACTAACTTGAGGTTTGCTCTCTTACATAGATTTCACTATATAATGTTGGTTACTGGTATTTTAGGTGCCTCATTTGCCTCTTTTTCAGGTTCTTTTGGTGATGTATTTTGAAGAACGAGGCAGCCAAAAATCAGATGCTAGTTTTTTTGTATTTTAGGTGTGCTTTAGGTGTGTTCTTAATTCGGCTATGTCTTATAATCTCTCTCTTTTTGTAAAACTTATTATGTTATCTTCTGTTTTAAAACTTATTATGTAATGAAAATCTTGTGTTTCAAAACTTATTATCTTATGAAAATCTTATGTTCAAAACAAAGCCACATTCATAAAATAAACCACATTCATAACATAATCCAACTTCGTACATAATCCAAATTCATACTACGAGCCGTTAAACCCTTGAAAAACCAAACAATCCGAGAAACATATCATCTCTGATACTAAGAAAACAGTCACTGCAATCTACCACATTACTACATGGTAAAATAGTAGTACACTAACATCATTCCAATGCCACAAACTACTATCTTCTTCAAACTCTTCACATCTCCCTCATACTCTTGAACCAATTCTTTCATCTCTTTCACCTCTTTCCCCAATCCAGCAAAAGCATCACCCAAATCTTCAATCTTTTTGTCATAGCTTCTTATCACATCTTCACATCTCTGAGACTGAAGCTCCAAGTGACCGATTTTTTCATCAAACAAGCTTTTGATATCATGAATTTCCTCAAAAGCAGATTCATCAGTCCATTTAAACAAATGGTTCTTATCCTACAGAAATATTTATCCACTCTAGTTAAACCAAAGGCAATCAAATCGATTTATCTTAGAACATACACAAAAAAAATAAAACAAACTCCAGTTTCTTACCTCTTCACTACTATTAGGACAACCATGGAAAAGTCTTCCTGGATTTTTCAATGTTTTAGATGTAAAAATCTCAGCCTCTTCTCCACACTTCCTACAAATCGTCGGAAACCCCCTTTGCCTTTCAGCCCTACGGCGACTCCAATTTGCACTCATCACTGCTCAATTATTACAAAATTAAACAACCTAAATATACACCCAAAACTTGATTTGAGACAAAATTGATTGTATTTACCTGTAGCATACGAGGAATTAGGGTTAGATGAGCTAGACACTAGAGCTTTTCTTTCTCAGTCTCGTATATTCCTCTCTCTGTCTCTCAAAGTTTTGTTCTTCTCTGGCTATCGCGGCGTAAACGAGAAAGATGAGCTTTGTCTCTGAAAAAAAAAGAAACGACATTGTTTATTAGAGCACAACGCCGTTCAGTGTTAAACTTGGTCTAATTTTAACTCTAATATCCACGTAATAAACCTGTAAATCCACATAATCACCCGTTAAATCCACATAAGGCTCCGTTATAATTTGACTAACGGTAAACTGGTCAATGTATGAAATAACCTAAAAGTTTGAGTTTATGTATGAAATTTGAAAAAAACAAGAGTTGATGTATGTTTTAGCACAGGTGTAGAGTTGATGTACTGATCGGGACCGCGGACCCTTGTTGATGTAGGAATTGGCCGATTTCCCTAGTAACTCAGTCAATGTTTCAAAGCACATTCGCAAAAGATGTGGTCTAAATTCAAGCACATCGTTGATTAACCCCACAATATTCTAATTTTCGTGGGAACGACGATGGTTTAGTTGGATGAGAAAATGCAATTCCACAATCATAAAAAGTCACAATAATATGAAAATGTCATCATTCTAAAAAGCCCATGACCCTTGTGTAAGCGAGTTGAACTGAATTGGCTTACTTGGAAAGAAAAAACAACAATGGATATAGATGATAATGATGGATGGGATAATCAATGAATGTGGCCATATTGAGAGTTGTGGAGCAATATGAGCTTCAACCCTTTCGCTACTGCACCACTCTCTCCTCTTCCTCCATTGAAGGTTGGTTTCTTCCTGTAAGTAAAACAAGTTTGGCTGTCGTACCTTTCTCTCAACACGACGTCGTCTGCATGACTCCAAGTCCTTCCTCTCGGTAAACTCTCTGGCCACATAAACCTCTCCCACAACGGGTTCTTCAAACTCTCATAAACCTCAAGTGTCGTCTCGCAAATCACACCCTAAATCCAAAGCAAAAGCCAAAACATGTTACTATTACACAAAAGTGCTTTGTTTTTTTTTTAAATACTGGAAACATAATCTTGTTAGTTAACTACCTCTGCCATGGCTTTGATCTTGAGAGTTACATCATTGCTAAGAAGAACGAGCTTTTCATCAGTGTTGTTACGGTTTCGGTAAAGAAGCGCACATTCGAGCACTTGATCTTCTGATGTAGGAGAATCGATCTCTGCTGCATAGTTATTCCACTGAAGTGAAAACGGGAATGCTGAGCCGTTTGCTTGAGGAGTGACTGGTGGTGTTGGTGCATTTGCCTTGGTTTCCTCTAACGGGCTCTGAAGTTGAATCCACCATTTGGTATTAACCTTACACTCTTCGATCCAATCCAGAGCTGAGGAAGCAATATATGCTCTTCTTCTAAAGAGAACATTGCGAGTATGCTTCATTTCATTTAGTTCCTTTATCACTGAACAATGAAACCAAATGTGAGGGATCTTTCAAATGGCAAATCAGTTGTCCAAAGTGATTAATCAGATTTAGGTGATTAAGGAAAATGATATGTTATCACAGTTAAATTATGTATAATATAATCATCTGCCGGATGATAAGAACTATTATCAGTGTATGATTGATAGAGTACTCACAAAGCCAGAGGTTCTTAAGGTTTCTAGGTTTTTACCTGTTCTTGGTACGACCAGGTGTGTCCCCTTGAGACCTTGCAGAAGATGCAGTGTCTTCCTAGAATCCTTGTCGAGGAGGGAAGAAGTGTCCAACACAACGGTCCATTTCATCTTGTTCTTTCCATCAGAAAGGTTCTAAAACACACAATGAAACTTAAGGTTACTATACGAAGTAAAAAAAATCAAGGACAATCGAACTAGTTAGGACTTACAGAAAAAGAGCGAATGCCCCTAGAAATGTTGTTTCTTGCTGATGCAGTCGAAGGAGCCTTGGTGTATGATTGGCTTTTGGATGACAATTTTTCAAGTAGAGGTTGAAAAGGCGCCCGTTTGTCCGGTGCCACAGGCTCAGGCTTCACTTTTGAGTTGCTTCTAATGCAGTGAACATCTGATTCTTGTTCCGCCATCAGGTTTTCTTCCACACGAATATCAAAGAATGGTTTACGTATTGCTTTAGAGGAGGAGCCTTTAGTATCCTTAATCTCACCCACTTCTCGCAAGCGTCTTAGCATATGAGAGTTTGGGGTAAGATTCTCCTTATCTGGGGTAAATATTTCTGGTTCTGCTAACGCCACGATAACAATACTGGAAGGAATCTTTAACGAGCTTGGTTTGCCCGAAAGCTCTGAAGAGCTCTTGCTATCTTTTATTTCACCAATATCTTGTAACCTTTTCAACATATGGGAGCTTGCAGTCAGATTCTCCTTGTTAGGAGTAAAGATTTATGGTTCCAGTTTATCTGCACCATGATCAGCAGTTAGACAAACGGACTTGGCACTTAGAGCATGTTTTCTCTGCAGTTGTGCCTTTGCTTGTTTCCCCATTTGTTTTTGCTTTCCTTCACTCTTGTTGGTCTGTACCTGAATCACAGAAGCATCTTTTCCCCTCCTAGACCAAATGTTGCTTGTGCTCCTATCCATCTCGGCCAGTACATCATCTCTAACAGCCAATCTTCGTGGGGTCTGGTTTTCTTGACCTCCGGTATAATCAGAAGGCAATTCATCAGTTGGTTTTATGGCCTCAACTATTTCTGCAGCCAAGGTTGAAGGAAATGGAACCTCCTTATCAATATTTCATGTGCTCCATAATTCGCTTACGTTGTAAGAAGCCTCAGAGCCGAATGACATTTCTGTATTGGGTTTCTGAGTTGATATTAACAAGAAACTTTGTGTTCCACACTGTTCAAGGTCCTCCGAATGGCACAAGCTTCTCCCATCATCAAATATTTGTTCAATCTCTCTGTCTATTGCGGATGTTTTGTTCTGATCTCCTGCATGATTCACTTCACTCAATAACTCAGATGGAGCATGGACTTCACTCTTTGGATTTCCCTGCCAACTCGAGCACAGACTTTGGATATTTTCTGTATTGGTTCTTGAAGTAAGTTTGGTGCCAGCAAACAAACGATCAGATACTGCACTGGCTTGGCTTGAACTGATCTTGGTTTCTCCATTGCTATTTTGATGTAGGGTCTCACTAGCAGTATCCATGCTCACTTCAGAACCTAAGCGGCCTTGGGCATATCCAGTTAAAGTTGGTTCCATTTGAGGAAAGGAATCCGAAGACACTGCAATAAATTGCCTCAAGACCTCGGTTTGTCCATTCTCTTCAACTTCCTGAATCTCAGCTTTAGTTAGTGGTTCGGCAGATGCTTCCACTGCTTTTTCTGTGACAAAACCAATATCTCCACTGACTTCTTCATGAAGGCTCAAAAACTCAAATTCAAGTGCAGGACAGCCCGAGGCTTCAAGTAACGGAACAGAATCAGTTTTCCCCTCCTAGAGCTATCTATCTAAGATAATGCATTATCTCTAACAGGATGTGCTTGGTCCATCTGGATTTCTTGACTCTCAGTGTAAGGCAGTTCTTCAATATCCTCAAATGTTTGTGCAGTCAAGGTTGAAGGAAATATAACCTCCTTATCAGTATTTCCTTCTCCCCATACATCGCTTAGGTTGTAGGAAGCTTCAGAGCAAAAGGACATTTGCTTTTTGGGCTTCAGGTTTGGTAAAGGCAAGAAACTTTGTGTACCACTCTGTTCAAGATCATATCATCTGAATGGCAAGAGCTGCTCCCATCATCAAATATTCTTTCGCTTTCTCTGTTCATTCCATGTTTTATATTCTGGTCTCCTGCAGGATTCTCTTCATTGCCCATTTCATCCATGGAAACTTCAATCTGGTATTCAGAGCCTAAGAGGTCTTGGGGATCTTCAGCTAAAACTTCTATAAGTCCCTTAGCTTGAGGAGAGGAACTGGGAGACACTGCAAAAACTTTCTCTGAGACCTCAATGTACCCACTGTATACTTGACTCTAAATTTCGGCCTTAGTTGGTAGTTCAGGAGACGCTTCCATTACTTCCTCGCTGACAAACTCAGTTTCTGTCAGCTCAAATGCATTAGCTTCAAAGCAACCATCAGTCGGTTCCAAACCTAGAGAGCCGCTACTTGTATTTTCTGTGTTGGCTGCTATAATATTTACGGTCATCTCTTGGAAAGCCTGCTCATCCGTGAGATGTAGATTTTCTGTCTTAATGGAATCTCTTGGGAGTGGAAGCAATGAAGTCTCCTTCGCAGCTAGATTAGTATCTTCCTCCTCGCTAGGGGCTGATGACTCTATCACATTCAGAAGAAGAACTTCATCTCCTCTGACATCCCATTCGTCCGAAACTTCAAGTTCATAACAATCTAAGACCTCTAGGTAGCTACCACTCTGCTTCTTTTCTGATGCGACTTCTACAACTTCCAGGTCTCATTTGATGAAGTCTCATTGGGTTGCAGGTTTTGTATATCGAGAGAATCTCTATGCAAGGTTAAAACACTTGGAGATCCAAGTGGCAAGGTAATTTCCCTTGTGGCCGTGAGATATGTATCATCATCCTCACTAGGGACTGAGGATCCACTTCCTTCAGACGTCACATCCATAGGTCCATCTCCATCTTTACCTGACGCAGTATCCTGTTGTGACTGCAGAGAAGGCAGATCAAACTCTCAGGCTAAGCAACTAATATCAGCTAAGCATAGAGCAAAGCAAAGGACATATAAAACTAACAAATCAAAAACTCACTGCAGTGAGGGACTTAGCAAAAACGTATCATCAAATGCTAAAATCAAGAAAACATACGAGAGAAGGACGAACCTGATCTAGATTATCCGCTTCAAGCATTCTATTATCTTGTTCTTCTTGCTCCATCACTGTAGATGCATCGAGATGTGAAACAAATGGATTATCTATATCATAGGCACGGCTGAGGGGAATCCAGTGTAGCCTATAGATCCTTGTGAAACCACCGATCCTAATGACATCACCTTCCTTGACCTCAACACAAGCATCTGGCTCAACTTTCAGATCCGCAACCCAAGTCCCATGCACTAAAATCAAAGGAACAAATGCAAATCAACAACCAAAACGGAGATTTGATTCAATCAAACTGGAAACAACATAATCCCTAGAAATGCAAGAGGAGTAAGTAATGAGATTCGTACCAGAGGATAGATCGGTGACGAAGAGTTTCTGGCGAGAGGGAAGGGAGCGGATTTGCAAGTGGTATCTGCTAATGCTAGGGTGCGTCGGCAGAATATCGCAGTCCGGATGCTGGCCGACGAGCAGAATCTCCTCCACCTCGTCGTCACCGTTACCGTTTCTCTCCGGAGAAGAGAAATCGCAACTGTTGACGACGAAGATGTTCTTGAGAATCGCGCCGTTCTTCAGCACAGTGAACACGGGGATCGTCTTCTCCCGCACTTCTTGTTGGATCTCCATCGGTTTCTCTTCTTTGAGCGACGAAAGAGAGAGATAGATATTATCGGAGTTTAGGATTTAGGATATGAAGAGAGCACAATCTATAATCTCTCTTGGCGATTTTCTCTCTCTCTCTATATTCTTGGGCGATATGGACGAGTTTTGATTTTTGAAAAAAAAAAGAGGAGGAGGAGGAGGCCGTTAAAGAGAGCCGTTTCGGTGATATCTATTTATTGCTCGTAATACTTGTGTAATCTTTTGCTGTTATTTCAAAACCAATGAATTAAATCTAACGGTTAAGATTTGATCCAAAAACAATCTAACGGTCAAGGTATTCCAAACATTATTTCATAAGAAATCAGGCGAGTTGTTAATTTAAAATTTCCTTCCCTCAACTAGGGTTCCCCTTTCGATTTCAGAATTCGGAGTTTCAAAACTTTAACCAAACCAAAATAGAATAAACTGGGTTTGATTCGGTTTGATCCGGTTCAAAACATTTCAAAATCGAATTACATAATAGAATACATATATAAATGTGAGAATAAGGGATGTGATAAAAAAGATTCTAGGGAGAATTATCATCTATTCCTACTTGGAACAAGAAAGCCTTGCACGATGCCTGAATTCAGATCTATTCCATTTTACAATTAAGTAGCAAAGCGAAAACAGTGTGTTTATCTGTCAAAAACACACAAACAAACACGCCTCTTATCAGATTTTCCATACATTAAGGAAGGATTATAAACCAAATTTAGTGAGATAATGTAATTTTGGAGTTTGGTTAGAGGTAAAATCATCCCAACTTTGGTATTTTAAATCTCATGGAAGTTGGCCCAAGGTAACAAGTGGAGTAAAAGTTATCTCATTTTTAGACACATCGATTAGCTTTAAAGTAACGTCAATCTCACATTGTTATTAGAAGCTTAGATTAAGTTAAGAGAAAGATATAACAATTGCAACGGCTGGCAAATCACACTAAACGAGTTTGATTACAAGAAATTAAGAATCCATGTGCATAACTACATAATCGCCGTGATAATGATGTATAGTTAGAGAGGATAACTTATTTCTACAGTACTACCAAAAAGGTAGGAGTCGTCCTCTACATAAATTATCTTCTTTCGTCTGTGTACGCGTAGAGGAATAGGATTAAAGGTGTATAGGATAATGTTATTAACATACGCATAACTAACAAATCAGAAGACAGTTATTAAATTAAGAATCTGCGAATGAAGTTACCGAGGGAGGAAAAAATAAAGAATCTTCAGGATTTGGAGGCTGTTATGGGTCGTTGCTTCTTACGAAAGAGGTAGTTCATGAGCATCCCAACTAAAGGGAAACCTGTTACCATGCCTATGTAACCAAGCAACCAAATGGACCGTTTTGTCTGGCGGCACAACACGTTAAAGCTTCTCTTATCTTTAACCTTTGGTCCTCTCTGGTTCAATACTTGTGTTATTTCTTTTGACCGTGTGGTGTTTTCTTCCAAGTTGACTGCTGCCACCAACCCGTCTTCTGCAATGTTTAGGTACGGGCCTTGGTTTATCGAAGGCTCCTCCTGCTTTCCTGATCCTGAGCTTCCACTCTCTTGAATCTGCACAGGATTGAACTAGTGAGAAACAATAGACAAAAACAGTTGAAGATAACAGACAGAAGCTTACTTTCTGTATATGCATAAGACGACTGCAGCTAAGGGCGCCAAGAAACTCGTTAGTGGCCCGAACCCACCTGTTGCAGCATATATGTATATAACCGTTGTACGTACTTATCTGTTTTCATGCTTCGTGAGAAAGAATATATATAGAGAGAGAAACAAACCACAAGCTAGATGCAGTTAGTCCTTCGAAAAACGCTAGATGTCCTCCGTGATTTGTTGTCGCCAAGACAATGTTTTTGTTTGCCCTTTTTCCAAAGAAACTTCAATGTAAATATACTGTATCTTTAATAGAGGATTCAAAGAATTTAAAAGAGATCACGGCGGGTATTACCGGCATTCTTCCCAAGGGATAGCTTCCTTTGTGCATAAGGGATCATCTAGAGCACTGATACAGAGTAGCGGCACGGCCACATTTCCTACGTATTGGGTACTGCTAGATTTTCGGTAAAACGTATCCACAGTCTGCGGTATCGTTAAACCAAGAGAGAAGTTAACTTAGCTCTCTGATTATGAAGAGCATCATCCCAAAGATGTACAGATAAGGCCAATCTTGTAAGGAAAACTAACACCAGAAGTTAAAAGAAAATGTACCTCAAATTTCCCGACATGACATGTAGCATGATTGTCAAAATCTCGGATGGAACGTGACTGATGAAAGCAATAAAGTTGGGGGTAACAACAGACAGTTTTAGTAGCCAAAAATAAATGTAGCTTACACAACCAAGTAGACTGTTTTAGTTTATGGATGTGGTTACACAATGTAATAAAGCTTACACTGCTAACCTTTTTTATGCCTTCCCAGTTAGCAAGCCGTGTATACTGAGGTTCATGTCTGCAAATGAAACTAGAGTTATAATCTTCTCAACGTAGTTAGTTACAAACTCTAAATATAGGCAGGCAGTACTTAGACCAATGAGGCGTGGACATACAATTGGGCATAACCTTGAAGTCCGATGGTTAGAGCTCTGTCGTACAACCTTTGTTTGAATTTTCGGCAGATAAACCTGTCACCAATCTTACTCGGAGGAGACAACGGAAGAGAAAGCATAGTCTATCAAGCGTCCACTTATATCAAAGAAAGTTATCTCATTTCTAATCAGATAACTAGAGAGAACTTGACACGGCAAATTTTGGAATCAATATATAGAGAGAAGTAAGAAAAATAGTTAAAGAAAAAAAATAACTCACCAAGAGGTCCCATGGAGAGCAAATAGCAACAGCGCCCCTCAGAGGAGTCTTCTCACCCTCTTCCCCAAGGTATTTCACCTGAAACATTGGATATGGTTGAGGTTTGTGTTGTCTATAAGATGAACCTTCTCATGCATATCATTGTATTGAAAAATATTAATAGGCTATGTGTCTCTACTACGTTGCAGCCAAGTGAGCAAATGTGAAATAGGTCGATGGAAGACAAGCAAATTACTTAACGAAATTCAAAGCTAAGCAAAGTTTCTCAACTGGATCAAACTAGAAACTAAAAAAAAATGTAACAAAAAGAGAGTATTCCATTCCTAACCAGAATATTAGCTCCAATGCTAGTTCCAATAGCAAAGAGAGGAGCCATAGGGAACTCGTGTTGAAGATGATGAAGAACTACCCGTACATCCTCTGTCCATCCAGCATTATAGAAGCAATCGGACTGCAACATAGGGGCAAAAGATTATAGAAGAACATATGTATAAAAGTTTCATAGAAGACAAAAAAAAATAGGGAACTCACAGTAACAGAAACACCACCCAATCCTCTATGGTTACTAATAACAACATTCCAACCGGACTTTGCAGTGTTGTAGGCAAGGTGCTTTAGGTACTGCAGATAGGGGAATCATTCATCAACACAAGTCAGGTGTACATTTTTTTTTTTTTGTAATTTAATGGGTCATCATAATATGCACTGTAGAAAGCAGAGTCCTACTAGAGAACTAGACTTACTGCAGAAGAAGAATCACTAGTTAGGCCTGGAATAACAACAGCAATGGGAGTTGTGTCTTCTTTACTGATTTCATCAATAACTGCAAAAAAAAAAAAAAAAAGAAAAAAAACAAGCAGATTGAATTAAAAATGGTAGGAATAAATTAAGAGAAATTAAGAAGAGTCAGGTAAATAGTAATACCATGAGAGTTGGTAAGCCAATCCAAAGCAATGGTTCCACCATCAGAAGGACGAAAGAGCTTTCTGACATAGTACAAAGGAAGGAAGGGAGCTCAAAATGAATGCGTCTTTAGCACCCAAAAAAAAGAAAATGGGAATCAACAACCTTGTGTAGGTGAAAATGGGAGGCAATCCATGGAAATTAAGGAAACAAGTCTGAAGATGAGGACTCGCTAACCATGGCGTCGCCACATATCTTTTAATCCATACCCCAAAAAATAATTTAAATAAAATAAATCATAAATCCGAATTTAAAGTAAAAATAATTAATCGTATAAATAGGTAAGTCACCGGCCGTGGAGAGTCGGGCAGCGAGAGACAACACGGTGGTAAATAGGAGAATCAGGGTTGTAGATGAGATTGACTCTACATCTGAAATACTGAAGAACCACATCACCAAGGAAATGGAACTCCACGTAATTGTAGAAGAAGACGGTCCAGATGAGGAAGAGAGCGTAGAGATAGTGACGAATTGGGATTAGCCAGAGAGTTTCAAAGAGAAGATCGTACGGAGATGGGATCGGATCTTCCTCCATTGATTTTTGCACTTCCCCCAAGAAAGAGAGATCCGGCGATAGGAGGAATATTCTAATTAGAGAGAGAGAGAGTA
The DNA here is from genome assembly GCA_019706035.1 of Raphanus raphanistrum subsp. raphanistrum. Lineage (NCBI taxonomy): Eukaryota > Viridiplantae > Streptophyta > Magnoliopsida > Brassicales > Brassicaceae > Raphanus > Raphanus raphanistrum. The sequence goes on from CM033985.1 coordinate 13,281,675, forward strand.
CTGATCCTCTTCTTCTTTTTTTTTTTTAACCAACTGATCCTCTTCTTCATGTTTGGTCAGGCGTAAGAACGACAAACTGGCGGGTGCAGTGTTTATTACCACATTATTTAATTCATTTTTGAAATTCAATTTTTTTTAAATGGATTTATTTTATTATTGACACGCCGATCGACGCTTTCGCTTCTCACGTGTAAACCTTTTATTTTCCTAGTAACACGACAATTTCATCGCGTTTCGAGTTTGAAATGCAATTCCCAATTTGAAGGGGAACTATGTTCTTCTTCAACGTGTGCGAACAATTGTTTTGAGTAGCTCACTTTTTTTTTTTTAAATGTAGTTGCAGAGAACCCATATCTTATCAAACGAAATATGCATTTCTCTAGCTACTTATTCATAAACCAGGCAGTCACGGAACATTTTATATCATTATTATTATTATTATTATTATTTATTGTATCCCAATTTGAAGGGCAACTACAATCTTTTCCTCGCAATCTTTGATTTTCTTCTCCAACTTTGGCTAACGTGCGAGAACAATGGTTTTCAATAGCTCACTTTTTATTTTATTTTCTTTAAGTAGTAGTTGCAGAGAAGTGTGAATCTTATCCACCATACATACCTTATCAAACAAAATATGCATCTTCAAGCTACTAACTTGCACAATATAAAAGAAAACATTTTATATCATTATTATTTATTGTATGTACACGAACACGATACAACAAGAAAACGATACAAAGGAAACCAAAGCCAAATTACACCCACAAACCCCAAAAACAAAATGTATTAGTAGTGGTACAAAGTTTACTAACCTTAACCTCTCTCTGCTATTAAGGATTTTCCCATGGGGATCAATTGCATTATTTCTGAAGAGGAGGGGGATAAGAGAGGACGCTTGTTCATTTTTTTAAGCTACAAGCTCCTAATGGTGTCCACACGATCAATCACATCGAGGGCTTTCATGCGATCTATCTCAAAGTCAATGATTGGCACAGATGAAGGTCTTCTCATTGCGAAAGCATCCTTCTTACTCTTCATCATCTCCCCCATCATCGGCGAGTGGCTACTGCTTTTGCTCAGCCTGTGATGCTTACACAGCCTTGCTTTAGCCACCGTTTGAAACTCTTGACTCTTGCTAATTCCTGGCGTTTTCCTTCTCTTGCTCACGTCTCTAAGCATCTCTTGATCCTCCATCGTCAGCAGCGGAGACCCCATACTTGGGTTGCCGCTCGAGAGCTGGATCGTTTTCTGGTTAGGTGATCTGATTGGAGACTTTACCGGAGATCTTAGCCCAAAACCAGTTGTTGCCCTCACTTGGGTAACCAGATGATGAAGCCATACCACCAGGTCTAATATGTAAGCCTCAGTTTTTTCTTTATCTGCATGGTGAAGTGTATCTATCCTTAGAATCGTCTGACCTGCTGGTCTCTGGTTCCCATCTGACCTGAAATTATTTCCCCATGTTCTATTATTCAGCAAGCAACGCAAATATATATATATATATATATATACAACACAAAGAGGGAATAGCCTAAGAATCAAGCTTGCCCTCATGGCTTACCCGGAACTTGCCCATTCCCCAACCCATCCAAACCCGTGATGCGCTCTGATTGAAAAAAAAAAAAAAGAAAAGACAGAAGGATAAGCCTGACTTCCTTCAGTTACAGAAACCAAAGGGGGGTTTTATTGTCACGTGTATCAAGCTTAAGTTAAGACAGATACAGAGTTTTATTGATGAAACAAACCAAAGATAATAAGAAAGAAAATAGCGTAGAAGCTTTTACTTTGTTGTGTTTGTAGCAACAGGAACAAGCCACTGCAACGTTTTCTCCATTTCGGCTTTTATTTGAGGAACAGTGAGCTGGTTTAAAACAAACAAGATACTGTGTAGTGAGCAGACATACAAATAACTCTTTTTAAAGTAACATTATTGCACATTCTAAATTCATTCTGTTAGCACAAGAGGATTGAGTACAAATAATACCTCTTCCTTAACCTGGAAGGACTGTATTCTGGAGCGTAAAGCAGATTTTATACTTGGGGGTAAACCTTGGTACAAAGCATCTCTTGTGCTCGAAGGCATAGTGCTAGACCGGGACACCTACTCATAGAAATGTAGAAAATAGCATAAATTCCACAAACTGACAGACAGTCGATATGGGTCCAATCATATTGATATTTGATAATGCTTGGTGGTGGTAGATCATTCGAGTAACCATTCATACAAGAAACAGAAGATTCACAAGCCCAGGCAACTAGACAACTGTTGATAAGAAGAATGATAACTTACAAGAGTATCAATTTGAGTTATGATGTTTGCATAATGTAAGGCAAGACCAGCAGAGCCCAATTTTTTTTGATTGATTGGCGGGTCATTTCCAGGTTTATCAGTATCTGCATATCAGGTAAAACGGTAATGAATGTAAAGCACCTTTCATTTTATATACAATTAAAAAAAACAACTAAATCACCAATCCTGCAAAAGCTGCAATAAGACTAAAACCCATTATCTGATAACTAAGCCTCACCTGCACTACCAAAGGCTTGGTGAATCTCCAAATGCAAGAAATGGACAACGTCTACTAGTTTCTCCATCACCTAAGAATTATAAGTATGTTCAATAATAATAGAATGAGCCGAGAAACTCTCTCAAAAAGGACATATAATTGGTTTATCAGTTTGCAGCCCTTACCTCTTCTAAGATCCTAGACCAAAGAGATTTTTTCTTTAGGTTTCTTACATGCTTCTTCTGACTCTTTAATTCAGTTCTCAAGATAGCGAGGGTATCTCCCACACCTTAACACAAACGGAACAGAAATTAGAAAGGTAACCAACAAAACAGAATGACAAATATCATCCATATCTACCTCGTTGTACTGTGCTTGGGTTCTCTTCTTCCTGGATCTTACGTTGGTAGTCTTGTTCAAACCTATCCAGCGCATGGAGTTCATGATACAAGTCCTGAAAGCATAGCAGATAAAAAAGAGTAAAATTACCATCGAGAGAGAGTCAAGCAGGACCAAATATCACGAAAAATACGTACAGCTGTGAAGTGAACAAAAGTCATGAGCTGGTGCATTATGGTTTCTGCTTCATGTTTCAATTGATTCTGGGGAGTAAATTCAGAGGCCAACCTAAAATCATAACACAGGACTAATGAAAAGTCAGATACTTTCCGAAAAGAGAGAATAGACCCATCCATTGTGTGACCAAAGCGAGAGGATCATATTGGAACCTGTCAAAGAAGCGATCCAGATTGTGGTACTGAGGGTCCTTGCAACGATTCCCAAAACGCACCACCTCTCCAGAAAAAATCTTCAACTCTTCTCTGTTCAATAATAATACATAACTATGAGCAACAACCAGAAACCAGAGGATATCTTCAGTGATGTTACCTTTTATCAGCAGCAGCTATCCTCAACAGTTGATCCATATCCTTTGATATTAAGTTTTGCACACCTTCGGAAGGCAAGACAGAGTCTTTCAAATGTGTGACGCTATCGTTAGAGAGAGAATGCATAAGATTGGCGCCTTTAACAATGGTGTTAGCAACTTCGAAGGACAAGATGGAGATCTTATTCCCTTTAATGGTGGTGGCAGAAGAAAATCCAGCATTTAGATTAAGGTTGGTCATGCTACTCCCAAGTGTGTCCAATACATCCACAGCTTTACCAAGTCCCATAGTGCCAGCCCTGCCTAACAGTGAACTTACTTCCGAAACCTATAAATCAGAAAAACCTTAAGTTAAATCCAAAGAAAAAACTCAGGTAACATTTTATATATATATATATATATATATATATATATATATATATATATATACCTTTGCGACGGCAGCTTGTCTAGACTTGGTGGATCTTGATTTCTGAGATAAGTCTCTTGATAAACGGGGAATACCGTCCTCGATATTTTGAGGATGAGTTCCAAGAGAAGATATGTTGAGAGTGGGAAACGAAAAGGATTCTGATTCTGATGAGGGGGGCTTGTCAGCAAGAGTGGGAGAAGGATCACCATCTTTGGGTCTGAGTTCAGCAGCAGAGCCATTGTTGAGATGATGACCATTATTATTATTAGAGTGTGGAAAGGTTCCAGCAGGAGCGTTATTTACAGAGGAACTCCTAGAGCAAAGCCCACCCATCTTTTTAAATCAAAATTAAAGCTCAAGATCGAGAAAAGAAAAAGAGTGTGTCTAGGAGACTTGAAAAGGATGAACAATGTAAGTAGCGAAACACTGGAATAGCAGCAAATCCTGATCCGTCGTCGTATGAAAGCAGCACTCCACCATGGATCAATTCCTCACCAGCAAAGAACACTACCTGCCATGAACACAAAAGTCAATAATAATAATAATAATAATAATATCTCGAGAAATAGCTACAAAATTCAAAACCCTAGCAAATCAGACCTAAGAGGCAGCAGGCAGGAGAAGACTCGGATCTGGGAGTCAAATCAAACAGGCTCTACGCAAGTTCAGCTTCCTTCCTTCTTGCTCACCAACCCTGAGCCGAAGTAACCAAAGTCCCAGCTGTAGAAGCCCGACTCCAGAGAAAGATAGAGAGAGAGAGAGAGAGAGAGAGAGAGAGAGAGAGAGAGAGAATTGGAGAGTGTGAGAATGGTGAAGCTGCCAAGATTAACCCGAATGGGCTTTCTCGCTCAATTCAAAGTCTTCGATGCACATCTCTTTTTATTTTTGTGTGTTTTTTATATTAACAAGTTGCATTATTTTTATTATATTTAATATGAAATATCGATTACTACAAAAAAAAAAAACTTCTTACTTTATTCTATTTTGGTTTTAAGTATAGTTCTGCAATTATGTAAATGAATAATTTTAAGATTTTTCATATAGTAAGATATGTACTGCTGATCAAAAAAAAAAGATATGTACTGTGAAAATTTATTTCCATCTTTTAAAAATAAATTATAATATTTTCCAAATTTTAACAATTTTGTGTTTAGTAGTATATTTTTGTAGTCTAATTATTGTATTTTTGTTGTTTTTAGCTACTATTTTACAATATTGTTTGGTTTTCTTCTAGAAAATTATTTTAGGATAGTTTCTAAAAATATATTATAAACATAGAACATAAATATTAAAATGATTAAAACAAATTTCATTTTGATCTTGCACTTAAGATAGATCAGTTCATCAATCCTATACCATGTACATGGAATATGCAGATAATTAGAATTTCGGTTACACATGCACGATGATGCGAAATTCATTGAAAGTATTCACTTGAGTCGTTTATTAACTACATTGGATGATTACTTAATCTGAAAAATACATGGTTAAGTTTGGATATGATATAAAACATCGATATCCAGATAGAACGAGACCATCACCATTGTCCGGCAATTAAAACATTAAAATATTCTCTAAAATTGAAACATTTTTGGCAAGTTATTTTATGTTGTTTATCGGTTAGGAAAAATAAAATATGAGTCATTGTGAATGAAATGGAGTAGAAAAGAAAACGATTAATCACGTATTTTTAAATGTCTTTAGCCACAAGGATTCCTACGAAACAAGGTCACTTTCCAATGCAATCATTTTATGAGAATATATATTATTTATTTTGAAGATAATATCATATAGATTGTCAATTTACTTGAAATTTTATGGTATATTTGAAAGAGACATAGTAAAAAAGTTTTTAATAAATCATAGGAATACTTTATAGCTAGAAGAAACAAAGGCGATATTATGAAGACAAAAAAAAAATAACAAGGAACCCAACCAACTATCACACAAAGCATGGAGGAGGACATATATAGTACAACTCACGGAATAAGATGATGGTGTTTTACAGATGGATCATGGAAAGAACATAATTTATTTTCAAGATTGGGTTGATATAATAAGATGATGGTGTTTTACAGATGGATCATGGAAAGAACAGATGGTGTTGAGAGTGGGAAACGAAAAGGATTCTGATTCTGATGAGGGGGGCTTGTCAGCAAGAGTGGGAGAAGGATCACCATCTTTGGGTCTGAGTTCAGCAGCAGAGCCATTATTGTTGAGATGATGACCATTATTATTATTAGAATGTGGAAAGGTTCCAGCAGGAGCGTTATTTACAGAGGAACTCCTAGAGCAAAGCCCACCCATCTTTTTAAATCAAAATTAAAAGCTAAAGATCGAGAAAAGAAAAAGAGTGTCTACGAGACTTGAAAAGGATGAACAATGTAAGTAGCGAAACACTGGAATAGCAGCAAATCCTGATCCGTCGTCGTATGAAAGCAGCACTCCACCATGGATCAATTCCTCACCAGCAAAGAACACTACCTGCCATGAACACAAAAGTCAATAATAATAATAATAATAATAATAATAATAATATCTAGAGCAAGAGCTACAAAATTGAAAACCCTAGCAAATCAGACCTAAGAGGCAGCAGGCAGGAGAAGACTCGGATCTGGGAGTCAAATCAAACAGGCTCTACGCAAGTTCAGCTTCCTTCCTTCTTGCTCACCAACCATGAGCCGAAGTAACCAAAGTCCCAGCTGTAGAAGCCCGACTCCAGAGAAAGATAGAGAGAGAGAGAGAGAGAGAGAGAGAGAGAGAGAGAGAGAGAGAGAGAGAGAGAGAGAGAGAGAGAGAGAGAGAGAGAGAGAGAGAGAGAGAGAATTGGAGAGTGTGAGAATGGTGAAGCTGCCAAGATTAACCCGAATGGGCTTTTCTCGCTCAATTCAAAGTCTTCGATGCACATCTCTTTTTATTTTTCTCTGTTTTTTATATTAACAAGTTGCATTTTTATATTATATTTAATATCAAATATCGATTACTACAAAAAAAAATAGAACTTTTTACTTTATTCTATTTTGGTTTAAAGTATAGTTCTGCAATTATGTAAATGATTCATATTTAGATTTTTCATATTGTAAGATATGTACTGTGAAATTTTATTTTCATCTTTTAAAAATAGATTATGATATTTCCAAATTTTAACAATTTTGTGTTTAGTAGTATATTTTTGTAGTTGATAAAGTATTTTTGTTGTTTTTAGCTACTATTTTACAATATTGTTTGGTTTTCTTCTAGAAAATTATTTTAGGATAGTTTCTAAAAATTATTATAAACATAGAACATAAATATTAAAATGATTAAAACAAATTTCATTTTGATCTTGGACTTAAGATAGATCCTACATCAATCCTATATCATGTACATGGAATATGCAGATAATTAGAATTTTGGTTACACATGCATGATGATGCGAAATTCATTGAAAGTATTCACTTGAGTCGTTTATTAACTACATTGGATGATTACTTAATCTGAAAAATACATGGTTAAGTTTGGATTATGATATAAAACATCGATATCCAGATAGAACGAGACCATCACCATTGTCCGGCAATCTATACTATTAAAGCAGAATCTTATTGGTTTTTTTACTAAAAATACCACTTTCTTTAATAACATTGCATATTTCATTAAGGGCAATCAAGGAATATTAATAACACATATATATTGGGTTTTTTTTTTTTAAAATCCAGCCCATTGCTCACATCATCTCTTTTGGGCCATTTGGGCCGATTAACAAATCAGATTCAATTTTTATTTTTTTCGGATCGGGTTCGAGTCGAATCTTTCCGGGTCCGGGTGGGTTCGGTTCTCATGCATAAGAACCTGAAAAATAACCAAATAACCAAAATATCTAAAACGGGTTCGGTTATTTATATTCAGAGTAACCAAAGTATCCGATTCGGTTCAAATTTTTGTATCCAAATTACTCAAAAGTAACCAAAAGTAACCAAAAATATCCATTCTATACAGTTTTTTTTGGTAAACTTTTATCTAAACTATCATATTTTATCCAAAAATATTCAAAAGTACTAAAAATGACTACTATAGTTAACTTATGATATTAATTTAAAATATTAAAATAATTATAAATATAATTATAACATATATTTTTAGATATATATTCACATTTCGGGTATCTTCGGGTACTCATTTGGTTCTCGGTTCGGATCGGGTTCGGATCGGTTCTTCGGATATAGCAATTTAGAATTCATTTGGATATTTACCCCGGTTCTGATCGGATTCGGGACCCTGATTTTTGGGTCGGTTTTGGGTTGGTTCTTCGGGTCCGGATATTGTGATCAGGCCTATCTATACTATTAAAGCAGGATTTTGTTGTCCTTTTTACTAAAAATACCCTTTTCTTTATTAACATTGCATATTTCATTAAGGGCAATCAAGTAATATTAATAACACATTTATATTGGGTCATTTTTTCTGATCCAGCCCACATCTCACATCAGATCTCTCTTGGGCCATTTGGGCTGATTAAAAAATCAGATTCAATTCTTATTTTTTTCTCCAAATTCAAATAATTTCTTTTCAATCATTCTTAATATTTTGTGTAATGAACAAAAATTAATCACTTCGGGTACGGATCGGTTCTTTCGGGTATCGGGTTTTTCGGGTTTTGAAATTAAACCCCATTCGGGTATTATAAAATTTCGGACCGGGTTCGAGTCGGGTCTTTCTGGATCCGGGTGGGTTCGGTTCTCATGCATAAAAACCTGAAAAAATAACCAATTAACCAAAGTATCTAAACGGGTTCGGTTATTTGTACTCAAAGTAACCAAAGTATCCGATTCAGTTCAAATTTTTGTATCTAAATTACTCAAAAGTAACCAAAAATATCCATTCTATACAGTTTTTTTGGGTGAACTTTTATCCAAACTATCATATTTTATCCAAAAATACTCAAAGTATCGAAAATAAATACTATAGCTAACTTATAATATTAATTTAAAATATTAAAATAATTATAAATATAATTATAACATATATCTTTAGATATATATTCACATTTCAGATATTTTCGGGTACTCATTCGGTTTTCAGATCGGGTCGGGTTCGGGACCGATTCTTCGGATATAACAATTTAGAACTCATTTGGATATTTACCCCGGGTCTGATCGGGTTTGGAACCCTGATTTTCGGATCGGTTTCAGGTTGGTTCTTCGGATCCAGATATTGTGTTCAGGCCTATACTCATTTAAAATGAAACACTATAAAGAAAGATAAAAAACTTAAGTCTTTTATAAAAAAACAAATATATGAAAATATGACATTTACTAAATATTTGTCAATTTAAAAAAAAATAAAGGAAAATAAACTCGCGCTTTGAAAGCGCGGATCAAAATCTAGTCAATACAATTAAAACAGCAGCCTTTTTCTTGACATCCCCTTAGTTTTTTGAAATATTTACAGAAGTGCCACTGACATTTAATTTTAATTAAAATTTGTGGAAATTAATTATAACAACCTAATAACTAACTGATAAAAAATAGGAAAATTATGGAACCTACCTTATTTACCATCGAAAATATATGATAAGCAAAACATATCAAATTCAACATTTTGTAATATGTTAAATTTTGTGTTTAATGTCCACCTCACAATACATTATATCAAATATTCTCGATATGTAATCCTAATTACATGAATAATTGAATACATATTTCTATGAATATAATAATATTTCTATTATTGTAGACTTATTTGATATAATATTTACCAAACATTTAAAATGATTTTAATTTATTATTATGTTCTAAGTAATAATATTTTCCAAATAAAAAAAACAAAATCAACACCAAATTAATATTTATAAATATCTGAAGAGTTCCTATATATTAGGGACAAAAAAAAAACTAAAATCAAATCAGAGCGAAATTAGAAACCAAATTCCAAATATTCAAAATACAGTTTATATACTTTAAATATTAATTATTTTAATTTTAAAATAATCAAGTATTTTAAAACTACTACCTATAAACCGAACTATCCAAAAATGGATTATCCTACTATTTGTATCCAAAATATTTATAGAAACAATAACAACAAAAAATCTATCTGCGTTTTTAAACGCGGGTCAAAAATCTAGTTAAAACATTAAAATATTCTCTAAAATTGAAACATTTTTGGCAAGTTATTTTATGTTTATCGGTTAGGAAAAATAAAATATGAGTCATTGTGAATGAAATGGAGTAGAAAAGAAAACGATTAATCACGTATTTTTAAATGTCTTTAGCCACAAGGATTCCTACGAAACAAGGTCACTTCCCAATGCAATCATTTTATGAGAATATATATTATTTATTTTGAAGATAATATCATATAGATTGTCAATTTACTTGAAATTTTATGGTATATTTGAAAGAGACATAGTAAAAAAGTTTTTAATAAATCATAGGAATACTTTATAGCTAGAAGAAACAAAGGCGATATTATGAAGACAAAAAAAAATAACAAGGAACCCAACCAACTATCACACAAAGCATGGAGGAGGACATATATATAGTACAACTCACAGAATAAGGTGATGGTGTTTTACAGATGGATCATGGAAAGAACATAATTTATTTTCAAGATTGGGTTGATATAGTAATTTAGAGGGAATCGAAGGATTGACGGTGGCAAAAAATATAAGACGCTGTTTGTACCCTTCACACGCGGAAATAGAAACTTTCATTTGGAGTGATGGAAATATAAAAATCTTAGACAATTTCATGTTACTTTTGCAATAAAATTTTTCAGATGGTGAAGATGGTTTCTAAACCTGAAGAATGATTTGAAATCTGAAAAATAATCTGTTTTTGCAATGTTGAACCCAAATCCCCCCCCCCCCTCCCATCCTTCACATTATACTCTTAATCTAATTTAATCAATTCTAGGTATATAAGTGTCTTTGACTTCATAAATATAATATATTTATGAAGTCAAAATCAAATCAGAGCGAAAATCAAATCAAATCAAATCAGAGCGAAATCAATGTTGAACTTTAGGGACAAAAAAAAAACTAAAATCAAATCAGAGCGAAATTAGAAACCAAATTCCAAATATTCAAAATACAGTTTATATACTTTAAATATTAATTATTTTAATTTTAAAATAATCAAGTATTTTAAAACTACTACCTATAAACCGAACTATCCAAAAATGGATTATCCTACTATTTGTATCCAAAATATTTATAGAAACAATAACAACAAAAAATCTATCTGCGTTTTTAAACGCGGGTCAAAAATCTAGTTAAAACATTAAAATATTCTCTAAAATTGAAACATTTTTGGCAAGTTATTTTATGTTGTTTATCGGTTAGGAAAAATAAAATATGAGTCATTGTGAATGAAATGGAGTAGAAAAGAAAACGATTAATCACGTATTTTTAAATGTCTTTAGCCACAAGGATTCCTACGAAACAAGGTCACTTCCCAATGCAATCATTTTATGAGAATATATATTATTTATTTTGAAGATAATATCATATAGATTGTCAATTTACTTGAAATTTTATGGTATATTTGAAAGAGACATAGTAAAAAAGTTTTTAATAAATCATAGGAATACTTTATAGCTAGAAGAAACAAAGGCGATATTATGAAGACAAAAAAAAATAACAAGGAACCCAACCAACTATCACACAAAGCATGGAGGAGGACATATATATAGTACAACTCACAGAATAAGGTAATGGTGTTTTACAGATGGATCATGGAAAGAACATAATTTATTTTCAAGATTGGGTTGATATAGTAATTTAGAGGGAATCGAAGGATTGACGGTGGCAAAAAATATAAGACGCTGTTTGTACCCTTCACACGCGGAAATAGAAACTTTCATTTGGAGTGATGGAAATATAAAAATCTTAGACAATTTCATGTTACTTTTGCAATAAAAATTTTCAGATGGTGAAGATGGTTTCTAAACCTGAAGAATGATTTGAAATCTGAAAAATAATCTGTTTTTGCAATGTTGAACTTTAGAGATAAAGCACCTATCAATAACTCAAAACATAAAGGCTGATAACCTAGCATATAGTACAAGGAATCAACCATCTCATTTTATCCATATGGGCACAAAATTTCCATTTTTGTTATCAGAGTCTTAATCGAATTTATTTATGTTAATGAAAAGAAAATTCACTAGAAAGATAAAAGATACTCATACCTCTACGATTAACTAATATAAGTTTCGGTAGGGATGGTTTATGATTTTTTTTTAAAGTATATCCTAGAATATGGCTCTATTTATTATCATAAATATAACATGTAACGGTTAAGATAACCAAATATATTATATTTATGAAGTCAAAGACACTTATATACCTAGAATTGATTAAATTAGATTAAGAGTATAATGTGAAGGATGGGAGGGGGGGGGGATTTGGGTTTAGGATTTAAAAACAATAATTATTAATTTTAAAATAGTTTTAAAAAGAACTTTATATTTGAAAATAAATTTCAAATCAAAATAAAAAAGACTCATTATAAAAAAGTTTTGAACTGAATTTCTTTTTTTTCAAAAAAAATTATTTTTTTGTTTATTCATATTTATATATCTATAGAGTAATGGTGTAAGGATCTTTTACCTCTTTAATAAAACATAGTTTAGTCGTTTTCTTATTTACCTCTTCTTTTGGTAAAAAAAAATGTTTTTCGTGCTTTTTGAGAGTCTTATCTTATAGAAAATAAAATAATTAAGATTAAAATTTAAATAATAATTTAAAACTAATTTCAAAAGAACTTTTAGATTTCAAAATAATTTAAATGAAAAAAAAATCGAAATAGATTATTTTTTTAGAATTGAAAAGAAAAATGGTTCAATTATAAAATATTTTTTTATTTAGATATTTATTTATATTTATATAATTATAGGGTAAAGGTACAATGATCTTTTACCTCTTTAATGAAATTTATTTTGATTATTTTAGTGTGTGTTTCTTTGTTAAAATTAAATTTTTAGAGTTTTGGGAGATTTTCCTTTAATTCTATTTAAACCCAAATGTCCCTTTTTAGATTTTAGATGTGTTGCATTTTTACAGTTTTGTATAAAAAACATTTTACTGGTTTAAAATTCCATTGTAAGATAGCAAGAAACCTATAATTATCGTTATGGGTTCTCCATTGGAACCTATAACTTGATACAATTTGATATTATTATTTGAAATAATTTGATATGATTATTTTATCAGAAAACTTATAAGTTTTGTAATGGAAGCAGTAACTAACCAAATGGCTCCTAAAAAAAACTATTTTCAATCAAAAGTTATTACAAAAACTATATTTTATCAAAGAAAATATGTTATAGTGGCATTGTTGGTCACAACTTGTGTGAAACTATTTTAACATAAAACTTCAGACTATCTCATAGTGATCCAGTGATTTTCAGGATTTGGTTTGTCAATGTAGGTCAGGGTTTGAGTTTTCCTGCTATGATTCAACCGTGGATGGTCGGTCACCCATACACGTTTTTATATAAAACCCAATTTTTTCATAAACATTACGGCTTTGGTTAGGGACTTTGGGTTAAGCATTCCCATGATTAGTCAACAACGTAATATTTTTTTCGATAAACAAGTTGCTAAATAGTTTTCAAATAGTAAAATATTCATTGTAAAGATATTTTATCCATTTTATATTTCATAGTTCAGTCAAGTAAATGTAGCTGAAATTTTCTAAAAAATCTTGCTCATGCTATATACTGATTATAGAAACGTGAAAATTTAGCCGTCTTACATATGTATCCATATTCCATATCTAGTTCTGATCGAAACTGCGACCGATAGTGTGTCGGAAAAATGTTGAGGTAGAACGTTTTATAGCTGAATCTGAATCAGTTTAGTTTAAACTAGGTCTTGGCATTTCGGATATCATTTCGGTTCGGCTCTAGTGTTTCGGTATCGTGTAGTTTGGGTAGAGACTTAACTTTTTCAGTTCGGTTTGGGTTATTTCGGATTCGGTTCATTTAGATAGTGAAACTATAAACCGGAAAATACCCGAAAAATCAATTTCATTTGGTTCTGGTTTAGTTTCTTCGGGTAATTCGGGTTACATATTGGGTATTTTAGATAAAATATTAAATAATTAAAATATTCGGCTAAAGATCGTGGATATTTTAAATTACTTTGATATTTAAATAAAAATATTTTGATACTTTCTGATATTTTGGATATTTTTGGGTAGTTTGGATACTTTGTAATAATTTAGTTTTTTCAAATACTTTTAATAAAATTTTAATGGAGTTTTAGATGATTTTAATAAGTTACAAATATTTACGCGATTTTTGTTAAACTACTCCAGAATATCACCTAAAACCATGAGTTTTAATTTTTTTTTAACTAAGAAACTCCACTCAAACACCCGAAAATCACATGAAAACTTTGAAACTACACAACTTAAAATATTACGAAATGTCAAATTAAATAACAATATATTTTAAATAAATTTTAAAATTCATATTTGAATAACAATAGATTTATTAACACAAATCATCTAAAACTCTCGGTTGAATACATCCCCTTAGTAATTTCATACAAGTCTAGCAACGATCATCCATACATGTTTAAAACTACCAAAATCATATTATTTATATAAATGTTGGCCATTTACGTTCAGGTTATACATAATTGCTAATCAAGATTGAAGAGTAGCTATTCTGATTTTTTATTGTGTTTCATCTTTAATATTTTCTTTGTTCACTGTTTCATCTTTGTTATGAACATGTTTTGTTTGATTCTTTATCTAAAATAACAAGAGCTTTTCGTAGGAAATTATATTACATTAATTTTTTTAATTTTAGTATAGTTCATCAAACCGCTTCAAGTTTGAGTGAAATAAAATACATAGTTGCTAATCTAATAACTAGACTGCAAGGAGTAGGAGTGGGCACAAAGCGGATAGTACTGTAAATTTCGGTATTTGTGATTTGCTTCGTAATTTATGGATATCTGATTTTCCGATTTGCTTTGATTCAGAAAAATACGGATATCCGAAAAGTTTACAGGTATTTGCGAATATTTACGGATATCTACGAATATCTCGTCAATTTTGTTCAATATAAGCAAATCTAATAAAATTAATAGAATTTTATTTCAAAAATAATTTTTATGTAATATAAAACAAAAGGTAAAAATTAGTGAAACTATATGTTCCATAAATTTTAGAAATTAATTAAATATTTTTATAAAATAGAAAAATTGTAGTTTTATAAATATTTTATATTTCTTTCTTAATTTATTACTTTTAAAAGTAATTTTGTAAATAAAATTATTAAAATTATATGTTAAAATAATAACTATATAAAATTATACATTTTCAAATCTCTATCTAATTGTAGATATATTTCTATTTGTAAAAATACGAAGCGGAACAGGTATCTAATATTGAAATTTTAAATATTTGTGTTTAGACTCATTTTTAATGGGTATTGATTTTTACTATGCTGACAAAAAAATTGATTTTTACTATTTGTTTTGGTTCGAAGATTTACTAATATCTAATTTTTTTCGAGTCGAATTAAAACGAATAAAGAATCGAATCAAATTTAGCGAATAAAATGACCAGCTCTCGGAGGACGTAAGACGAAGCATTAATCTACAAAGCTATGTGTGTTGGTTGGAAAATTGCCTGTCGTGGGCCAATTCAACAAGTTTCATTGGTCAAACTTTTACATATTTGTAAGTGTCTCCATCGCATTTCTATCATATATGTATTTGATTCCACATCTCAATGTATAGTGTATCTATATATTGTTGTAAATAATTCAGCCCCGCCCCCACGCTCTTTATAAAAAGGGTACCTGACAGTTCATCCAAAAAAACGCGTTGAAAATGATATTTGATTACATATTTGCTGAAAATAACTTGGTGATATAATTAATAATCTAAGAACAAATAGATATAAAATGGGTGTTGGGAGTTTGATGATCAAACAAAAAATGCGGTAAACCATCCTTGACCAAAAGTTTGTTTATCAAGGATGGGCATTTATTTTCGGGCTAATGATGGTGATTGGATTCACTTCGTTAAATACGATTGCTGCTTTGCCATTCCAAAGCAATCCTCGTTCTTATTTTAACCTTTTCTGGATTTTGATGTCTCAAGAATCTTCTTATTTTGATTAGACCAATTTCGTTTATATTTTAGGAGTTTTCTTTAACTGAAGACAATTAAACAGGCTGGAAAAAAGGTCTATATGAAGAAACCTATGGCAGTGTTACCAAAGAATCTAAACCTCCATAGTCCATACATAGAATACCTATTGTGTAGGTTTCTTTGTTAAATTTATGAATGAATCAATACAAATTTTATAGACCTTTATATTAGTCCTAATTTTTATTAGATAAAATGATCATTGCTTTATCCGACATGCATATTTGAAATATGATATTCATATACTAACTGTAGTAAGGTTTCTTTTAAGTCACTCATATTTTAATCCCAAAACCGAATTTTTCTCCAATTAAAAAAAAAAATTCTTTAGAAAAACAAAAAAAGAAATTCTAATGCTCGACGCGTATTTCCGGTATCTGTGCCTCTTCTCGGTACCAGAGACTTTTTCTTTTCCTTTTCTCGCTTTTGTGTTGCTCTCCTTGTGAGCTTCTTCTCTCTCGGTGATATGCAAAGCGGCTCTGGCGTGAGATAGAAGTCATGTTTTCAGTTTTGACCGCAGCGAAGCTGAGTTTGGTGGTGGAAGATAAATCTCTGGAGCCTCTGCGAGTTGAGTAAAGAGGAAGGTCTGGGTTGGGTCAGCTTTTAGATTTGTGTGGTTGAGTTTCGTCGATTTATTTTTCCGGTTGCTCGACGGCTCTCACCACTGTGAAAGAGGTGCGTGGATTTGTGTCTCGCCATCTCTCCTACAGATCTGGTAGCTAGCTTGGATGTTACGGTTTGTGTTTCAGATTCGAAAGGAGAGGGGTGCTTATGGGGGCGGTGAGCGACTTGGTGCTTGGGTGGCTCCAAATCTCGTCACTCGTCAAGTGGATATCGAAGGTTTCTCCTTTGATGACATGAACAGAGCATGAACGACTGATGTGTGTGGGCCGGAATTGCTTTTGATTCATGTGTTGGATCTTCTCTCATTTTTGGTTAGGTCGTCTACGGCCTTGTTTGAAGGATGGAAGGTAGCTGCTTCAGTTGGACATATAAAGCCTCATCACCAGCGTGAAGGTCTCCTCCGCTTGTGTCTCGCTATCTCTCCTACATATCTGGTAGCTAGCTTGGATGTGACGGCTTGTGTTTCAGATTTGAAAGGAGAGGTGTGCTTGTGGAGTTGGTGAGCGACTTGGTGCTTGGGTGGCTCCAAATCTCGTCACTCGTCAAGTGGATATCGAAGGTTTCTCCTTTGATGACATGAACAGAGAATGAATGACTGATGTGTGTCGGCCGGAAGTGCTTTTACTTCATGTGTTGGATCTTCTCTCAGTCGTGGTTAGGTCGTCTATGGCCTTTTTTTAAAGGATGGAAGGTAACTGCTTCCGTTGAACATATAAAACCTAGTCACCAGCGTGAAAGTTTCCCCCGCTTGATTACCTGATCTGGTAGATTGACTTTTTCTTCTGTTTGTAGGCTGTATAGGAATGTGGGTGTTGCTGATCTCTCAACTCATTTTTTTGGGCGGGGGGGGGGGGGGGGGGTTATGTGGTCATCAAGCTGTTGGATTGTCTCTGTAACGGAACGCTGGTGGTGATGATACCCATGCCCCTGTAAAGTTTCAAAACTGTTGTTCCTCGTCATTCAGAATCTCCTGATTGGAAGAATGCATCATTTTGATGTTGAGACGGTTAATCATGTACTGAAATCCAATCATTTGGCACCAACAACTCTACTCTTAAAAGGTCTTCTTAGTTAGGCTATTTTCGACGACTTAATAATTGTTTTGTAACTTTACTTTTTAATTGGTAGTACAATTAGGTGGTGTAAGAGGCGGTTTATTTCTAATCGTGAAATGAACTCGTCTTGTTGTGGTGAAAAATATATCGATGTATGGATTCGGATAACGTAGTTTCTTCTAAGTGTTCCTGGGTGATACTAGATCACGTCGTTGTATGTGGAATTAAAAATCTTTCGAGGTTGAAAGTCTTGTGATTATTTATTGAATAATGAAAGTTGAAACCGAGCCCAAAAAAAATCATTCTCTTCGCATTACAACAAAATAATTATATGAACTTAAATTTTTTTTAACCGAAAGCTTAGATCTACAATACATTTTTAGGTTCCTATGAGATATAGATTTTCTGTGTAGCTAATTAACTTATTTATTGAGTTAAAAAGTGGAGCTTTTGCTTTATTTCCCCCCCCCCCCCCCCTTCCGACTAGTTAGTGATGCTCGCACGAGACAACGTACACGCAACGATACTAGAAGAAATTGAGATCGTATATTTTTTTTCAACCCCTAGACATTTTAATCATATAACGATGCGTTGACATTTAATTACAGTGTGATGATAATTTATCACATTGAACTTTGGATCTACTTAGAAACCATTCCCTGACTTTGAATATGCATATTATTTATTGTGTTCCTATACAACTACAATGTATCCAACAAGTAAAGTAAGACAAAACCTACACATATTAGTAGGAATCTCACAGTACAGCCAGTTTAAGATCCAAGCAACGAACCTTTACTGATTCTTGTGGAAGCCGGTCCGGACGATGTGATACTCATTGTCTGAAATGACCGTGTAGCAGTGGACGAAGAAGATGTGATAGTCGACCCGAAGCAACCAAGATAGATGCGTGGCTTGTGCTCCCACTGTTCCTTGAAAACGAGACTTCGCTTAAGGTCTTTGGACGTGGCGGCTTGTTTCTGGCCGTGATTCTTTCTAGCATCTGAACAACTTTCCCCATTGTCGGCCTCTACAATGGCTGCTCTGTATGGACCAGAAGCTTGTCTGAACCATTCTCCTCACTTGTTTCATATTAACCGTCTGATCTTCCCCTAAACGCATGTCTAGAATAGCCTTGGTGTTGTCCTTATCAAACTCCACCAGAATGTTCTCTGGCTTAATGTCGCAGTGAACAATGCAGTCACGGCACTCTTCGTGGAGGTAAGTTATTCCCTTTGACGTCCCATGCGCAATGTTGAACCGATACTCCCAAGTCAATAACTTACCTGAATCAGTACTAAAAAAGAAGCTATCCAGAGATCCGTTTCTCATGAACTCATAGACGAGAAGCCTGTGTCGTCGCTCAGAGCAGAACCCGATCAGTCTGACTAGGTTCAGATGGTGTGTGCTGCTAATGGTTGCAACCTCCATCCTAAACTGATTCTCTCCTTGCTCTATTCCTTCTAGTTGCTTCACTGCAACCACAGTTTTATTCGAGACTAGCACGCCTGTATACACTGTACCAAACCCTCCAGCTCCAAGCTTCTCTTTGAATTTTTTTGTGCAACGTAGAAGCTCCATGTATGTAAACTGCACGGGTGCACCAGAAGCATACTCAATCAACGTGTAGTGAGACGATAAAGTACCAAACCGAGGGTTGTTTCTGCAGCAGCACCACCATAGACCTACCTCCACGGCAGCCAAACCAAGAAGCCCAGCTACTACAGCAACTGCAAGAATCCACAAGTGCACTTTCGAGTTATTACATCACCTATTTTTGATCCAGCCAAAGGTTCGTTAAGCAACACCGGACCACACACTTTTACATAAGAAGTACTCGGAACCGATGAGCTCTGGTAGCCGGTAATGAAGGAATCAGGTTGCTTCTGCCAACAGTTTCCAGACCCATCAGACATGGATACAGAAGCAAGACAAACACCATTAACAAGACAATTTGCTCTACAAGGCAAACTTCCAGCAAAGAAACTCTCCGAGTTGGGGTCACTTGGGTCTATAATCAACCTGGTGTTACCTAAATCAAGCATGGCTGCGTTGCTAGTGCAATCTCTCAACTCAAATTTTCTCTTGCAACCTTTTCTTCTATTATACACATCAATAGAATCAAAGTTACGAGAAGGACATAAGCAAATGGGTTTTGTATCATTGTAACGACAAATCTCAAAGCTACCACAGTACCCAAAAAATAGACACTGATCAGCTACAGCATACCAATGAGGCGAGACAGGAAGGGTGTTTCTAGACGCGGAGCTGTAGATTCTGAGGTTCCCATCATCATCTAGTTTCAAGAACCGAAACGTATTGCTACCTTCACCGTAATCGTCACTGTAAATGGTTTCAGCACCAGCAGTGAGAGTAGAATCGAAGATCAAGACAACACCGTTGGTCTGTAAAGCTAAGCTAGGGGAAGACAAGTTGGAGGTAATTGAGGAATTAAGGCCTTGGCTCCAGTAAACCGTGATGTTGTTCCCCGTAAGCGTGAGGTTCCCTCTTCTCTCTAGCTGAAACGTCAAACCATAAACAAAATTATTACACATTGAGCTAGATATTATTCTTCTACATAGATAAGCTTGGACTCCACTTGACATCATCTTTTTGTACTACTTTGGACATTATACTTCGGAAGACTTCTTGAAGAATTCAGAAGACTTCCTGAAAACTTTGTTGGAATTCTTCTAGAATAATATACATTAGAAGACTTTCCAAGAAGTCTTCCGAGAGTTTTACGAGAGTCCTCCGACAGTCTTCCGAGAGTTTTCCAAGAGTTGTTTCACAGGTCTTCCAAAGTTTGTCTCGGATCTGACATTTTTTTTTGCTGAAATTTTATATTGATTATCAACAAAGAAAGAAAAATACAGGCCACTGAAGTTTATGTTTTCAGAAATTGAACACAATTTTTAGGAAACAGAGGATAGAACTTATGGAGGAGCAGTTGTCTTGCAAGCCATCGCTGCATCATGTCGCTATAGAAAGCTGGCTTCCGGTAGCGAAGAGAGGATATCATGTTTCTTATGGTCTTATCAATGAATCAGACCATCTGAAATGGGCTAAGAGGATCACCTTGGTGGCGTCTGCTGTTCCTCTCTCGCCAGACACTATGAATTGTAGCCTGAAGCGCAAGCTTGAGAAGGCATGTATCTATCTCCTTCCTGCGCGGGGAGCGAAGAGATGCAATACTGATAGACCAGTCTGAATTCACTCGAAAGCCCAGTATAAATCCTGTTAAGTCATGCCACACCGTAAAGGAGTAGGGACAAGAGAAGAACAGGTGGCCGCGAGTCTCGTCCGCCTCACCACAGAGGATGCACGGTTGGATACATCCCCAAGCTCTACTTCTTGCTTCTGTCGCCAGTCTGTCCTGAAAAGCCAGCCAGGTTATAAAAGAAAAACGCGGAATGCCCTGTCTGAACCAGATAACTCCACACTAATTAAGTCTTGGGTGATGGGTTCGAAGTTGTTCCCATGTTTCCTTGCTTGAAAAAGTCGGCCTGTAATTATCTTCTCCATGACGCCATATTCAAAAGCATTCAAATGGTTTCAAGATATAGAATACTTCAAATATAAATTTTTATTCTTAAATAATAAACAAGACACTCACACTAGGTTGGATCTATAACTTTTTAGAATTTAATATATAAATATAAATTTTTATTCTTAAATAATAAACAAGACACTCACATTAGGTTGGATCTATAACTTCTTAGAATCTAATATATAAAACACAAAATACATATCCAAAATTTGTACCATTTTGGGCAGAAGACTTCTTATTCTAGAACAAAATGCATTAGAAGACTTCCCAAGAGGTATTCCGAGAGTCTTCTGAGAAGTCTTTCAAAGTCTGTCTCATATCTGAAAAAAAATCTGCAAATTCAAAAACATTCAAAATGGCTTCAAAACAGAGAAAAACTTCAAAAGTGAAAATGTTATGGTACAAATATACAAAACAGTCACGTTAGGTTGAATCTATAGTTTTTTAGAATATAACAAAAAAATTTAATCAGGTTAAATATTTTCGAAAGAGAAGACTTCCAGAAAATTTCGACTTAGGCGGGAAACCCAAATTCTTCTAAAATTTAGACGGGCACCTTAAATTCTACTAAAATTTAGGTGGGATATGTCATAAGTCTTCCAGAAGTCTTCTTTTGGAAGTCTTCCGTGAGTCTTCCAGATCCTATAATCAAATAACTAAGGGAAAAATACGTCACTAAACTTAAAATGTACTTATAAAGTGTTTAAATTAAGTTATTAGATAGTAACTAAACACAATATGTTAAATTTTTTTAAAAAAATTGACAAGATTTCAAAATCTTACCCTAAAAATACAAAAAATACTACAACACATATTACCAAACCCTAAACCAAATACTATCATGACTTAATTTACATTCACTTATCTATATTAAAAATAATTCAATTTTAGTATAACTAAATTTACATCATTTAGAAATATTTATTATTACATTATTTCAATTTAAAATATTTAATCAGCAAGTCTTAAGTCTTAACCCTCCCGCCTAAGTTTTCACAGCAGATCTTTAATATTTTTAAATTATATTAAGAGAAAATTACTAGAATGTTATGAAAAAGTTAGTTTATTACTAGGCTATTATACATCTTTTTAAAATGGCTAGACTATTATACATGTCTATAGTAAATTACAATTAAAGCCCTTAGTTAGTTTTTTTTAAATTGAGATTATTTTTAAACATCAAATCCACATCATTAACTAATTATCCACATCATTAACTAAAAGATTATTAAGAAAATTTACATTAGTAATTAACAACTTTTCTTTTTCATTTGTTTTTAATTATTTTCTGAGATCTGAACATATCTCGTTCTTGAGACGAGAGAGAGAGAGAGGAAACAGTGAGAATAGAGAAGAGATGGAGATGGTCGAGAGACGAGCAGATGCGACGGCAGGTCACCACCACTATCCTTTCTCACACTCTTGTTAAATCTCTTTAGGCATCAAAGTAGGTAAACAGATCTGATAGAGATGTGTCGGAGAAGACATGGGAAGAGGCTCGTCGATCCCGTCGCACTCCCTTCAATTCCGTCGCAGTCTTTCACCACCACCACGGTCACTTCTCTATTTGCCTGTCTATATGTCTGTTTTGAATCTGTTTTTTTTTTGTTCATGGGCAGATCTGCTGGTTGTGAGCAGAGGAAACAATATATGGTGGTATGCAGGACTGAAATTAGTTACATACGTGAATCTGTTTATATACATGTGAAGAAACATAATTCACCCATGGAGAGACGGATTCAGCAGAGACGATATAAAGAAGTTCAATGAAGCTTGGAGACATGGAGGAGTTATCATCGGAATGGTACAGAAAATTTGTATTTTGGGTGTTCTATGTAAGAAACGTAATTCACCCATATATTTTGTATTTGACTTATGTTTTGTTTATATAACTCAGCCGTGTTGTTTAGATAACTCAGCTGTATCGTTTATATAACTCAGCCATACCTCAAACATACCCTAAAATTAGAAAATGTTTATATCTCAGCCGTGCCGTTTAGATAACTCAGCCATATCGTTTATAAAACTCAGCCATACCACAAACATACCCTAAAATCAGAAAATGTTTATATAACTCAGCCGTATCGTTTATATAACTCAGCCATACCTCAAACATACACTAAATCGGAAAATTGAATTCAAGTACTTTGCAAAGTTATATTGAAGATCATCTTTTCAATATCAAGTGAATATAAATCAACTGAATGTGTATAGTTTCTTGAATTTTCAAGATGAGACTTTAACTTGATCATGAGATATATGTTCTCTTATAATCACTTATACAATTCTTACTTACAAGACTCTAACTTTAATCTTTTCTTATATCAAAACCTTAAATCATAAACTATAGAATCATGAATGTGTATAGTTTTTTGAATTTTCAAGATGAGACTTTAACTTGATCATGAGATATATGTTCTCTTATAATCACTTATACAATTCTTACTTACAAGACTCTAACTTTAATCTTTTCTTATATCTAAACCTTAAATCATAAACTATAGAATCATAAAGTTATAAAGTTTATCTTTAAACATTAAATTTGATTTTTTTTATTATTTAAAGTTTAAGGTTTAGGTTTATAGTTTAGGGTTTAGGGTTTAGGGATTAAACTCAAATATTAATCATTTTAAAAAAAAATCTTTACTTTTTAAATTTCATTTATTTTTTTTATTTAAACACGTAACTACATTCTTTAAATTTATGCAATTTTTAAAACAAATTAAAAAGAACTAAAATTACAATTTATATTGTTTTTTCATGACCATTGATTGATTTTAATCTAATGGTTCAGAGTTATATTTTTGCCTATCCTCGTCCTTTTCTCTCATTGGTTAGTCTTTCTTTTACAAAGATCACAATTGATGGTCATTGATTAAATGAAATCCAAAGGCCATAAATCACTCTCTCATTTTCTTACAATTGAAGGGACTTATCCACTTCATCTTTCTCTCTTTAACTCTTTCTTCTTCTGAAAAACGACAAATCCGGTGAGAAAGGGAGCAGCAGTATATCAGATCTCCATACATGACACTGGAGAAGAGAAATCTTCTTCTTTAACCGACCATTATCAAAGACGACAACCACAGCGATAAATCAGTCTCAGATTTTTTTATTATTTAAATCTATGTTGTTTATTGTCTCTTGATTTCTCTTTTGGTTTCTATATTCAATTTAAGTTTGGATGATGAATCTTGAGCCTGCTAAAATTTTTTTGGTCGAATTGGTTATAACAAAGCCGCATTGCAACCATAACTCAGTATTTGATTATAACAAAGCTGCATTGTAACCATAACTCAGCCATAACGTATGCATAACTCAACCGTAATTTGATTATAACTCAGCCGTAACGTATGCATAACTCAGCCATAAAGTATGCATAACTCAACCGTGATGTTCCTATTCCTCAGCCGTCAAATGTAATTTGTTTCGCGACGTTTCGTATTCTGGGCGGGAAAAAAGTAATTCCTTTAACTCTGAGCACAATATTAAAAGTTTAATATCTTCTTAGATTTAAACTCAAACCCTAAACTATAGAATTATAAAGTTATAAAGTTTATCTTTGAACACAATATTAAAACTTTAATATTTTTAAAAAAATTTGAACCTCAAACCCTAAACAATAGAACTATAAAATTAGAAAAATTATAAACTCAGTCGTAACGTATGCATAACGCAGCCGTAAAGTATGCAAAAACTCAATTGTAAATTATGCATAACTCAGCCGTAATGTATCTGAATGGTATAAGCAAGTCGTAACGTTTCTATAACTCAGCCGTCGAGTGTAATTTGTTTTGCGACTTTTCGTATTCTGGGCGGGGAAAAAATATTTTGGGCGGGAAAAAATATTTTGAGCGGGAAAAAAAATATTTTGGACGGGAAAAATCATTCCTTTAACTCTGAGCACAATTAAAAATTTAATATCTTCTTAGATTTGAATCTCAAACCTAAACTATAGAATTATAAATTTATAAAAATTATAAAGTTTATTTTTTGAACACAATATTAAAACTTTAATCTTTTCTTAAATTTGAACCTCAAACACTAAACTATAGAACTATAAAATTATAAAAATTATAAACTCGGTCGTAACGTTTGCATAACTCAGCCGTACCGTATGCATAATTCAACTATAAAATATGCATAACTCAGCCGTAATGTATCTGAATGGTATAAGCCAGCCGTAATGTTCCTTTAACTCAGCCATCGAATGTAATTTGTTTCGCGACGTTCGTATTTTGGTTGAGGAAAAAAATATTTTGGGCAGGAACAAAATCATTCCTTCATCTCTTAACTTCTTCATCTCTCTTTTTGAATCTTTCTTCTTCTACAAGACGAGGAACAGAACAACAGAGAAAGACCCGGCCGACCTGTCTAGGGCATGCTCCTAGCTTCTAGGGACATTTATCCAAAGCTCCGAGTCTTTCTCCGCCGCCAGGCGCCGGAGGAACGAATCCAATGAAAGAGGAAGCAAGGGGATGTCGGTCCGCCATACATGACATTAGAGGAGATTTAACCGAATTTTCAATTTTTAATTCTATATTTTTTAACCCAATTGCGAAAACAATAATTACCAGATCTTTAGATCTCAGAGAAAAATGAAGAATAAGATGAAGAAGATAGATAAAGAAGATGAAGAATAACATAAACCCTTATTTTACTGTTGTAACATTGGTGATAACATGGCAAATCCGAGTAGATGACATGGCTGCTGACATGGAAAAATGGGTTACTCAGCCGTCAAACGAATATATAACTCAGCCACGATAATTCAGTCATCATGTAAAATATAAACCAGCCGCAACGTGAGTACTATTCTAGTAATTAAACTTTTTTAATAAATCAGCCGTAATTAGGATGAAAAATCATAAATCAGCCGTATCGTCAAATAAATCAGCCGTAACGTGAGTACTATTCTAGTAATCAATCTTTCGCTAATAAGCCAGCCGTAACTAAGCTGAGTTTAGTGTTAATCCAACCAATTACGGCTGATTAAATATAACTCAGCCGTAACATCCTCCCAAAACTCAGCATATTTAATAACTCAGCCAGTCGATGTTTGTTAACTCAGTACTTAACTCAGCTGTGTATTAACTACAACTCAGCCGAATTTTTCAGAAATCACATCGTCGATGTATAACTCAGCCGTAACGCGTGTACTTAACTCAGCCGTAACGCGTGTACTTAACTCAGCCGTAACGCGTGTACTTAACTCAGCCGTTATCGCATAAATCAGCCTGATTTATGTAAATCAGCCTGATTTATGTAAATCAGCCGCAATAAGCGGCTGACTTATCTACGTAACTCAGCCGTATTCCCTTTACTCAACCACATTCTTTAATTAAGCCGCAACGTAACACTAACTCAGCCGTAACGACGCATGTTGCGCTTTACGGCTGACTTAATGAAAACACGGAAGCGAATTCCTACGTGGCGTGGGTTTTTGGCTTACGTGGCACTAAAAAGTAATGACATTATTGTAAATACGTTTTTTCTCATAACGTGAAAAAAGGGGCACGCTTGGAATTTCAAAAAAGCCAGTAATAAAAAAAGATTTGTATGGTTCTAGTCATTTCTTATAAAATATGTATTAGTTGAGTAAACTTTCCTTATATTAAAGATCTGCTGTATGAGAAGACTTAAGACTTCTTTGTAATTTTTTTCACGCGGAGGATTATAATGGTTCCCATCCTTAAGATATAATACATGTGAAAACTTCCTCCGGAATACTTATGAAAGACTTATGGAAGACTTTGATTTAGGCAGAAAACCTAAATTCTTCTAAAATTTTTAGGCGGATATCCTAACTTTTACTAAAATTTAGGCGGAATATGCGAGAAGACTTCTTTAAGTCTTTTGTGAGTCTTCCAGACCCTAAAGTCAAATAACTATGCAAAAAAACAAAAATTCCTAAACATAAAATAAAATTAGAAAGTGTTTAAATCAAATTATTTGATAGTTACTAAACATATATAGGTCAATTTGAAGAAAAAATAAAGATAATATTTCAGAATCTAACCCTAAAGATACCAACAATACTATAACATATGTTACCAAACCCTAAACCAATGACTCATGAACCAATCTACATTCACTTATCTATGTTGAAAATAATTCAATTTTAGATAAACTGAATTTACATTGTTGAGAAATGTTTATTATTACACTATTTCAATTTTGTACCCATCAAAATATTTTTTTGTAAAAATTTTAAATTATTTTTAAGATATACTGAACGAAAGACTTACAAAGAAGTCTTCTTTTCCTAAAGAAGATTTCTTTGTATGTTTTCTGTAACGGAGGGTTATAATAGTAAAACTGAATACATGTTTTTTGTTTGTTCATAAGGGGACTGTTGTAATTTCACTAGGGTTTTATGTTCCTTTTGAATTTGATTGAATTTGGAGTACACTTTTGTATTTATTTTTAGTTTTGAGTCATTTTTGGCAAATCTCGCAGTTATAAATCAATTTTAACACATCATAACTCAAACATTAACTAAAAAAAAACTAACTCATGATTGGTAATATTTTTGAGTTATGGTTCCAACTCAAACTTAATTAAATGTAACTCATTCTCCAATCAACATCTTTGTTGGCAGTAAATAGTGCATAACTCATAAAACTGATGATATCCATAATTTCAACTCATTAGTGAAAGCTTTTATTTTGGTTAATACTTAATAGTGAGCTTTTTTTTTTGCTCAAACATCAACTTTCTATTCACCAAATGAATTTAATAAAGTCAGAATGCAACCACAATGCCTCATAAGAAGCTTTAATGTGACATATGGACGAAGATACAAGTATCACTTATAAATACTCATTTGGTTTCCATACTACCATTCCACAACATCCAGTCACTTTAACCACGTAATTAAACCACATAGTTACATAAGACAAGACCTAAATCGATCATAAAGGAGACATATTCTTTTTTTTGACTAAAAGCTTTCATATATTATAAAATGCAGAAGAAATAAAAAGAGTTACAAGTTCAATGAGCTATAGTCCTACCATGCCCAAGTTTTAATTGCCCATACATTACACAAAAGCCCAATAAGAAACCCATAATTAAAGATCAACAGGAACCTTTGTCTAAGGCCCAAAAACTGAAAAAAGGGGAAGAGACTCGGCGACAGAATCAAAGCCACATTTGCATGACTGAGGAAGAGTTGATCGGTGATTGCTGGCGGAAAAATAGTATCCTGTCTCTTATCTGCCTATCTAGAAGTCAGAAAAGAGCATCATTGGAGCATAACTGTTGGCGATGAAGCCTATTGTTCCTCTCTTGCCAAAGCCAGTAGATTGTCGCTTGCCAAGCGATGAAAGTGAGACGCTTCCGAAGTTTGTTTCCCCCTAAGTTTTGCATCTGCACAACCGAATCATTCCAATTTCTTACCGGAGATATTCCACATCAGTTGGATACAGATAGCCACAAATCCCAAGCATAAGGGCAGAGGAAGAAGAGATTATCTCGCGATTCCTGGTGGGCGTTGCAGAGAAGGCAAGAAGAGTCAGTTTGAATCCCACATCGAAGCATATGGTTCCTTGTTGGACAATGGTTTAGGATGAATAGCCAAGTGAGAAAGCTGTGCTTCGGTATCCCTCCACTAATCCAGACAACTTTCGATCACGACACCACCTCTCCTTCATGCCTTAATTGATCGTAGACCTCACCAGTGCTATAGCGAGTTGAAGGTAAATCAGAGATAGCCCACTCATAGGTATCTTCTTCTTCGGTTAATGAGAGAGTAGTTAAGTATATTTGAACTTGAAGAAACTCATTAGAACGTGCGGGAGGAAGCACCCACTGCCCATCTACCAGAAGATCATAGAGTGTTGCAGTTTTTGGGATTCCAAATCGGGAGTTTGTAACTCTCATCAAGTAGTTATCCAGCGATCCATAAGGTGACCAGTTATTTGTCCAAAATCTACAGCTTCTTATTCTCCACTCGCAATTTGATCCATATATAGACCACATCTCTCATCTTAATCAGTTTGTTTGTTAGCCATGAGTACTTGGGATTTATCTTCACCGTCCAGTAGTTACTTAGGCATCCATCTAAAACTTCATTCCTAAACTATACCACCCATACTGAATCCGCTTGAAAAATAGCAGCCAAATCAACCTTAGGCAACAAGCCTTATTCCAAGTTTCTAAGTCTTTGATCCCCAATCCACCATTAACCTTAGGTTTAGTTACAACCTCTCCACATAGACTATTTATCTTTTTAACACACTCTTTAGGTAGAATGAAAGAAGAACATCAGAAAGTATTTATCCCTGCTATGACCGTCTTGATTAGTAATAGCCTCCCCGAAAAGCTTAAAGATTTGACACTCCAAGAAGTTAGGCGACCCTTTACCTGTTGAATCCAGACCTCACAATTATGAATTGTTAGCTTCTTAGTATTTAAAAGAACACCCAAATATCTCACAGGGAGTGAGGGTTGTGGCATTCCCGTAGAGGCTTTAATTGTGTCTAGCTCTTGTTGTGACAGGCCAAAAGCGAAGAATGAAGATTTCTGGACACTGACAGCCAAACCAGAGCGAAGCTCGAATTCCCGCAGGACCTGAAGCACATTCTGAACGGAAGAGAGTGAGCCATCTATGAAGATCAAAAGATCATCAGCAAAGCACAAGTGGGTGAGTTTCGAGGAAGCACATTTGGAGTGATACTTTATCTTCAAGTCTGCTACTGCATTGTTCAACATTATGGATAGTAAATTCATCGCAATTACGAACAAATAGGGAGAAAGAGGGTCATCCTGCCTCAACCCACACTTGCCTTTGAAGTATCCATGGACACTGCCATTGTAGCCGATCATGAAGTTGATTGTACAGATGCATGCTCTTAGCCTTTTCAACAGCAAATCTGGCAAGCGCAAACCCTCTAAGCAATTAAACAGAAACTCCCAGGACAAGGTATCGAACGCCTTTGCTATGTCTACTTTAATAGTGATGCTCTCAGGTCCTTGTTTATTGTGATAACCAGTGACTAATTCTCCCGCCAGGATCGTATTTTCCACAAAGAGCCTCTCTTTCACAAAGGCAGTCCGATTAGGAACAATTAAAGAGGGTAGAATCAGTTTTGGAGCTAGCAATGATCGCCTAAAGATCAGAATGAGATGTTTGGATCACACAACACTGAGGTGCTAATTAGGCATGGGCGTTCGGTCCACCGATCGGTTTTGGTTCGGTTATATCGGTTGTTTGTACTTTCGGATCTAAGAGTACAAGTACCATTCGGTTTTTCTATAATTCTGGTTTGGTATAGGTTCGGAATCAACCGGTTTCGGATCAGTTCCAGTATAGCAAATAAAATCCGACAAAGTCCGTATACACTTTCGAGTCAGTCCGGTTTCAGTTTTTAACAACCAAAGACAATCATATATAACCAAAAGAACCGAAATAAACCAAAGAAAATCATATATAACCAAACATCCGAAACTTTCATTAGAGTAAACATAAGTTCAAACACATCAAAATCCAAATAAAACACAAGTTTTAGACACAACAAAACAAGATATCTTGTGTCTAAACTTAAAAACAACATTGAAGCCGAAAAGAAGTTCAAATTTCCAAAAAAAAAAACATAACTTTAAAGTTCAAACCGAGATAAAGAAAGAAAGTGTTCATGATCTTCTTAAGCAACAACAAAGCCTTAATCTTCATGATCTTCTTCTGGAACTATTGTGTCTCCATACTCTAAAAACACAAAGTTCAAAACAATTACTAAAAACTTAACATTCATATTATAAGAAAAGAAGATTTAAAGTATAAACGATTTTACCTCTTTTAAGCCTGTTCACTTCTTCAATATCAGTAAGTATTTGCGCATTTGAAAGCACTCTTGACTCCATCTTGATATCTTGCTTCAGCCACTGCTCGGTACACATTAGAACCTCAACCATGTAATGTGTAAGACAACGCCTATGTGGTTCAAGAAGCCTTTCACTAGTGCTAAATGCACTCTCCGAGGCAACTAAAGAAACCTGTAAGGCTAACACATCTCGAGCAATGGCAGACAAGATAGGAAACTTAGATGTGTTCTTTCTCCACCATGTGAGTACATCGTACTCCGTTCCAAGCATCAGCTCAGGGGTTTTCACAGATTCTCTAAGGTAAGTTTCCAACTCATCCTTCTTTTCCTTAAACCCTATTTCGCTTAGTTTCTGCTTGTACCTAACATTCATCCTCTTGTAACCCACATAATTGTCAACAAGCTCCATCCTCTCAATCGACTGACTCTGAGCTTGTTCGGATGACTGAGATGCCTGATCTACCGGATCTAAACTGTCTCCATGTCTTACACTGTACTCCTTGAACAAACTTCTCAAGAGAGTGATCAACGACTCCAACATCTCCTTATACTCGATGCTATCTAGCCCATATAACTCCTCAAAGCACATCTTAGTAAGCTCCAACTTATTGCTAGGATCGGACACAGTAGCCACAATTAACATCATGTTAATGTTCTTCACACCACCCCAGTATTTCTCAAACTTCTTCAGCATCTCTGTCGCCTTTAACTTCAGCTCAGGATCATAACTGCTAAAGAGACTTCTTAGATTGGTGGCGATAGTCACTATCTCACAATAACACCTATGCGAATTGGTGAAGTTGAAGCTGAAACCACCAATGTCAAGTTGTAGAAGATCACAAGAAACTGACACAGCTTATCAACCGCATTCCAATCCCTTAGTTGAGGAGGTCCTATCCTTTTGACTCCATTTTCAAGCTCAGAGAAGTGATCATTGTAGAGCTTGTCTTCTGCCTCCATTTTATCGAAAGCCACCTTTAACTTTTGAGCTGTTGTCAACATCAGATAGGTTGAATTACATCTTGTCTTGACATCCAATGGTAGACTTCCCCTTGTAATCTTACCGGAGTCAACTTTTAGCTCAAAAGACCTCAACTTGTTAGTATGTGATCTAACATAAGAGATAGCATTACGGATAGCAACCACATTCTGATCTATTTCAACCATTCCATCTCTAACTATCAAGTTAATGATATGAGCATTACATCTAACGTGTAAAAACTCCCCATCTAACACAAACACCTGATCAGAACCTAATTGAAAGTTACTCTGAAACTTCCTCAAAGCTGAACTATTGGCAGTGGCATTATCAACGGTTATGCAAAACACATTTATTATTCCCCAGTCAGACAAGCACTCTAGTAGAACATTTTCTATAGTCTGACCTTTGTGATATGTGATGTGTTTGAACCATATGATCAGCTTCTTTAACCGCCAAAAAGAATCAATGTAGTGCACTGTAATGACCATATAACTTGCACCTGTATTCATTGAACAGTAAGAACCCCGTGATCAGCTTTCTAATATGTATAAAAGAATCAAATTATGTCTGAGATAAAAGATTACATGTAGTTGGAGAGACCCATATATCTGTTGTCAGAGAAACACGTTGATTGCTACACAAGAACCATTTCTTGAGTGAAGCTTTCCTTTCGACACACATCTTGATAATATCTTTCCTCGCAGTTCTTCTTGAATGAGGAATGTATCCCAAGTTTGCCTACAAACATAGAAAATATAAGGCATTAGTTACAATTAAACATAAAGTAAGAGAAGACTTTAGTTACACTCAACTAACCTTGATACAAAAATGTCTCCATGCTACACTTTCAACAAATGATAATGGTAGTTGTCCTAAGACGACCATCTTATTTGTCGCTTCCCTCAACTGACTTTAACTCAATTTTGCCTTCTTCAGTTTTCCTTCCGCATCAATGTCTGGCTGCTGATCTTTCTGTCCAGCCGACCAAGCAAGATGGTTCTTGCAATTCTCAAGATGGCTCTTCAGATTTGAGGTCCCTAAGCTTGTGAAACACGAAAATGTGTTATGACTGTAGTTGCATACACACTTGTCTCGATCTTTTTGTCCTTGTGTAATGCTGCCAAACTTCGGATCTTGTTGGGAGAATAAACTTCACTTTGCGTGTCGCTCCACTAGCTCTCTCAGTTTCTTTCCTCTTCCCGGTATCTTGTGATTGAATGTTTCCTGCATCATCATTGTTTTGGGTTTCTCGGACAACAGATGATGTTGAATCCATCTGCAAAAAGAAAGAAAGCAAAATCAATTCGAGTAGAGATCCAAACCAGAAAACAAATAATCAATAAAGCAAACACAAAATCATATATCCCATAACGATTACGAACCAAAATAATAACTGATTTTACTTAATTCAACAAGGAACTTAGGAAGAAGAAGAGCACGAGTCAGAGACAGAGAGAATACCTCAGATTGGATTCTCGAATGATCGGGTGAAGAAGAAGATGGAGAGGCTAAGGAGTTATAGTAGCCAGTTTGGATTTTCTAATTATGATGATCAGTAATCGAGAGAGATTGATTTTAGAAACTAGGGTTCGTCGGCTCAGGCGTGAAAAAAAATGAAGAGACTGTTTCTACTTTGTAAAATGTGTGTATATGTAAATAAATGTATGTATACATGAGATAGGACTTAATAGGCTTGATATTTCGGTTCATTCGGTTGGACTGCGGTTTGAAACCGATCCGGCCCATAAATGAAATGTTTGGGCTATAAAGTCCAATGGGTATTTTTCTTGGGTCTGTTACCGATCCAAAACCGTTAGTTCGGTTCGGTATGCACTTTGGACTTTTGTTTCAGTATAATACGCCCAGACTTAGCCCTAATAGCGGCCTTTTTAAACTATTTTGATGATATTTTATTTTTCATTTTAATTGAGTTTTTGGCAAATATGTTTTAATGATATTTTATTTTTTTCATTCTATAATAAAATAAAAATAGATTTATTTTATAAATATAATAATTTTTTTTGTTTGTCATTCTATTGTTAGATAAATAATAAATCGATTAAAACTACAATTAAATTTCAAACTTTCAATTCAAAAAGAAATAAAATTATAACTTTTTTTCTTTTTAACATCAAATATCTATTATATTACTTAGACTTGAGACTTGAGATTTTATGTAACTTTTAACTTGAAGAAAAGACATTCACAATATGTAGTTCAGAAAATGTAAAACGAAATCATAATTTGTGATTTATATAATTTTCATAGGAAAATAATGAGCTAAAATGTGTTCAGTGTAATTAATGTATACTTGTTCGCCCAGAGAGGACTGAAAGGTACCCGAGGCAATTGCTACCAAGCCCCTAAATGTGAAAGGCAAAATCTCTTATGGGCTCTGTCAATCGCTTATGCCCCTCTAGAGTTAATGAAGAGTGAAAAAACAAAAACGCCCTTCATGGGCGAAATAAAAAAAAAAAATTGGAAAATCGAAATTGGTTTATTTGTTTGGGGTGGGTTTGGTTTGAAACTCGGGTTTGGTCTGATAGCTCTCGGTTTCGGTATGGAAATCGAATTGCAATTGCCTCAATTGATTGGATTGAAATAAATAATAAATTATATGAAAAAAAAACCTCGAAATAGATCGAGCCTCTCCTCTCCCCCAGCTCAGCTCAGCTGCTGCTCGACCCTCACGTCCCCGCCTCATTGGAATCAAAGCTCTTCCCGAACCTCGCCGACGCAGCCGGACGAAAACATTTGCATCAAAGCTCTTCCCGAATCAAAGCTCCTTCCGACTAGAGTAGTAGGCCAGAATGCAGGTTCTCTTCTCTCTCTCCCTCGATTTGCATTGAGCATTGGATGATTAATTTGAGATTTGGTATGTGGAGCAATTGTCTCATGTGAAACAATGCAAGCATATGGTTGAATGTATGGGATTGAGATGAATCACATATTGAGCTTATAGTACCCGAAACCTCAATTTCAATTGATTTGTAGAATTAGATAAAACTAGTATAACTGATTAAAACTAAGTAGAACAAAGAGCAACTGGTCTAACTATAACTTTATTTTGTTGTTTTTGCAGGATGCTATGTCCAAACACATGTGCTTACATTTCAAATTCAGAGATCGCATCTCTTGTATAACCATGAAGACAACAGTGGAGGCTATAACTTTGGCAATGATAGAAGAAAGGTTGTATAAAAAGCTGAGTTTGGATGAAAGGAATGTAAAACTGGCGTTGAGGTACAAGCCGATGGTGTTTGGATGTGAAGTATCAGAAGAGTGCAGAATTTGTGATGATGATGAGTTGTTCGGTTACCTTCTTTCCATTGATAAAGACAACCGTAGAAGTCTTTTGTTAGTGGAGGAGACGAGTAACTCGGATCACCACTTAGATAAGCTGTCCAGAGTGGGCGGAAGTTCGTTTGGTATGAATCACGAAGTGTTGCAGGGAAATGATGATGAAGAAGTCGGACCTAACGCCATAACTCTGTACGTTGAAAAGGGGCAAGAAAATCTACATGCAGAGAATGGTGATGATACAACACATGATGATTTTATGGATACAGACGACACTGCAGCTGAGACGGAGACTGCAGCTGAGACGGAGACTGCAGCTGAGATGGATAGCAGTGGTAATATAGAAACCGTTATGAGAGTTACGTATATTGAGCAGCCACCTTTACTGAAATGTAGTCAAGTTATAGAGGAATGGGGAGACGGTTTGGGTCTGTTCAAGCTGCATGAATTTCCAAACAAGAGATCACTTCAAGAGGTGGTGGATAGAGCTGCATTTGGTGAAAGCTTTCGTTATGTTATCAAAAAATCTGATCGTAAACGGTTGGTGTTAAAATGTTGTTATGAAAGCTGTAAATGGGGATTGCGAGCTGCGAGGATTGGATTTACGGATATTTTTTCTGTTAGGAGGTACGTGGGTGTGCATACATGCTCTCGGACTAGTCAAAGTAATAGCTGCAACATCAAGAGGAAAGGCTCTGCAGAATTAGTTGCAACTTTTTTGAATGAGGAATATCCTGGAAAACTGAGGACTCCTCTCCCGAGAGATATCATGGATTTAATCAAGTTAAAACTGGGTGTATCAGTATCTTACTCTACAGCCTTGAGAGGGAAAAATCTAGTTATGCGTGAGTTGCGTGGTAATTCAGAAGACAGCTACAAGATGTTGTATAGCTACTTCCACATGCTAGAGCAGGTTAATTCCGGAACAACAACAAAGGTGGAGTTGGATGAGGCAGGAAAGTTCAAGTACCTTTTCATAGCTTTAGGAGCTTGCATTGAAGGGTTTAAGGTCATGAGGAAAGTGATTCTTGTGGATGCAACGTTTTTGAAGAACGGATATGGTGGTGTACTAGTATTTGCTAAAGCTCAAGATCCTAATCGTCACCATTATCCCCTCGCGTTTGGGGTACTCGACGGTGAGAATAATGCTAGTTGGACTTGGTTTTTTGAGATGCTGAAAACTGTTATACCAGACTCGTCTGAAATAGTATTTATGAGCGATAGGAATCAGATCCTCATCACCGCTGTAGCAAATGTGTATCCACAATCTCACCATGGCCATTGTATATGGCATCTAGCTCAGAATGTGAGAAATCATGCTTGTAACACCATCAAAGCCGTAGTGGCATGGAGATTTATGGAGTTGGCTAGGTATTACACATTGCATAAGTTCGAGTCTGCTTATGCATCTTTTAAGGTGAGATATCCTTCATCCTTCAAGTATTTGGAGGAGAACACTAAGAGAGAAACATGGGCTAGGGTGTATTTTCCAGGTTGTAGATACAACTTGGACACTAGCAACAGTGTGGAGTCGATGAATAGCGCGTTTAGGGATGCAAGGAGGTATGCCTTGATACCACTGTTGGATACAATAATCAAAAAGATTTCTGACTGGTTTAATGAACATCGGAAGGACGCCGTGTCTGGATCGATTGATACCAAACTGGTTCCTCTGGTTGAGATCCATTTGCACAACTTATGGGGCAATGATGCTAGGAGTTTCAAAGCTCCTAAAACAAATGTTGTAATATGAGTGAAATGTCGAACCAATTCCAAGGGACTCAAAGCACCAAGAATACAAGTACTTCCTTAATCTAAGTGCAATCGATGATTTGATGATTTCTAGAACCTAAAATGCAGTAACTAAACAATAAAAACAGTAAATCAATGAACTTCCTTTTATGAGAAAGGAGAACTCATGGGTATAGGAATTTAGACTTTGGGTGATCAAACTTCGAACTAAGGATGGCAACAATCAATCAAACTAATCAACCTTAAGCTTAGACACAATCTTAAACAAACTCTATGTCTAGATGAATGCTCATTTGCTAACATATTTCAGACATCAAATGTCTTTGGCTGAATAATATAAAAGCAATCATTAACAAACAAGTCTATTGGCTACCTTAACACCCTTAACAACAAATGTCTTTGGTAAAGTGTGTTAAGAGCTTAGGAGAGTTGACTCAGACATATCATCGAACACCTTGTGGGTGGGAGATGTCTAAAGATCAACTTTTGAGAGGCCAACTCATCAGATGCATTATGAATACTCTCCTAGGCAAGGAATAAGGTTTGATTAATACTAAAACATCCTAGAACTAACTTAATCACCCTAAATCTTCCTAACCCATGAATTCAATGGTGGACTACTCACTAAGGTTCATGATCATTCTTAAACTCATATTGAGTTTCGGATTGATCATAAACAGAGATGAAATAACAGAAATCAACAAGAAATAAAATAAGAACAAGAGAATCAATGATCCAAAAGATGAAATCTCCAATAGTTTTTGATGTTTACCAAGTAACCAAAGAATATCTGCCTGGTGGCTACTAAGTGATAACTTAAACATAGGTTTAGAGTGTGTAAATCGTAGAGGGCAAAATAGTAATTTAACGTAAAACACCGTCCACAGCGGCTTTATGACAGGCCACTATGCCGCTGTGGGTAACAAGGCCGCTGGCTCTCGACGTGGAGCGGTATCCTGACTCATGGCCTCAAGGCCGCTGCGCCCAAAAGCCGCTGGGA
The DNA here is from genome assembly GCA_019706035.1 of Raphanus raphanistrum subsp. raphanistrum. Taxonomy (NCBI): domain Eukaryota; kingdom Viridiplantae; phylum Streptophyta; class Magnoliopsida; order Brassicales; family Brassicaceae; genus Raphanus; species Raphanus raphanistrum. The sequence goes on from CM033985.1 coordinate 13,319,721, forward strand.
CACTTAGCCTCATTTTCACCATGATTGTAACGTGGCGGCTTCAGGAACCGCTGCGGGAAACCGATTGAGCGTACGCAATTTTATTATCCAACACTTGGTTTCGCAGCGGCATAATGACACCGTGACGAAAGGCCGCTGTGGACGCAAAAGGCCGCTGCAACACTTGGTGAAATAAGCACACGAGTTGGAACATCACTCTTGCTTCTAAAACACCTCTCAAACCTTCCATGATCACCATGTTGCATCTCCAACACCTGATAAGGACATGTGCAATGAAATGCATCCTAGATATGCCTAGATGATGTCTTTGATGATCAAAATGCATGAAAATATGAAGATAAAACAATGGAAATATGCAAGACATCAACTCCCCCAAACTTGTCTTTTACTTGTCCTCAAGTGAACTTTCTAGGACTCATAGGGGAAGAGGTTTGAAAGTGGGAGCTCATAGCCAAGAGAAACACACAAGCACTCGCTTCAACATAAGAATTCAGCAGAAGCACACTCTCCTTTAATATCCTCTAGCTTCTCTAGGCCTATCTTAACTCAACATTATTCATTCACACATTCAGTTCAGCCAACTCTCACATTCGTTAAGCAATACAACAAGTGAGCTCTATGCAAATGGTCAATTGGTCCAAGTCATTTGGGTAAGGGAAGGCTTTTTGTTCTAGCAGTCAAGGGGCTCAAAACTCATTATCTGCAAGGGGGTTCACTCTCAAAACAAGTAGTCTTGACATTGCACATAATATATCTAAGAAAGGGATCAACTAATGCATACAATGCTCAATCTTCATTGCTCTACCCTTTTTCAAACATACAAGTGACTCAATTATTCCCAAAGTTACACCCCACTCACATCTCTCACCCAAAAATTCCAAGAACATAACTTCAAACTCTTCAATCAAGGGAAATATCTAAACTCTTAAAACACAACCTCTTAGCTCATTCACACTTTGCTAGCCCCCTTTCTTTATTCTCTTCTCTTTTTTTTTTTTATTATTTTTTTTTATTTTGCTGCTTTCTTATTTATTTTTTTTTATTTTGGGGGCCAAGACTTTCACAACTTGAGCTAGAGGTTTTATACAATTCCCAAAGAGACAGTTAAGCACAAGAGTTCAATCGTTTTCTTTCAACCTTCAAAATCCCAAGTCAAACTTCTCAACACTCACCTCCCCACCTATAGCTAGACAATAATGTAATCTAGCAAGAATGAAGACTGAGCATTGTCGTTCCCAATACTCTCAAGATTATGCACATGTAAGACTTTCCGAAAAAGGCCTCACTCAATCAATCAAATGAAGGCTTAAAAGGAGGAGAGGGTTTTAGGGAGTGGACTGCCACTAGAGATTGTCAAAAAGATTGGCATAAAAAGGCGCGACAACTCTAGTGTGTATATCCATGACTTAGCACACAAGAGACCATAAGCAAGAAGTTAAGTTCATTCAGTTCATTTAAAGTTGTAGTTGGCTTAAGAGATTGAGTTTCAGGGAGAGTTTTCAAGGCACGAAACTTACAAGGTTTTCGAGAGAGGCGCATGAACTAAGCAAGGCTAGACAGTGCTCTCTACAAGGCATTTTAAATCATTGCTCCCAATGCAAATGAATGCAACCTATATGCTCTAGACTCTCCTAAAAGTGCAAATGATGCAAACTGAATGATTTTTTTTTTTTTTTTTTTTTTTTTTCAAATTTTTTTTTGGTTTTTCTATGCAAATAAATATGTGAAATGCAAGACTCAATGCAAGACCAACAAAGCAAACAAGGTTAAATACTTGGTACCTCCCCCAAACTTAAGTCACACAGTCTCTGTGTTGTTAAGCTGAGAGAGATACCGAAAAGAAATCCTAAAAAAAAGAAAAAGAAAGAAAAACTAGTATATACAAGGGAAGGTATGGAGATACCTGGCTAAGGATAGAATGAGGAACCATCCGTGTCCCAATCGTCTGCAGTGGCGATGGATGGGGACTCGTTGGAAGACTCACGAGCAGGTGGAGGGCGGTTTCTGCGCTGTCTACGCAGCTCAGAATCTGGAGAGCGTGCAGATGCAGCTGTGTTGTAGAAAGAGGGCCGAGGAAGAGTAGAAGGCCCAGCAGTTGACATCACATCATCCCTTTGGCAACCTGAACCTAGAGTAGTGTGTGCTAGTAGTGAAGTGACCTTCCTCATCTGTCTCTTGAGCACTTTGACTGACTCCTTCAGCTTGTGAATGGTCCTATCTTGCATCTTATTCCACTTGAGCAGCTTAGCATTCTGAGAAAGAGCTTCGCGCAAACCTGCGCTCGTAGTGGCACCTCTATAAGGCTGGAAGTGGTATCGGTCTGTTCCATATAATGGACCTGGTGTCGTTGGTCCCTCATCATCAGCATCACTGGGTCTAGCTGTCCCAGAGGACTCTGCTCGTTCTCTCTTCTTCCTCTTGCGCAGGGCGTTGATGGCACCAAATTCAGGGTGGTCTCGTGGGACAAGATACCGAGGCTCTGGGTCGAACATGATGTGCTCAGGAAGTGAGGTAAATGCTTCATTAGGTAGGAGGAAATAGGACTTAATGCTGAGGTCATAGGCAGAGTAGAACTGGAAGGCATATTGGACCCCTGCTGTTCCTCCGAGGAACTTGGTCTTCTTCAAGTACGGGAGATCGATGTACTGAGCCTCTTTCTTCACTGGTCCTAGCTTAGTCCCAACTGCTGCTAAGATAGGTGTGATGAGGTTTCCAATAAGTAGCTTTGGTGTGCCATCATCGTGCGTCTAAGCCCAATACTTATAGTAGATGAATCTCCTCACAAGAACTCCTATCAGTCCCAGATCCTTGTATTGCTGCAGGGTTGTGGTCTGTAGTTTACCATGCCCATCCAGAGGAAGAAGTGCTAGTCCCAAGAGTTTCAATTCGTCTTCGTTTACTCCTCCAGGTTCTCTTCTGCAGTATAAGGTATGACTGAGTATCTTTGCGGCATATCTCACCCCTGGGCTTGTGATTTCATTGCACTTATCACTGCCAGGATCCCGTGCTCCTTCAGCAATCCAAGTCCAAACATCATTTGAGATCAAGGTGGATGAAGGTAAGCCCAAAGATAGAACTGAGCTGCTTAAAACCCATCCTGTGGAGCTTCCCTTTGACCTTGAAAACAATGTGTCCAAACCCCTCCTGCTCATCATACTCATCATAGAAGACTGCTGAAACTGAGGCCAAGAACTGATAGGAGACTTCCTCATGCACTGGATAAGCCATTCCAAGAAAAGATTCCATGCCCATGTTGCGTAGGAGGAGCCTTACGTCTTCAAGGATCCCTAGTGTTCGCAGAGCGGAGATTTCTGGAAACCTCATTGAAGCTAGCGGGATCTTTTTGATGTGCGCTAGCAACTTAGTGTAGGGCGGAATGTTATCAACTCGTCTCTCTGGCTCTTCCTCTGCAACAACTGGAGCTTCATCTTCAATTTCGGTCGTTGATTGAAGAGCTTCTTCTATCTCCCTTTCAGTGTCAACCTCAGCTTCGTGCTCCTCTCTTGTTCTGTGGCGGCTCACACGGAGCTCTCTAGGAGGGTTTTTCCGGAACACGGGAGTGCGGGCTTCTCTATCCGGTGGGTCTTGAGAACTTGATGCTATTCCCTTTCCTTTAGTCTCCTTTGTTCCTTTCCCTTTATCTCTCGCCATCGTGTTCTGCAAAACAAACACTTAGAAGTGTGTAAGTCACATGGAAATCAATCATTACACAAAACACTAAACTTTCTCAAAACACAATTGAACACGTTTTTCACCAACCCAACTCATCAAACAAGCTAATTAGAACATGAACATCAGTTGTAGAGCAAGAAATCGAGCATGCAATTCAAATTTTCGAAATTTTTTTTTTTTTTTTTTTTTTAGATTGCAGCCGATTCACAATACCTCAGCTTGGTTTGATGAAAATCGATTGGAGATGGTGAAAGAGGAGGGAAATTCGGGATCTCAGCAACAAAAATCAATGGATTTGGTTGAGAGATGAGAGAGTTGTGTTCTTGAGAGTGATGGAGAAGAGAGAGATCGTGAGAAGAGGGTGAAGTGAGGGAGAGAGATGAGTCGAGGGTTTTGAGGGGTAAACCGGTTTGGTTCAGTTGAATTGAACCGGAAATCATAGAAGAGACACTTACCTGGTACGCGCAGCGGTTTTATGGCGCGGGACAGAAGGCCGCTGGGACTTAAGAACCGCTGGGAGGGTTATCAAGCAGCGGGATGAGATACCGCTGCAGAAAGCCGCGCCAGATTACGCAATTTTGTGTGATAAATCACATTTTTAACGCAGCGGTTTCTTGTCACGCCATTAGGCCGCTGGGGCCGAAAAACCGCTGTGACACTTCACACACAGACCACGTCTCTTGATCTGCTCCAAACTTCCCAACTGTTTTGCAACACCTAATAGACAAGAAAATAAACCCAAAAACAATCTCGAAAATCAAAGAAAGTAAAATTATGTACAAGGATAGACATGGGATTTCCTCCCAAGTGAGCTTGTTTTAAGTCTCTAGCTTGACTTTACCTCCTTCGGGGTTAGGCCGGGGTGGGATCAGAAAGTGGAGTTGAGACTCCAACTTCCTTTGGTGATGTAGCCATGTAGAGCTTAACTCTTTGCCCGTTGACTGTGAAGTCTCTTCCATCAGTACCCCACAAAACAATAGCCCCATAAGGTCTAATCTCCTTGACCTTGAATGGACCGGACCACCTTGACTTGAGTTTTCCTGGAAACAACTTCAGCCTAGAGTTGTAAAGAAGAACTTGGTCTCCTTCCTTGAACTCTCTTTTCAGAATGCTCTTGTCATGGAAAGCCTTGGTCTTTTCCTTATAGATCCTTGAATTCTCAAAAGCATCCATCCTTATCTCATCAAGTTCATGGAGCTGAAAAAGCCTCTTCTCCTTGGCACTCTTGATGTCAAAATTCAGCAACTTCACTGCCCATAGTGCCTTGTACTCAAGCTCCACTGGCAAATGACAAGACTTCCCATACACAAGGTTGAAAGGTGTGGTTCCCAAAGGTGTTTTGTAAGCTGTCCTATAAGCCCAAAGTGCATCATCAAGTTTAGTAGACCAATCCTTCCTTGTAATCCCCACAATCTTCTCCAAAATGGACTTGATCTCTCTGTTAGAAACCTCAACCTGGCCACTTGTCTGGGGATGGTAAGGAGTTGCTACCTTGTGCTTCACACCTTTCTTCTTGAGAAGTCCTTCAATCAGTTTGTTGATAAAGTGAGAGCCTCCATCACTGATCACAACCCTTGGGACTCCAAACCTTGGAAAGATGACACTCTTGAACATCTTGGTTACCACCTTGGCATCATTGGTGGGACTTACAAGGATGTATTTGTTGCCATGAGATGATGGGAATGGTCCCATGAAGTCAATACCCCACACGTCAAACACTTCAACTTCAAGGATAGGATTCTGAGGCATCTCATTCCTTTTGGTAATGTTTCCTCTTCTTTGGCATGAATCACACCTCAAAACAAAATCTTGCGTATCTTTGAACATATGTGGCCACCAGAATCCTGCTTGTAGCACTTTTGCAACAGTCTTGAAGGTGGCAAAGTGACCTCCATAAGATGATCCATGACAGTGTGTAAGGATCCCTTCAACTTCTTCATTGGCAACCACTCTTCTGTAGAGCTGATCCTTGCAGAGAATGTAGAGGTAAGGCTCGTCCCAATAGTATCTCTTCACATCCTTGAAGAACTTCTTCTTGGCATAGCCCATAAGATTCAAAGGTTCTTTTCCTGTGGCTAAGTAGTTCACCAAATCAGCATACCAAGGTTCCTTTTCTTCAGTAGCTTTAACCTCTTCAAGCTTTCTACCAGTCTCACAAGCTGCCATCACTGCTCCAATAGCCATGATCTGCTCTTCTGGAAGTCCCTCATCAATAGGAACGCCACATTCTATTTTCAGTCTAGACAAGTGATCAGCTACACCATTTTCAACTCCAGGCTTGTCTCTAATCTCCAAATCAAACTCTTGGAGCAAAAGGATCCATCTCAAAAGCCTCGGTTTTGCATCTTTCTTGGCCAAAAGGTGTCTCAAAGCTGCATGATCTGTGTAGACAATGACTTTAGACCCCACCAAATAGCTCCTGAACTTCTCAAACGCAAATACAATGGCTAGCATCTCCTTCTCAGTTGTGGCATACTTCATCTGAGCATCATTCAAGGTTTGGCTCGCATAGTAGATCACATGAGTCTTGCCATCTTTCTTCTGGCCCAAGACAGCTCCCACAGCATAGTCACTAGCATCACACATGATCTCGAAGGGTAGACTCCAATCTGGTGGCTGGACAATGGGAGCATTTACAAGCTCATTCTTCAACTTCTTGAAAGCTTCTAGACATTCCTTACCAAAGAGAAAGATCTCTTCCTTGCATAACAGTCTAGTGAGTGGCCTGGCGATCTTGGAGAAGTCCTGAATGAACCTTCTATAGAAACCAGCATGCCCCAAGAAGCTCCTGATGTCTTTCACTGTCTTTGGGGGAGCCAAACTGACCATCACATCAATCTTTGCTTTGTCTACCTCAATCCCCTTCTCTGATATCTTGTGCCCAAGAACAATCCCTTCCTTAACCATGAAGTGACACTTCTCCCAGTTGAGCACAAGGTTGGTGTCTTCACATCTCTGTAGGACCCTGCACAAATTAGACAAACAAGCAGAAAACGAAGATCCGTAGACAGAGAAGTCATCCATAAACACCTCCACAACATCCTCAATAAGATCAGAGAAAATTGACATCATGCACCTTTGGAAGGTGGCTGGAGCATTGCACAACCCAAATGGCATCCTTCGAAAAGCAAAGGTACCATAGGGGCATGTGAATGTCGTTTTCTCTTGATCATTGGGATGTATGGGTATTTGGAAGAACCCTGAATACCCGTCAAGAAAACAATAGAATGGATGATTTGCAAGTCTCTCAAGCATCTGATCAATAAATGGCAATGGAAAATGATCCTTTCTAGATGCAGAGTTCAGTTTTCGGTAATCAATGCACATTCTATGTCCTGTGATGGTTCTTGTGGGTATTAATTCATCCTTATCATTTTTTACCACAGTGATCCCACCCTTCTTTGGAACCACATGCACAGGAGATACCCATTTAGAATCTGAAATAGGGTAAATCACACCAGCATTTAAGAGTTTAAGAATCTCCTTCTTTACAACATCCTTCAGGTTAGGATTTAACCTTCTTTGATGCTCGATAGAAGTCATTGATTCATCCTCAAGATGTATCCTATGCATGCACAAAGTGGGTGAGATCCCTTTGATATCATCAAGGGAGTAACCTATTGCTTTTCTAAATCTTTTAAGTGTTTTCAAAAGTTCGGCAAGCTCAGGTTCAGTAAGTTCACTACTCACAATGACAAGATAGGTCTCATTAGGGCCAAGGAATGCATACCTTACACCATGGGGAAGTGGTTTGAGCTCCACCTTGGGTGCCTTAAGCTCGCTCCAGTCATCATGCTGGGTGTTCTCTTGTTGAGTCACTGAAGCTACTTGATGGACCACTTATGGCAGCTTTTCATACTGATCCTTACTCTCAAACCCCTTGTGTGAATCCAGCATCATCCCATAGGCAGTACTCTCCAGGTTCTCAATCACTTCAGCCTCTTTCTCCACTGTCAAAGCCAGCTGTAGAGGATCTTCTAGAGACAGCTCTTCAAGGAGTTCATCAGCCAGAGCATCCATCTCTTCAATGTAGAAGATTTGCCCTTGCACAGTTGGTTTCTTCATAACCTCCTTGATGTCAAAGTGGAGAATATGCCTTTTACCCAAGTGGAGATCAATCTTGCCTTCTTTCACATTCACAATAGCTCCAGCTGTAGCTAAGAAAGGTCTCCCAAGGATTAAGGGGTCTTGAGCTTCTTCACCCATCTCAAGTACCACAAAATCTGTAGGGATTTCACAGTTTCCGACCATAAGGGGAAGGTCTTCCAAGATGCCAACAGGGTACTTCACTGAACGATCAGCCAACACCAATGAGAGTCTACACTTCTTGTACTGAGTGAAACCAAGCTTCTTTGCAACTGACAAAGGCATCAAGCTGACACTAGCTCCCAAATCGCAGAGACATCTCTCAAAAACCATAGGTCCAAGAGCACAAGGCAGTGTGAAGCATCCTGAGTCTTCTAGTTTCTTTGGAACATCAAGTCTCTGAATGATGGCATTACACTCATGAGTGAGGATCATCATACCTTGCATCTCCTTCTTCTTTGCAGCTACAGCATCTTTTAGGAACTTACTGTATTGAGGAACCAGCATGAAAGCATCAATGATGGGCATTGTGATCTGAACTTCACTCATCTGCTTTTCGAACAAGGCTTTGTACTTCTCCAGCAGCTGCTTCTTGAACCTTCCAGGGAATGGAAGTTTGGGCTCATAAGGAGGGGGAACAAAAGGATTCTCAGTTGCTGGAGCAGCAGCTTGACCATCTTTCACTGTTTGCTTCTCTTCTCCCACCTTTCCTTTGCCTTTGGCCTCCACAATCTTCTCTAAGATCTCATCATTGATCTTCTCATCCACAATCACAACCTCATCATCAATGTTGATGGCTACCCCCCCCCCCACCTTGTTTCTCAGCATCCTTGGTGAGAGTTGGAAGAGGCAACTGCTTGCCACTCCTAAGGGTAACAGCCTTCATTGTTTCTTTGGGGTTTTGCTCAGGTTTTCCAGGTAGAGAACCTTGCTGGCGGTTTTGGTGAGTAGTCAAAGAAGCAAACTGGTTCTCCAAGGCCTTGAACTTGTTGTTGAGCTCATTGTAGCTACCATCAATCTTGTTGTGGAGATTCTTGAGCTCATAGCCAACATGTTTTTCACTTCTAGTTTGAGACTCCAAGATTTGTTTCAGTAGAATATCTGTGCTGCTGGCTGGAGGAGCAGAACTAGAAGGATGAGCTTGCTGCTGAGAAGATGGGTTTCCTTTGTTGGGAAAACCAGGAGGAGGATTCTGCTGAGGCTGAGAGTTGCCTTGCTGGTTGCTCCTAGGCTGGTAACCATTTTGCTGGTTGTTTGGGTAAGATCGCTGTTGGTAGTTGTTGTACTGAAAATTGGGCTCCTTCTTGTACCAACTGCCATTGTTGTTGATGAAACACAGTTCTTCTTGACCCTCCAAACCATCAACTTCATTAGCACCAGGAGGTGCTTCTTGTGCTGGGTTACCAACGAAGTTCAGCTGCTCTTGTGTAGCCTTATCAGCAATCAGAATGTCGATCTTATCCTGCAAAGCCTTTAACTCTTTCCTCGTCTGCTTATCATCAGTTCTATCTCCTCTGTCATGGTCTCCACTGTAGACTGCGTCACTCTTCACCATGTTGTCAACCAGCTCCTCTGCATCTGCTTCAGTTCTCCCCAAGAAGAACCCATTACTTGCAGTATCCAATTTGGATCTGTACTTAGGAAGTGCACCCCTGTAGAAGGTGCTCAGCAAGCTCTCTTTGGAGAAACCATGGTGTGGACACTGAGCTTGGTAGCCCTTGAATCTTTCCCAAGCTTCACTGAAGCCTTCCAAGTTCTTCTGCTGGAAACTGGATATCTCGTTTCTTAGCTTAGCAGTTCTTGAAGTAGAGAAGAACTTCTCCAAGAATGCTCTCTTGCAGTCATCCCAGGTGGTGATGGAGTCGCTAGGTAGAGACTTCTCCCACTGACGTGCCTTATCTCCCAGAGAGAAAGGGAATAGCTTGAGCTTGAAGGCATCCTCGGACACACCATTGGTCTTTGACAAACCACAGTAGCTGTCAAACTTGTCCAAGTGATCAAATGGGTCTTCTACAGCCAAGCCATGATACTTGTTGTTCTCGATCACGTTGAGGAGTCCTGGTTTGACCTCAAAGTTGTTAGCCTCCACAGCTGGGGCTCTAATGCCAAGCCTATGACCATTGATGTTGGGACGGTCATAGGTACCAATCGGTCGAGCAGGTCGCGGAGGGTGCTGAGGGTTAACCCCTTGACCGTTTGCAGGTGGATCCATGTCGATGTCCTGCTGAGCTCTTCTCTGTCTGGATATACCCCTTTCAAGTGCTCTGATGTCAGGTACAAGTGGAACTAGGTCTGATGTGCCTTTGCTCCTCAAGTTCATACACCTGAAATGCAAAGAGGGATGAAAATGTAGAATCAGTAAACAGAAAAAGAAAAATGACTTAGTCTCAAGCAAGTGACTAAATCTCAATGTTTAAATCAACTCGGAATTTGGCAACGGCGCCAATTTGATGCTAGGAGTTTCAAAGCTCCTAAAACAAATGTTGTAATATGAGTGAAATGTCGAACCAATTCCAAGGGACTCAAAGCACCAAGAATACAAGTACTTCCTTAATCTAAGTGCAATCGATGATTTGATGATTTCTAGAACCTAAAATGCAGTAACTAAACAATAAAAACAGTAAATCAATGAACTTCCTTTTATGAGAAAGGAGAACTCATGGGTATAGGAATTTAGACTTTGGGTGATCAAACTTCGAACTAAGGATGGCAACAATCAATCAAACTAATCAACCTTAAGCTTAGACACAATCTTAAACAAACTCTATGTCTAGATGAATGCTCATTTGCTAACATATTTCAGACATCAAATGTCTTTGGCTGAATAATATAAAAGCAATCATTAACAAACAAGTCTATTGGCTACCTTAACACCCTTAACAACAAATGTCTTTGGTAAAGTGTGTTAAGAGCTTAGGAGAGTTGACTCAGACATATCATCGAACACCTTGTGGGTGGGAGATGTCTAAAGATCAACTTTTGAGAGGCCAACTCATCAGATGCATTATGAATACTCTCCTAGGCAAGGAATAAGGTTTGATTAATACTAAAACATCCTAGAACTAACTTAATCACCCTAAATCTTCCTAACCCATGAATTCAATGGTGGACTACTCACTAAGGTTCATGATCATTCTTAAACTCATATTGAGTTTCGGATTGATCATAAACAGAGATGAAATAACAGAAATCAACAAGAAATAAAATAAGAACAAGAGAATCAATGATCCAAAAGATGAAATCTCCAATAGTTTTTGATGTTTACCAAGTAACCAAAGAATATCTGCCTGGTGGCTACTAAGTGATAACTTAAACATAGGTTTAGAGTGTGTAAATCGTAGAGGGCAAAATAGTAATTTAACGTAAAACACCGTCCACAGCGGCTTTATGACAGGCCACTATGCCGCTGTGGGTAACAAGGCCGCTGGCTCTCGACGTGGAGCGGTATCCTGACTCATGGCCTCAAGGCCGCTGCGCCCAAAAGCCGCTGGGACACTTAGCCTCATTTTCACCATGATTGTAACGTGGCGGCTTCAGGAACCGCTGCGGGAAACCGATTGAGCGTACGCAATTTTATTATCCAACACTTGGTTTCGCAGCGGCATAATGACACCGTGACGAAAGGCCGCTGTGGACGCAAAAGGCCGCTGTGGACGCAAAAGGCCGCTGCAACACTTGGTGAAATAAGCACACGAGTTGGAACATCACTCTTGCTTCTAAAACACCTCTCAAACCTTCCATGATCACCATGTTGCATCTCCAACACCTGATAAGGACATGTGCAATGAAATGCATCCTAGATATGCCTAGATGATGTCTTTGATGATCAAAATGCATGAAAATATGAAGATAAAACAATGGAAATATGCAAGACATCAGGCAAAGCTGAGAAAACGCCAGTGCGTGAGCTGAATAGTTATGATCTTGAGTACGAGGTAACCGACACTGACGATGGGAAGGTTTATTTGGTGAACTTGATAGCGAAGACATGTAGCTGTAAGGTATATGATTATGAAAAGTATCCTTGTCTTCACGAACTTGCTGCTTACTTATATTTCCTTGAGGTTCCTGCTGCTCATGGTCGTCGACGTGAGGTCAACATAGAGTATCATCAGTTGAGCTCACAGTATTACTGGACAGAACTTTGGGCAATGGCTTATTACAGGACCATTTATTCTGTGCCGGATAAGTCTGAATGGAATGTACCAGATCACATCAAACTGCTCCAGATCATACCTCCAAAAAAGCTAACGAGGAAGGGAAGGAAAAAGGTTAATAGGAATCCATCAGTTGGAGAACGGCGTAAAAGGACACAAAATGTAAGGCGACCGAGGACAAATTTCGGGTTTAGTTGGCTGTTGTTTGGAATGCGTACTAATAATCCAATTGAACCTAATAATCCAAGTGAACCAAACAATCCAAGTGAACCGAACTAGAGCTTTTGGTATGTTGCTTTTGATATGTTGTTGCTTTTGGTATGTTGAACTTGGTATGTTGCTTTTTGTATTTTGAACTTGGTATGTTGCTTTTACTTTATGTTTTTCTGTTTTGAAACTTTCAGCTATTTATTGGAAAACCACGGAAAACTAGTAAAACTAGGTGTTACTAAGTTAGTAGATAACTGATATTAACTTGACATAATCCCCTCTAATCCAACACACGTAATTGTTTATGAACAAGCACAATCACTTGACTAATTCATCAACATCACGTTCATCGACAAGACTGGTGCAAAATAACAAATATTAACTAGCATGATTCATCGACATCACATTTTCTCTTATGCATTATATAGTCTTTCCAAGATCACTTTCTTAATAAAGAGGACCTTATAAAGTAGTAATCTATAATTCTGGTCATTTTAACAATATTATTGCACTTATCAGTTATGGTTACATGGTAATGAGTAAAAATGACAAGTAAAACTTTATTCACAAATTTAAATTATACGTAAAACTTACAAATGTATAAATCACGAAAAATAGAACTATGAAGACATTTGGTAACACTTGAAACTTCAGTAAAACTATGAGCAAATATGTTTGGGGGGAAAATAATTTTTTTACTCGCGCCAAAACGAAAATTTTCCAAATTTTTCAATTATTTCGGTCAAAGATAGATTCCCTCTGCTATTTTCCTTCCTTTTCCTTTCTCGTGACTCTCTCTCTTGTCTCGTCAACTGTGCTCTGTCTACTTTTCCCAACCACTCTCTCTCTCTACTCTCTCCTCTCACCTCTCCAAAATCCATTATCTTTCCTCTCATCTCTCCAAAATCCATTATCTTTCCTCTCATCTCTCCAAAATCCATTATCTTTCTCTCTCACGATTTGACAATGACTCATCCTTACGAAGAGGCGAAGGAGATGAAGAAGCTGAAGAAACACTACGACATGTTATGCTACATTTGCGATGCCCAATATGGAATTCCTACCCGTTGCCCATGTGGTGGTGAAATCAAGACAGATGTGTCTCCAAATCCGAAGTATCGCCACGATTTCGATACCTTGCCTGGAAGTAGGTACTTCACCTGCAAGAATTATGAGGTAATCTCCTTCTTTGTAGAAACTGTGTTAATCATACTGGGTGAAACTGTGTTATACTCTGGTAGAAACTGTGTTTAGTCATACTCCGTGAAACTGAGATTTACTTTGGGTGAAACTGTGTTTAGTCATACTCGGTGAAACTGAGGTTTACTCTGGGTGAAACTGTGTTTAGTCATACTCGGTGAAACTGAGGTTTACTCTGGGTGAAACTGTGTTTAGTCATACTCGGTGAAACTGAGGTTTACTCTGGGTGAAACTGTGTTTAGTCATACTCTGTGAAACTGAGGTTTACTCTGGGTGAAACTGTGCAGGACGATGGGATGCACTTTCGTCAGCCATGGACTTCCAGAGTGGTCTCAACTCTAAGTACTCAGTTTATGGATTTGCTAAAAAACTTTGTATTTCCCTATCTATTTCCAATAATTTCGGTTAATACAAGTTTTTGTTTGTTAAGACTTGTATAAGTGTCTCTGTCAAAACATATGTTATAATTCAAGCTAGTCTTGAATCTTATCTAATGTTAGAACCCTTATCTCATGTCTTGAATCTCATCTCATGTTATCTCATGTTAATTTTAAAAAAGTTTGTATTCTGTTATCTCAGGTTCATTTTAAAGTTTGTATTCTGTCCAATCATTTTAAGCTAATACCTACAATTTGTAGCTCCCACTTTCACTCTCATGGTCAACACATAACAAAATTAAAGGAGCAAAATAGTCATAACAAGATAGTTATAACATAGTTAAAGTTCTAAATCCACAAAGACAAACTAGATAAACATCCAAAGATCTAAATCCATAACAAACTAGATAAACATAGCTCGACTTCACTTCTTGCCTTTACCCACAGACCTCTTGCGTTTCTGGCTTTTACCTTTCCCTTGTGCTTCTGCTTCATCTACCTCTGCTTCTTTGCCTTGTGCTTCCTTGACAAACTCCTCAATAGGGGCCAATCTCCCATCCAACTGGTCCAGTCTCCCATCCAACTGGTCCACCTTCTTGTCAACTGTCTTCAACAGTTTCATTGTCTTTTTCACCAACGTCACCAACGTCATAACATCTCCCAGTTGAACCGACTGCTCACCTATCTGTACTCCATCCCCTGCTGCATCTTCAATCGGTTCTGGCTGTTTTGAACGCCCAACTACATCTTGGTCGAACATGTCTTTAAAAAATATCTTTTCACCTGCATCCAGACACTTCTCCCAATTGTCCACAGCTATATCGGATTGATCAACGTCGTCTTCATCTTCCAAAATCTCATCCAACAGTCTTTCTTCTTGTGGAGTTCTGGTGGGGATGATGCTGTCAATAACCTGCCACAAACATAATTATTTTCAAAACTTATTCCATAGTTCGGTTTCTAGTACTACCTTAGTTCTACCACAGTTTCACAGGAATACTTTAGTTCACAGGAAGACTTACAGTTGTGTTACCCAGTTCCTTGTTTATCACAGCAAGTGACACCTCTGTGGATCCATTTCTTTTGAATGAGCTCTTGCACATCCTCGGACAGTTGGGAGAAGCTCCATCAACAGGCTCTCTGAACGCAACTCCTAGCTTGGAAATTGCCTCGAATGCAAGAAGCTGTTACACATAAAAAAAATGCATCAGTTCACAACAATAACCACTAACTGGTTTAATGGGATTTTGCATACCTCTAATGGAACACAAAATCCTGGAAGCGGCCATAATGTTTTCTCTTTCACCACTCCTCCAAAATGCTCCATTGTGTGAGATATCTCTTTCAGCATGTAATCATATGACAATCTCCCCCACGGAAAGGACTTGCAGTAGTCAAGATCGTCCACTGCTCTCTGGAACACCTCCAAAACATCATTAGCCTTGTGTCCAGCCTTGGTTTGCGCACAAACAACCGAAGCTAAGAAGAATAGAACCGCCATCTTCAGTCTGTCTTTGTGGGGTCCCATGTTCACCAGCTTCTTCTTAACATCCTCTAACCTTCTAGATTCTCCTTCCTTGAAATGACGATCAACAAACCTCGTCCCACCAAGCTGTTTGTAGCCGAGAGGATAGTTGTGACAGAATAGGCCAGATATCAAACCATGCTCCCTCAGCCCGTAACGGATAGCAACCCCATTCACTATAAACCACCTCTCTCTCTGCCTCTCGCTACCAGCAGTACGCAACAACAACATCCACATCCCCTGTACCCTATGGTTATTCTCCGTCTTCATGTAGAAAATGTGTTTGAATTGGGGATGCTCCGTGAACCAGCTCCACTCCGCGTTAGACAGCTTGGGTCTCAGATCTTTTAGCGTCTTAATCGCGCTAGCTATCATACACCTTGTGCCAAGCTTTATTTTCTTGCTGTACTCGCTGGGCTTGAAGAACATGCTCGTCGGTTTGACTATATCGAGTCCCACATTTCCATTCAAAACCTGCAAGTTATACCAAAGTTTTATATCCAAGTTATACTAAACTTATAACCAATTTTCCTACAAGTTATATCCAAGTTCCCCTACAGTTATATCCAAACAGTTATATCCAAGTTCCCCTACAGTTATATCCAAGTTCCCCTACCTAAGGAGACTCCTACCTAAGTGATAATTTCTTACCTCGGGTTCTGGTGGATTCTCATTCTGGTTCTCTGGTGGATTCTCATTCTCGTTCTCTGGTGGATTCTCATTCTCATTCTCGTTTGCTTCTCTAGAGGATTCTCTATCTCCATCTGCTAACTCTTCTTCTCCTTCTCCATTTTCTTCTTCAGAACCTCCATTATCATCATCCATTTCATCTTCACAAGCTTCATTTTCAGAAGCTTCATTTTCAGAAGCTTCTTTTTCAGAAGCTTCATTTTCAGAAGCTTCATCTTCGAAACCTCCATTCTCATCATCCTTTCCTTCTGCAGCTCCATCTCCATCTCCATTCTCTTCTTCAGAACCTTTTCCGTCTTCATTTCCTTCTTCAGAACCTTCAATCTCATCATCTCCAGAATGAGTCCCAATCGCCGGAGTTGCTGGAGGAGCTGGAGGAGCTAGAGGAGATGGGCCACCAACAACTGTCGTCGGAGCAGTCGGCTCAGTCGGCTTCGTTCCTCCCGCCGTAGTCTCCCTCGAGTCCTCACTCGTCTTCTCCGCAGTCTCCGCCATCTCCGTCGTCTTCTCGATGTTATTGGAGGCCTCCGCCGCCGTCGTCTGACTCGTCTCCTTCTCCTTCGCAAACTTCACTCTCCGAGTCTCTTCCTTCGTTGGATTATCTTTCCTCTTATCTCCTTTCGTTTCAACCACCATCGCACTCGATTTCCTCTGAATTCTTCTCTCTCTCCGTTCGTTCTCACCGTTGATTTTGGGTACGTAGAGGAATAGAGGAGTCGAAATTCGCAAAACTCGAGTGAGTACAAATTCGAATTAGGGTTTGAGTAGAGTGAAAGGGGGAAAAATGGAGAGAAGAGAGTTAAATTGAGGTTTAATTAAATTGAGTTATTGAAAACCGACAGATTTGGTTTGGTTTTCCAGGGATTGGTTCGGTTTCGAGGACTGGGTTTGGTTTCGAGGGATTGGTTTGGTTTCGAGGGATGGGTTAGATGGTTAGACGATTCGGTTCAATTCAATTGACCATAAATTCGGGTCGGGTCCGGGCGGATGAGTTATACCCTGGTAACACTTGTAAATACTTCAACTATCCCACGGTTTATACGAGTGTCTATCAGAGATTGCCTTTTGACATTTAGGCGCTCTAGAGGAGATGCCTCAAGGTACCCAATAAAAATAAGAGTTCTATGGTGAAGCGAATCAGAGATCTAAAGAGCTCGAATGGTTCCTAAGATCACATCAATGGCGGTGGCTAGACCTCTCTGCTCAATCTCTTGCTTATTCCTCTCCTTCTCCCTCGTCTCCCTTTTCTTCTTCTACTTCTTCTTCTCAAACTCCTTACTATCCACCCCAAACCTAAGAATCTCACAGTCACAGGATACCTTCCAAACCGGGATCAATGTCTTCGTAGCCGAGCTTCCGAGATCCCTCAATTACGGTCTCCTCGACAAGTACTGGTCCTCCTCTTCTCCAGATTCACGCATACCCAGCGACCCGGATCACCCGACCCGGAAACCCAATCCACCCAAACCCGGTAAATACCCGCCGTACCCGGAGAACCCTCTGATCAAGCAGTACAGCGCTGAGTACTGGATCATGGGAGACCTCGAGACCCCACCGGAGAAACGAATCGGATCTTTCGCGAAACGGGTCTTCACCGAATCCGAAGCTGATGTGGTCTTCGTGCCCTTCTTCGCCACCCTAAGCGCGGAGATGGAGCTTGGTAATGGCAAAGGCTCCTCCTTTAGGAAGAGATCTGGAAACGAAGATTATCAGAGGCAGAGACAAGTTCTCGACTTTTTGAGGAACACTCAAGCTTGGAAGCGATCCGGTGGGCGTGATCACGTTTTTGTTCTTACCGGTACCAACAAATCTTGATCTCATTACAAAAAAAAAAAAAAAAACTATAAAAGATTTGAATCTTGCCACGTGGGGTATCTCTAGATCTTTTGTGGATGTATTTTGGTTCAGGTTAGTTTAAATGTTGAAGCGTTCTTTGGCAGACCCTGTTGCAATGTGGCATGTTCGTGAGGAGATTGCTCTCTCTATCCTACTTGTGGTGGATTTTGGAGGATGGTTCAGGCAAGATTCCAAGTCTTTCAACCGTACTACTAGTAGCTTCCCTGAGAGGATTGAGCATACCCAAGTCTCTGTCATTAAGGATGTCATTGTTCCATACACGCATCTTCTTCCTCGCCTTGATTTGTCTCGCAACCAGAGACAACGTCACACTCTTCTTTATTTCAAAGGCGCTAAGCACCGACATCGGGTATATGTTTTATACATGTTTTCATAGCAAATGGTCAGTCCTCTTTAGCAATCTGTATATGTTTTAATTGACGACAGGGAGGGTTGATTAGAGAAAAGCTATGGGACTTGCTGGTGGATGAACACGACATTGTCATGGAAGAAGGTTTCCCTAATGCAACGGGAAGAGAACAGTCGATAAGAGGGATGAGAAACTCAGAGTTCTGCCTGCATCCAGCAGGTGACACTCCCACTTCATGCCGTCTCTTTGACGCCATACAAAGCCTATGCATCCCTGTGATTGTCAGCGACAACATTGAGCTCCCCTTTGAAGGAATCCTAGATTACTCCGAATTCTCGGTCTTTGTCTCTGTAAGTGATGCGTTAACACCTAAATGGTTGGCTAACCATCTCAGAAGCTTCTCCCAAAGAGACAAGGAAACATTTAGAAGTAGAATGGCAAAGGTGCAGTCGGTTTTCGCCTATGATAATGGCCAAGCGGATGGGATTGGACCGATTCAACCTGATGGTGCGGTGAATAACATTTGGAAGAAGGTTCAGCAGAAGGTGCCAATGGTGAAGGAAGCAGTGATTAGGGAGAGGAGAAAACCAGTTGGCACTTCTGTCCCTCTTCGCTGTCAATGTATCTGAACTGTGGAACTAAACCCAATTTTTTGTTTTGTTTTTTTCTTTTTTTTTGGTTTTTGTTTTGTTCACGAACATTGTTTTGTCCTATGCAGTGTAAAATACAATACCATAATGATTTGACAAACAAATGTAACAATTATAAATTTTTTGAGTATTTCATAAGCTAACCATTAACCGATTTTTAACTACCAAAATATTCACTTTTTTTCTCTCTTATAACAAAAACAATACTTATACAAATATAACTGACACTTGTTTTTTAGTACAGACTTCCTTCCGCATGCTTGAATCTCCCATTGGATAAATGTAATGGAGAAAAAAAAGGAGCAGAGACAATCCAAACGCTAAAATCCACCCCCAGAAACTTTGCTAAAAAGCTGCACAATAACAGGGTGAATAACAACTGGACCTGTCTCTATTTACAAATATCAAATGAAAGAATCATAAATACGAGATTTGATTTTTTTTGAGTATGGTAATCAAATAATAATAGCTTTTAATGTTTTTTCAAGCTTTGTCCCTTCTTCAAGAGTCACACTCCTTGGGTTGAACACACCATTGGTCAGGGACGCATAAGAAATGAGTCTTCATGAATTTCCTGAACCTCGTCTTGTAATCAATAGGGCTGATCACTGTCGGCTGCACATTCTTTGGAACCACCAAAGACGATTTCACCCACGTCTCTAACTGCTTGTCCCATGTGTATTGCCTCAAGTAGTCTATTATCCCACACACTAGCTCATGACTCTCATCATCTACTCCAACCAGCAACGAGTAGTCCATCACGTTTATACTCTGTTCACCATTTATAAAATAAGTGGGTTGTTGATATAAACTGAACACACATGTTATTAAAGAAGAAGAAAAAAAAAGGAACTCACGGTTAGGAAGGCTGTGTCGTTGTAAACCGCTCTTTGGAGATTTTGCTTTGATGTTTTGCTAACGTAAAGCGGGGATTTGTTCATGTCGTTGACAAAGTTCTGATCCAACAGAACATCTTCCCCGCCATTAGCAGAAGTAGCGGTAAACCGAGCGTGTAGAGCGCCTTTGAGATCGTATTGCCGAGTAATGTTTCTGCCAAAACTGAGATTCTCCATTACCATCAGGTCGTGCCTTGTCTCTTTCCCGCTCTTCGGCTGCCTTACAGTTACCTACGATCAAAGAAAGATCCTTCAACTTTCCTATCCTAACGTGTAAATGGTTAAGAGATGATGATTCTAGAGACATTATTACCTGATAGATCCCAAGAACTTTGGCAAGACAAGTCTGGTTGCCTAGATCATACGAATCCTTCATGTACTTGAAATACTCCGGAGCAAACGTCACAAATGATTCGTACTCTGTCTTCTTGATCTCTTTGACAATGAACCTATCATCCAAAGTCTTAGCGAAAACCGATTTGCTCTTCCCGCCCTTGGCATCCCACGGCTTACAACGGCTAAGCGAGGCAATATAGTCAAGCTCTGAGGAGCAACAACGCTTTCTGAGGTCGCGGAAATCATCAGCATATAGGCACACAATAGAGTATTTGGGTTTCCCAACTGATTTGAGTGATCCAAAATTAACAAAGACCTCTGGAGGTGGTGGTATCTCCAACCGACTCGTACTCTCACTCGAATAACGAGAAACCTCACGGTCAACACTCTGCTTAGAATCTTGATCTTTATCCAGAAACCCTTCAAGAGATCCGTGTATGCACCTTGAAAGAGGCAATCTGTTATCCGCATTGCTCAGTTGGGCAAGCGCGCAAGCTATTAGGCTCGACACCTCGTCTTCATAGTCTGACACGATGAAATCTTCGTCCCTCAAAGAGATCCGCAGCCGAGAACCTTCCTCGGTGATTATTTGGTTCACCGCATGTAGGTTTTCTTGGGTGAATTCGTTGACATACTCAAATTTCAACAAGTATTCCTTCTCC
The DNA here is from genome assembly GCA_019706035.1 of Raphanus raphanistrum subsp. raphanistrum. Classification (NCBI taxonomy): domain Eukaryota; kingdom Viridiplantae; phylum Streptophyta; class Magnoliopsida; order Brassicales; family Brassicaceae; genus Raphanus; species Raphanus raphanistrum. The sequence goes on from CM033985.1 coordinate 13,340,388, forward strand.
ACATCGACAATAGGCTTTGATCGTAGATCTTCAAATGGCAACCAGAACCATTCATCCCAGCAGCTTAAGATGTGTGACCCATTAGAGGCAGCAACCTTCCCATCTTGTGGATCTCCACTATCTGGAATTGATTCTTCTTCATTGGCTGAATGTATATTAACAGCCAAATGAGTGTCAAAATGATCATTGATGGGAGAGGTTGTATCAGGCCCGGTGCTGGACAGAGTTTGCAGTTCAGATTCTTCCATCTGATCATTGTCCCCAACAATTGGAATTTCCTTGCCTTCAACAACTGGTTCGCCCATGCCTTCATTGCTACCAGAATCAGAAACTTTGTCCTTATTTTCATATCTTGTCAATCCACCCTCAAGATTGGTCTCCACACCTTCTTCAGTTATATTCTTCTCACCACTTGAAGGTAGCAAACGATTAGATGAAAGCAGCGACTGCAACCGGTAGTTCCAGGTGAGAGCTTGGAACAAAAGTTCCCACCTCATGCGGTTTAAGCGGAGCAGTTTGTGGGAAACATCATCCATGGTTTTAGCATTCTCAAAAGATATCTTGATGTTTTCCTATTTTTAGGCAATGATGTCCAAGAAATGGAAGAAAGGATATTAGTACAAACTACAAAGACATCGTATACTGAATGCAATTGTTGCAATGCTAACCTCAAATAGGCGGCGCTCGTGAGTCAGCAACTCGTCGACGTTAGACAACAATTTTAGTGCACATTGGTAGCTGAGATCTGAGTTTGTGAACTGTAATCTTAGTCTCTTCAGAAAACTACTAGCTTCCTCGAACAAGGAGATACCTTTAGTGAATACCTGAACAGGTAAAGAGAAACAATCAGCAAAAATCACTTGAGCAATTAAAGGCCAGCCCAAGTAAGAGATAATATTTGTTGCTAACACCATGCATGTGAAAATAGAGGCTCAGTATTTGATTTACTCAGGAAAAAAAACTTACTCCACGGAATTCTTTTTCAAGCCAACCCACTTTTATAAAAATACTAGGCTCCAGCATCATGGGTGGCAGAGACACTGTGTAAGATGTGACTTGTGAGTAACTGAGCATAGCCACCATGGAGCCTAACCTGCAGGTTGTATACAAGTTGTAAGGTATATCATATATTACTAGAGACAACAATGGCTCTCAAACCATCATCATCCATGTCTTTTTACGTCTCACCACTAGAACCAAGGGACCTTCAAGAGAACTAAGCCTTAAAACAAGAAAAGTAGGCATAAAAGAAACCTTACTTTTACTTGGTTAGAATATGTGATGCTTCAGGTAGAGTAAAAACATACCCAAAGAAGTGAAGGAAGTCCCTGTCGAAAGAGTGCCCACAGCTACACAATCTGTTCAGAAAGGTTTGCTGAGTAAAGCTTAGCTCCAAGAATTTTCCGAACGACAAGCTACGAGCAGCAGTTGATATAAGCACTCGTTTGGTAGATTTCCGGGTCCCATTCTTTGTCTTACACTTCCCACAACGACTCCACATCCAGATTTTTCCTTTGGCCTCACCAGGCAAACATTTTGCTACAGAAATTCGCTTGATTTGGATTGTTAGTTGCTTGTTTTGATGAGCATAATAGTAAAGATGTGCTTCCGGAACTTCCCCGCACGTCTGGCACCGGCTTCTCTGCATCATAAACAGCAGCCTTAGAAAAAAGCTAATCATAAAATGTTGTAGCGCCATCTCTAACTTTGACCTTCTTAACATAAGTAGCACATAAACATTTAAAAAAAGAAAAGAAAATTGATACAGAACAAGAGTAAAACCTGACTGAACATATCTCGCAGGAATCTATCCAAGCGAACATCGAAGTGCTTGTAAAACTTTATGTGCGAAAAATGACTTTGGTCACACATCATCCCTCTGGAAGCATTCCTCTTTGACACTAAAACCAATATACTCTGAGACTCCAAGGTGGTCTCGATATCATTCTCCGTTGGCGACCTCTCTTCATCATCTGAATTCGTGCTTACTACCGGGAGCCCAGGGTCGTCAAGTAACAAAGGTGTTTCATCCTTTTCTGTAGTATCATCCGCAGGAAGGCTGATATTCGAAACATCTGTATCCACAGTAACTGGAACTGATTCCGAGTTTTCAGCTTTGCCAAAATATTTACTTAGCTTGGCGTGTAAAGAGGAAAAGCCAGTAAAAATAACCGGATTATATGGCTCGTGAGAGAAGACATGATCTTCACCAGCATCCCAGTTTTCAGCTTTCTCACCATCTGATTCCCCATTAATCTGAATAGATCGTACAACATCGAATCCAGGAATATCAGTTGCTTCAAAGGCAGATTTTCCAGGAGAAGGAGATAGTGGAACTTTTTCTGTTTCTGCAACACATGATGATGTAGATTCCTTTGTCAAGATGGTTGAGAACATCGTCTGCCGATCAGCTAGAAAGAAAGCCTCCAACATTAGATGATATGCCAAGTTAAATGAATGTTGTACTACTTCTTTGACCTTTTTCAACCTATCACTGTGGCTTCCTTTAAGTAAAATCTGTCAAAATTATCATAATGTCAGAAATCAGATAATCAGGGGTACACTCTCCAAGGTGCATATCAAAAAATTCATATTTTGAAAGACATAATCAGTTGATGTTACAGGAATAAAACTTTATCAAGTGGAAACTACCACACGATTATGTGATGTATTAATGCGTTACTCAAGTAAAGATACCAAGCAGTATTAGTGACATCAATCAAGCACTCACCGTGCAGCCAAGGCGGGTAGGACAACCTTCTAAGAACATAAGCGTTTTAGTTGGCTTCTTCTCAGCTTCACCCACAGCATTATGCTCCTCCACAATTTTCTCAATGCGAAAAGAATCACAATGCTTTAACTCCTGGTGGCTAGACAGAGAGTCCAATGGAATGATAGGTGAACCAATGCATTTAGAAATTCTCTCTAGACGGTGGAGCTTCATGTCAAGCACCAGAGTGACTTCCTCTTTATGAATAGACAGTTGGATATCCCGTGCAACAGATTTTTCCACCAGCATAACTTTAGGCTTCAACGCCTTTATGATATCAACAACAGGTTTCACATAATCCTCGTCCTGTTGGCAGAAAATTAAAAAAAAAATCATCAAATGGAAGCTATTGAAATGGTGATTGCCAAGTTACTGTGCTGCCCACCTTATTCATTGACTGGAGAGAAGAAAACCCACTTAATGGCTGGCCCAGTACTCCTTGGACTAACATTATTTTAGGATGTTCATAATTAGTTGCCATTTGTTTAAGAGCGGCATGTTTTTTGAAAACCAGGCCTTTGAAAACTTCACTGCAGGGATGAACAATAGAGTACATTAGAGGGAAACTGAATAATGATAAAAACTCATTTGCAGTCTTTATGAAATGCAACAGTGAGATATTCTTTTCAGAATCTTCCTAGCGAAATTAAAACAATGGAAAGTGTAAGCAAACAATGTGATACCTGTCATAGCAAGAACCAGTTGCTATGCATTTGACTTTGATGTACTCAGCGGGATCAACTGGTTTGCCATCAATAACTGGCTTCAAAAGTGAAGCAGCCTCCCAGCATAACCTAGCAACAATCTCACTCCAATTTTCGCCGTCTTCCTTAATAAGTTGACTCACAACGAAGTTAAACTTTGATTTTGCCACCTCAAGCATTGCTCTTCGACTTTCTTCATTAGGCTTTATCTTTCTACTACTTTCCTCTTCAGATTTGTTTAACTTAGAGCCATCACAGCATTCATCATTTTCTTCTAGGTCTTCTTCGTCTAGTTCGTCTGCTGGGTCTTGTGGCTCCGGGGGTTCCCAGATGGGGGCATCAATCTCAGCACTATCATCATCATCTTCAAAATCAGAAAGGGACTGCTTTTCTTTTGATTTTTTACCCAAGATATCAATGTCCCTTAGAATATCACTGGGCATGCTCTTGGACTTGCGCTCTAAGGTACATTGGCGATCTACCTTCTTCTCCTTTTGCGGGGAGTCCACATCATCTTGACTACCATGACTTGAACATTCATCTTCATTACCCCTCCTGGCATATATAGCAAAAGTAAATCAATAAATCTTTTGACTGTTTAACAGCATAAACCAAGTCTAAAATAAAAATCATTTCAGCCTCTAACCTTTCATAAGAGTTTCCATCAACCGAACACTCGCCTGGTGAGAGAGATAATGATTAGAAAAAGGGGGTTTCGGATGATATTACGAGAAAAGAAAAATAAATGAAAATACCAGAGAGAGAGCGTTCACTGTCCGAGAAAGAGTTAGTGGTCGTCATCAACGGAGTCTCTAGCCAAGTCTACTTGTGATGATCTCAGAGGATATTTGTTATCATTCTCCGACGTACCAAGGGGATCTGAATACTACAGACACCTACTTGATTTCAAAAAATAAGAAGACGCGTCAATAATAAAATCTGATAGATATCTCTTTAATCATCGACCGACGGAGATTTATGAGATCGACCATGCCCGTAATTAAAAAAAAAAATCCGCGAAGATCTAGAGATTTACAAAAAAAAAGAAAATAAAAATCAATTTCAGATTTCGAATTTCTGTGAACAACTGTACTGCCGAGTTAATGAAGACAATCATTCCCCCCTCCCCCTCCAACCCGAATCTAAAACCGGGTTCAACAGTCAAACCAGATTTCAAAACTTTGGCGAAGATCTACGGATTTATTATTATTATTATTTAAAAGAAAATAATCCATTCAGATTTTGAATTTTTGGGAACAAACTGTCCTGGCGAAATAACGAAGAAGAGGATGTTAAATAATTGTTGCTTTTTTTTTCCTTTTAAAAACGAGAACGAACGAGTCAAAATCGAACACTCAAATCAAGTTCCAGTTCAACAGGATCGATGATCTTCACCAAAGCAACGAAGATGAATCCGATGAAGTAGAACAAAAAAAGACGAAGAAAAAGTAAGACAAATCTAAAAGAAAGACTCAGCGCTGAAGCAAAATGAGTTTTCCAGAAAATGTGGGCTTTGAAGAAATTGCTGATTCTTTTCGTACCTTACAGATCAAACAAAGCGAGACAGAGAGACAAGTTAGTCTTCTTCTTCTTCTTCTTCTTCTTCCCCGAAATGAAAGGAGTCCACGAAGAGTTGTCTTAAGACGGTGGAACGGAGACGAAGCTTGCAGAAAAGAAAGAGAGAATATTTCCTTTATATTCTTACTTTAAGTCACTGGGCTCCACTTCTATATCGATGTGTTTTTTTTTTCATTTCTTAACAAAATTATTAAACCCGTTTTTACAGCTAGAAAATAATATTTTTTCCTATTTTGTTTTTTTTTGACATTTTCTTACTGCTTAATTTCTGGTCTCACCACTTAAATCTGTTTCCATATACATAACACTTCAAATTTAGAAAAATATTGAACCGTAAACAGATATTAAAATCATAATTTTAATTTCAGAGAGTTGCATTATTCGTGAAATTTTCGGTTATTTTTATCTAGAACTCGTATTAAATCAATTACATGCTTATAATATTCTAATATGGTTATTTAAATTACTTGTGAACTCTACAATATTATAGAATGCAAAACACTCGGAAAATATCAGATGTTCTGTCGGATTTGATTTTTGAGTTTGAAGTTTTAAATTTTTATTTTCTGAGTGTTTTACATTCTATAACTAAAAACATGTGACATGTAAGAATACAACAAATTAATTTTATTGCTACTAATAATAATGAAATTCAACAAGCGTGCACAATTTTTCCTTTTTATTAATTGATTGACTGACTTTAGTCAGTGGTATATCATTATTAATAAAATATAGTTTCAAACGAACATTTAATTTTTTCAGATGAAATTTTAATTTTTCTGTGGATATCTAATATATTAAAATAATTTATATTTCCAGCGTGTAATCAAATCATATGACATATTATGTGAAATAAGTTATAATTCTGAAAGTATATACAGCTATTTACAAGATAATAGATAAGGAAAAATATTTTATAAGTCATACAAATAAACACCAAAATTTTAAGAATGTATTGGAAATTTATTATTAATATTCAAAAATAAAAAAAAAATCAAAATGATACAAAATAATTATAATTGAAGAAAAGAAATGGTTTATATAACACAAAAAGTTTGTGAGAAGCTCACGTGCAAAAATATAACATATACATTACATATATATATATATATGGATTGTAATCATATTATATATTTTAGAATTAAATGAGTTTTGAATGTGATCATAATTTTAAATTTCTAGTGTATTATATTGGTTCACTATATTTATTTGGTGTTTAAACTGCAAAGGAATATAAATAATTCTAAAGTTATACATAAAACATAAGTTTGTTAAATCCTAATTTTGTTTTCTTTTTGTCAAACATATGGTTAATTTAACTAACATAAAATATGGGATGTTTAGTCGGATTTGAGTTTCCAACATATTTTGTATAAGTATTTTGCGTTCTATGAAAAAAACACATGGCATACAAACAATAAGAGTGGATGATTTGTTAGTTTTTATTCAACTATTTAATTGTTTTTCCAGTTATATGTTATTTATATTTATAAATTTATATTTGTATTGATAAATTGACGCTTTTCCTTTTAATTTCACCATGCTTACTATTGTTTATGGTAGATATCTTTTTTCTGTCAGCATTCTAGATATCAAATTTAATAAAATAATATATATTCATATCATGAACTGATATCTCTTATATATTATTTGAAAAGAATTATAATATTTTTGCTATGACATATATTATCACCAGAATGTTTTTCAAAATCTATCTAAACATATATTATACTTCTCACTAAACTAATCATAAAAATAATAATTTAAAAATTTATTATAAAAGATACAAATGATCATAAAATATATCATTAGGAAGTCTTAATTGATAGTCATATATACCATACAAAATAGATAAAAACGATTTTTTAGATTTTCTTACCTTAAAATAATTGTAAGTAAATAAACAAGAATGATTGTTTTGATTTATGTAATTGCACCAATTTGATTGTATATGTAATATTGGTTTGTTAATAATTAATCTATATTTATTATTTTATCATATATTATTATGTAAAAACGTAAATAATAATAGATAAAAATAATTTGTATACATAATGTTCATCCAAGTCTTAAACTAGTATTCTATATATTTGAAATTAGTTTCTAAAAATGTAAGTATATATATTAAAACTACAAATAATTAACAAATAATGTTTATATATTAAAAATGTTAGATATATTAATTAAGTTTTATATGTTTATTTATTTATTTATTTTTAGTCGACATAACTTAGTTTTGTAATAGAAAAATGATAGTCATCTACATTAACAATACACCACGAGATGGTCACACATCTAGATAAAAATAATGCATTAAAAACATCAAAACTATTATAATCACATGACAACATCCATAAACTAATGTGGTATGATATGTGTTATGTTGATGAACTAATATGTGTATCTTGTTAACATAGAAAATATAATTTTCTTTTGGTCAACATAAATATAATTTTTAGTTTTCTTAAAATGTGTCGGGTTGGGAATTTGGTATCATCCAATGAAAATTACTTTGAAAAAAGGAACATAATACATATCCAGTGATAAAAAAAATAACAAACATATATCAATCATTTAAAATGCAATATTGAACATTAAATAACATGCTAAAATATATTAAACATCATGGGAAATCACTGGTTACAAATCCAATACACTTTTATTGTTATCAAAATTATTTAAATGGTCTTAAGAACATAGCACTATTCATGAATGATTCATGTTATTCGTATAGTTTGTGTAGTTTTAAATATATTATTGTTATCTACATGTGTGGTCATGTAGTGACGTATTATCGTTCATGTAGTTATGTAGTGATGTATTATCGTTCATGTAGTTAGTAATCATTTTTCATTTTGTAATTATTGATTTTATAACCTTTTTAGTCAGCTATTAATATTTAGGTTTTTTTTAGTTGTTATATTATCAATAATTTAACAAAATATACAAATATTAAATTACTGTAAGAAATTTATTATTATTATTTATTCCTTAAAAAATATTTGGAAATTAATAAATAATTCTGAAAACATAAAGAACAAAAACTAAAAGTGTCCAAAAACACTTACTACATGATGATGGAAAACGTTTTTAAGAAAGACAAAAATTAGTCAAAACTAGTCAGAAGTTCACGTGAAAAGAAACGTTAACATACATAACATGTATGCCAGTTTATAAATATATACGTTATTTTTTGAATGGCATGATTTTCAATCAATTCAACTTGTCTATGTGAGTACCGAAGACTCTTACGGCTGATAGGAACTTGTACTTTTCTTCAATAAAAACATAAAAAATATCCAATATGTCACCACACTAATTATTTTAAAGTTGCAAGTAGAAAAATTATACTTCTCTTGCCGTCAATAACAATTTTTCACCTTGTAATTTATAACTTAGACTACTCCAAATATATTTATTCTCAGTTAACTTATCAAAATAGTAAGGTACTGTGTCTTCCTTTCTTTTCTGTATTATAAATCACGCCGCAACCTCACTCCTTCGATTGGCCATATTTTTATAACATTAATTAGATTTTGCTTCTTCTTCTCCTCACACTTCTCTTGGGTATGCTTTCTTTGGTTTCACTAAACTTATCATCTCTTCATTATCCAATTCTTCTCTCCTAGACATATTTTCCATGTTTTAAAACAAGTCTTCATTTCTTTAAAAAAATTCCACATCCCACAAATGAACCGCTTTTGAAAAAAAAAAAAAAACAAGTAATTATCCCGATGCATTGTTCATTCTTCTAATCTTTCTTTTGATCCAATCATATCTAAATTATTCATTGTGAATATTTTCAAATAAATCAATCATTATCATTTAATATTAATTTCAGCTTTTAACTCCATCATTCTACTGTCATTTAACTTGGTCCTTAGTTTTAAGGGTTGTAATTGAAGTAAATGAAAGACAATAAACATCCCCAAGATGAGGATAATCTCTTCAAAATCTTTGGCATATCCTTCTTTATCTTTCATTGTGTCATCTTGAAATGTGAGTCATATAAATAATTTTCCTTTCTTCCTTTTACTTTCAAATCCCTTATAGCGTTATATGTGTTTTGGGCAAGCTTTTAAAACGCAAAATTACCATTTATCCCACATATATTAATTGAGAAGCTTTTTTTAAATGAACCTTAGTATAGAGATGTCAAACTAGACCGCAACTCGCGTGTTATATCCAAATAGCCCAGTAGGAGGATGAATCTAGACATATATATAAAAACCATGACGCACAGTGGGTCAACACGCACATACAAAAATAATATCGAGTTCACTATGGGTTGGACTACTTGGACGTCGGTTAGCCACATAACATTTCTAAAACTAAGACTTTTGATGGACTATAAAGATTATGAATAACTTGAGACACATATATTTTCCTAAATATTTTATTATTTATAAAAAAACGTTGATCTATTTAAAATACAAATGAATACAAATTAATAGAAAAGGCAAGAACAAACAAGACATCTAAGAAATGCATTTAATATTTATAAATATAAATTAATTCATTTCTTTTGCATACCAATATACTGAATGTTTAGAAAAAATTTACCACATATTGCCTAGAAACGGTCGTTTATGGAAGTCAACAGCTTTCACATGCTGATTATTCTGTCTTCCTAAATTGAGAAAATAAGCTCGAGTTCAGTAGGTTATAGTTGTTGCAAAATAACTTCGCGATAGACTCATGTGGGAGTCTACTGTTTAACCTTTGCACTATATCTAAAAAATATCATGAGATTGTACTCAAGAGATTTCATATATATGTTGTTGTTAAACACCAGCTAATGCATTTGTAGAAGAGATTGGCTCATAGGGGGCTCACGTGACACTGGTTAAGTTCATATAAAAGTAAGTTTCGTAATGAATAACGGAAAATGACTCTGGTCATTTGGTTCATTACTCCTTCCATGACACCCCTAACATGAGGTCGAGGCTTTATTATGCCTCAATTTTTAAACAAAAATTCCTTAAATTTATCTTTGTGTTGGGCTAAAGTTCATTTCATGGCTCCACCACTTTTAAATAAACATGGATCCGCCAATGGGTAGGTTCAATATTGTATATTTAAAATTTTAATCTTTTATTTGATATTAATTTTTTTGTATGTTGTATATTGTATACATATATAGATATACTTAAAATATATTGTATATTTCATATATTTTTCTATGTTGTATATGTATATAGATGTTGTATATGTATATAGATTTTAATGTGTATAATAACCTAGAATATATAAAAAAAATTCAAATATCCCGCCAGCAATTTTCTATACCATGTTTTGTGCACTAGCTAATTCGAATTATCCATCAATTATGGTTGTGATATATTTCACATAAAAATCTTCCACATTTGTCACAATAAATATATTCAATTATATGGCTATCCAAGTAATTCATAGAGATTCAAATAAGATGATGATGAATATTCTATATACACTTCATAGAGATTGCATATCAAGTAATTCCTTTAATTACTCTTCAATTTGTTGCAACTTAATTAAAATTTCATATCTTTAATATACGTCACTTAAACTATTATAAAAATTAAATATTCTGTCATTTACTACTCGCTGTAAAACTATATAATAAGTGAAATCCATATTCAATTCCTTCGTACCAACACACCAGAGAAATTCTAAATATTTTCATCTCTTACCTTTGCAAATGGCTTCTTTATTTCGCTTTCTAATGTAAAAAAACACAAAATCATACGCCTCTGAAAAAAGTATTCGGCAGCTGGTGGTTTCACTATTGAGATGATCATAATCGATTCAAAATTAGTACTTTGTGTGATTTTGTTGTTGATATGTGTCATACGTTTGCTATTTTTATTTTAAAGTAAATTTATGCTTTGTTTATCATCATATCAAGATGATGATTCATGATACAGTGAAAAGGATTTGGCGCATCTATATCTTAATAAGTATGTTATAACATGCATATGATTTATAATATTTTCCAAAGACTCCCATCTGCCTATTGTTCTGTGGAGACTATTTGCAACTGATGTTAATGAAGCTATTCGACTGCTGGGTGATGGTCCAGTATTATGTGTCCTAAGATTTGGCAATATAAAAAATTCTAACTCATATTCCACATTTGCCAAGATGAGGTTTGTTAATATAAAATATATGATTTGTTAGTATAAAAATACCCATATCAAATTCTTCTCGTTTCAGGTTACTTACAAATGAGGTTTCTTTAACAATTGTTGAATCCAAACCTATGAACCTGGCTAATAAGGATAAGTGTTTGGTGCACACACCTAGGAAAAAAAATCGCTTCGATGGTTGAATGTAAACAGTTTATGCTACTTCTTTTTTAAAGTTCTTTTATTGTTTACATCTTTGTTTGATTGAGAAGCATTATTTCAAGGTTTTTTTTAATTTGATTGTTATAGGTTGAAAAGGGTATGGGGATGGGCACAATTGCAGGAATAGATTATGATATATGATGATATTATCTTAGTGGTAAATTGTGTTCAAAGAAGGTTTAAACTGTTCAATATGAAAATCTAGATGATAAAAAGACAAGAACGACTTTGAACACACTTACTATTATGTCAAATACAAAGTTTACCAACCAAAACTTCTACCTAGATTTTTCACTCATTATATATAATTAGAATATCTATTTTATATATTAGAAAATTTTGACAATAACTATGGGTTTTTGTGTTATGTGCATATATTTAGGTAAAATTTCCATTTAGTTGTTCTTGATAATACATGCAATTCTAAGTGTCTCTTTTTATATAATATTGTATTCTAAATCCTTCATCAGGCCTGCATTTACATATGTTGACCAAAATAGAGTATTGAGCTATGTGGGGCGAATACGAAAGCAGTTATTCACTATAATGTTTTTCAAGTTTCATAATTTTCTTCGTGTGATATAATACTATATTAAAGTGTACTTCCTTTATATTTGTAAATTCAACAACAAGATGTCCTACCTTTTGCTCTATTCAAGATTGGTATTGCGAATGATATTTTTTTTCTACAAGCATGAGACATACAAAGAAATTATAAACAAGAAACCAAAAGTTATCATGCGGTATATATGTTATAGTCAACTCTGTGTATATGATATAGTTGTCATTCTATTACATGAAATTTAATTACTTTTAGAGTACCATTGGTTCACTACATACTATATGAAGAGTCTGAGGTTAGTCTTAATTTTGGCAAATGAATGTTAGCTATTGAAGTTTATAGTCAGTTTAAGTTATAGATGTGATGCATATCTTCTTCAATTGGGTTCACTAATTCTATCTGGAGGATCTTCACAACCAATTGAATCACCTAAGTTCACTCAAGTCAAACACCGAGAAATACTTGTGATAAACTTGGAGCAAAAAATTGAGCAAAATTGAATCACAAAGAACCATGCACCATTAGAATCAAGAAGGAGAAGATGCAAAAAGTGGTTAACTCACGTTCTTAAGATATTGTGGCTCATAAATGCTTTCAATTTCCACTTTATTATTTTATGTGGTTTTAAGCTGTTTTAACTATTTTTGATGTTTGTCTGAAATTTGGACTTATGTTTTTCTATATCTCAGTCATTCTATTGAAATCTTCTATTTTATTCTTCGTTATATGGGTTATGTTATTTATATTTTTTTATATTTTATGCCTAATTCCATGAGAACTATAAAAATAATTATTTGAAGGTTACTTTTAATAGTCATTTACCTAATTTTGATGTTTCTACAATGATATATGTAGTGGCACATGTGATTATTTAACAGTTAAATTTTAGAACCAACTTGAAAGAAGATGATAGCATCAACCTATTCGTGCAAGACAATATATGTGCTCACACACCATGTCAAAATAATAACTGAAATGATATTACATAACAAGTATGGGTATTTACATAACGATCAACCAATTAAAAAAAAGTTACATGTTTATAATATGCTCATATAAAACATTCAATATAGCATGTTGATGTTATCATCTTCCGTGTATATTGACTGAAAATAACCAAATTAATATCAGAGTCTTTATTTACATCGACGTGCCAAACCATTTTAATCATAACCATGACATCAAATAATAAATCGTTATTTTTTACTGAATCAAGCATCCAAGAAAAACCAATTATATATTACATGACCCATAAAATATTAGACTTTGGGATCTTATTTTCATTTTCAATAAAATATAAATGATTATGATATTTCATGTTTGGAAAGAAAATTAATGTTGCTAAAAATAATCAACCAAGAAATAAAATTGCATCAACAACTTGAAATACTCATACTTGTAGATTAACAAAACGGATAGAAACTTGAGACATCATGAATTAAAAAAAAACAGAAGGTTTGGAGAAGACAATTATCCAGATCATTGGTATCCTAAAAGACACAAACAAGGTGTTATAATACGCTCTTTCCTTCTCTAAAATAACTGGTTTTCTATGAGATCATATTCTGCATAAAATTTTATGTTCTTTTGTTGTTGCAGATATCAATAAAAATATCAACATATCTGTTAATCTTCAACCCATTAATATGGTTCAACACTTGACAGTGAACCAGTCCAATGTATTTGGAGACTTAACAAATAGATAAAATATACTGCAAAGAGAATCAATAATATAAAGAATAAACATTTTATGACACGAAAGAAAGTTCATTGGACCGCTTCTATTGACCCCAAATAAATTCAGCTGATCAACCGTTACAGAGAAAATGTATGTCACAAAATAGAGCACTAATATAAGCAACACTGCCAACTCAAGGTAAGTCTATTGTCTATTCATGTAAAAGTTTTTAATTCAAAATAACCTCACAAGTTTTCTATGCATTTGATTTCTTTTAGAGAGTAAAATTACAAATTTTCAACTAATTGGATTCTATCCTACTAAGAGCATCTCCAATGTACAACTCTTATAGTTTCCTCGTAAAATAGAGAACTTTATTTTAGAGGTGATTTTGCTCTAATGTATGTCTCTATAATATAGTTCTTCTATTTTATGAAAAAAAATATAGAGAAATGTTATTTTCCTCTATATTTACAGATGAAAATAGCAATTGTACTTACTCTTGTAGGAGTCGTAACGTCGAGATTTGACAATCATATAATATTAGGTGGTTATAATGTTTTGTTAGAAACCTCTTATAATCTTTGGATTGAAAATTCATCACTAATATCTTATGATCCTACAGGGTCACACACCTAAACAAATTAGATCAATGATAACTAGGGTTATAAGGTATCTTTTATATGTATTTGTTATATGAGATATATCATTTTCATATACGTGTAATAACACAAGTACACGAAGTGGAAAAATTGTTTTTACTTCTGATGAGGGCTTAGACCATTGAACGTTATGTTACATGTATCATTAAGTATAATTAATGATGAAACCAATTGGTTACGCCAAAGCCTAAATACAAAGTGAGTCAAAAACAGTTTTACGTCACTTGTGAGATTTGATATCTATGGCACTAGCATCCTGTTTCGGTCTCGTTTGTGTGCATGTAGATATCGGTTAGAGGCACAACGTTTGAAGTTCTAAAAAATCTTGATTTAATTTATTCATCTTTCTACTGAAAATAATTAGGTATACTCAAAAATCTAAGATCTAGATTTATTTCATTATTTTCATGAGATTCTATGAAACTAAATTTATTATTATTTTTGTAAATCATTATAAACCGGTATGAACTTCTACAGTTGTATCAGAGCCTAAATGTTTAAAACTTAAATTGGATCTTTTTTGAACTTGATATGATAGCATGTTTATAGAAATTCTAATTTGATTATGGTATACTACGGTATAAAGATATTGATATTTATAACTAGAATGGGCATGTCAGTTTAAAAAAATTAGAACATCCGAACGTCCATATGAGACATAAGATTTGGGTTGAGGTGAATTTAAAACTAATGTGCTTAAATTCAGAATAAGATTATACAGATATTGTGATTATTGTAATCAATTACTTTTAACATGCTTTTGTTTCGTAGTGCTTTTATGCATGTTTCGTATATGTAAGATACATGAATTCTGTTATTTAGCACATGTATATAGAAATAACTGATTGCTTGTGTAGATAAATACATGTATTTAAAACATCCAGATTACATCAAAGAGTTGATAATTAAAGATTTTGATATGACCGATTTGGTTAAATCAAATTTAAAGGAAAACATGTTTTGATAGTTTAGTTATATATAATTCTAGTTTGATTAGAATTAAATACTCATAGTGTCTAATTAATAATTAATAATTTTAATTAGATTAAAATAAGTAATTATTTATAATTCAATTAAAACACATATAGGATATGTAGTGGTTATATTTATATTTATATTTATATTTATATTAGATATAAATTTAAATATAAATTAAAATTTGTTACTCAATTAATTTCAAATACTTTTTATGTTTACATAATCTTATCATCCATCAAGATTCGTTTCGTTATAAGATGAGTATGCCAAAGTAAATGCCTCAATTACATGAGTAAGGTGGATAGTAACAATTACCATATGAAACAAGATTGGTTTACTTGATTAAGTTATCAACAAAATTTTAGCCTTAGATACAAAAGTTGGATAAGACAATAAGATGTCATCTCACAACTAACAATTATATTTTATAGCTAGACATTAGTGCGTGAGCCAAAACTTACTCGAATTTTGGTGAAATATAGATCTTGGATCATTATATTCATTTGATAAAAATGTTTTGAATAAAATATAAATTTTCTTAATTGGTGAAATAACTTTGACTTGTTGAGAAAATAAAAATTGAACAGAAACCTAGTGATTGCTTTTACTAAATTTAAGCATTGATCTCTAATTCATTAATTTAAATCAGATTAATCAAATGAGATACAAACTTTTAAAATTCTTCATATGGTAAAAGAAAAAAATAAGCTAAATATATTGCTACTTGATGCGAGAATAAAAATAAGGTGTGTTATTTGTGAAATAACCAAAATAAAAGTAAAGTAGTTCTGTAGAAAGAAGATAGAGAGAGAAGAAAGATAGGAAGAGAAAAGAGGAGAGAGTGTGGAATTGGTTAGTTAATTTTGGGTTTTTACTTGGTTATTGAATGCAAATTCCCTAAAATATCTATGCCACTTGATTGCGAGAAGAAAAAAAATCATCTTGCAGTCCGGAAAAAAACAGGCCGAAACCTTTGACTTTGCGTCAAGCATCTGATTCGGTCGTGTCATGACGCGCATTGAAAAGGCCTTACTAGTTGTAGGATAGCCCATATCGTAATAAAAAAATTCCAACAAAATTGTACAAAAATACTTGTAGATAGTTTTGCCGATATTTTTCACATACACAAGAAAAAGGATAAACGGCAGAGATTCAAGCCCTAGATGGTACGTGATAGTATTTTCCTCTGCAAGTGCATCTGTAGATGACGCTGCATGATTCGGCGACGGAACACTGAAAGCTGACCATCACGCGTTTACACGGCGAGCATGCGCCACATGCGTAGGAACAGTCCGGCAAACTCGATCCTGTCGGATACATTTCCATTTCGACCCCTGTTTTTTCCTTTATTTCCTTTTCCGCCATAAAATAATTACAGTAATAAGTTCCAAAGTCAAATAGTTAAGCGGTCAAAGTGTTTATTTTGGTTTAAATGTTAAAAAGAGATCAAAGTGTTGAACGCAAGAAAGAGGACAAAAATATATATCTGAAATATGATATTTAAATTATTAAACCACACATTTAATATTAAAGACTTGGAACAAGCAAATAAAAATCAAAAGGAGCCATTGAGAAAAATGCTAAAAATGTTTAAAAGTAAGATAAAAATTAAGTTTTAAAGGTCTAGAATTTAAAGAAGCGTCTAAGTTCTTTAACTTTATGAAAAAAACAATTATGAATTTAAATTGACGTTTTAGAGAATTCATAGTCTGTTATTTGCTGGTTATGGCCTTAAATTTTTGGGTTTCAGGGTTTAGTTTTAGATAACTTAATTAACTTTTTTAAAACAACTATGACATATTTTGTTAAACAATCCAAAATTACATTTTGTTTTTATCATATACATGTATTTCCAGAAATGATATATTACTAGAAAAAAGTTTGAGGGTAGTCAAAGAAAAATGAGAGTAGTGCACCGTGCGAGACTTGACCAACCTTGTGGTGCGTTTGAGCTCGTCCCATCTCGGAGTTTTTATTCTCTCCGCCATTGACCGTAGTTTCTATAAAGGCATAAAATGAAGTGCTAGTTATATTATATGAGCTCTGACCCCCAAAAATGTTACTTTATTGTAGGAACAAATTATTAACCAATAAATATATATAAAAAGAAAAGGAAAGGGTGAGATATTGATGTGACGGACTTAGTGGCGGCGTGCGAATGCAGTTAACGACCAAAGAACACGCGGCGAAGACTAGGACGAGGCCAAATACTAACGTGCGGAAAAATTTCTTCATGTTTTTTTTTGTCTCCACAAGATTGAATTTGGATAAAACAGAGGTTTTAAAGAGAATCTTCAAAAGATGAAAGCAGAAGACAGTACAACGTGCGTAGTGTAATGAAGGATGAATAATCTAAGTGCAAGTGATATATGTCTATGAAGTCTATTTATATAGTTGGGGGAAAGATGAGAAATTTTGGTATTTTGTTACAGCAATAAATGAAAAGGACGTACGTGCACCTGATGGAGGTCACATGATTCTCGTCGATTTTATGATACTTTTCTACTAAAAAAAAGTTTATTCGTGTAGTAATGTCGACGAATCTGTTCGCTATCATTTACATTCAATTTGCTTATTTGAATTTGCTTGTATCAAAGAACGTTGAAATGTAGCAAAAGTCCTGAGATATGGTTGTGCACTTATTTCATTTTATAGTATAATTAATATTACATGGTTTTAAAACCTAGAAAGATTGCAGGATCCGGTCCGAAACTTCTCGAATATCAAAAAGACTTGATGATAACTCTGATATTCATATTACTGCGTCGGGTGGATTTCAGAATCATATTATAAGCCATGGACGAACATGTATAATTACTAATTAGAACTTAGAAGCATTGATTGTAGGTATACATAGAGAGATAAACTTATACGTATAGATAAGGTATATATGACGTGGGACCAAAAAAGGAGTTACGAAGGAGAATGGTTAATAATTGCAGTCATAAGATTCACAATGGGAGAGAATGCACAGAAGCAGCCAAAAGTATTCAGAGATCTTGGAAAATAACCTGTCACGCAAGCGTGAACCGTGCCTTTGGTTTAAATGACCTTTTACCAAAGACCAGAGATGAGCTTGTGTTCATATGTTTTTCATTGTCTTTTGGTAACTTAGAAGCTCTTAGAGATTTGCTAACAGGTTAAATTAGTTTTCCCTACTCATTTCTCGTTTATATCCAACACTTATGATGATTAATAATGTGCTCTTGTCAAGAAATGTTAAGAAAGCTAAAAGAAAACATAAACTAGTCAAGGCTATTTCCGATCTTTAAAAAAAAATTCTGATGATAATTAAATGTGTTCGTATTAATCATTTTAGGATATTTAATGTCATCTTTTTATTAACTATTTATATGTAGGGTCCGATTGATGTAAAATCATTTCATTAACCTATTATCATTTTATTTTAATTTTTAAAAATTTAAAGAAGATGAATAGTGCATTTTCAAATTTGATAGTATATTTGATAAACTTCATTTATTAAATATATTTATCAAATGATTTTTTATTTCAATAATATTTTGTCAAATATAATTATAAAACTTGTTTTTAAACTTACGGGATTGTGTTCATCTTCGGTTCGGACCAGTTTTTTCATATTTAGTATCATTATAAATTTGCGTTGTAGAGATTGTGGGATATTGCATTGTTCTTATGTGTGTACAATGATAGTGTGGGTTTATTGTATTAATCCAGATTTTAGAACTATTAATTTTTAATGTCTAAGTTATTGTTCATTGGTATTTTTTAAATTTGAATTTAATTTTCTATATAGTACTATTTAATCAAGAGCTAACATATTTAGTTTAAATTATGAAAACAAATTTAAATTTGGTTGAGTTTTCCGTAGTTTTTAGAAACTCACAACTAAAGACTAATATATATAGGTGCTCTAACAATTATTAACTTGTTATAAACCATTTGATTTATGGATGTAATAACAGGCTGGTTTGGTTTAGTCTAGCCAGCTTAGATGTTTTCCATATTAGTTTTGGAGTAGTTTTTTTTTCTTTATACTTAAGATTTGTACTATTTCCATTTAATATGATGCTGTAATTCCATATATAAAGGGATCTTATGTTATGAATAAAATAATCCTTTTCCCCTTAATTTTACAACACGTTATCAGCATGATAGCCTCTAGCCCTAAGCTCCACGAAATATTCTTCAACTCACTCAAAAATCATCAAACCCTAAACGAAAAGGAAATCACCTCGGAACTTCAAAGAGGTCGTTCTCCATGAGGACCCAAAAAACGATCAAGATATCAAATCGAAGCCCTCGCCAAGACGAATCCGTCAGTGCAAACCGCTTGTCGATCTGACCACCGACGCGCCTTCACGCACAGATACAATGCGCGCCAATTTGCTTTGGAAACCAAATCTGATTCCGTTCGCGATCGACGATCTCAAGCTCGTTCCAGCTCGTGACTTCAGCAACAATTAACTCGTGGTTCTTCTCTTTTGGTGGTCCCTTCAACCCTACTTGAGGATAAAGTAATTCGAAATCCTAAAAGAGAACCCACATCAAATACGGTTGCTTGATAAGGATTTGAACCATAAAAATCATGAATTGATAAACCCTAATCTAGGATAATAGATCAAATCCCCATTGAGTAAGTCGAAGCTCATATAAGTTCGATCAAACCCTAATTAATAAGGAACTAGGTTTTGGATTAGATTGATTGCTTATTTAGGTTGATAGATCAATGGTTGCTAAGTTGCTAGAAGCATGAATTCTTCTTTCCTAAATCGAGATTGATTTGATCAATTAAAATCAAAACCCTAATCGGTTTTTGAATCTGAAAACCTATGATCCAATGATCATATCGTGTGCTTAAAACTCCCTTGATCTATAATCAAATCAAAATCCCTAAAACATCAAACCCTAAAACCACATATATGCAATCCGCATATCATGTAAAACCGATTCTAAACCCCTAAAATAAAATAAAAATTTGTTTTGAATCTGTTTGAAATTGTTTGATTTTTTTGATTCGGTCATATTGAAAAGATTAAGTTGATAGATTGATTGATTATCAATTGTTTAGAAACCGATTTGAATTAGAATTGATAAAATCGCATACTTGAAAATTGAAACCGATTAAATCCGATTGCTAAGATTGATATTTTGAGTTCATATTGTTTCTATAAATTCAATAAACTTGTTAAAATCTTTGAAAAGAAATCTTGATAAATCGCATTATTAGGTTGATTAGAATTGATTGAGTATGTAAGATTGTTAGCATTGCTTTATACATGGTCGATAGGTTATAAGGGTATGGGTCGATTGAGTTTTATGATCATTTTCTAAACTTACTTGAAAACATAAACCATTGATCACCCATCCGGACATATGGTCCGGATGCAAAATTCAACTAAGCCAAAATGGCTCGACAGGTCTTGTTTCTAACAACCGGACACACTCCTAAATTACTCAATCCATCATCCGGTTCTAACTCTATCTCTTATACCCTAAGAGCCGGATGTGCACCCTTATACACGTCTGGGTCCATGTTCTAAGAACCGGACACAATGCTAACCATCCGGACAAGATGTCCAGATGCACCACTCGACCATTAACCAACCAGATGAATTTCTGGACAATCTAAAACTTGTTCCTCAGAACATGTTCCAAGGATCTAACTTGTAAAACACATATTTTCAGATGTCGAATATAAATAATCAATATCTAACCATTGATCCCTTAGAGCTTTGGAAAGAGCTAAAGATTAGATCTGATCACCAAAGAATGGTGATACTTCCAAAGGCTCTATATGATTGGAGGAATCTCAGAATCAGGACTATAAGTCCGTGGACGAGTATAACTCGGCCCTACTTAAGATAATTTTTCGAAATGAAACTATGTGGTGAGGAAGTGAATGATAAAGATATGTTGGAGAAGACATTCTCCACCTTTCACTCCACCAATATGTTGTTACAACAATGATACCGTGAAAAGGGCTTCACTAGTTATGCATCTCTTATATCATGTTTATTGCAAGCTGAGAAAAACGACGAGTTGCTAATAAAAGATAGTGAAATGAGATCTCGGGGATAAACTCCATTACCTAATACACACCTAGCCAAAAAGGCAAATAAAGAAATCAACCATGTACATGATAGACAAAAAAGTTATGAACGTGGCAGATGGCATGGACAAGGCCGTGATAGAAGAAACCATGGCCAGGATTCAAGATGGAACCCTTATGGACGTGACCATCAGTCCAATTCTGGACTTAGTGTGCTATAGGTGTGGAACGAGTAACCATTGGGATAAGACATGTAGAACTCCCAATCATATAATTGAGCTCTATCAAGAAAGTCTAAAAGAAAAAAGGCTCATATGGTTTATAAAAATGATCTTATAGATCAAGACAAAGATGATTGGATGGATCATAAGAAAAAAAATGATCCAATGGAGTATGAAAAGAAAAACGATCTTATGGAGTTTGAAACTTCAGATTTCCTAATGAGTCCAGTTGATTCGACATTAAAACACTTAGTGTCTTTACTTAGTTTTCATGATCTCGCGTTTTCCTTTTGAACTTGTTTCATTTCCTTGTTTGCTATCTTTGAATGAATGAAAGCTTTTATCTCTAAAACAAAACGTCCATTCTTGTAAATATCATTATGGTTTATAGTGGATCAAGCCACAACATCATAAGAAACAAATGCCACGGCCAAACTTATATCATATGGCCTCAAAGATACACATCTAGAAATAGATGGTGCATTGTATCCTTAATAGAAGCTGTGTGCATTGTATTCACATAGAGTCTGTGTACCATCAGAGACTTTGGTACAATACTCATCTGTCTAAATGAAATAATGGATGGTTTCATATTGAAACCGTGGGCAAAAGAGAACAAAGAATTTCTTTAAGAGAAATCGCCCAAAGAAATAAAAAACTGGCAAAGACAACATGTCTTGATAAAAGCTAATGAGTTCACATCCAAGCGTTCGATAAATATGATATGTCCATGGGGGTAAGTGTTAAGCACTCCATGACACATGGACATACACAATATGGACGTGTCAATGAGTCCACAAGAAATAAAGATAGACAATTCTCATCCAGATGAAACAAGAAGCAAAGGAAATATGTTACTTCAAAACGTCCAAATGACTATATGTCAAAGCGTTCATGTACCAAATTTTTAATAACCACTATATGTCCATGTAATAAGTATAAAAACATCCCATGGCATAAATATGGACGTGGACATACACAAATAATGGACAAAGACAAGAAGTAAACATAGATGAAACTAATGGCAAAGGAAAAGAGTTCCTTGAAATCGCCTAAAAGACTATATCTCTTGATATGTTCACATCCCAAGTCATTTATTAAGTATGGTATGTCCATGGGGGTAAGTATAAAACACTCCTTGGCACATGGACATACACAAGGATCTAAGTGAACATAGATACCCCATCCTAAGTAATAACGAGTCAAGAGCCAGACATAACATATCCCATCTTAAGATATATGGATGTGCCGTTTATGAATCCATAGCTCCACCACAGAGATATAAGATGGAAGGATGGGAATATATGTTGGATATGACTTAATATGATTTCCCCACGTTTCTAAGTACCTTGAGCCAATCACGGATGATTTGATTTAAAGGCCAGGTACACGGATAGTCACTTCAGTGAATCTGAACATCCAACATTAAGGGGAGAAAAGAATTAGCTGGGTAGAAGAAAATTACATGGAATCAAACATCTTTATATTGGCAAGATCCTCGGACTCTAGAGTTATATCTAGAAGTCCAAGAGATTCTACAAAAGCTAGCTTAAATAAATTGCCAGATTCCAATGCAGACCAGAATATAATGACTAAGTCATCTATACCAGCTATGAATGCACCAAATTCGAATTGATGTTCAAGAGAACACAATCAAGTTGCTACTGAGTCTAAGATATGATAGACCAATGAGTTCCGAAGATAAGATCCGTGGATGAGGGACTCCTAGACAAAATCAATCATAAGATGTACAAACTTAAAAGCCATGGCCATGGATGAGGTTGTACCTAAGGTGCCTAGAATGATGCTTGGGACGCCTAGCATCAGGGTACTGAAGGTCATAATGAAACTTCAATAAGTAAAGTCATGTATAGGACACAATGGAACAAAAGAGAACTCGACATCAATGATATACTTATACTATGCATGCAATGTACCACTTGAGATTATGAAATTAATGAGGATCATGAACCCACGTCTATATATGAGTGCACTCAACAATAAGAATAAGATCATATGGAAAGAAGACGTGGAGTCAAACTTATAAAGAAAAGAGATGATTGGTCCCATAAGTTCGGAAACCTCTAGATGTTAAACCAGTTGGACATAAATAAATATTTGTGAAAGAAATGAACATGGCGAGATATGCTTGATATAAGGCACAACCATATGCATGATATAAGGCATTGTCATATGCACAAGGATTCTCACAAATATCAGAAATCAATTATAAGGAGATATGCTCCTTGTGGTGGATGCAACAAACATTGAGATTTCTAGATAAGTCTGGCACATAAGAAAGAAATTTATACTTGCGGTTCATGGATGTAAAAACCGCCTACTTATATAAGTCCACTGGATAATGAATATATATATATATATATATATATATATATATATATATATATATATATATATGAAAGTCCCAGAGGGTATTAAGTTGCCAAAGCAACAAGTTCTCGAGAACTAAAGTGTACAAGTATATGTTAATGATCTAAAATATCCTAGGAACCTCTGGAGAGATATCTAAACAAAGAATGAAAAGTTCGGAAGAAACAAAGTTTTGTTTGGGCTACAAATTGAACATCTTAAAAGGGATGGAATCCTTGTGCATCTAAAGGTCCTAAAATGTTTTAGTATGGACCATTAAGTAGTCCCACTTCTCATAAAGTCCCTTGGTCCGGACATAGACCCATTTGGTCGAAAGAAGGACAAGAAAGTTGTTCCTTGGTCCGGACACAAAACCATTGTAAGTCCCATGGTCGTGAGGTCCTGTTGGCTTGAACTCAGACCCATCTGGTCCTAAGAGGACATGGAAGATGTCCTTGGTCACGAATCCTTTGGTCCCAAGTAGGACAAGGAATATGTCCTTGGTCCGGGAAAGGCATCGCTTAAGTGCCATTAGAGCATTGCACGTCCGGACATACATTTGTCATGTCATACATGTCCGGACATGAGTCTTGTTGTAATCCACTGTCTAAAGTTCTGTTTAATCCGACCATGAGGCACTAGAATGATGTTAAAAAACATCCTATGTTACCTTCAAAGGAACTAAATGTTTGAGATTGATTTATACTAACTAAACCCAAAAAGAAGTTTGTTTGGTTTTGATAAATAATGCAGGTTATAACATTTGATCCATACAAGATCTCAAACAGGTTATACACGTTTGGAAAATGATGAATAAGCTCAAAGTACTACAAGTTCAGTCATATGATATGTCAGCCGACCTTTTCACCATGTCTACACCAACTCCACGTCCATGAAACTTATCTATCAGTTTGGGACGTGCCAATTAAAGGACCAGTTCAAGACTTGGCGCCCATGAAGCTAAACTATCATATTGTCCATGCGCCAACTTGAAGAACATGCACGGAGGTACTAATCAAGTGGGAGTGATACATATTGTGCTCTTTTTTCTTCACATGGTTTTGTCCAAATTGGGTTTTACTGGTAAGGTTTTAATGAGCCAACACCAATATTGGTAAAGCGTATCACGAGCTCTAGATGGTTGTGACATCCAAGGGAGAGTATCATAAACTATTTGATCTATGGATGTAATAACCGACTGGTTTGGTTTAGTCTAGCCGGCTTAGATGTTTTCCATATTAGTCTTGGAGTAGTTTTCCTTTTTCCTTTATACTTAGGATTTGTACTATTTCAATATTACTATGGCGGTGTAATTCCCTTTATAAAAAGATCTTATGTTATGAATAAAGTAATCATTTTCCCTTTTATTTTACAACATAACTCCTATTTTATTTAATTTCTATCCAAATTTATCCAATTAAGTGGTGAATACGGACTCTCTTTTACATATCATTATTGTACCATATAGGTAAATAGTGGGGCTGTCCGTTTCTCTATCCAAATGAGCCATTTGGATGGAAAAGAGAGTTTTGTTCATTTAGACGGAAAAAGTACAACTCATTCAAATGGATCATTTAGATGACTTTTGAAAATTTAGGTTTAATTTTAAAAACCAGTCGACTGAGCCGAACTGAATCATCCGGCTGGAGCAGGTTCAGTTAAAACGATAAAATGTCGATATTACCTTTGATGGTTTTCAAATATTACAAACCTAAATCATCTGGCTGGACCAACTCTCTCGATCTTTGTCGTCACTCTCGAAACTCATTTCTCTCTCGCCATGAAAGGAGCTTGAAGTTCTCCCTCGCTGTATCTCTCGCCCTCTCTTCCTCATCGTCTCTCTCGCCGTCTCTCTCGCCATGAAAGGAGCTTGAAGCTCTCTCTCACCGTATCTCCCTCGCCGTCTATCTCGCCGTCTCATCTGTAAATCTCTGATTCTTTTTTTTTTGAATTATACAGAGGTATCCTGGCCCAACAGAACTGGTCCAGACTAGTCAACGTGTTGCCACGTATCGGTCTTCTGTCCTTGGTGATGCCGAAATGTTAATTCTCCAGTGATAGAACCAAAATCAAGTACCATCCTTTTTGGTTCATGGACACGGCCCAAGATGGGGATCATGTCGACCAGCTTGATCCAACCGGAATTTTTCCATCAGATCGTGACACTATTTTGGAGCTGGATGAGATGAGTGAGATAAGTGACACTACTATGGAGCTGGATGAGCTAAGTGACACTGAAAAAGGAGCTGGTTTTGATGCACCCTTGGATATCACACCGGACAAAACAGACATGCATGGTTTGGTCATGGGAAGCAGTAATGATATATGTTTATTGTTTGACTTATATCTTCCAAACCACGAGGATTCTATGCATGAAATCACTTGGAGAATGTGCTCAACTCAATTACGGAGCTCCTCGACGAAGAATCAGATCAAACGGAGTTCAAATGTGGAAGTTATGCAATTTACAAATCAGGTGATCTTCAGTTCTCGCGAATTCGGGCTGTGTGGATCGTCCGGCGTGCATCCCGATCATTCCCACCATGGACCAGCACGACCAGAATGAACCTGGACAGTGTCTTAAGATTCACTTTGACCAGTCTGCCTCAATTTCACCAACCTTGACTAGTCTTCATCAAATTCCACAAATTTGACTCATTAATAATTTTCTAGTCAATGTTGTCTTTTTCTATGCATTATTTTCCACAATTTCTTTATGTTTCTCTTTGACTACAAGTAGTATAAATATGTAGTCTCATCTATGAATAAAATCAGATCATTTTGGATTTTATTTTTGTTTCTTCTCTGGTGAGAGAGAGAGTTCTTTAGCTAGTTCATCGGTTTGAACCGGCTTGTTGATTTGGTGGTCAGCCAATCATCATTGTGTGTTGTTTGGTGGTTAGCCAACACATTCATCCATTCTTTGGTGGTTAGCGTTAGATCGTTGGTATATCAAGAGTCATTCCGCACCTCTTGACGATCCTATCAATCCATCCCAGTTCCAGAAGTGCCTTCGCCTTCTCGGTTCATATCCAACATCCGGCCAAAGCCATCCTTCCTGATTTTGGGTCTATCATTTGGTATCAGAGCCACTTTGGCTGGTTTGTTTTCATTCTTCTCTTCACCTCCTCATATCTTCATCATTTCTTATTTCTTTTGGATCCGGGCTGTTCCTTTACTCCCTTGTGATCGCCATTTAAAAAAAATCGATAAAAAAATAAAAAAAAATTGTAAAAGTTTTGGCTTAAATCACTTCTGAAGAGAAATCCAGGGGGAGTGGTGGAAGAGAAAACCTGCTGGCCGAGGAGAAATCCGGCCTTAGGACAGTTAAGGCGGATCCACACAAAACAAAATATCTTCATCTTTCTTTCTCTTTTCTTTTTCCCACAAAGTTTGTTTTGGGTTTTGATTGCTGAATTTTGACTGCCTATCATCCTTTGAACCAGTAGAAAGAACTCGTAGTGATCACCTAAAAAATCGAGAGCTAAACACTTTGAGAGTGTGAGGATTTTATTTGCTAACTCGGTTGTTAAGTGTTTTTAGGATGTTTGGACTTCTCAAGAAATCAAAACCACAACAAGACATCTACTTTCCCTTTAAAACTGTTTTTGAAAAGGAGCAATTGATTTTTGATAAGAAACAGTTTGCTTCTAATGGGTTTGATGTTGTGCAGAAACAAAGGAAGAGACGAAATAGGTCCAATGATGATGAGAAGAGGGTCAGAAATGGTGATCGTCCCTTCACCAAAGGCAAGAGAAGCAGTTGTGATATGCTTGATCAGAAAGAGCTTCAGACTTATGCCAGTTTGGAGAAGATGTTGCATAAGGCAATTCATGCTATCCGGCAACTCAAAAAGAAGGGAAACCCCAACACTTCTCCTGCACCAAAACAGCAAAGTAATTTTTCTTCTCTTTCAAATTATGATTTGAAAACTAATGTTTTGTCTTCTGATAAAAGCAAAGCTGTGAAACCCACAAGCAAAGCTCATTCTACCAGGTGCTTCAAATGCCATATGATCGGTCATTATGCCAACAAGTGCAAAAAACAGAAACCGTTGGTAACTTTGGAGGAAGTTGAAACCGAGCCAGAAAAGGAAGGACTTTCAGATCCATTGCCAATCTTCGATGACTACCCACATGAACCGAAGGAAGGGTCAGATGAAGAGCAAAATCGTGGTCATCAAACAAATCAAGAAGGATCTTCTTCCATTCACAAACCGGACCGAACTCAAGGTGAGCCATGTTTGGATTATGGTTCTTTTGCTTATAATCCTTTTCCTTTTAATGTTTCGGATTTGAGGATAAATCTTTTTGAAGAGGGAGAGTATGATAGAACCAAAATCAAGCACCATCCTTTTTGGTTCATGGACACGGCCCAAGATGGGGATCATGTCGACCAGCTTGATCCAACCGAGATATTTTCATCAGATCGTGACACTACTTTGGAGCTGGATGAGATGAGTGAGATAAGTGACACTACTATGGAGCTGCATGAGCTAAGTGACACTGAAAAAGGAGCTGGTTTTGATGCACCCTTGGATATCACACCGGACAAAACAGACATGCATGGTTTGGTCATGGGAAGCAGTAATGGTATATGTTTATTGTTTGACTCATATCTTCCAAACCACGAGGATTCTATGCATGAAATCACTTGTAGAATGTGCTCAACTCAATTACGGAGCTCCTCGACGAAGAATCAGATCAAACAGAGTTCAAATGTGGAAGTTATGCAATTTACAAATCAGGTGATCTTCAGTTCTCGCGAATTCGGGCTGTGTGGATCGTCCGGCGTGCATCCCGATCATTCCCACCATGGACCAGCACGACCAGAATGAACTTGAACAGTGTCTTAAGATTCACTTTGACCAGTCTGCCTCAATTTCACCAACTTTGACTAGTCTTCATCAAATTCCACAAATTTGACTCATTAATAATTTTCTAGTCAATGTTGTCTTTTTCTATGCATTATTTTCCACAATTTCTTTATGTTTCTCTTTGACTACAAGTAGTATAAATATGTAGTCTCATCTATGAATAAAATCAGATCATTTTGGATTTTATTTTTGTTTCTTCTCTGGTGAGAGAGAGAGTTCTTTAGCTAGTTCATCGGTTTGAACCGGCTTGTTGATTTGGTGGTCAGCCAATCATCTTTGTGTGTTGTTTGGTAGTTAGCCAACACATTCATCCATTCTTTGGTGGTTAGCCTTAGATCGTTGGTATATCAAGAGTCATTCCGCACCTCTTGACGATCCTATCAATCCATCCCAGTTCCAAAAGTGCCTTCGCCTTCTCGGTTCATATCCAACATCCGGCCAAAGCCATCCTTCCTGATTTTGGGTCTATCATCCAGTGGCCGGGATTCGAACCCAGGTGACGGAACTCACAACTGTGAGCCCTTTATCACTAGAGCTAGAAGCCCCGGTGGTAAATCTCTGATTCACTTGGGTTTATGCTTGTATTCATCTCTGATCTTTTCTAGAATTGTTAAGCTCTGTTTCATAGTTTTGATTCACTTGGGTTTATGCTGGCTTTGCTTGTTAATGTGTTTGAGAATGTGTTTCTGAAAATTTATTTGCTTGTGTTCATTGAGAGATCTCTGATTCACTTGGGTTTATGCTTGTAATCATCTCTGATCTTTTCTAGAATTGTTAAGCTTTGTTTCATAAATAATTGTTTGAGGAGTCAAAGCTCAAGCAAGCGCATATAATCAAGTCTTCGTTACTTGTGGCCTGTTCATATTAGTTTCTGTTGATTGACTTTTAGTATCTCTGTTTAGTTTGTACATTCTCATATCTCTTTACAACATTAACGTTTAGTATCGCTTGTTAGTATACTGATTTTGTTCATTAAGTGTTAGTATCTTTACTTAGTATGTAGTTTCTGTTCATTAACGTTTAGTATGTAGTATTACGACACTATAACCATCAATAAAATAGTTCTTTTCAGTTTGAATTTCTCGCTATACATAGTTCTTCTCTCTGCTAACTCCATTCTCAATCTTCTTTTCCTGTAATATCTGCAGGTTGAAGTGGAAATAATCTTGGTTTGAAGTGAGAGAACTCTTAGCAGTTTGTTCCATCCATACTCTCATTAACTTTTTTTTTTGTTTGTTTCTTGCATCAAATGTACTGACATGTCTTGGCTGGTCATGTGTTTTTGATATTAGCTTCAAGTTTCATTATGCTTTTGTTATGTGGGTTTTAATACCTTTTCTGTTATGTGACTTGTAGATAATTGTTGCAATGACCTCTGTCCCTGATACTGATGTAAGTACATTTTTAACTGATTAATGCTTTTCTTAGTTAGTTTAGTTTGATTCTCGTATTGAATATTTGTATGATAAATATTCAAAGACTCTTGCTGGAATAAACAGAGAACCTGAGTGCTTTGTTTGCTATGTGTCTGAGATGGTTACTATGTTTGCTACGAGTTTACTTTCCATCCAGATAATTTTGCTTTGCTATGAGTCTGAGTTCTTTGTTTGTTATGAGCTCTTTAGTGATGGTATCATTTGCTTTTATATGAATTTAAAAGTTCAATTAGTCTCTGTTTAGTCATGTCTTTTGCAGTCACTGTTTTTGTCTTTGTATTGGTTTAATCATGCTCATATCTGGTATGTTTACAGGACAGTAGATGCTATCTCGATCTTACAGTTTGAAGGGTGAAGAATGTGAAGATTCAAGATGATTATCTGTTGGAGACATCTTTTAAATTTCAGTTTTATAAATTTTGATTTTCCACTTTGAGTTGTTTTAAAGTTTATTAAAAGATAATTAAAATTTGAGTCTCTACTTTAAAATTTCAGTTTTATAAAATTTGAGTTTCTACTTTGAGTTGCTTGGAAGTTTATTCAAATTTAAGTTTCTACTTTGAGTTTTATTAGAAGCCATAGTTGTTGTTAAATTCTAATGCAAATTTAAATAAAAATAAATAAACTTATATGAAATAAATTTTTATAAATGTCAAAATGCTAATTTTAAAATAGTTTTTGTATAAATATATTTTAGACTAAATAATAAAAATTAGTATAGTTAAAATTAATATCAAATATATGATTAAATAAAACAAAGGTATATTTGTAATTTGTTTACTATATTCTTCTAGATGGAAACGAAAAATAAAGAAACGAACATAAAACTCATTTAAAAGGCTCATCTAGATGGTTCATCTGAATGAAAAAACAAATAGCTCCTAAAATCTGGATGGATCATCTGGATGGATCACATAGATGAAACACCTGAATGGAGAAACAAATAGCCCCAGTATATTCATAAAACATTTGACTACTCTATAGATATGTGATATTCCATCTTCGGTGTTGTTATGTAAAATAAATTTGTATTTCTCCAATGTAATGAGCCTCAAAATTGCAATTAGCAAGACATCGTTTAATTTTTTATACATGTATGAACTGATCGTTAGTATGTGTATTGTATATGTTGATGTTATTAGTGCTGTTTGTTTAGTTGCCGCATGTTTCGGCGTCTGTGTTGCGGCTGAGTCTGCGGCTGCATCTATTCATTTGATTGTTTTTCATTTCGTAGATGCAGACGCAGCCGCAACTGCTGCTTGTTGTTCGTTTTGAAGATGCATGACATTGACGCTGACGCAGACGCAACCGCAGAAAGTAGTTAATGCTGTTCGTTTGGACACTGCGGTCATTTTCATTTATTTTATAAAATGTAGTTTACATTTTTAAAATTGTATTTTAAATAAATGAAATGTAGTTTAAATATATTTACATCAATCAAAATATTATAATTTATTGGTAATAATTTTTTTGTCAAATTTACAAATTTAACAGCTCATTTTTATATAAATTATAAGTTAAATTAAAAGAAAAATAATATATCAAAGTTAACCCTTATTTTTTTGCAATTCATATTCATTTGTTGTTATTTACGTATTCACTGTTTTTTTCTGCTTTCAAGCTCCCTCCTAAAATTCTCATGTTCTTACATTTTGGTTTACTTTTAAGCAGAAGACATTTAACTATGAGTAAGGAAATCTTTTTTTTTTCCGTCAAGAATTCATTAAAGGGTCCAAGCCCAAAAGGACTAAGCCAAACCGAAACAAACAAAGAAACAGCCTAAACCAAGACGCCAAAACAAGGATAAAAGATAAAAGGCCCACAAGCCCAACAAGTCCAAAATACAAGGAAACCCTAGCGAAAGGAAAAGAGACGCCGCACAGCCTCCACGTCTTCACCGCCAAGAGCTACCACCTCCGGAGGGCACGACCGAATCCTACCAGCCGTCGCAAAGCCTCAAAGCTAAAACACTGATATCTTGCTTCCATCCTCGACAGAGAGCAAACCACACCTCACCCAACAACTTCACTTAGATTCAAAACACGGGGAGCTTCATCGAGCTTTCCCCGAGATCTCATCCCGAGTCATCACCACCCACAACTTCATCACCACCGCTTCAAACACCGGAGAGCAACAATCGACCATTCGAGATCTCATCCCCATCCAAAGCCCAAAACCCCATAACCTGGTCACCAATTGAAACGCCATCGGAGCATAACAGAGCCTCCGCCTAAAGCACATCCCAAAGCCAACTGTTCGCATTTGAAGATAAGGAGCAACAGCGGCGAGCCAAAGCCGACCGTCCACCGAGAAGAAGGTGCAACGGCGGAAACAAAAAATTTACCTAAAAGAAAACAAACTGACGGGAGCTTAAACATCGGGACAGGAAACCAGACCGACGGTGGCTATGGAAGCCCACTCCGTCGGCCGGAAAACCTAGTTACGGCGGATTTCTCTCTCTATGTCTCTCGTTTCTCTCTCTTATCTCTCTCTTCTCTCAACTTTTCGTTGTAGTAAGGAAATCTTTTTGAGCATGTATAAATAGAAAAAAAATTATTAGCTCTGCTTTTTTATTGTTCTTGCTAGGAAATAAAATATTCAAAAAAAGAATTTGCATCTTCTTGGATTTAAAGTAAAAACATATCATCATTAACGGGATACATTGTTATAAAGAACCAAAGTAGATGTATTGTAACTCATTACAAACCTTAGACATTGCTTATAGCTTTATAAAACTAGACTAGTTGATCTAAATGATAAACTGATTTGATTGCCCCAAAATACTTGCTAAATTACCGGTTCTAAGCTCGAGAGGTGATTTAACATTTGTCTTGATAACTAAGGTTCTGCCTCTTGCTATGGATCCAAGACTTCAACAAGCTGCATCTTTTGCCAGAATGCTGAACACAAGCGGGTACAGTCCATTGCATCTCTCTGTAAACAAGAAGAAAGCCTGAGACCTGCAAAAAATAAAGCAGAAAGAATAAGCATAACCGGTGGTGGTGGCCTAGTGGCGCTTGAGAGAATTAAAAAATCCAATACGGCGAACCCGAGTTCAAACCCCACCGACCACACGGATATGGGCTATTGCTTTCGGCTCATTTGAATGCCCAGGAAATGGTCTATCCGTGAGCTGTACCTCCACTCGGGGATTAGGACTGTGTCTTAATAGATTAACCTTTTTCTTTTACAAAAAAAAAAGAATAAGCTTATACACATTCCCATCCGAAAGAGATGAGCTCAGAAAATCTGCAAAAGACAGTCAGAATAAGCATCAGTAAAACATCAACATCACACACAAACCCATCTAATGCATTACATATCCTAGAGCAAAGACAACACA
This sequence comes from Raphanus raphanistrum subsp. raphanistrum, assembly GCA_019706035.1. NCBI lineage: Eukaryota > Viridiplantae > Streptophyta > Magnoliopsida > Brassicales > Brassicaceae > Raphanus > Raphanus raphanistrum. The sequence continues at coordinate 13,373,926 of CM033985.1, forward strand.
AGAGACCATCACTAGCATCTAAATGGAATAAGTAGTACTCATTCTTACGAGAGAGAGAGAGAGACGAAGCTTGAGACGAGACGAAACTTGAGAGGAGATGAAAGGTAAAATTGGTAGAGTGAGACAAGGATGCTGAAAAACAATCATTGACTTTAGTATATGTTACTCTAAGTCCTTAGGGTGAACTAAACTAGTATTCTTGAATTATACTACTGACATTTATCATGTGTATAGATAACAAAGAAAATTGTTTGTGTTTTTCATATTTTTCTAAATCAATTTTTACAGTTGATGGAATTGTTGTCTGTGTTGCACCTTCCGCGGAATCTAAACCTAAACTTTTCAAGGAAATTGCACAAGAACATGAACTTGATTGGGACCCTGCTTCTAAAGAAACTGATCTCTTTAAATCGCATGAAGATATTCTTGTCAGTACTTCTCTCTTCCTTTATCTCTTTTCTGCCTACATCTAGTAATTGTATTCCTTCTTTACAGGATGGACCAAAGCACTTTGGTGGGGGCTCTAAGTTGCCTTTACAGGAGGAGGAGCAAGATAAAGGGATACGTTTGACAATGTTACCTCTTTCACGTCCAGAGAATCAATCTGATTCTGATGAAATTTTGGACTTTTCCGATGTTCCCAATGTCTTGCTGCGGCCGACTCCTGAAAATGCACCAGAGGCTGTGAAACCTACCACATATGAAGATACCTCTCTCAACATGCCCTTTCATTCAGAGAATTGAGGAGACGAAAAGCCGGCTTTTCATCAGATATGAACATCCTGCACAATCAAGTACCACTACGTGGAAGGCCAACAGTATGCTGGTGTAGTAGGGTCCTTATCTACAGAAGAGAGTGGTGCTTCAAAGAAAATATCCGACATGGACATGCAGGATGTCATAACGGCTGCTCAATCTGCTGCTGACTCTACAGAACGTGCAGCAGCAGCAACTCGTTCAGCTGCAAGTCTTGTGCAACTCAGGATCAGTGAGCTCACCAATAAGACAGCTGACCAGTATCCAGAAAGTCTGACCGAGAACCCTTTCCATTCAAACAAACCACCACTTTTTTTTTCAAACTAACCACCACATACAAGGGAAAACCGCAGTTTGATCATCAGAATTCTTCTGTCGCCAGCAGCTATGGAGATCTTACAGCTTCCAAATGGGCGAATCTTTCAGTCATAATGAGCGAAACAACCGCCAAGCAGAGAGACTCCCTTCGATGGAAAAGCCACGGTTTGATCATCAGAAATCATCAATCAGCAGTTATGGCGATCTTTCATAGCTCAAAAGACCGGAGACCTTATCATTTAACCAGAACCACCAGAAAATGAGACTACCTTCCATGGAATATGATCCCTATTACTCATACCCGAATCTCTTCACATCGTAGAATCCTAGCCGTTCATCTGCCTCTCCTTCATCTTCAAAACGTTTCTTGAACAGCTTCTTCCCCTTTATTTAGAGAAAGATATGTGTAATTAATAGAAAAACTTCAAAATAAGGGCTACTTGGTTTGCTAAAAAAAATGAATTAGGAACACTGCTGTCTAATACCGAGTGTCAGATTGATGTTCGATAAACAAACAAAAAAAAGATAATATAAAGATGAAGAAGATTTAGTAGAAAAAGACACATTTCACGGGACAATTTAGGCCTGGCATTTTACCCGGACCGGAGGACCCGACCTGGAACCAATCCGAAAAGAAGGTTTGGGTCCGGAACAAGAACCGAGTATTTTACCCTATTGGGTTTAGAGTTGGAGGACCCGTGAGTAGCAGGTATGGGTCCAGAACCGACCCGGGACCCGGTCGGGTATTTTAGGAACCGAGGCATTAATAGACTTAATGAGTCCTTGAGTCCTTTACACTTCTCCACCTTCGAACATTTACCGTTTACAACCCCCGAAAAACACACTAGGAAAGGAAACTTGGGTTTATTAACCATAAATTCAAAAATCAACCAGATATCAAACTGGAATCAGAGAATCCAGTGTATTCTCCTCCATCAGAGACGTCTATAAATCGATCTCGGGTAACCCTAATCCTTTGTTTTTTGATTTATTGTGTCGACTTTAATCTATTTGATTTCGGGTTTGACTTTATCTTGATCTCGGGTTTGACTTGAACTTCATCTTGATGTGTATATATGTATGTTATTCGATTTGATTTAGACTTTAGAGTAACTATCAAACCCGAGAATGTTTTGATATGTTTGAGTAATCGTGTGGGCTTGAACTTGATTTTTAGTTTGACTTGAAACTTGAAAACTTGAAAGCTTTGTATTTTGTAGTTTGTACTTTGTTCTTTGCTTAATTGTTTTTGATATTTTCAGTCTTGTTTGACATGCTATGATATGAGCTTCTAGTGTGGCTTTTGTTTTGTATTGTAGATGGCGTCTTGTGATAATCCAGTGGGAATAGATGAACAGAATCGTGGTAGTGATGATTCAGATAGTTCAACTGAAGATGAAGCTCAGACTTAGACTACAAGAACTTGTACTAAAGGGAAGCATAAAGAAACAGAAGGTGGCAGTGGTTCAAAGTCAAGAAAGAAGAGTAAAACGACATCATTGGTTTGGAACCATTTCACCAGAAAGAAAGATGACTACGACAGAGCTTGTTACAACCACTGTGGCAAAGAAATGTCATGTCCAACCAAATCTGGAACTTCTAACATGAAGAAGCATTTGAATCTTTCCCGCAACAAGGGTTACCATGTGTGGCTAGCTGCGAACAAATAACAAATTGAAGAAGGATGGTCCTGAAGATGACAGTGGTAATGTCAACATGTGTAAGGTATCAGACAGTGTTATTAGGGAAGCTACAAACGAGATGATTCTCATAGGAGAATTACCTTTAGCCTGGATAGAGGGTTTGGCTTGGAAACATTTCACTGATAAGGTTAAACTCAGAAATCCTCATTTTTGGAGAACTGCAACACGCGACATTGTTGAGATTTATGCAGCAAAAAAAGAGGCCATGAAAAAGTTACTCGAGGAGAACAAGCAACGACTCTCTCTGACTACTGATATGTGGGTTGCTCCTCATACTGGTGCTAGTTACATGGTCATTACAGCCCACTTCATTGACTCCTGGTGGGAGTTAAAGAAGCTGATTATAGGATTCAAGAATGTGTGTGACCACAAAGAAGCAACGATCTCTAAGGCTCTTCTTGAATGCTTAGAAGAATAAGGCATCAAGAGAGTGTTCAGCATTACTGTTTACAATGCCACTGCTAACGGTTCAGCATTGAGAAAGTTTAAGGAAGGTTTCATGGAAAACGGAGCTGATGCATTGGTTTTAGGAGGTCGTTTATCTGCATCTTCGGTGTGCAACGTACATTCTTAATCTGGTTGTCAAAGAAGGTTTGCTAGAGATTAACATCAATATAAATTTCATTAGAAATGGTATTTACTTTGTGTGGTCTTCTATACAGAAGCAAATAGCACAGCGTGTTGAGTCAGGAAAGATGCAAAGAGAAGCTTACCGTTAGATGTGAGAACAAGATGGAACTCCACATATCTGATGCTTGAACAGGCGATGAAGTTCAGGGTGGCCTTTGACAAGATGGAAGCTGAAGACAAGTCCTACAACGACTACTTCAGTGAAATAGTAGATGGAAAAACACATTGGACCACCAGCAAAAGAAGATTGAGAAGCTGTTAATAGGCTAGTGCAGTTTTTAATCATCTTTTACAAAGCTACATTAGTTTTGTCAGCTTCAAATATAGTCTGTGCGTATAAAATATATCATGCAATCTAGACTGTCACAAGGAACATTAGTTTATTAAGCAACACTCCAGGCCCTAATGAGATATTAAGGTCTAAAGCTGCTGCTATGAATCGGAAATTAGGAAAGTATTTGTCTCCATTTGGTGATAATGTTGAGATGAATAAGATGATCATTGTCGCTGGTATTCTTGATCTAAGCAAGAAGAAAATGTTTGCAATTAAGTGTTTCGAGAAATTGTATGGAGAAGGTAGTGTTGAGGTTACACTTCTGACTAATGAGACACAAGACCTCTTGAGAAATTTGTTTGATGAGTATAACAGCTATGTGATCAACAATGTGGCTGGTGGTGGTCAGGCTGCTAATAGTCAGTCGTCTCAGTCTCATGGAACCTCATCTCAGTCTCAAGAACAATTTGTACAAGAAGTATCTCAGCAAACCGTACTTTGGAATGGACTGGCATATAAAATCATGAGTGACATCTACATTGAGCTGTCGAATGAAGCAGGGGTTCAAGAAAAAACAGATGAGCTGGATTTGTATTTGAAATAGAGTATGAAGTATCCAAATATAATTGATGGTACTGAGTATGATGTACTCTCATGGTGGAAGGTTAACAGTCCAATGTTTCCAGTTCTATCAACAGTAGCCAGAGATGTACTTGCAATGCAAGTGTCTTCAGTAGCTTCCGAATCAGCCTTCATCACAAGTGGTCGTGTCTTAGACCCAAGCAGAAGCTGCTTGACACATTTTATGATAGAAATCTTGATGTGTACCGAGCAGTGGCTCAAATGTGAGATTAAATTCAAAGGAAAAGGAGTTATAAGGAAGGAACAAATGCTTTCTGAGTTTGAGAATCAAGATGAGTTTATGAATGGAATCAAGTGTAATAGCTTTATTTACATTATGCACTTTACTTTGGATTACTAACCTTGATTTCTTCCTTTTTTATTTTCTAGAATTTGAACTTATTTTCAAGCAGGTCTAGTAAGTGTTTTGTGCTGGTATTTTCTCAAATTTTAATCTATTTGTGGTCTCGAGAAGCATTCTCTTATACATGATCATTGTTACTGTTCAGATGATCTTATGACGTTGTACTTGCTCCACTTGGAGATGCAGCTAGTATGATGAAACTTTAATTGCAAGCCAGCTTTTACACCCGAAAATACATGGACCCAACCCAAAATATCAGGAACCGACCCGAAAATGTAACATTTACCCAAAAATGGACCCGGAATACATGTATCCGGCCCGATACATTAAAGAACCGAAAAAATTTGGGTATTAACGGGTATAATAAAAAGGGATCCGAACCGAACCGGACCCGATAAGATCCGACCCATAACCGACCCGAGTTTTTAAAAGGACCTATGTGCCAAATCTCCATGTCCCGAAGGACACAGACCCGACAAGATTCGACAAATCCGAACCGAAGAACCAGATGCCCATGTCTCGGGGAGTTGCATCGTCTGATTTCTTTCTTATTTAGAGTAAAAGTAATATTGTTAGAAGAATTCAAAGTCACGTGACATTTATGCAGCGACTGGAACACTAATGCATGTTATAAAAGTAAACTAGATTTTGATCCGCGCTTTGAAAGCGCAGGATAACATTTCGGTTATGTTTTTCAAAATAAAGTTACTTTCATTTTTTATTTAAATTTTGATATCTATAATTGAGAGTAATTATTTTGACGGCTAATAATGTTGGGAATTCGTGTTTTTGATTCGAATTATTCGGTTTTTGGGTTACTTGGGTTAGAATGTTTAAGACCCGCTAAGGAATCAGACATTTTTGGCTCAAATCGATTCAGGTCATGTTTTTATTTTCTTATAAACATGTAAGTGAAGCGAATTAGTAATATATTGAGTTTAATTCGGGGTTTAAAGGAAAAAATTTCAAAAACGCTTAAAATCAGAATTTAATCTGGAAAACCACAAAAAATCAAGTAATTAGAGTAATTCAGTTATTTTGAATATTTTTATTTATAAATTATAATTATATAAATAAATTAAAAATAATTTATTTTATTATATTTTGAATATTCAGGTACCCGTTCGTTTTTTTGGTTTGGTTTCGGTTTTTAGGTTTTCGAAAAATCAAAAAAAATTGTTTTTTGTTTAATAATTTCGGTCCGATTTCAGTTCTGATTTTTATTCATTCGGGTACAGTTTTTGGCAATGTTTTGAAACTCGATCCGAACCCATGGTTGAACCTATAACCCGGTGACCCAAGATAAATTCGGTTTAAGTTTTATGAAAAAAATATATTTAAAACCCCAATATAACCTCCAAAAATTCACAAAAACCCATAACTCAGTTACCAATTAAACCGCTGGTTGAACCAATAAATAACTTTTACATTTTCTTTAGTTTTTAGTTATGTTTTTTTTATCTGTTTTGTATTCTAACTTTAATTAAAAGTTAGGTTTTACTATGTTCTAAGTTCTCAGTTATACTATGATTTACATGTTCGAAGTTCTAGTATGTTTTCTATTCTTTGTCGTGAATAGCATGAGTTTATTTTTATCTTTTTTACATGTTTCGAACTAAATATGTTTTGTCTTGAAAGTCACAGATCACTGATTTTATTCTAATTGTTTATGTAAAACCATATGATTTGAATCATGTTTTGCAGTGATTTTTTCACATTAGACATTTAAATATTTGAATTTTAAGTCTTGATATACTTTTGTTAGATGTCATAACTCTTAAGTTTATTTTTGATATTTTGTATTTCAAATGAAAAAAAAATTTAGCTTTTTCTAAATGTTTTCTAAAACATAAAATAGAAATATCCAAACTTTTATTTTTGCATTTTAAAAAAATATTTAGGTGATACAAACTTTAATTTCTATATTTTTTAATTTTCATAACTAATATATTATTATTTAATGAAATTAATTTATTTATTAATACACGATTCATTCTTGGTTGATCTAGTGACCCAGTAATCCGAAAGGTTTTCCGGTTCAGTGTTTGAAAATATTGAGTTTTGAGTTTCAGATAATATGTCAAAGACTAACGTTTCATTAGTTTTCTTATAGCTGTTTTAATATATATCTTACGAAAACATGATTATGATTCTTCTTATTATTATCATTAGAATATCATATAATATTATCTTTGTTTTATTTTCCAAAAGATTTTTTCGTTCATTAAATATATTTTTATCATCTATAAATTAATTCAATAAAATTATTTATGTCATAAATATCAGATTTCACTTGTTATGTTCAAGGGATGTACGTGTCTAATGAACGTCATATTCTTATATATAGTTATATAATGTAGCAAACTTTTTGCAGTATATCCACTTTTTCATATAAATTATTGAACAACCTTAAATGTGTTATGAACCGACTGGTTCTGATGGATGTTTATCCAAAAGATACTTACTAGGCTTTGACCCATTAGTGGCCATCTTGTAACTGACCCATTAGGGTTTATGACATTGTAACTCCCTATATAAGGAGTTCATATTCGACATTAATAAGACACACATTCACAACACGTTATCAGCACGAGCTAAGCTCAAAACCCTAGCAAAATTCGTAGGTCACCAAAAACCTTAAAAACTAGCCGCATCTTAAAACAGTCATATCTCCCTAACCGTAACGACCTAGACGGCGAGCCACCTATCAATCTGAAGATCTCGACGAGACAAAGCCAGCGCCGCTAACCTCGCGAGGATCCAATCTCCGACGCGCCGACACGCTCTGTTTTAGTACGTGCCGTCAATTGCTCAAGAACCCTAATTTTGACGCAACTTCAAATCGATCATTCTCTCAAACCATAACGATCCAAACGACGTGCGATATACCAACTTGAAGATCTTGAAGAGAAGAATCCATAGCCGGAAACCTCGCGTCAATCAGATCTCAGACGCCCCGCCAATCTCTGTTTTAGTGCGCGCCGTCAATTGCACAAAAACCCTAATTTTGATTCAACTTCAAATCGATCGTTCTCCCAAACCGTAACGATCCAGAAGACGTGTGACATATCAATTTGAAGATCTGGACGAGGAGAATCCAGCGCCGCAGACCGCGCCGCGATCAGAGCATAGACGCGCCCTCACCGCCATCTACAAGCCGCGCCGTCAAAAGAAAACCTAAGGCTGTTAACTTCTCTTTCTAGTTTGTTTATAGCCGATTTATTATTTGATCTTACTAACTTCCTTTCATCAATTTGTTTAAGGAAAACAAAGGATCAAATCTAATCAGATCAATTGAGGTTGAGATTTCCAAAGGAACCAAGGAGCAAATCGAGATCTAAAAGTAAGTCATCAAACCCTAGTTGTTTGATAGATCTGATTTCATAAAAGAAATGTTTAAGTTTATATCTTGATCGATTGAGATTAGAAATCTAGAGAACTCGTATACCCTGATTGATTGAATCATTAGATTTCTAGATTTGATATAATAAATTTGTTTAATAAACAAACCCTAAAGTTCATGAAATTTAAAACTTGTATAAAACCCTAAACCGAATCGAATTATGAAACCCTTTAAACCATATCGATTATTAAACCCTAATCTAAACCGGTTTATGAAACTTATAAAAATCAAATCCGAATTGTGAAAACATTAAACCAAATCAGTTTATAAATCCCTAAACCAATCGATATTATAAACCCTAATTTGGTAGATAGAAAGTTTCCCTTTCTAGAAAGTTTCCACTTTTAGAAAGTTTCCATTTTTAGAAAGTTTCCATTTCTAGAAAATTTCATTTTTTAGAAAGTTTCCATTTTTAGAAAGTTTCCTTTTATAGAATTTTCTGGAAAACTTTTGATAATATCAGTTCCTCAGAACATATTACTAAGATCTAACTAGAGAAACACTAAATATTTTAGATGTCGAATTTCCTTCATCATAATCTCAGGAGAAAACTACTTGCAATATGCAATGGGCACAAGATATTAAAACCACACTTGAGTCTGATGAACTCAGTGAATGCATCACAGATGATAGCATTGCAAGAGAACTCCTGAACACTCGCCATCATATTTGTGAAAAACTCAAAAGTCTATATCTAACCGATGATCTCTCAAAGCTTTGGACAAATCTAGAAAATAGAAATTGTATCCAAGAGGTTATACATACCAAAGCTTTACGAGAATGGATCAACCTCAGATTCCGAGACTATAAAACTGTGGGAGAATATAACTTTGCCCTACTCAAAATAGTTTTCGAAATGAAACTATGTGGTGAGGAAGTGACTGATGAAGATATGTTGGAAAAGACATTCCACCTTTCACCCTACCAACTTATTGTTACTACAACAATACAGAGAAATGGGCTTCACTACCTATACATCTCTAATAGCAAGATTGTTGCAAGCTGAGCAAAATCATGAATTGCTAATGAACAGTAGTGAAAGAGAGTTTACGAGGCCAACTCCATTACCACCAGCTTATGCACTACCAGCCGAAAGGGCTGATCTAGAAACCAACCGTGTCAAGAGAGGATATGGACATGGGGGATGGTCTAAGTTGTGCAATAATTGTGGAATGGACAACCATTTGGCTAAGAGATGCAGAACTCCTAAGTATCTAGCTACTCTTTATCAGCAAAGCTTTAAAAGAAAAGCTAAGATGGTTCGGAAAGATGAAGGAAAATTGTCAAAGATGTTCCCATGGATCATGACAAGTGTGATCGTATGGATCACAAGAAAGGATGATCCAACAAAGCATAAGAGAATAGATCACCATGATGACTCGACATCAAGCCCTTAGTGTTCTTACTTAGTTATTTCATACCTTATTATTTTCCTTTAAACATTATTCACTTCCTTTGGTTGCTATCTTTGAAAGAATCAATAAATGAAAGCTTTTATATCATAAACAAAACGTTCATTCATGTGAATACCCTTATGATGTACAGTGGATCAAACCACAGACATCTTAAGACACAAAATCCACGACCAAATATCCAATTGCCTCAAAGGTACACAAAGAGAGGACGTGTACAATATAGAGATCGTGTGCATTGTATTCACATTTGAGGCTATGTACACAAAGAGAGGACGTGTACAATAATCATTCTTATAAGTGAAAGACTTAAGAATTGATGAATGGACAGTTTCATAATGAATCCATGGGCAAAAGAAACAAAGTGTTTCCTTAAATAGAAACCGCCCAAAGAAGATTGTATAATGGTAAAAGCTAAGTTAACTCACGCTAAAAGTATCCAAATATGATATGTCCATGGGGGTAAGTGTTAATCATTTCATGTAACATGGACATACACAATATTGATACATCAAAAAAGTTCACAAGAATAAAGATAGACTTATCCCATTCGGATTAAAACTAAGGATAAAGGAAAACATGTTACTTCAAAACGTCCAAGTGAATATAGATTAAAGTGCTCACGTCCCAAAGGGTTTGATAAACATTATATGATCATGGAGAATGTAGAAAACATTTCATGACTCAATATGGACACGAATATTCACAATGAAAGGACAAGAACAGAAAGAAAAATCGCCTAAAAAGGCTACATATCTTTACATGATTCACATTCTAAAAGTATTTTAAGAATGAATGATATGTCCATGGGGGAAGGATAAGAATAAAACCCACATTTTATTCTACATGGACATACACACACAGAAATGAATATTGATACCCATCCCATTGATTGAAACGGGTCGAAGGCCAGCCACACCTCATCTTAGCACATAAAGAAGTGCCACTTATAAATTCTATCGCTCCACCACAGAAATATAAGATGAGAGGATGGGAATAGATGTTGGATGTGACTTGATATAAGTTCCCCACGTTCATAAGAACCTTGAGCCAACCACGGATGATTAAAGGCCAGGTACAAGGATAATCACCTCAGTGAATCCGAACATCCAACATCAAGGGGAGAAAAGAATAAGCTGGATAAAATGAGATTACATGGAATCATACATCCTGATATTGGCAAGATCCTCAGACTAGAGAATGAGACTTAGAAAGTCCAGAAGAGTATACAAAAGCTAGCTTAAACAATTGCCAGATTCCAATGACCCGAATAGAATGACTAAGTCATCTATACCAGCTATAAATGCACCAAATTCGTTTGATGTTCAAGAAGAACACAATCAGGTTGCTACTAAGTCTAAGACATGTTTTGAAAACATGATAGACCAATGAATTCCAAAGATAAGATCCCTCGTATAAATATAGAAAGGTGCAAATGAAACCGTGGATGAGGGACTCCTAGACATAGTCGATCCAAAGATGGACAAACCTAAAAGCCGTGGCCACGGATGAGGAAACCATAAGATATGGTTGTACCTAAGGTACCTAATGATGCTTGGGACGCCAAGCTTCAGGGTATTAAAGGTCATAATAAAACCTCAATAAAGTTATGTCATGTCTAGGACTCAAAGGAACAAACGAGCTCGAGATTAATTATATACTATGCATGCAATGTAGCACATGAGATTATTAATGAGGATCATAAACCCACGTCCATAGATGAATGCATTCAACAAGAGATTAAGATCAAATGGATAAGGAGACGTGGAGTTAAGTTCATAAAGAAAGAGAGGTTTTGGTCCTATAGTTCGGACACCTCTAGACAGAAAACCAGTTGGACAGGAATGATTCTTTGTGAGTAAAAGAAATCAAACATGGTGAGATAGCCAAGTATAAGGCACGACCATATGCACAAGGATCTCACAAAGACCAGGAATCAATTATAAAGGAGACATACTCCTTGTGGTGGATGCAACAAACGATTAGATTCCTAGTAAGTCTGGCCATAAGAAAAGATATTAGATTTTCGGTTTAAATGATGTAAAAACCGACTGTGAATAAGTCCACTGGATAATGAATAGAAATGAAAGTCTCAGAGGATATTGAGTTGCCAAATGCAACAAGTTCTCGAGAACTAAAGTGTATAAGTGTATGATAATGATCTAAAAATATCCTAGGAACCTCTATAGACACTTCCCAAAAGACTATCTAAAGAAAGCATTGAAATGAATGTTTTGGGAAAGATTAAGTTTGGGACAAACAAAGATTGTTTGGGATTACAAAGTAAGTATCTTAAATATACTTAGAGATGAAATCCTTGTGCATCAATAAGGCATATATAAAAGATGACAAAACATTAGGCATGAACCATTGTGTGAAGTCTATAAGGTTCATTGAATCTAAATGTTTACTATATAAATATGGCTAGCCCCATTGTATGGTAACATAGTCCCATAGTCTCTAGATCCGGACATAAACTCATTAGGTCATAAGAAGGACAAAGAAGTTGTACCTTAGTCTGGATACAAGCCAATGTAAGACCCATGGTCGAATGGTTTTCACTCGGTCCAAGTACTGACCCACTTTGTCCTAAGGACGAACATGGTCGTAAGACCATCTAAGATTGGTCACGGATCCTTTGATCCTAGATTGGACAAAGACATATGTCCTTAATCTAGAAAGACTCAAGGCACATCCAGATGTAAATATTCACAAGTGAAACCATAGTTAAGTCTAAACTTAATACTATACATCTAAATAATTTCAAAGTGCAATATGATCATATATATTGTTAATGATCAGACCATGAGGCATTGGAAATAAAACCATACATGTCCCTTGTCAAAGGTGTCATTGGCGCCTTGCCTTGATGTATTTGTTATACACATATGAACATGAGCTTTGAACTAAGCTTAAGCTATGTCCAAATATAAAGGCAATGGGACAGGATTGAAATATCATTTTATTATGTTTGAGATTATTTTATACTAACCAAACCCAAAGATGTGTTTGCTTGGTTTTATTTTTGATTATGATACAGGTTATAACATTGGATCCATACATGGATAGTTCTCAAACAAGCAGTATGCACACGTTGGAAAACAAATATGAAGAAGTACGAGTCCAACCAAAGACATGTCAACCTGCTTCTTCACCATGTCTACAACAGCACCACGTCCATGAGACCTTCCTATCAGTCCAGGACGTGCACATTAGAAGACCAGCTCAAAGACTTGGCGTCCATGGAGTTCCCACCAGTCTACCCATGCGCCAACCTCAAGATCATATACGGAGGTACAAATCAGGGGAAGTGATACATGTTGTACTCTTTTTCCTTCACCATGGTTTTGTCCCATTGGGTTTTCCTGGTAAGGTTTTAATGAGGCAACACCAAGTAATTGGTAAAGTGTATCACGAGCCCAAAAAGGATTTGGTATCTGGCGAACTCAAGATGGATTCAACATCCAGGGGAAGTGTTATGAACCGACTGGTTCTGATGGATGTTTATCCAAAAGATACTTACTAGGCTTTGACCCATTAGTGGCCATCTTGTAACTGACCCATTAGGGTTTATGACATTGTAACTCCCTATATAAGGAGTTCATATTCGACATTAATAAGACACACATTCACAACAAAATGTAACATACACGACATGTTATTTGCAGTATATATGTTTTGGCCAAAAATACCATTATTTTACTCCTTTTCCAACGAAAATCTAATTGTATTTTCTTTCTCTTTGACAAAAGAAAAATTCCTAATGTCATGGAGTAGATTAAGGAAATATTCTGTTTTAATTTGAATAAATAATATTGATTGCGTTTTAATTTAAACAAATCGTGTTAGTTACTAAATATTTTCATTACCGAACTTTATGTATGATAAACTATATTAATTATGTTTTAATATAAATGTAATGGCATGCCTCTCTCAGTTACAAAAAAAAAGTAATGGCATGCCTCTGTATACATCAATGACATGGTATTGAAATGGATTTAATATTATATTGAGTGTGGATGTATCGTTATGATTATAGGATTTTATCAAAAAAAATTGTTATGATTATAGAAAAGATAATATTCACATTGACAATGGATCCCCAATATATAAAAATAATACCATCAACTTTATAAGCAACTAAAATCAATGTGTTTTCGATGAGAGTAATTGTAATTCGAGATGTTAAATGGTAAAGAAAATCAAAATCGGTTAGTGTAAATTTTAATAACATTATAATTAATTGAAGGAAGGAGTAGTTTTAGGAGGTATTGTTGTATAGTTTAAATAAATTATCAATACACGTACGTATTTGTTAGTCGATATTCCTTTTATTTTTTTGTTAAGTAATTATTTCTATTAATTATTTAATTAAAAAAATAGATTAAAATATACCAATAGGAGATAATAGTAAATACTTCAAAATTTTAAGGTGGTCTCAAAAAAGCATTTTGTATTTTAATAATATTGATGATATGTGAATGGTGTAATAGTGAGAGCATCTAACGTTTTCTACCATTAAGATACATATTAGTAAAACAAAACAAGAAGCAGTATGGCCTTTTAAAGTTATAGATATAGATAAGAGCAACGGCTCAAAACAACACACAAAGTTTGTTGTTGTCACTACAAAAAGAAGGACCGACAACAAAAGAGACCAGCGTCTATTTAAAAGGCATAATCCGATCTTGAAACACAAAACAACTACTACATATTTTTTGTTACTTGATCAGCAGAGTCACTTCTTCAAAAGCAAAAGGGGAAGTAGTGTCTTTTCAAAAGGCCTAATCCGATCTTACACACACACAAAAACAACAACATTCTTGTTGATCACCTCTTCAAGATGGTCTTGGAGAATATCTTCTTGCAGTAAGGACTAAACTTCAGTTTCCCATACCTATGCACTTTCTCCACCAAGCTCGCACGAACAGGACCCTGTTTCATCAACCCTCATGTCAGTTTATGTCTTTTTCTTAAAAAGCTTTTGGTTCCATTTGAGATTTTGGACTCTGACCTTGGTAACCGAGAGAGCAGTTTGGATAACGTAGTTTCCAAAAGGATCATGCAGTAGATGTTCAAAGTTTGGAACAGAGAGAAGCTCACGGACAATCTCAGCTCGACTCTCCGGATATATCCTAAGGCATTTCTCCATCACATGGCTACTGAATTTCTGAGTCGCTAGCTCCGCGTAATGCATTCTAAACTGCATCAGTAACTTCGCTGCAGATACTTTTTGCTCTATTAGATACTGCACCACATAGTTCCTGGAACAATGTTTGCATCATAAACTATAAGCAGAGTTTTCATCATTCACCACTAAACCAAAGTCACTCCCTATTGAGTCTAAGATTAGTTTTTTTACCCGAAAGGATCCTGAGAAAGGTGAAGTGAGTTTCTGGATATCTCATTGACGAGTCTCTCACGTTGCTCTCCAACAGAGTTTGAGACGCAGCATTGAAGCACACAGCATCCGTGGCGATGTGTTGCTATCTCAGCACAGTACTTGGTAGCAGCTTCCAACACAAACTAACACCAAAATTTTCATAAGAATTTTTTTTTTGAGCCAAGAGAGCTTTTTTAAGTAAGAAACAAAAGATGGAGATTAGTTTTTAAAACCTTGGTGTCGTTAGGACCAAGAGTAGTCAAGCAAGTTTGAATCACATGGTTCCCGTTCAAATCTTTGACAAGAGAAAGAAACCCTGGTTTGAGACCTGACTTCACCATCCCAATCTGCTGTTTTGTTTTCACCGTTTCTATCATCTTCTGAACAACCCGTGTCCTGTTTATATTCAAAAAAAGAAATAGCATTTTAAACACAACTCAAAAACAGAAACAGCTTATTTCTAGGCTTTTTGGCCTATAAAGGTCATCAGCTTTATTCTATAGGTTCCTAAAGCGAAGCAGTTTTGGTTTGTCCAAAAACAGCAAAGAAGTAAAAAAAAAAAAAAAAATTCATCCCTGTTCAGTTCTACCAAATGTTGCATTCTTTTATTGATAGCGATGGCTAAACACTTATACCAAACTTCGCACAGGTTTCGAATGTTTCCGTAAATAGTAGGGAATTTCTACTTTTTCGAAAAACATGACCGATTTCATCTTAATCAACAAAAGATGAAATGTCCTTATCTCTAATTCAAACTCGTGGGCTAGTGCAAAGTTATCATATTTTTAATTTGTTGACTAAAGTAAAAAAAGTTGAAACAAAATAGTTCTGTTTCTTGTTACCAGATTAGCAACAGAACATGTAAAGTTTTTTTTTTTTTTCTAAAAGGGCTTAGAACATGTAAAGTTTTTTTTTGGAATAATTAGAACATGTAAAGTTGATTGAAAGAAAATTAAAAAAGGTTACCCATAATTGTTGAGGCAGATTTTGAGAAGCTCGGTTGGTTTAGAGGTCAAAGCACTGACAATCATCGTTCTCTGTTCCTCGTCAGACGCTTCTAAGAGCTTCTGAACCAAGTAATTCCCGAAGGGATCCATGGAAAGTTCACTCACATGGTTGATGACTTGGAGAAACAGAGCGTCAACAAACAATCCTTCGTCGACCAGCTTCTGCAGAAAACGACAACCGATCTGATCTTTACCCATCAAGTTAACAGATCCGTAGATGCTAACCATGGAAGCAAGATCCAGAGGCAAATCGCTTCTCATCATATTATGCCCGTATGAGCCTTGTCGTATCAGAGAAGGTCCAGAACCTGCTTCCATGGCGGCGGCGGCGGCGGCTAGAGCTCGAGAAGCCCTGTTGTTTCTTCCTCCACACATCAACGGGTCGTTCACGCCTCTGAGAGTATCATCATGTGGGTAGTAAGATCCAGGACCATCAATGTCTGAAACCCTAGTTCTCTCGAACATCAACGACGAGCCATGAAACGCATCGTTCCCAAGAGGGAGACAAGGAGGTGAACGCTTGATGATGGGTCGGTTGATACGGTCCAAGAGAGCATCTCTCTGGTTCTTAAGAGCCATCATCTCTCTAAGTCGGTTAGGGTTAACGGTGTCTTGAAGGCCAAGGAAACTAAGCTCTGCCGGAGAAACTCCATAAGAGGTGGTGTTTCGAATCCGAGAAGCTCCGTTCGGAAACTCGTGGAGAGTTCTTCGAGACGACGACCCAAAATCACCCGGGTCGACCCGTATCGGTCCGGGTCTGCTCCAAATACTCATGTCGCAAGAGATACCCATTTCGTTGAGCTTTTTACACAAACCCACCACATCGGTAGTGGTCTTCGTGTCGTAACTCTTGAGAAACGGGTTTGTGTCGAGATTCTGTTGAAACCCACCGGAAGAACCAAGAGGAGGAAGACGACGATGATGATCCGAAGCTCGTCCTCTGCTAAAATCTCCATCGAAACCCATGAAGTTTTCTTCAAACATGGTCGATGTAACAAGTGAAAAAGGCAAGAGATTTCAGAAAGGAAGAAGATGAAGAAGAGAGAGAGAGAGAGAGAGGGAGAGTAAGACAAGAGTGGACAATACGGAGAGGGAGGTGAGGTTGGTGATATATAACAGAAAATGTGTATAGAGAGAGAGAATGTTGTGCTCTTAGAGAACACGTACGGAGACCCTCCCTCCCGTCCAAGGCTGGTTTGTCTCTTTTTGTCGTTTTTCAGTCACACTCTCGCCATTAATACGCAGCTGCGCATCGCCTTTTGCTTTTCTACAACCTCCGTAACAAATATTATAATTAAATTGCTATTTTGGTCCCCCATTTTTGTTCTTCTTTTTGTTTCAAAGTATAACGTTTCTTTTACTTTTATTTCGACATTTTCGAATGAATTAGATAAATATTCATGGATGGGGATTTATTTTGGTGAGTGGATATGAGATAGACCTGGGAATTTGAGACTTAACCTGCTGTTTCCGTTTGATCCGTAGATGGCCATTGTGGATTGAACCATTTGAAAAAAATTGATATGTGGGTGTAGGCTATGAGTATTTTATGTGGGGCGGGTGCGGACTGGTGGATTTTGAAACGTTGGATACCTGTCATCCCATAAAAAAACTTTATTTTTTTTAATTTTTGTATATATTTTGTAAAAAATATGGGATTATTTTTCAAAAATAAGTAAATTAAATAGGACGGAGATGGGTATACATTTTTCTGTTTGTGGGTAGTGCAAATCGTTTTTTTTACAAAGAAAAAATAAACCTACAGATTGATGGGTCAAGCAGGGCGGGTTTGACCCTCAACCTAAACCTAATATGAGATTGATAAAATTGCAAAGATGCTAGTTGAATGATATTGAAATGATAGAGTTAGTTGTTGTCTATATCCTCCCTCTATATTAGATTTTGATTTTTGTATTTTATTTTGAGTTGTGTTTTGGATTTTGGTTTTGTATTTAAAAACCGATGTTTAAGAATATAAATAATGTATTTATGTTTCAAACTAAAATGTAAATATATCAATGTTGAAATTCTATTCCAAAATTAAAAGTAATAAATGAAAAAGATATTTAATTTCTTTATATTACGTATGAAAATTCTAAAACATCAATCATTCATATAAATGACTATAAAAATTTAAATGTGCATTAAACAGAGATATATCATCATTTGATTTATGTCATGATTTAGCAGTTTCATTTAATGCTGTTGTAAAAAAGCAGTTTCATTTACTGTTCAAAGTTTGATGGATTTATAATATACATAATCTAATATATTAATTTAAGGTCATTTTTTACCTATTATTAACGAGTTATAGTAGGACCACTTAAAGAATTAATTAATATCACATATTTGATTGTTTACATTAATAATAAACCAAATATTAATTTTAATTTTATTTCTAGTTATAAAAAAATCTGTTGAGAAATAATTTAAAAAAAAATCTTACGAAAATTTTAATTTTTTAATAAAATAACACATTAATTAATTAATTTCGTAATTAATAGTATAATATTATTATAAATAAATGTTCATTAAAATTTTATTCTAAAACAAGAAAATAAAATTTCTATACTATTTTTTTTAAAAAAATTATAACTATAATCGCTATTATATAAAATAGAAGTCACATTCTTTGTTCATGTCTAATATTTTAAAATGGACTATTCATAGAAATCACTTACTTTAAAACATATCATTTAGTTACTATCTCCAACCGAGAAAGATTGTCAATTTATTATTAATACTAATTAATATTTCTTTTTAGCAACACTAATTAATATTTCTTTTTTAGCAACACTAATTAATATTTCTTTTCTTTTAGACAAGTCATTAACGACTAGGGGCGGAGCCCCCGCGCAAAGGCGGGGGTCGTAGACGTAGTTGTTGCTCTATCTTTATGCATGTATGTGTTGCGGTGTTTGTGAAGTTTTTGTTTAGCCATGGTATAGATAAACATGCTAATTTTTATTTCTGACGATGTTTTGTATTTGTTATGGTTGTATTTGCAAATAATAGGTATAGTCCTAATGCTGGAAACTAAATTTTCTTTTGTTGGAAATGTTGATAAATGAAGACAGTAGGTTGTAAGTATTTGTTGGGGCTTTACCGGACAAAAATGCAGTGCAATATATTCTTTTGGAAGAAGAAAAAATTGAATGGTATGAATAGACCTATAAGCCCAATTTAGAAGACAATGTAACTGAAACGTTGGTGGTGATCTTGCGGTCTTTAGTCTACCTGGGAATAGAATTCTGAATTTTCTTGTTGTGCATATTTAGTTGTGTTAGTTTGGTCGACGAATAGATTTATTAAGTTAGGGCTTAGTTGTATTAGTGAGAGTTGGTTAATTTTTCAACTTAAAATGGAAATTAAAATACGTTAACGTGAGTTGTTAAAAAAAATAATGCATCCTAGAAGCTTTGGCTAGAGAGACACTTTTTGAAAAAATAAAAATGTGTAATGAAATATATTAATATTCATGTTTAAAAATCTATAACCAAAAATAAGTTTCTTAATGAATTTTATTTTATAGTCATTTTTGTTGATAAACTAATAATGTGACCCAATCTTTTTATTGGTAAACAGTCAAGCAAATTTATTATTACAGAAAACTAAATTAAATAAAAAGCAATTTGAGATAAATATTGAACAAAAATATTCTACTAAGGGATACTCATCAAAATACCAGAAGACAATGATGATAATATCTTGTTAATTCAAACAATCAAATATGGAAGCCTTTGTACACAGTAGTGAAGCACATAAGATTATTAGGACTGGACTTACTCTCAGATCTTTTGGATTCCTTTCGATCACTTCAGTGTGATATATCACAACATCATAATACTCCTGCTTCTTGAAGAACTCATTACATGTATAAACACAACATGATGTTTGTATAACTCGATTCACCAAGATTTAATTACAAAACCAAAATAACTTTCTCACCTCTCTTAGCCTCATCCAGCCTCTTTGTTATAAAATTAAAAATAGTTGATTTTGTCGTATATATATTATTTAGAAAAGATTATACAAATAGTATGTCATTTTTATATTATTTGATGAAAATAAAATATGTTTCATATAATTTAAATGTAGTTCTAGATATGATTTTACTAAAAATATCAAAAATATATTAAAGTGTTAAGGAAAAATAGAATCCTCATTGTGAATATAAAAAAAATAATTCAATGTTTTGTTAGCACTTATATGAACCTAATATTTATAAATTATTAATTTATAACTTTAACTGGGACTATATATTTACGAAGAGAAATCTCAAAAAGACTATTCACAAGATGCCTGTAGAAGTCATAAGTATATGATACAGAAAATACTCTTATAAATTAATAATGGTTGAAATATAATGTTTTACTAATTTATAGAATTATTAATTTAGAAAACCTTTTAAGATTTACTGTATACATATTAATTAAATTATAGAAAAATTAATTTTATTATATTATTTAGTGTAAGAATTTATATGTTGTTTTAGATATAATTTTACTAAATATTATCAGAATACTGTAAAAACTCTATAAATTAACATTCTATAAATTAATAAGAACGATATATTAATAAATTTTGTGAGTCACTCAAGTCAATACAAAAGAGCAGAGGAACTTTTCAATGACAACTTCAAAGAAAAGTTATCTTCTCTTATGAATATCAACTTACCCATCCCCACGTTAGATATGACAATTGCAGAAACTATAATTTTCATCTATAGGATCTTGTAAATCACTATAACAGCTCTGTATATATATTCTTAGCAATGGCAACCTCCTCTTGTGGTGTCCTTTTGTTGTGCTTACAAAGTATAAATCATCTTGATTTTCTTTAAACAACTTGTATCTACTTTAATGAACAGGTAAACGGTTGTTAAGTAGATATACAGACACTTTGATTTGGTTTCACTAAACAAAGCTCAATCATTCACACAACCTTTCTCCTTAGCAAACACATGAGAGTTTCTGACATTAAAAACACGACAGAGAAGAATTCATAAGCATATATTTCCCAATCAGAAACCTGACACAGTTCTCTTTTCTATTTCTCCAAAAGTGCCAGGCTTGTGGGTTCCATTTCTTGAGGCCAAGAGAATGCATCGATAACTCAGACCTTTGGAGGAAAGTTTCAGATCATAGAGATTGGTCTATGGGATTGTGTGCTTCGATGTCAACGTGTCAGATTCCAGGGACAAGCTCTTTGATCTCTTTCTCTAACCGGTCAACTCTGCTTCCTAAAGCTGTTACAGACTCCTCACCTCCAAAAATGAATGTAATCAGGTATAGTTTCTAGCTAGGTGCATAACACAATGACAAATCCATAAGTAGAGCTCGACCATGAACAGAGTCGGGGAGACGCCGTACTCGAAGAGAAGGAGATCACATCCGGAGAGAAAGCATTCAAGACCAGAAGAGATAACTCCACAGTTGTTAGGACAAGGGTTGTCTCTTCCGTGATTGGTCACAGCGCAAACGATGAGCTTGTCTAGAAAAGTCCCGTCTCTATCCCACCTCCACGAGTGAAATGAATGACCTTTCCAACTGCTATGTAGATCCCTGAGAGATTGCAAACATAAAGCTCGGATCTTGGATAAACCTAAAAGAAATCTAGATAGAGAAGAGAAGGAGATTGGTACCGTGATGGGAATAGATATAAGCCTTGCGCCATGAATAGTTGTGAGCTCCTGGTTTCAGTTCATCTTTAGAGATCTTATTGGAGAATGATTATATTTTCTCTAGAAGAAAAAAAATGGAGGAGACAAATTAGGCAAATGAGACCTGACCTTCAACGACCTCTATATAAAGGAGCCTGGAGAAGACATTTTCATCTTTAGAGATCTTATTTAGATTCTTACCTGAGCTATAATACCACAATAAATGAAAGTAATGTGATTCAGCTAAAGAACATACTTTTATTACAGCTCCCACTTGCATCAGCATAACTTAAAAGCAGAGTCTTGAAGATCTACCAAACTCCTTCACATCTTCAGTAGCGCTTTCTCTGGTAAGCAAAGAAATTCATTGACTGCAACAACAACATAACTTGAGAAACGATCCATTCAAGATTCTGAAACATACCTTTGTAACGCTGTTTAAATAATTAAATAAAATCGCAACATAATATAGGGCTTGATATTCCGTGGATTGCCATCGCATAATTAATTCTATTCGACAACACAACCTAAACCTTACCATAGAGATCGCCTTTAAGAGCACAACTCGCTTCAAACTCTTTGGATGAATCAAATCTATAAAAATATTTGATGTTAAATAGCTGAATAATACTATTGGGATAATTTTAATGAAAAAAGAAGAGCAGAACCTGGTATAGTTCTTTGTTGGTGTATTTGCCAACGCCAGAAGCTGCTCGTCACTATGGATAGAGATGGGAGCAGTCAGAGAGTCGGAATTTAGGGTTACTTCAAAACCACTCAGCGAGTACACGGAGCCTTCCCTCAGTCAGACGATTCCGGTAAGTATCAACGCGGGTTGAACTGATGGTCCCTGGACAAGCATAGACTGAGCGACAAGAATTTAAAAATAGTAAGAATTTCTGGTTTATGAAATATAAAATGGCCAATAATAAGAACAGAAAGTCGTCGACTTTACCTGTTCATCGAGAGAAGCATGTCAATACTCATCAGCTCTCCACCTTTCCTGATATTCCGAGCTTCCCTCCCAAGACCTCAGTAGACGGACCTCAGCCGTATTAGAGCAACGGCCTGCAGAAATCGGAGGGTCGTAATGATTCATCGCTTGGAGATTGGGTCGGTTACGTACACCGTTCCGTTTGGGAGCCGGAATTGATGAGAAAGAGTGGGAGGAATGGAGGAATGGGCTTTAATACTTGAATCAGATCATAAATTTAAGAGAGGAGAAGACGTTACCAGGCATAAGTTGGAGAGGATGGCGGTCAGACAAAATATTTTATGCGGTCAACAATTTCAAACATAGAAACCAAGTATAAAAATTATATATATGTTTATAAACAATTATAAACAACAACGAAAAATACTTAAAGAACCAAATTTAAATTTAACTCATGGCAGACGGTAGACCAAGAAATTATTAACCACTTGGAATCATAATTTCGATCAGTTGTAATTTATAAATACTCCATAGAACATCAATTGTAAATTCAAGCAACTTACGCTTGGTGCACAAAAAAACATAAATGCAACTTACGCTTGACGTGTGCTAATTTATATGCATGGTTTTCTTTTTAGAATTGATATGTATATTATTCTTTGTGATTAATATGGTTAAAGCTTAAATAAAAGAGTAAAACAAGAGGGGCCACTACGGAGAGAGGTGAGGTTGGTGAATGGTGATATAACAGAAAATGTGTATGGAGAGAGAGAATGTTGTGCTTTCAGAAAACGTACGGAGACCCTCCCATCCAAGGCTGGTTTGTCTCTTTTCGCTCCACTCTCGCCATTAATAGGCAGCAGCAGTATAGCCTTTGCTTTTCTACAGCCTGCGGAACAAATATTAAATTTAAATTGCATTATGTCCCCCATTCTGGTCGTTTTTTAGTTTCAAGTATAACATTCTTTTACTATTATCTTGACATTTTCGAATGAATTCGATAAATATACATGTATAGTGATTTATTTAGATAATTCGATATGAGATTGATAAAATTACACAACTTGTAGTTTACTGACGGTGAAATGACATAGTTAAAACAAACCTAAATCAATACAATACTAAGCAGTAATCCGCGCTTTACGCGGAATGAAATAGTTTATAGATTATTTATTGTAAATTGTATATATAGATTTATCGTATAACTATTTTAGGGATAAATATTCATATATCTATTCGGATTCAGTTATTTAATCAGATTTCAGATTTTTAGAGTTAGAAATTTAAATCTTATTCGAATATTTACAAATTTTAGTTTACATTTGGTTAGAATCATTTTAGGTTCGATTTAGATTCGAGTCTGAATGTTCATTTTAATTACGTATTTTCAACAAAAATCCAAATATACTAAAGTTCTTAAAATCCAAAAATAAAATAATATAAAACATAAATTTTTGAATATTTAAATTTGCATAGTTTTTTTTCATTTTAAATATTTCGATAAGAACAAACTTTTCTGATTTTTTAATTTTTTTGATTTTTTAATTCCTCTTAAAACTTCTCTGATTTTTTAATTTTTTTTAGTAATCTTATTATGGTTCTAATTCTTGGTAGGATATGAAAACTTTCCGTAAATAAAATCAGAATTTGGCTAAACTAAAAATCCGACTTCGTGTGTGGTGTTTTTGTACTTGAGTTTCTTTAATTCATAACTAATCACAATTATTTGTTGCTTTCGTGAACTGAAACCTCAACCATGGCCAAATTCGGCAAGATATTAAACTTTCAATTTCTAAAAACATTTTCATTCCCGCATTTTAGTTGATGCGAATCTTAATGATTTTTTAAAATGATATTATTTAGTAGTTGTACAAAGAGAATTTTAATTAATTTCAATTCACTACAAATGTGAAAAATACATGAACCAAAATAGAGCCGATTGAAGAAAATAAAATGCGAACACGTTAAATTGTCTCAAGTGTAATTAAAAAACTTAGTATGTGAACGTATTAAATATTAAACGATTGTAAAGGCGATACGTCAGCATATTCCAAAAATTTAGTGTGAACGCAGTAATTGCGAATGCTTCTCCTTTAATATATATGGAATATTCTGTGTTACAAAAAAGTATAATATATTCTAAAAACTCTTATCTAACCCTTACTTTATCAATTAACAATTAAAAAACTTACATTTATATATTAATGAAAAAAAAAACAAATTTTCACCCAAAAAAAAAGAAAACAATAGAAAAGTTAAACCAAAGTCTATTTAAAACAAATCTAAATGGAAAAATAAAAAATAAAAAAAACCTCAATTCAATTTGATAAATTAATGCTGTTTAATTTTTCTGATATTTAAAAAAAATTATATCATTTTTAAAATAAATTTTATACAATTTGATTAATATATCTTAACTAAAATAAAGAAATAAAAATATATCTAAGATTATAATTAAAATATCTACACATATATTTTCAATATAAGTTAAAATAGATGGAAGTTATTTATTTTTTTGAATTTTCGAAAATAATATTTTGAATTTAATAAAAATAAATAAATGAAAAACGATTTTATTTTTATTTTTGACAAGAAAATCTCTGAAACACGTTTTGGGAAAGTAAAAAATATTTTCAAATATGTTTTGAATATTTTGTAACTGAACTTGCCATATTTTCGGATTGATGAAAACGAAAAGCTAGAATCGATTTTTTGACAAGGTAAATCGACCAATACACGTTTTAGGAAAGTTAGAATTTAAAAATATTTTTAGAATATTTTCTTAACTGAATTTTCTTAAATTTTCACAAAATCGGTGTTTTTATCTGTAGAAAACACTTTCTACATTGTGTAGAACCAATACAAAGATTTCATATGTAGATTCTTCCACATGTAACCGTTTGAGTAGTGTCTAGATGATGTAAAAAAAAAAGTAGTGTCTAGATTTCACATTCCTAGTATTTCAGAATATCTCATAACAGTAGAAATTGTTTCACAAAAAATTAGCTATCTTTACAAATATTAGAATTTACATTCTCCATATGTAGAAGTTTAATTAAATGTAGATTGTTCGTTCTAAAAGTAAGTAGATGAACTTGTTTAATATGAAATTCAATTTCTACTAACCCATTTTCCATAGAAGATGAAATCTACCTTTTTTTTACTGAATGAATTTTTATCTCTGTTAAATATTTTTTTGATGTGGGGTGACTTGTAACTTAAAAATCAAAATTAAAAGAACTATAATTTATCAGAGCCAGGTTTCGATCCTGGGACCTGTGGGTTATGGGCCCACCACGCTTCCGCTGCGCCACTCTGATTTTTTAGAACTTAATTTTAAAATTTAATTTATCAAGTTTTTCAACCAAAAAATATCAGTTTATGTATATGGATATTTTATCAATTGTTTCTGGTTTTTTATAATTTTTTATTCATAAAATATCTATTTCATTAAGTTTTAGAAATTGAAGACGTAAAAAAATAGACAAAAGTGTTTTATACCAAATGGACAAAGAGACTGAATTTTTATTCTATTTTGGTAATTTTCCCTTGTTTATTTTACATTGTATTTGATTTTGACTTTAAAAATTAATGTTTTAAAATATAATTAATGCATTTGTTTTTAAAACTAAAACATTAATTAAAATATAAAAATATTAATGGTAAAACCAAAAAATATAAATAAAATGTGTTATTTTTCTTTGAATGTGTGGGAAGTCTAAAACATCAATCACTCATATATCACTATAAATTTTAAAATCTGCATTAAATAAAGAAACATCATCATTAGATTTTTGTCTTGTAGAATATCTGAAGATGGTTTCATTTAATGTTCAAATTTTGATGGATTTTATGATGTATTTATATTAGGATGAATTGACCAGATGATTTTTTTTTTTTGTCGTCGACTTTTACAGACTCATATAGACTCTGTAAACCAGGTTGGTGGCTCTTCATCCATGTGCACAACAAAAGACGCTTGAGTCCTAGCCCCTCGTGCTAGTCCATCGGCCTTCAGATTGTGTGTGCGTGATACATAAATGATATCTGAGCTGTGAAAATTGTCTTGCAAGGTCTTGATATCTTCTAAGTAGGCTGAAAACGCAGGCCATTCCTCTGGTTCGGACACCATCTTTACCAATTGAAAACAGTCTGTTGCAAATGTAATCCTAAATTGATGCAAATTCCTCATACACTCCATTGCCCAAATTAATGCTTCCACCTCAGAATGAAGAGGAGATAGAGAAGCACGGACATTCCTTGCCCCCATTAAGCCAGCGAAACCTTGAAGAGTACTGTACCACCCTTGTCCAGAGTATACTTCCTTATCCTTCCAAGAACCATCTACGAAACACCATCTTCCTAGTATTGACGGTAAATCCGGGATTGGCCGTTCTATTATCGAGATGGCTAGCGATTGCGCCTCTTCCCATATTTTTGCTTCTGTTACTGCTATCTTAAGTGTTTTACTAGGCTCAATATCCAAATTACTAAAGACCTTATTGTTCCGTCCTTTCCAGATATACCATAAAATCCATGCAAAATGATGATCATCCATTTTTGGTAGAACTCTCCAGAATAGATGATCCATATTCGTATAGAGAGACTCAGTTGGGAAGATTGTTGGATTAGATGGTATCTGGGATAAAGCCCAAACCTGGCGAGCCGGAGGACATTCAAAAAACATATGGTTTATTGATTCCTCTGGGGCACCACATCTATCACAACATATATCTCCTGTACAAAAGTAGGGAAAGAATGTAACAGGTTCTTCTAAAATTGGACAATATACTTGTTACATGTGCGTGAAGGTGGTTAACATGCGCGTTCAATATCTTTTTACACATATTGTTTCCATTCTAATTTTGTTCGTATAGTAAAGAATGTTGTGTTACATATTTGTAAACGTTTTCGGCAAAAAAGTGCGGACGATAGAAAAACTTTAGAAAATACACCATTTTGAATATTGGATATACTACAACATGAGCATAGCACATTTTTTTTTTTGAAACTGACATGAGCATAGCACATTGTTGAGTAGGATAATATAAAAAACTGACATATAGAAGAACACCAATGTGACGGACATACTAGATAGTTAAACAACTTATACTAAACATAGTACAATTCCATGTTATCAACTGCAGTAGTCAACCTAGGTAAAAAAAAACATCCAACCCTCGAAACATAAAAGTGCCCAAACATAGTATAATCCCCAATTATCAACTGACGTAGTCAACTCAAGTAAAAGAAAGAGAAAGAGAGGGAGAGGGGGGTGGAGGAGGTCGAGAAGAGGAAGAGGAAGAGATGGGGAAGACGAACAAAAAGGAGAATGAATATGAGGAGGAGGAGGAAGAAACATAGAATGAGGAAAAGGAAAATGAAAAGTTATAATATACTATAATGTATCCATAAAACAAAATAGTACAATATAAGAGTTATGATATCTTATAAACGATTATATATTACTATATTAGTTGTTTGAGGAGAATAACAAAGCAATATGAGAGAAATTATGTATTACATTGAAAAATGCCAAAAAATAGAACATGTTGATATACAGTGTCACCATTTTAGTCAAATATGACGGATTAAAGAGAAAACATGTAGTCTTTAATGTTTGTGTTGAATGCTTAACATTAACATAAATAAATTTGGCGATAAGTAGAGAGTTTAGTTGAGGTGGTTGGTACATGGGTGAGAAAAGAGTTAAGACATACATTATAAAGAAACAATTGACAAGTATAATACAACATAGTGAAAATAAGAACATCCGTGGATGACGAAACTGGATTTACTAAACCGACTACGATAGTTGATTGAATTTGAAAGTAGAGAATGCTTAAGTACATATCGTTGAGCTGCAATCTCAAGGAAGCCTATGTGATGTTTTCATAACGGTTACAACCAATGATTGATTCACACACTTCTCTTCTTTACCACCAGTTACAATACAATACTTAATTTATAAAACACTTATAATTATGGTTTTGAAAACTCCAATATGTGGCACATATGTACAAATCCTAGAAATATATACAACATACACAACAACAATATACTATATTAATATTGAATAGAGTAGTCTATAAAGGTTTCCCTTTCAATTCTTCCATAATCCCAACTACTCAAATATTAAAATCAGAGTCGCCATTTGAATGCAATTTACATAGTACATAAATGAAAGAAATCCTATAAGCATGAATACACATATAGAACATTTAGATGCATGAATGAACAATCCAAAAGATTTCATATAACATTGACAAGAAAACACAAGTAAACTATACTACATACAAATTATAGAATAGTTTTTTCGTAGTTCAATATAGAAGATCATTGTTTTTCTTCTTCTTCAACCCGACATTTGATTTTTATTTCTTAAAACTTTGAAAGAGTGAAAGATGAAAACCATGTAATGAAAAACCGGTTAAAAAGATAAATTAGTGTGAAAACATAAGAAAAAATGAAAAGTGGATATAAAGTTTAGTGTCTTCACGTTCAAAGAGATTAAAGAGAGATTTGAGAGTTTTAGAGTGAGAAACATTACATTTTTGTTGCAGTCATTTGAGAGGAAGAAAGAGAATGTGTAATTTTTTTTAATATATGGAGACGAAAATTCCAATTAGGTTAAATATTTTCGATACATAAGACTTCTTGAAAAACCCTAAAATCAAATAACTAACTAAATAGTAAAAAACACTTCATTAAACTTAAAAATCAACATTTAAAGTGTTTAATATACACAAAACTAAACATATATACGCCAGAAAAAAATATTTTGTAAAGTTAAAATTTCAAAATCAAATCCTAAAAAGACCAACAATACTATAACATATGTTACCAATTCCTAAACCAAAAATTATCATGACTCAAACTACATTCACTCATCTATGTTGAAAATAATTTAATTTTAGTAAAATTAGATTTACATCATTTAGAAATTATTATATTTACATGATTTGGACTTTTCTCTATCAAAATATATTTATAAATTACTTTTAAGATTTAGTACATGAAAAGACTTATGTAAAACTTCACTTTAAGCGGGAAACCTAAATTCTACAAAATGTTAAATTCTATTAAAATTTAAGCGTAACATGTTGGAAGTCTTCAAAACCCTAGCATAATCAAATAACTAACTAACTAACAAAAAAACAATCCACTAAATTAAAAATGGGAAAATTGTCTTTTAAATCCTCAACTTTCAAATTTGGTTCAAAAAAAACCTGAACTATTACTTGGACCATTTAAGGCACAGACTTATTTTGACAAACTATTTAAAACCTCGAATTAATTTGACTAAGCCATATTCAATACGTCGTTATCTCGGCTAACGGCACGATTAAACGGGGCTAACTTCCGTTTACTGTTTCCATTAAACCTAAGCTACGTCGTTTTGAAATTAGAAAACCCCCTAAATTTCTATCTTCTCAAAAATTGCAATCCCTAATTCCCCAAATCAAAAACTCAATCAAAACTTGCAAACCCTTGTTTCACGAGCATTTGCTTCACGATTCTCCTTCTCACGAGCTTCTGCCTGCCGAACCTCTGCTTCACGAGCCTCTGCCTACCAAATCTCTGCTTCACGATTCTCCCTTTCACGAGCTTCTGTCCGACGAGTTTCTGCCTCAAAAACCCTTACTTCACGACCAGCTGCTTTTGTTTCACGAGCCTCTGCTCCACTTGAAATCAAGAGTTTGTATTTTTGATTGGGTTTTTGATTTGGGGAATTAGGGATTGCAATTTTGAAAAGATAAAAATTTAGGGGGTTTTCTAATTTTAAAATGATGTAACTTAGATTTAACGGGAACAGTAAACGGAAGTTAACCCCGTTTAATCGTGCCGTTAGCCGAGATAACGACGTATTGAATATTGCTTAGTCAAATTAATTCGAGGCTTTAAACGGTTTGTCAAAATAAGTCTGTGACTTAAATGGTCCAAGCAATAGTTCATGCTTTTTTTGAACCAAATTTGAAAGTTCAGGATTTAAAAGACAATTTTCCCAATTAAAAATTAACTTATAAAGTGTTTAATATATACAAAACTAAACAAATATAGGTCAATTTTTTATTTTGAAGTTAAGATTCCAAAATCTAACCCTAAATACAAAAATACTATAATATATGTTACAAAACCCTATACCAAAGACTATCACGAAATCTACATTCACTCATGTATGTTGAAAACAATTCAATTTTAGTAAATATAAATTTACATCATTTAGAAATGTTTATAGTTACATGATTTCAATATTTCTCCCTCAAAATATTTTTAATAAAAATTTAAATTATTTTAAAGATCTGTGTAAGACCCGAACCCGGCCAGCTAGGCCGCGGTCGACGCCTCACGTCGCTCGGTCCACACACTGACCAAACCTCTCAATTTTTCGCGCTTTATTTAAATTTTTCGTCTAAGGGCGAAGTCTATCTTAGACCTTAGCTTAAGACTACCTTAGTCATTCCCTAGCTTAGATTCTTTCAACTTAACTTATGCATAGCGGAATATTATCTATCAACCATTGGTCTAAAACCAATCTAACACTTGTCAGGTCGAAACACTTTAGCCATGGTCAGTATACACAACTACTACCAGCTCCAAGGTTGATCCTGAACCTAATCCAAGTCATACAAATCCGAGGTTCTATTCTATCTAGATCTAAGCAATAATTGCTAGATATTACCTTTGCCACATCCACGGAGCTTGTTAGCTCATCGTCTCAGCTGTCTTAGCTGTTTAGCTAGCTCATCCAGCTAGCTAAGCTGAACCACTTCACTTGAGGTTCCCTACTCTCTTCCAGCTGATCGAGCTGTGAGGTAGCTTTGCTCAGATCCCCATACACTCGTCCAACTCTCTTATACATGTATAAACTATTCCCTTTGGTACTTAGTCATTCAGCCAACCATCCTCACAGACCAAGTACCTTTGGAAAGTCTTCAGCTGCAAAAACGACCTCAAGCAAACATACTCCAAAAATTAATTAAAATTCATGAAAACTCCTCTTAAATCTCAACTAAGAGATTCCCATAATCAGAATCCAATGAATAAACCAAAACAATATGGATTCTGATCATGATCAGTCCAACCAGTCAAACGTTGACACCATCAAATCAATTCCTAAAAACTAAATAAAATTCATGATAATTCATGATAAATCCCCAAAGTAGGATTCCCATCATCAGAATCCGACCCAGAGTTCCAGATCATGTGAACCCGACTTTGGTCAGTCCGGCTGATGGCCAAGGACTATCTTACCTCCTGAACCGGCCAAGGCCATGGTTTGGTGCCTCCATGTCTAAACACCAGATAATTGGATTAATAATGTCCACCAGGTCTTGAGTCAATCAACCAACCACTCCCCATGACTCAGAACTGATGAGTTTTCACACTTACCTAACCGGCCATGGAACCATGTTCCAATGAACCTGATCAGTCTTGTTCCTACAACTGGTGTATCCTTTGATCAATCAGATCAGACACCTTGATCCATCATCCATGAATTAGGTCGTCCATCCTTTCCCATGATCAGATCACACACGGTCTTCCTTGTATAAACACACCAGCTCAATACTTGTGGTACATGCCAACAAGTACTAGCCTTACTCATCTCCTTGGCTCTTAGCCAATCCTTTGCACATAGCTTACCAACACCAAGGTTGATAGCTAGCATTCCATATGATCCCATTACCTCATTTCCACGGCCTAACCATGGCCCGGACCTGGCCCAACCGCCCAAGACTTGAACACTCAGTTTAGCTGAGTTGAGCTGATCCACAACTGACCTAGCTGAGTGAACTAGTCCATCCAGCTTAGGGAGCTGACACACTCTACTTGAGCTCCAAGTGAGCTTCGTCGAGCTGGTTAAGCTTCTTGCTTGCATCGCCCAGCTGTGATACACTTTGTCTAGTTCCTTTTTATTTGTCTCCTTCCTGGTTTAGCTATATCTCAGCTTCCTGATGCCCTTAGCCTTACTTCCAGGCCATAATACACTTGTGTTTAGGTCACATGACCTGACTGGTGCGTCTTCTTGCACCATGGCCGATCCTAACAATCATTTCCAGGATCAGGGACATGACAATCTGTATGAGAAAACTTACAAAATTTTCTCATACGGAGGGTTATAATGGTAAACCAAATACATATTTTTGTCTAGTCATAACTCATTAGTGTGTTGTTGTAATTTTACTAGCGTTTTGAGATTATTTTTGCATTTGATTGAATTTGAGGTATAGTTTTATATTTATGATCAATTTTTGAGTCATTTGACAAATTCTCCAAGAATAATAATTTATAAATCATATGAAAAATATGAAAAATGTTCACACAACAAACAATTTGTATTTAGTTAAAGAAAACATAAAAGATCACAAAAATAAATCTAATATTTATAATCTAAATAAACAAATTAGCATAAATATAAAATAATAACCAATTCGTGTTGATCCAGTAGTGATCATTTGAGGGAACTTCGGTTTCAGTCGCGTTGGTCATCCAGGTTAACGCTAAATTGCAAGAATATGTAGAATGTCATGGATTTCATATGATTAGTCAATTGACTTCGGTCGCCGGATTCCTACAGTTATAACAAAAAAGTAATATTTAAACTAAACCTTTTTGATAATATATATTAGTGCGCAAAAAGTGTGGACCGAACCTAATTATAAATATGACTGGTTGCATACAATCTTCCCAAATTTCTCACTTTGTGAATTATTTTTCGTAATAAAATTTAAACATTACAAATATGATTGGTTTTTTTTTACGGCAAACGGCTATTCTATTACTCAAACTTGAGGTGGTCTGGGTAACCAGACCGGAATAGAACAACCAATAAAATGTAACTTCTTATGGAAGGATATAGCTGTCTTAGCTAAAAATTTTGAGATCTGATTACACGCTCTTGGAACATAGGAAAATCTTGAAATCCGGGAAACATATGAGCAATGTCTCTATCCTCTCTAGTTCCGTAGCAAAACTTGGCCAAGCATGAGGTTCCTTGATCATAGCAATCAATTCTTTGCAGTCTGTTCCGAAGTTCTGACATGTTGAATGTTGAAGCATATTCTCCATCGCCCATCGCAGTGCTTCCACTTCTGAGTGCAGAGCTGATTCTCTTATGGGGAAGTTCTTTGATCCTATGAGTTGCATATTTCCCCCACAATCCAACCAGACTCATCCACACCCACTAAATTGAGCATGAGATGTCCATGATCCACCAGCAAGCAAATATTGCCCAAGCTTATGACTTGGGGTTCCTCTACATTACTCTCTTGTACCACTGATGGTATCGTCTCATTGGCATTAGACCAAGTTTGACACTCACTCTCAGCATATCGAACTAGTTTCAGAGGATCTCTGTCTATTCCTCTAAAGATTTTGTCATTTCGAGCCTTCCAGATTTACCAAATTATCCAGGGATAAGGATCCCTGTCTTGTTCTGGTTCAAGTATACCGTTCTTTTGCCAGAAGAGGTAGTCCATATTCGTGTAGATATTTGATGCTGAAAAAACACCAGAATTCGTTGGAGTTGATGGAACGTAACCAAACTTGTAGAGCAGGTGGACATTCGAAAATAGCATGTGTTACTGACTCCTTTGGTTCACCACATCTTGGGTAATAATTGTCACATCGCATATTTCGCCTTACTAGATTTCTCATTACAGCCACATGACCAGTTAACAATTGCCATATAAGATGACAAATTTTCTCTGGCGTCTTTATCTTCCAAGCAAAGACTTGGAACTTTGTAATACAGTGAAGCCTCTATAAATTAGTAATGTTTGGACTACACAAAAACTATAATTTTTATTAATTTATAGAAATTATTAATTTATCGATATACTAATTGAACCAAAAATACAATTTGGGATTATAAAATTATATTAATCTATAGAGATTTATAGTGTATATTAATTTATCGAATATTAATTTAAAGAGGTTATACTGTACTTGGCTCTAACACTTGCTTTTCGTTTGCATCCTTCAATAGGTTTTGAGCAACCCAATATCCAGACTTGACCGTATATTGTCCATTCTTTGTGTAGTTCTAGCAAAATGTGTCAGGGCGA
Source organism: Raphanus raphanistrum subsp. raphanistrum (assembly GCA_019706035.1). Classification (NCBI taxonomy): domain Eukaryota; kingdom Viridiplantae; phylum Streptophyta; class Magnoliopsida; order Brassicales; family Brassicaceae; genus Raphanus; species Raphanus raphanistrum. The sequence goes on from CM033985.1 coordinate 13,408,461, forward strand.
TGAGTTGTGCTTATGGCTAAACTCCTTATAAGGGGTATATCATCAGAACTGACATATTGTTCCAGCAAATTAAAATCTCATTCCTTCAACTCCTGATTAATAAGATCACTAACTCTCATATTTGGATGCATAACTGACGCTATAGGTGTAGCTGGCCTAGCAGGAGTCATTGGAATCCAGGGATCCTCCCACACCTTAACCTCATAACCAGAGTGTATTTTTTGTTTTATCCCCAGCAACAAAAGCTCCCTCGCAGCGGAAATGCTACTCCATACATATGAAGGACTGTTTGCAGTATTTACTCGTAAAGGCGAGCTCAATCTGTAATATCTGCTTCGTAAGACACTGGCCACCAGCGAATCCAGGTTTGTGCTAGCCTCCATAATTGTTTTACCAGTAATGCCAGGTTGAACTCATGGATCATACGAAATCCAATACCTCCTTCTTCTCTCGATAGGCAGACTTTTTCCCATTTCGACCAGTGTATTCCTCTCTTTGGGGGATTTGAGCTCCACCAGAATTGGGCAATAGCGCTGCCAAGGTTTTCACATATCTCCAATGGGAGCAGGAAATTAGACATAACATAAGTCGGGAGAGCAAGCAAAATGGACTTAATCAATACCTCCTTTCCTCCTTTCGAGAGCCAACGACTTGTCCAACCATTCACTCTATGCATTAGCTTGTCTTTGAGGAAGGTAAAGAGTTTGCATTTTGAACAACTAATATCTTCTGGAATACCCAAGTAAGTCCCCATCCTTCCATCATTCTGTATTCCAAGTACATCTTTGATCTCTTGTCTTGTGGTTGCGTTAATCCTCTTACCAAAGAGTAAGGAGGATTTATCAAAGTTAATACATTGTCCTGATGCTTTACCATAGATCGATTACTTTCATTACTTCTTCACACTTACAGGGCTCCGTCTTAAAGAAGAAAAGGCTATCATCAGCAAATAGTAGGTGGGATACCGATGGACACGCGCGGGTGACGCGCATCCCCGTAATCTTTTCCTGGTTCTCTGCATGATTGAGAAGGCTAACGAGCGCTTCCGTGCATAGACTAAAAATGAAAAGAGACAAAGGATCTCCTTGGCGTAGGCCTCTTCCTGGAGTAACGTTTCCTCTTGGTTGCCCATTCATGAGGATTTTGTATCGTACTGACGTAATGCATCTCATTATCCATGTAATCCATGTTTCTGAGAAACTCATCTTTCTCATCACAACTTCAATAAATGACCATTTCATTCTATCATAGGCTTTGCTCATATCTGTTTTAATAGCCATTCTTTTGTTGTGTCCGCTTGGCTTGGTCATGAGAGCATGGAACATCTCTTGAGCAATCATAATACTATCAGAATTCTGTCTTCTAGCAACAAAGACTAACTGGATTTCTGATATCAGTCCTGGCAGCACTTTCTTAAGTCTCTGGCATAGGATCTTAGAGATAATCTTGTAACTTACATTACACAAACTAATAGGCCGAAACTGAGCCATCTCATTAGGTTTTGTTATCTTTGGGATGAGACAAATATTTGTTTCATTCAGTCCATCTGTCATTATCCCTTCAGTAATGAACTTATTAACCATAAGAGTTAAATTATCCTTTATTATATCCCATAACTTCTGGTAAAACAGTGCAGTCATCCCATCTGGTCTCGGTGCTTTTTTCTGGATGCATAACAAAGAGTGCTAATTTAATCTCCCACTCCGTTACCGGTGCTGTGAGACTTTTGTTCATTGACTCCTCTATTGTCGCAGGAATTTCAGATAGAGCTTCTTCAATATCCTCTCGATTAAAAGATTCAAAGATTTGTGTAAAATAGCTAGTAGCAATTATTATTTGTACATATATGAAAGCTGTGGTTTTAGTGTTTTATTATAGTATTATGATAAAAAATTTTACGGTATCTGTAAGAATTTTACTTGAACTTTCTAAAATAATAGACAAATTGTTAATATTAGTTGTGTTATATTATTCACAGATTTATTAATTAGTCAGCATCGACAGCAAAAAGAAAACTGAGCTGTGGGTTTTAAAAAAGAACTAAGCAAAGTTTGACTGTTAAATTTTGTAGCTGTAGCAATATTTTTGACTGCAAAGAAACCAAAACACTAACCAATCAGCCTCTTTCATAATTGTACTCAGCAACTAGAATATTCATTCAGAGTGGCGGCGATGCAACCGCCTTAGCGATCAAATAATAGAGAGAAACAGAATTAAAAAAAAAATCTTTAAGCTTTATTTTACACGCAGCGGCCATGAGTAGGACAGAAGAAACATCGGCTGGCTGCATCGTCGGAGTCTGCTCTCTCGTTTCTCAAGCTTGCAGATTCCTACGTATCCTACTCTCTTTGCTCACTGACGGTTCCAGGAACAATCATCATCAAAACAGAGATCATAGGAGCTCAGCTTGAAGCTGCTTCGTCATAGAAGAATACAAGTCTTCTCTCACCTCTTCAAGATCATGCTTTATATAAAACCAAACCAGACTGTCTATTTACCACTTTCTTGTGAGGTTTTGTGAACATTAGAAGGAAAAAAAACATAAACATATGCAAACAAAAAGCATTGAATAATCGACAAGAAACGAAACTCTTTTATCAAGAATTTAACAATCCTTACTCTTTCAATCTCTATACTCATTCAAAGACCCTATATATATTAGTAAGCCCATGACCACTAATGTAGATCATGGTTGGTTTCTTCTAAATTATCTGTAACTACGAATCTGGTTCAAGAAAACCACCTTTCACGAGAAGACGGGTCTCCCCGACGCTCGAACAGTGGCTATGAACACCCAGAAGATGGCACACAAGGCACCCACGATTGACAAGACAAGAAACCCTCTGTTTCTGCTACGCTTCTTTGCTACTACGGTAGTGGTCGCTGGCGTTCCATTAGCCTTTCCACTGAACCTCATACAGCTGAAGCTAGACATACGCACAAATGTCCGGTTAATAGGACCCTCACACGCAGAAGCTGGCGTTGAAGGTATTGAGTCCATAAATGCCCACAGGGCAGATGAGAACGGGCTCGTTCCACCATCACCATCTTGAGCTGTTACACTCGTAGTAAGATTTGTGGCGCCTGGCATTACATTCACACCTAAGAAAATAGTGTACACAAAGTATCAACGGAAAGGCTTATGGCTATTGTGTTTAAAGTTCATAACGAGAGGGTTTGATAAGAAACAAACAGCAGAATATCATATATAAATATACAAGTCTTGGTTCAAGTCAAAGACAAACTGCAGAAAAACATTCTTTGCTTAGTGGGACTGAATAACTTAGCGGACACCATAGGTGAATGCTTAGAGATGAGTATTGAGTTTTTAAGTACCTGATGAAGGTGAAGCAAATGCTCCAGAAATAATAGGCTGCGGTTGATCAAAGAGAAGAGCCTGGTCATCATCTTGAAACCACATATCGTCAGTTAACTGATTGGGATTTGGGTTAGGATCCATGATACTGTTCAGCTTGTTCTCAGGGGCCTGGGCCTGA